>JAPQWN010000002.1:77142082-77882082 GCA_028538565.1 Umbellularia californica | reverse complement strand
TGCTCAAGGGGCAAACTTGCTTCGAAAAAGGGTGTCTTCCAAGTTCCATGGCTTTCTTTTTTTCATTAAAAAAAGAAAATGAGAAATCAGAATTACAAAATCTAGCTTTGAGCAAGGATCTTACTGGAATGGCCGATCTTAAACATTTCCAACAAAATAATAAAATTATCTCCAATAAAGGAAGTCTCAAGAATTATTGCCACCTGGTAGCCCCACTCTTGGAGTGGGTCCAAATTCTCTGATCTTCCTGAGAGGGCAACAGGATATAAAACCTTAAGAATATCATCAAAATCTATTTGCTTCATAACATGTTCTCAATCTTTTCAATATCCCACCACCTATTAGAGCTCATAAGGTCTTTAACCATCAAGTTAGCATCGGATCTAAGAGCGCGGAGCGGGAACGAGAGCGCCGAAACGCTAAGTTTATAATAATTACGTATCCTAAGTGCCTCCAGAGCGCATATACAATATAATGCTTGTGGGTTTATAAACAATTAACTAATTGACACAAATATATCTTATCCATATATTCAAGCATAAAAAATAGAGAAAATAATTAACTTTGCAATTTGATCACATAACATAGACAATAATTAATAAGTTAAAAGAATTTTCTTTATTCAAAAGATAAATATCAAGCTTACAGAAAAAGAAAATGCACAAAAAACCAAAATCCTGCACGGTTCGCTCCATATTCGATCAAACTGTGCTCCAAGGATGGTCGAACCGCGCTCTAAAGATGGATATGCTCCAAAAGCGCCGATCCGCATTTTCGAAGCGGGATCGAGAGGGCTAAGAGGAGGTTTCAGGCACTAAGGATTAGATACTGTAGAAGATGGCTTTCTAAGATCGCCCCGTTTAGGATCAGTTACACTTCCAAATAGATATTTTTTCCCTGTTACCTATTATCCACCCAATTTTATTATTATTAAAGCCAATTGCATCGGCAAACCCCAATAAAAGGGTTTTTAACCCACTTTTTTGGCACCTCTTTCAGAGTTTTTATTAACCCCTTAGATTGGCATTGAGCCTAGTTTCACACTATTCTAGACATTATTCACCATTGGATTTTATGATAAAAAAAAAAGTTGCATGAGTGTATAGCTAATAAACTTTGAGAGCTCAAAACTGAAGGATATGATCACCTGATTAGTTTTATAGCTCATATTTTTATCTTCAATGTCCAAACCTTTCAATTGCCAAGCATTTGGGTAACCCAACTAATAGAGAAATTTATTTTTTCTTAAAACAGTCCCTGCTCTTTAACATCCCTCTGTAGATAAATATGAGTATTTTTTTGGGTACCCCACCTAGGGGGCTGGGACTGAAGGTAGCCAACACATGTGGGAAGAGGAGCCCACACGAGTGAGAAGAAGTCAACAAATGTGGCAAGAGTGGCATACCCGGGATTGATCCCTGGGTACTCAGGTGACATCCAGTGTTGCCAACCCAACATATCAACCACATGTTATTATAAATATGGGTAGTTGGTCCTCATTGAGGTGATTTAATTAAAAATACATTAGGAAAAATGGTCAACATATACTTAGGCATTATTAGGTTTCAATTTTGTCTTCTTCTTTTATATTTATGTTCTAGAGACTCAAACTCAAGCTAACCAGTTGAAATATGGTCAGGGACAGTCATATTCATTTTTTATTGAGGAAAATTTTCTCCTTTGATCGGGTTTCACGTATAATTCAGCTCTAAACGCCCACTTGAGCCCACCATGATCAATGTAGCTCCTTTCACACACTTATCTCCATGATATGGCACTATGCTCAACTTTATGCTAATTGAATATTTACTCTTTGTGGGATTGAAGGGCTAGTTCTTTTTTTGCATTATTGCTGTCTATAAAGAGACCTTTCCATCTAATTTTTGTCGCTAATAATTGTAATGAATCCAAGCGAGCCCCACCGGCTAGACTGCATAACCACAGTATGCAGTTATATGTGAAGATTTTCCTTTTATAGAAAGAGCATGCTAGCACTGTTGCCCATTGCCTTCTGTCAATAAATGCACCAAATTTTAGTTTTCCAAACAACAATCACTTTAATCAGTTGCTTCCAGTGGATTCTTGAGATAATGGGTAAAAGCGTGATAAAAACTCCTTACTTTGCATGGATCTAATCAACATTTATTATTACCTACAGAGCCCGTCTGTTTAACTAGTATATTTACTATTTCTAAGGTTCTTAACACAATGCCAAGTTATCAATAAGAAAATTAGTGAATGGTTAAAGTGAAATTGTACAATTGTCTATCCAAATCTCCCATTTGATAGGACATGATTAAGCACCAATATCGCTCTAATAAATTAAACCCATAGAAAGTAATGATCTCATCTAGGTCTTTGTCTTAACTTTTACTCTTCTCCCATTTGGGTTTTTTGGTATCTCTAACTTTTTTTTTTGAATCCATCTAAAATAGAGTTATTAAAAAAAGAACCATAAAAAAGAGGCTATAATAATAATAAAAAAAAAAAAGAGTTTGGTAACGCACGAATCTATTTTAAATACCTCGCCTCTATATTTTAAGATCCAAAAGATCTATTTCTCATCTGCCCACTTTTGGAGCATTTGGATTTTAGAAGATTTGCCTCTTAATGTCTAATGCAGACAGAGTCTAGAATCTTGTGCCAAACGCTCTAATTGTTCAAACTTCTGTCCAATTTAGACATTTAGAGAAATAAAGGCATGAAATAGAAATGCCAAACATGGGCTAATCTGCTTTAAATAAGACATTTATCATTTTGAATTCTAAGATTGAGAACCCTCCAATTCATGGATATGGTTCAATTGAATGGCACAGACTCCAACTAGGTAGGCTCCTAATTATATGAGTGGTGATTGGGAGTAGCAAATTGCAAATTATAGTCAATAAGGGGTTGTATGTCTTTTATGCATGGATATGAAAATGAGATTCATATATGTAAAACCCACACATATAAAACACAGCACAATATTTATTAGGAAACTCCATTTTCACATTAGTAAATGTTGAATGATTAAAACTATATATGTCAAATCTTTAATATATGTTGATATTTATTTGAGTATAGATCACCTCTAGACGTGGCGGACTGTTATTGGTCCACTCACGGTGAAGGTGTAACAACTGCAATAGGTGATTTAGACTCTTATTTATAAATGTTTAAGGCATGAAACTAAACATTATGTAGTTTAATGGGTTGATATAGAATTTGAGTGGTACGAATTAAGATTGGGTGATTCATAGATCAGATGATTCTTCACTACCTCTAGAATAAGGATTCTTTGTCGGAGATTTGTATAGTTGAGGATTTCACATTGATATTGGCGTGTATTGATGCATATAGTTGAGAAAAATGGAGTTGGGTGTGCAAATCCACTTAAGTGAGGATTTTCAAATCTTATGGGTGGTGGTCGGATCTGAAAATCCTAACAAATAAATATTTCCATTCGTCCAAATCCTCAGGAATTAACAATTGCCAAACATGAATTTACCACAATATGAGGGAAATCGAAAATCTTTCCCTAAAGACTTGGTTGTCAAACGTGACCTAAGAGTCTTTAAAGCTAAAGGCAATAGCAGTTGTCCCAAGTGTCCTTTATGAGCACCTTCTTGATAAGGAGGTGTGTGATCATTTCAATAATTACCTTATTTATTCATGAGTGCAACACAAATATGACTATACAAAAATATTGGAAGTATTCTGTGTGCAAGGTGTTACCACGTAGACCAATTGCTGGGGCTCAGTTTGGAGCCCCAAAGATCAGGGATGGAAAGGCCCCTCATGATGAGGTCAATCTCATGCTTCTAACTCCTGTATTCATGATCAACAAGTTAAATGACTATATATTAAAAACTATTGGCCAAAAATTTGATGGTCTAGTCCTTTTGGTGGATGCAAATTCGGAGTGTGTGAACGGTTTAGATGGATCATAAGTGGGATTGCTAGAAGCTTTTTTTATCTGTGAACCTGTGAAAGTAGTGCATGTGAATATTCTGATGGGAGATACTCCTATGAGAGATATCTCTCACCTTACATGAGAAATTGGATGGGGCCCTCACATCCATATCTAACGCCAACAACTTAAATGTGAGGGGCCCACTCCTATCTCTCATATAAGGTGAGAAATATCTCTCATAGGAGCATCTCCCTATTTTGATACGTCCATTATAAAGGTATGGGGCCCGAGCATCTCTATGATAGCTTTCATTGCGGCGACATGGATATCCAAATCTGAATTGCAAGAATGTCTTTAGGAGAAAACTCCTCATCAAATTTGAATTGATCATTATACTAATCTTAAGGCAATCTCTTAATTTATAACAATTTTAAATATAAAAAATATTCATGTGAGAACTAGTATGAGAACTTTTTTGTGGGGCCCACGTAAAAACCATCCAAACCATGCACAAATAGGGATCTCCTTTGATAGTCACTTTTCCAAGGATTGGCATACATCCGAATGGACTGAACCGTTTGGATCAAGGGTTAAATCTTTTTTTGAATATGAAGCCATTAAACTTGTAAGCCAAGGATAAAGGGGTTAGGGGGATGGGTTTGAGATTGAACTTGATATTTGGGGTGGTCTCACATATATCTTTCCATCTCCCTTGGTCCTATCCTCAAATGAGACCCACATTTGGGCCCCACAAAAAGTTCTCGTATAATAGGTGAGAACTAATTCTCACCTGAATATTTCCGTATAAATATTTATACTTCAATACAAACATATAAACTTAATTTATTATTTATTAATCTCCCACACCGACTGGACCTGTACCTGCCTGAGTCTGGTTAACAAATAGGTCAAAAATAACGTAGGACTAACCTAAGAAACTCATACTTTCTTCCAATTTTGCTCAACGTATACTTGCAAAAGGCCCCCGTGCTTAGCATGGGCATTAAAAGTCATATAGAGAATAACATTTAATTTTATGACATAAATAAAAATTTTAATTTTGATTTCATATATTAATATTTTATAAAATCTAAAATAGAAGCGATGATTTCTCCCACAAATTTATAGGTTTCTCAAAAATTACGCAATTAAAATTTAAAATAATTAATAAATATAGAAATTTAAAATCTATAGTAGAAACATGAAATATGAAATATTGAGATGGGTGGAATTTTAAGAAATTTAAAAATATGAGATTTTCCAATTAGAGACAGGTTTGGTAGTGAGTTGGTTGATGTAAATAATATATCTATTTCCATTATCACATATAGGTGCTGTGAAAAATGATCTATGTCGGAAATTGAGATTAAGATTCATAAAAGGAAACTAAAATCACAAAAAATGAGTAAAAAATATGCAATTATCTTAGTTTCTTGTAGAGAAGAGAAGACCTAATGAGACTTACGGCCATTCACATGGAGAGAAGAAAAAAAAAATGCCACATAGAAAAGAGGCTCGTGGTGAGAAGACTTTATATGGAGAAGGTTACAACTCATTTTCTCAATTACTCATTTCAATTGCAGAAAAGAGGACTCCATATATGCCACTTTCAGTTACAAATCTCTATAACAGTTCTAAGAGTTAATAATAGGCTCAGGTGAAAATTAAGAGAAATTTAAAGAGGCATTAAAGAGGGTCAAATTGGTATCAAAATGATCAAAATAAAAATGAAATGAAGCGGCTGATTTCTCAATTGAAATCAGTACGCTTCATTATGTACTAGCGAAAGCTCCCCGTGCTAAGCACAGGCAATGTAATTAGTGGTAGTTGTAATGTGAATGTCTAAAATAAAAAATCAATAGAAATAGTTTAGAGTGTAACCTTAATAAAAAAAATAATCAATGAGTTATTTATTAGAGAAGATGGAGAAGATGAAAGGGCTTGTGGCGTTTAAAGGCGGGAAATATAGAGACGTGGATAGAAATATAGAGAGAAAAGGAAAGAGTTTCTGTAACATTGGATTAGTAAAAAAAAAGTTATTAATAGGGCTAATATTAGTAGGAGGATTAATGAGTGATATTAGTAGGAGGTCAACATGAGAATAGTCAAAATCAAATTTGAAATTGACAGTGGAATTGGAAATCAAATCCACTTCGCTTCATATATAATAATATATATATTGTAATTGATTTCCTCGGTGGGTCCCACCACAAAAGAGGGTATTTGAAACACGAAAGCCAGGAATGGAGATCCAACCATCGATTTGGTGGCCCTCTCTCTTGTTGGATTTAGATCTTGAAATGAGGATGCCTAAATTGGATGGTTGCAATCATCCATTCATTGCCATTTAATCTCCATCATCACCAACTGGCCCACAATCCAATAGTGACATATATTTAAACGGCCTGGATTTAAATACATTTTGCCCTCTGCTTGCTCTCATGCAGGCAGAAAAATACCAATGTCGTCAAGCCGTTTCCATTTCTGCCCCAATCTCTCTATTTATATCTATCTTCTCATGTAGCAAACAAATCTCTATTCTCTCTCTCTCTCTCTCTCTCTCTCTCTCTTATGGTTAGTTGATATTTCGAGTGATAACGAGTCGATCTGGTTGGTGAGTCATGGGAGGAATTGTTGAAGAGTGCTTCTGCCACGAGAAAGAGACTCAGTTGACGGTTCTCAAGACATCTCTCTTCTTCACAGGAGACGGCTTCAGCGTCTACAGTTCCCAAGGAGAACTCGTCTTCCGAGTCGAATGCTATGACCAGGATGCAAGGAATCACCACCAACTCGTTCTCATGGACGCGTCCGGAAAGGGCATCCTAACCGTCCGTAGAAAGGTAAATTCATCATCCCCGCCATTAATCATCATCCCCCATTGACATCTTCGTTTTCTTTTCTTTCTCTTTGATGGGTGCAGAGGCCGAGTCTTCATCAAAGATGGGAAGGGTTTCTGGGGGAGAAGATGGACGGTCAGAAACCCATCTTCAGCGTTCGAAGGTCTTCCATCATCGGACGGTCCAGCGTGACTGTAGAGGTGTACAAAGGGCCAGTTGGCTCGAAGGAGTTCCAAATAGAGGGTTCCTTCTCCAACCGCTGCTGCACCGTGTACAGCAGTGATAGAGAGACGGTGGCGGAGATCAAGAGGAAGGTGGCGCCGCCGGCCAATGTGGTGCTGGGAAAGGATGTGTTCTGCCTCTGCCTCAAGCCCGGGTTCGATGGGGCCTTCGCGATGGGCCTCGTCCTAGTGCTTGATCAGATCAACGGTCGTGATGCTGTTGATGATGGTGGTGGTGGTGATGTTGAGGATGCTAGGGTGGTTCCTTCTTCCTCACCTTTGAGTTCGTGATTCGGTTGGTTTCTGCTTTTTTTTCATTTTTGTAAAGAATCGAATACTTCTGAATTTCGTTTCCATTCTGCTGTGCAAGTAAAGTACTCTCCTTAATTACGTCTTTTGCTGGGGCCCCACTATACTTTTATTGCGAGGCCACTATACTTTTATTGTAGATCACTAGTAAAGAACTCTACTTGATAATTTTTTTGGTGTGGCCCATCCGCAGATAGCCTGAGTGTTCCCAAAATGAAGGGTTTCTTTATGGTTCAAAAATGACCATTTATTAGGGCACATTTGTGTGGCAATGTATGTTGGGAAGTAATTTCTTTTTTTCTTTTGGGAAAGTGATTTTCAAAGAATTTTTTTTTTTTCATTTTCAGTCGAATTTTTTTTTTCCAACCTCCTCCCGGTGATTCAAATCTTAGAATATCCTTCGCCACTAAGTATATCTTTAATAATTCTTTGGTGAAGATTATTTTTTAGAACAAATTCCTATGTATTGTTTCCTATATATTTTGTACAAACAAACTTGCCCTTAGACAAAACCTTGGGACCCATTGTCAAACTCATCATGATAAATGCTCTCTTCTTTGACAAGCTTTTGTCAAATTTCAATCCACTACAGTTTACAATATATTTATCAATATATAACATGTGTTCTTCATCTATTCAATTACTTTGGAAATAATAGGCCCATACAAAAGAAAGACATATATATTTTTTTTCCAACTGTTTTAATTTTTGTTTAGTATACTTCAACAAGGGGCCCAAATAGCAAAAATTGAAGGGAAGGGTTTCTAAACAAATCCACCCGAAACCCAGACTTAAATCTTCTTCACTGTTGTTGACAAGTAGTGTCTTACTTTCTTTCAAGGACCTCTTGATTTTGACTCGGGAAGCTTAACTTGCACCGTCATCCACATCAACAAGTGTAACGTATGTCACCTTTGAAAGCATTGGCTAACTAGCAACTACTTCTCCCCCAAACAGAGCCCTCCTCTTCCATTTTTCAACGTTCAAGCGCGTGTTTTCGCACAACGCCCATGGGATGGTGGTAGATGGTTGGGAAAGGAGAGAAAGGTCAAGGATCTCTTTCTTTCCACCTATGATGAGTATGACTCCATGGACGGTGGATGGTTTTGTCTCCTGTGCTTTGTTTGCTTCCTACAATAGGGATTTATATGGGGTTTCACTTGTTTTTATATATTTGTCAATCCCCATGTCATCTCTCTAGATTTAGTGTTTTATCAAATGCCGACAGTACTCTTTTTTATCTTGCCTTTGGGTGAGATCACACTGTGCAAAATGGGCCAACATCAACTGAATTGACAAACTAAGCATGTAGTTTTAGACTAGGTTGATCTCCCAATTAAGTCTTAATCTGTGATTTGAAAAGAGCTTGGATTGGAATTGGACTCGGACTCCGACTCTTCCTAAAGAATTCTTAGATCAAAATATAGTGATTGTAGCTTAATGCTTGAGACCGCTCTTTTTAAAGGGATTAGAGCCCTTTGTTTGTTAATAGCATTCACAAGGAGTTAACACTCTACAACTACAAAATTTTAGGCTAGATGAATAATTCCTTGGCAGACGCAACTATACAATCTAAGTCGCTCAAAACAACTATGTGATCGATGTATTAGCTTTGGACTAAAGACTCCACTGTCATATTGATCACGCATATGTATATCAATTTTATGGTGGAACTAGTATTTATCTAATTGAAACTTGGCCATTGTCAGCAGTTCACAAAATTAATTTAGACTCAGCCACAGAGAATCCTGGTACTACATGAAAACACTTGGGCTGGTGGGAACCACGGTTTTGAAATCTGGTTCCCAGACTCATAACAGCTGGGGCCGTGGATTCTTTATTTTCTATAAAGGTGTTTCAGATGTGAAGGTCCAACCTAAAAGACTATATGTGATGTATATGTATGTCAATTTACCATGTCAGAAGATAATACAAAACCAATTTTTTTTTTTTTTGGTTGAGGAATTAATTATGGTTTAACTGTTATTTTCAAGGGCCAGCCACAAGATATCATTATGGTAAGGTGTCTTTCTATTGACAAGGCCCTGTGATCAAACAAATAATAGCACAATAAGGCTGCTCTGATTTTTCATATGGTCTAGGATGCGTTTGGGCAAAGAACTTTCCATGGAAGCAGAATGGAATATTCCGTTTCATAGTTTGTTCTTCTATACAATTACATTAAGACAATTCATCCTATAAAAATGGCTGGATCCATTGTTTTTTCTTCTTGCAAGCATGAAAAGCAAAGTCCGCCCCGTCCATGGAAAACCCATTTTCGCACAAAAGAAAATACACATTTCCTCTTCCGCGACATTACACACTCATCCTAAAGCCAGTTGAGATTGATCCAAAGCAATAAATGATACGTCCAATAGGTGAGAAATTTAAGACATCTCTATCCCTATAGCCATCATGGACCACTTTAATATTACCAGTCTTAACTTATCATCATCAAACAATTTACACTTTACTAAGTGCAGTCAGTGATGAGAGTGTGGCAGGGTAACCCCTGGACTGGCCCATTGGCACTTTCTCCATCCAAAAACCGATTCCCACCCTGGTTGAGTCAAGTTAACCTCTATCAATTCTTAAATATTAAAATTATTATTATTATTATCTTATTTAAGTGAATCTCAGGATGAATTGAATCCTTGACTTCAATTCTTGGTTTTGTTAATGTCCATTTGCATGCAGAGCTGCAGGTGCTCTGTTGATGATGTTTTAGTAATAGATATCCAAACTAAGCATAAAATTAGGGCAGGATGGGGCAGCCAAAATCCAAACCTGGCCGGCATGGGTTCGAATCCACAAACCCAGGCTGAAAAATACTATTATCAAACCTGCCCCTAATTTGAACCGGTCAGGCGAGTTGCCCGTCTAATCCGACCCATTGCCATCCCCAAATGTAGTTACAGATGAGTGGTGGAGCATTGAAATTAGTGATTTGGACACCTAATCTCAATATTTCTAACTGATCTCTCTTTTAATCACAACTTGTATGTTAGAATATAGTATGTCACTATGTTAGGCTGAAAGTGGGGTAGTAAACTAGCATTATGTCAAATCCACATACTGTTGAGAGCACTCTGAGCCGATTGCATCTGTCCCACCATGAAAAGTTGGCTCATTTTTTAATGGTAGTTGGCGCGCAAGAGGCTGCACTGTGGTGTGGCAAACGCATAGACTGTCAGAGAAAGTAGGGAAATCATCTTGCTGGCGTATTCTGGAAAAGGCCAAAGAGGAGCAGGTAGTCCAGACTTTAGAGCATGAGTCAATGAGCTGACTCGAAATAGCTCTGGGTTGAGTCGACTCGAAGATTCTTGAGTGAAAGATTCCACAGGAGCTATAATAGATAAAACCTAAATGCCCTTTTATGTGGACCTCTTAGATGACAGCATACCCATCCATCCATGGGACGCAGTAGATCCAACCCATTAATGCATTTACGTGGGACCCAATATATTAGAAATTAAAAATGCATTAGTATAGCTAAAACTTTTTAAGGTTCTTGGATGGAAAATGTTTCTATTTGTCTTTACGGTGCATTCTTACAGTTCGAACTTCTGATGGGTCCATCTTAAAATGATCCATCAGGACCATTCACACACATGGAAACTCCCTTGATAGTCAACAAACCCACTATATTGCACTCACTTAATGGACTGGACCATTGGATCGAGGGTCAATTTTTCTCTTTAATTAAAGCCATTGAATTTATGGGTCATGGATCAATCAGTTGGTTAGATGCATGGGATTGATCTCATTTTTTTATATTTTAGTCCATCATAAGTGAATCTTTCCATCCTCCATCTCCCATGATCTATGGGGCACTATGTGGGCCCCAATAGCCAGTGTGCATGGTAAGATCGTGTACATGGGATGTGCAGGAATATTGCCTTGGTTTGATGGCTTTTTTTTTTTATATAAAAGTATTTCTATTTATTTTTTTCCATTTGGTCACTTCTTTTGGTTGGTATCTTTTTGTCAGATTTTAACTTTGATAAATATTTTGTTTAACAAATATAGGTCAAGAAAAACAGATTACCTAGCTAGGTGTGTGTACCTTCCATGGGCCAAACCACTTAGTCCAAATCTAGGCTCTTGCGGCCAACCTCATTTGGTCTAATCTTACTCTACCCATAACCACGCTATCTGTATATTTTATAGGGAGGTATGGATCTGCAGATGTAGATTGGAAGGGTTTCTTTTACAAATTTGCCTAATCCTATGTGGTATATGAAGAAAAAATATCCCTAACTTTAACCCCGTAATGTCTAGATTTAAAAAATTGGAAAAATGGACGCCCTCTTTTAAGTGTGGCCAGCTTTATTTGATCTGATCCAATCCAATCAAATCCAATCTTAGCTATACATAGCCCCGTAAACATTAAGTTCCAATTCGAAAAGGGGAAGGAATTTATTCTTTCGCAATTGGAATGGAAAATATTCTCATTTCATCATTTTTTCTATTGATGACTCAAAAGCACCGTCAGTAGATCTGCTTACATATCCTTTTATATATGAGAACTATATGTATCGAATCAACTCACATAGATATCAAGATATGAATGTTTTCCAAACACCGAACAAGAGTCCTTAGTTGCATATATGGCCAGCTTTTCAAACTTTAGAATCTTGAAAACAAAATCGTATCTTTGGATATTAGACAAGTACATCTCTGCTTTTAAAAAATATATATTTAGATTGGCACCTTCTACGATAATCGTGATCAAGTTTGAAACGGAGTCGCGTTTGGTTCATGCAGAAAATAGAAGAAAGATCCAAACCTACAATAATGAAGACCCTGGGAATCTCGACTATTTAAAACTACAATCCAATACACTGTAATGTTGAAACAAAGCATAGTATGTGATGAGGTTTTAGAACATGGTTTTGGGCAATGTGTATCTATCAAAGGGGAAACCTTTACATGTCAGCCCCCATATTGGTGGCACAGGAAGTTAAATGATGTCTACTTTTATAGAAAATGATTAGCTAGCTATTATCTTAATAAATCAAATTTTAAGAAAGTTAAGGGTTCATCTACATAGATAGAAGGTCTTTATTATGGATTAATCCTAGGAATTCAGTACAACGTAAAAAAGGGAGAAGATTTCTTGTTTCTTTTTGAGAGTTTTAGATGTAAAGGATAACAAATTAGGAAAGAAAGTTCTAATCTATGATACCTGGATGGTTATATATGTCCAATGTAATCATATCACATGACACTTGTATTTAATACTAAACCAGTAGTTCTTGGTTATAAGTTGAGCATATCCTATTTTTAGTCTTTTCTAAGTGTTCTTAGTTTTCAAAATAAGAAAAATGTTAGAAAAAAATACAAAAAATAATAATTTTAGTAATTCAAGAATGTTCTAAATACAAATTAGGATAGTCGTATTCGTATCCGTGTCCAGAACTTCTAAACCTATAGAGTCATATATTCAATTCCTGTGTGCATGTCCATATCCTATATCTGTAACTAGAGTCATCTTAAGTTTTAATATATTTAAGAGCGTGTTTCAACATATTTAAATATTGTTAGACACATTGCAATATTGTGAGTTGTGACAATTGTGATATATGGAAAAAATTCAACATGAAGTAAATGATTGACCCTATGACCACGAGTAGCTTTAATTAGTAAGTAAGTGGATCATCTAGTGCAAAAATGATAGGACCTTTCTTTTGATAGTAAATTCAATGGGATCCACCCAATATAGATTATTGTATAGCACTCCTCTAATGTCTCATATTATTTATTTATTATTTGTCATCACAAGAAAAATACCAACAGTCTCTTATCATGGTGGAACCTGCCAGCATTCATAATAATGATATGATTTGTCCAGTGGAAGAAAGGGCAATTCTTGCCTTTGAATTATAAGCTAGCTCCTAAATAAATGCTCTTGGAGCAAACATATTCTCAATCTGGATGGCCAAAAAGCCAATGAATCTGACTAGTTTAACTTGTACCACATAGTGACCTATTGAGTCAAGTCAACTCACTGGCACTCGAATGAGTAAAACCGAGCTTTAAAACAATGAGTGCATCTAAAGTTCGGATAAAATCTTTCAAAGATCATAAAAGATGCACCCCAAACTTAATTTGATCTGGAGGGTTTTTACGAAAAGCGTGGCTGATTTGGATCCAAATTTGGGTCTAAGTCAGTAGTAGACTGACCTTTTGAATAATATATATCACCTATGCTGTAAATCTAGTCAGCCAATTTATGCATAATTTAAAGAACATGTGAAGAAAGGTGCTTTAGTGTACTAGGATAGAAAAAGAAGGGCTAAAAATATTTAAGTCGATCCTCATCTACGCTTTTTTGGATTACAGATCCCACACAAATGCTTCAGTACTTGTATTGTATCTCAGGGGCAATCTTGCTTTTTGAAAAAGTAGATAACATTAACTGGTCCTGCGTGTTTGATTGGCTATCCATATATTGCTCATTGGTTTCTATTCAACCTTCTTTAGAAAAACTCAACATATTTGAGCATGGATATTCAATCAATTTATTGTCTTCCATTTTCAGACTATACAATCCATGTCATGGGGTCCGCTCTACCACTATACATGTATGGTAAGAAGTTGGGTGGAGTTGGCATCTAACGTATTACATATGACACTCACATTTTCATGGTTTCAAAACTCAGTCAAAAATGAAGTTGTATTGTTTGATAAGTAAAGGTTTTAGCCATGAGTCCCAATATTTTTATTGGTTCATCACAAGACCAAAAATGTAGTGGATTTCTATCTTCTAGACCTTTGCATAATATTATCGGTTCATCACAAAACCAAAAATGTTTTGGATCTCTATCTTCTAGACCTTTGCATAATATTATGTTATTTTGTTTACATATAATAGGCCTTAGAAGCATAAAAAATGATGGTTAATAACTTTTCCTTTTATTGTTAAAAAAATTTCTAAAATGATTTCAACTAGAAAAAAAGGCACATATAGCCCACACCAATACTTGCATTCATCCACCAGTATAGCCCAAAGCACAAGGACTTAGCAGACAAGAGGAAACAAAAGAATAGTCCTTTCTTTTTTCTGCATAAGGACTTGAACTCGAGTACTTTGACTCACAGACTCATGTCATGCACACTTATTATCAATGACTTTGAGGGAAAGACACAAGATTACTGTAAGTTTGGCAAGGGCAAAGAGGCGGATAGAGCGTGGTGAACTGGTAGTTAAAAAAAAGGGGGATTGGCCTTATTGAAAGGAGTTAGCCAAGAAAAGGCACAAGAGGCCCTTAGTTTGGCGATGCAAGTTTGGCACCCATACAATGTTGTCTTATGGCTAGGGTTAGGACAACTTTGTGGGCATCAAAAGAGTCAATGGAAGACTTTGGATTGATTGTGCAATTTTAGGACCCATACGGTGTCGTCTTATGACTAGGATTTAAACAACTTTATGGGCATCAAAAGAATATCCTATAACCAGATCGTTCCCAAGAGAGCTATGCTGAGTTTAAATTAGGAGGTAAGGTACATGCATTTTGAGATTCAATAAAACTATTATGAATGAGATATCAGCCATGCTAAATAATAAGAAATACCTTGATTCCATTTGTAGTGACGGAGTTAGTAGGTCTGTATTGAGCTCCAAACAAGTCCCCTAGCATACAATGAGAGATCTAATTATGTCCTTTTCTTTCTTTTTTTCTTTCCTTTTTCATTAATGATTTATTTATTCTTTTCTAGAGAAGGATGGCATATCAAAAGGTGTGACGTTTTGGTATTTTATTATATATATTATTTATTTTATTATTATTATATAATTGATTTTATTTTAATTAAATATGCGATTAGTCTGAGTGGGGACCATGCTAGACTTAGGTTGGTGAGTTAGGCTTATTGGATAGGTGTCCTAACCCGTAGTTAATCCAGGCCCAGTTTAGTGGGTATAATCCTTCTCTAATCCAAACTCCTATTTTTTTAGAACCCAAACTCTATTCTTTTTAGAATTTAAGTTACACTACAACTCTTATTCCTATTCCCTATTTATACACCACCACACTATTTCATTTTCACACACAACTCTCTCTCTCTCTCTCTCTCTCTCTCTCTCTCTCTCAACTTTTCTCTGGGTTAGAGCTTTGGGCTTTTGCAGTAGGAATTCTAGATCGTCTCCCTCAACCGCGGACCGCAGGCAAGTACCTAATCATAATTTGTAAATTTAATGCTTGTATTCTTCTTTGATTCGTATGTGGATGCATGTAGAAACCCTTTTTATGCCCTGCATGTTTGGCTTTTTCTTTTTGTGATGAGACCTTGCACATATATGGCCACCATCTTTTGATCCTAAATTTTTGGGCGTGAGTTACCTTAAAAATATTTTAATTATAGTTAATCAGGTTGTGTGACCCACGGAACGATCCGATCATGGATCTGGTCTGGGCATCCAGTCGTCCGTGGTTGGGCGACAAAGTGGTGAAGTTAATCTAGGGTGGGGGCCACTATCCAAATACCCCTTGCAGAGTCTGACGTGAAGCCTTCTCATTCCAAGGTGGGTTTATGCGTGGTGGTATTCAACTCGGACATGAATTGGGAATAAAATAAAAAAAAAAACTAAGACTCCCTGTTACAGAACTTTGAGTCAACGTGGAGGTGTTTCTTTGAATATAGTGTGGTGGGGCCAAGGAGAATGATCTGATGATGCCATCCCATGTGAGGTTAATACAGAACCTGATGTGTATGGAAATATAGGAGAGAGAATGGTGATGACTGATTAAGTCATCCCATGTGACCTTAGTATTTTTTATAAATTAGAAATAAGGACCCTGGTGGTTTTATAAAACTAAATTAGACCTCTTGGCTTATTTTATAAGGAATTGAATTTAATAAATATATTGGATGGGGTCCTCGTGTTTTCTAAAATCATAAATTAAGGATTGCTATTATTTGCAAATTAATTTCAAATGATATCTTCGATTTTAATGTGTTAAATTTATATTTTTGAACTTTATTAATTGGATCTTTGGACCAAGTAAATACCGTCCGGGCACACGGTATATTACTAACGTGGGTTTATTACTCGTATGACCTCGGGGAAATCCTAATGGATTTGGGCTCAAGCCCATCTCTGTTGGAAAACCCTTAATTGGGTCTATGCACCATTAATTGAGGAGGGGTGCATTGATCTCTTATCTATTAGAGATTCCTGTGGTTGTGGAGTATGAGACCTTATGTTTGACCTTAGGATTGGCTTGTGAATTGTCTTTTGACCTTCGGGTTTGCATACATGATATTGGTCTATTAGTTGCATACCCTGTGTTGATTGGATATAGACCGTGATGTGGCATGGCAATCGATTGAGATATTGTAGAGGTCAATTGAATGATTTGATTGATATTCAATTATAGATTGTTGTGCAGCCAGCCCTTCACTTTGACCTAGGTTTCTATGTCAGAGCTTTACAAATCACTAGGTTTATTTTATTATGATATATCTATATATATATATATATACAGCGATTGGGTCATAATTAAATGACTGCAGTTGTAATTGGATGGCTGATCACCGATGTGAGCGGACACTGTAATATCTGACTTGATTAATTGACGGTATTCCGGATTATTGATCGGTTAATGACCGCCGACGTGATTGAGATAGTTAGGGCTAACCACCCAAAACAGTAGCAGTGCTTCTGTGTGATTATTGTATTGCTCTATTGTATATAATGGATTTAGATTTACGTTCTTTTCATCATTGTTCCATTGTTAATCTCTTATGATCATTACCTGTCTTTATTCACATTGATCTTGTGTTTTATTTGTGAATTATGTTTTCATACTTGCTGTTTACTTTGTTTATTGGTACATAGGTACCGACCCCTACTCTACTGTGGAGACGGAGAATGGTCAAACGTTTCAAGTGTTTGAACCAGTTGACGAACCTGAGTGGAGACCTGGAGATGGCTACGGAGCAGTCTGAGTCCACGCATGAGATATCGACACCTTAGATTCCTTAGTTGATTTAACTCCATAATATATTTTAGTTAGTTGTTTTATTTAAGTTATTTTGGAAACTTTAAACCTTAATATTCAGTAGTTATGTGTTGGTTTAATATTGGATATCGATACCAATTGATTATGTTAGTGCCACATTCCAATGTGCACTTGTTTTGTATTGTCAATTCCGTGTCAAAGAGTTCAAGACATTGCCTCTCAAAGTTTTACAAGGAAGATCAAGTTTGACGGCAGAAGCACTAGTCTTGGAAGGCCTGGATTTTTCAAAGAAGAACTCCTTGTGTGCTAACCAACCCTCTCTCTCAGGTATTTCAAACCCGGACCATCTTGTAGATCCCTTGGAAAAAACCTTGTCCTTAATCTGCTAAAACTTATCCTGAATTTCAGAGGGTTCGGTGACCTTTTGGTCACCTGGCGGCTCGCCGTTTTGCACATTACGGCTAACCGCCAGGTAACGAAAACCCACGGTTACCTTTCTGATGGACCCGAAAAAAGGGGGAATCTTCCGTCCTCTCCCTCCGCACCCCGGGGGCTGACCTGGGTCTCGGCGGAGGAGGGAAGATCTCGGGCATCAACATTTTTGTACGGGTATGCCATATTTACTTTCTACTTGGAATTTGGAATGGTGATAATCCGGATATTCACCTTCACAAGTGGAAAGGAAATCAATCATTTTTTATAACTTTTCAAATTGCATTAATATTAAGAAAAGAGACAAGTTTTTAGAATGCCGTAAGAGGCGTTTTGTTTGTTTGCCGTGAAAGGCGATTTTGCCGTGAAAGGCGATTTTACAAAACTCATCAAATATGAAAGACAAGAATTGTGATTTCTTTTTGTCTCTTTAAGAAATACAAACTACAATAGAAAAGGAAGAAAAGGGATCTAACTTCTCAGGAGATTGTGGGGACACGTTGAGTCGACGGTTGCAAGTCATGTATGGGCTTCGCCATCGTCCTTCAAATGAGAACGTGTGATGCTTTGATTCTTTGGCTTGGCTCCTAACCTCAGTTTTTTAAAGGACAAGGACCAAGAGAATGTCCTATATCCAATGAAAAACCGAATAAACGGGCTGAAAAGCCACGTTTAGGCCATGTTGGAGAAGGAGGTGACCTTGGGGGGGTGGTCCCCCAAGGGACGTTGATCACCTTGTGGTGCTTCCGGGAGCAAAGTAGCAGAACTTCGTCTCTCTCTTGGATTTTCTGAGCTTGCACTTGGGATCTATTTTCATCATGCATTCTTCTTAGAATGGACCTCCTTTTATAGGCTTTTGGTAGCCATGAGGTGTTTATTGGCATTGATGGCCATGATGAAAGAATTGATGAGGAGTTACAAGTTGATTTTGTAACTCCTTTTTCATGGCTTGTGATTGGCCAATGAAGGTAGTGGGCATTTAATTCCCTTTAAGCTTCATGATGATGGGAGTTTCATGGGTTTAATGCCATGATTGCTTGGATTTGTAACTCCCAAATGCTTGAATCTGATTGGGCCGTCCAAAATAATAAGTTAATGACCGCATTAAGTCGTCATAAACGGGTCAATTAACGTCATTAAGTGGTCGCCCAGGCATGTGAAGAGTCGCGAGCCGCGCTGCTCCTTTTGAGATTCTTCTTGCGATCATCACAGGTGGATCCACGCATTGTTTGATGTCGGATTGCAGTGCAATCTCAGACATTGATTGATGTTAGTGGGCCGGTGACATCTGTCTTGTCGATTTCACGATTGGTCGGACAGAAAGTGCACTTTCTTGGTCAGCCGGTTGGCGATCTTGAGGCGATCGGTGATGATTTCATGCTTTTGACAGCAGATCCGAGATGTCGACGAAGATCAGTCGTTTTCAAGCATCAAACATTGGATTTTTCAGAAAATCACAGAGGCAGGAACACCCGAAACGCGAAAAGGATCGAAAAACGATCAATTTGGTGCAAAATCCGGCGACCCGGATTTGCAGGGTCGCCGGCGACTTTAGGGTTTTTTGCCCTCGCCGAGCTTCGTTTTCGGCCGATTTTGCTTCTTTTTCGTTCCTTTTTTCTTCTGTATTTTTCTTGACATTTTTCCTCAATTATTGACTTCATTTTCTTGGAGAGACCTTGACGAAAACCCGCACGAAATCGGAGCACTAAGTTTCCCATTTTTCGGGAAAGCCGAAGACTTTGTAGCCGATTTTCCGTCAAGAGTCGAAACTAGGTCAAACGATGTCGGAATGACCTGAAAATTGACGTGAAGCTTCTTGAGCAGTGGATAGGACCAACCATGGGCTTTTATTTGAGTTTTGAAGCCGTTTGGGGTCCCATAGATGCTTCACTTGATTTTGCTGCGGGGAAAATGCCGAGCTTTGATATGTGGTCAAACGATGTCCGATTGACCTGAAATTTGACGGGGAGCCTATTAGAGTCATTTTGAGACGTTCCATGGGCTCCGTTTTGGATGTCATGGTCCCGAGTTACTCCGCCGCCGGTACGCTTGATTTTCTCTTTTTTGTTTTTTTTTTTTCGCGCTGATTTCTCTTTTTTTTTTTCAGCGTCTTTCTTTTCTTTTTTTTTTTTTGCTATTTTTTTTTCCTCTGGCTGTACGGACAGGTCCGTACGGACTTGACCGTACTGCCATGTGGCAGTGGGCCACGGCCTGTGGGCCAATTTTTTTTTTTTTTGTTGAGATTTTTTTTCTCTCTCTTTCTTTTTCTTTTTCCTTGCTTTCTCACTATGATAATGAGGCTATGCAATTTCAATATGTATGCATTTTTTTGTTTGATGCATCAAAATAGAAGGCTAGAGTCTCTAGGTCAAGCCAACATGATTTTTGACTTGGACAAAGTTTGATTGGTTTTGACCAAATTGGGTTGGAATTGGTCAAACTTTGGTAAAGGTTTTCCTAGCATCTAATGCATGATGATATATTTTTTTTATGCATGATTTTGTAAATGGATTTGGAAGTATGATGATGCATACCTGAAAATCTTTTTCAAGTATCGGGATTTTGAGCTCGCAGCGATGTTGAGTTCTTTCTCGGTCTTGCTGGATTTTGAGGAAGTTTGCAATTTTTGGATTTTGAAGCTCGCAGCAATGTTGAGCTCTTTTCCAGATTTTGCGGAAATTTGATGAGATTGGCTCGTTCTTGCAGCGATGTTGAGTTCGAACCTTTCTTTGAGGATTCTCCAC
The DNA here is from genome assembly GCA_028538565.1 of Umbellularia californica. Taxonomy (NCBI): domain Eukaryota; kingdom Viridiplantae; phylum Streptophyta; class Magnoliopsida; order Laurales; family Lauraceae; genus Umbellularia; species Umbellularia californica. The sequence goes on along the minus strand of JAPQWN010000002.1, from coordinate 77,861,676 downwards.
TGAATATGAGCTCGCAGCGATGTTGAGCTCATCTTCAGGCTTCCTGTCTTTTTTCGGAGTATTTTCCTTTTTTCGGAATTGCCCCGGAACCATGTCAAAATTTTGCTAGAATTTTTTGTAGCAGAATTCTGTCATTTTGACGTTGATTGATCTTTTCTCTTCCATCTTTTGCAGGTAGTTATTCCAGATCGAACAAGGGTAAAGGTCCTATTACTGACGCACCTCGTCGATCTGCCAGATCTTCCAATGCAGCCATTCAGCAGGCTTGGGAGAAAGAGGGGACTCTCATTCGCCAGGTTGAGGAAGCTAAAGGTAATGTCTGGAGGAAGACTCAGGAGCATGAGCAGTGGCAGGTCCTCTGGGAAGAACTTCCTCGTGCTGCAGATGGGTCACGGCATTCGGCTGCGTTTTATGAGGACATTCTGAAGAAGCGTGGCCTAAAAACTTTGGAAGTTAAGGCCAAGGGTCTGCTTGAGGAGTTGAACCTTTGGTTAAAGAGCATGTCGGATTGAGCTCCTGAGTTGTAACAAACTCTTTTTCCTTCTTTTTTTTTTTGGTACCTCCATGTATAAACAATTTTGGTACTATATTTTGTATCCCCTTCCTTTCACTTAAATCTTTTTTTGATGAAAATAATTTTGAGCAAAAGTTTGATGGGAATGTTTGTTTAAGAATTTGATCAAAAGGTTGTTATTTTATGAAAATCTTTTGTCAAAGGGTTGTTTTGGGCATGAAAGCCAATTTTGTGGCGAAAAGCCTGATTTTTTGATGGTTTGAAAACCGAAATTTTGGATGGTATGAAAGCCTAATTTTGTGGCGTAAGAGCCAAATTTGTTTGTGGCATGGGAGCCAAAATTTTGAGATGGCATTGGAGCCAAAGTTTTTTGGATGGCGTCAAAGCCGAATTTTAGAATGGCATAGAAGCCGAATTTTGAGATGGCATGAAAGCCGATTTTGAGATGGCATGAAAGCTGATTTTGACGTTTATAGCCGAAAAATTTTTGTTTTGGCATTTATAGCTGAATTTTGGCATTTATAGCCGGATTTTGGCGTTTATAGCCGAGTTTTGGCGTTTATAGCCGAGTTTTTTGAAAACCAAGTTTTGTTTTATTGGCATGAAAGCCGATTTTGGCGTTTATAGCCGAAAAATTTTGTTTTGTTTTGTTTTGTTTTGGCATAAGAGACAGATTTTTGAAAACCAAGTGTTTTTTGTTTTGGCATTTATAGCCGAAAAATTTTTGTTTTGGCATTTATAGCCGAATTTTGGCATTTATTGCCGGATTTTGGCGTTTATAGCCGAGTTTTGGTTTTCAAAATGCAGGTATCGACTAAATGTCGCCTCCCCGCTGAATGGTCTTGCAAGTATCGATGGAATGTCGCTTCCTTACTCATTCGGTTTTGCGAGTATTGATGGAATGTCACTTCCTCGCGAGTTAGGTTTTGCGAGTATCGATGGAATGTCGCTTCCTCGCGAATTGGGGTGCAAATATCGACTAAGCGTCGCTTCCCTGCTTTTCCCAAAACTTTTGGTTTTGCGGGTACTGACTTTGTGTCGTTTCCCCGCGATTTTTGAAATTTGAGGTTTTCTCGAACCATTTGAAATTTGGGTTGTGGATAGCAACTAGTATGTTGCATCTCCACGATTTTTGAAATTTGGGTTGTGGATATCAACTGGTTCGTTGTTTCTCTACGATTTTTTGAAATTTGGGTTGTGGATATCAACTGGTTTGTTGCTTCTCTACGATTTTTGAAATTTGGGTTGTGGATATCAACTGGTTTGTTAATTCTCCACGATTTTTGAAATTTGCAAATATCGAATGGGGTTCGCTTCCTTGCGATTTTTGGGTTTTGGAAGTATCGAATGGGGTTCGCTTCCTTCCGGTTTTTTTGGGTTTTGCGAGTATCGACTGAATGTCGCTTCCCGCGGTTTCTAAAAACCAAAATTTTTGTTTAAAGACACGAAGGTCATAAATTTTGACTTAAAACCATTTTGGTTGTAAAAGCCGAGGCGGTCTAGGGTGAAAATTCCTAAGTCCCGATTTTTGTTTCAAACCATGAATTTTGGGTTCAAGGATCGAAAATTTTGGTCAAGTCTGGGAAGAGGCTCCTAAACTTGGATTGATTTTTCTTTTGAACAATGAAACGATGAACGTAAGCATTGTTTTGAGAGATTGTTTTTTTTTTTTTTTTGGAAACTTCAACATAAAGATGAAAATTTCAAAAGGGGTGGGTTTGACGAGCAAGTACCTTGGAAATACGCTTTAGCCGTGTAGATATTGCTCTGACCCGTTTGAGGAAGTCTTCAAGGGTAGTACCCCTTCAAGAACTTGCCGTTGATGGGTAACATATATTTGTCTCCTTCCATGTTTAGAAAAGCGTATGCACCGTTGGAGAAGACTTTGTCGATGACGAAGGGTCCCTCCCATTTTGGTTCAAATTTGCCTTTGGATTTGTGGGCAAAGACTATGGGTCTTTTTACTGCAAGAACCGAGTCACCCTTTTTGTAGGCGCGTTGCCTGACTTTCTTGTCGAAAGATCCTGCCATGCGTGCTTGGTACAACTCAATGCTTTGTAGAGCTTCGAGTCGTCTTTCATCGAGATTATCCAGCTCTTGGAGTCTCAATTTGACATTGCTTTCTTGCGTCATGTCATTTTGCAAAGATACCCTTAAGGAAGGAATTTGTACTTCCAAAGGGACAACAACTTCGCATCCATAGACCAAAGAGAATGGTGTGCTATGGGTTGGTACTCGAACGGTGGTTCGATAGGCCCACAAAGCTTCTGGTAGTTTGTCGCCCCAGTCTCTTTTGTGACTAGAGACCATTTTCTTGAAAATTTTACAGAGTGTCTTGTTGAAGGCTTCTGCTAGTCCATTCGCTGCTGGATTATATGGAGTCGAAGGACAACTTTGGATTTTGTACTTGTCGCAGAACCTATAGAATCTGTGATCCCGGAATTGTGGTCCGTTATCATGGACGAATCTTTTAGGTATACCGAAGCGACAAATAATGTTGGTGCGCAAGAACTGAAGGACTGATGAAGTCTTCATTTCGCTGAGCGCAAATGCTTCTGACCACTTGGAGAAATAATCCGTAGCGGCGAAGATGAAGCGATGACCTTTGCTTGATGGGGGAGAAATAGGACCTATGATGTCCATACCCCAGGCTTCGAAAGGCCATGAGATTGCTGTTGGATGTAGCCATTCTGGAGGCATGTGGACATAATCTCCGTGAATCTGGCATTTTTTGCATCGCTTGGCAAATTGCATTGCATCAGCTACCATGGTAGGCCAATAGTAACCTAGCCTTTTTATCTGGTTGTAGAGCTTAGGGCCAGCCTGATGGGCTCCACAAAGACCAGCATGTACTTCTTTGAGAGTTTCCTCAGCCTCTTGTTGTGAGAAGCAGCGTAGGAGTACTCCGTTGAAGGATTTTTTGTAAAGTGCTTTTGAAGGTATATCCAAATGAAAGTTCGGGGCTCGTCTTTGGATGCTTACCCGCTCTTTTGGATGTTCAGGTAGGATTCCGAACATGATATAATCAATGAACGGATCTCTCCAGTCGCCAATCGGAGGTTTGAGGATGGACATCTGACTTCCAACCACTTGGTGGCATTCAGCAACTGCTTGGTGTGTGTTGAGAGGAGGGAGAATCCTTCTTTGACACACTGTGACTTGCATGTTTTCCCCTTCTTGGATTGCCATGAATGCGGCAAGTCCAGCCAGGGCATCTGCACGGATGTTTTCACCTCTGAGGATGTGGGTGATGTGACAGATGTTGAATTTTTGTCGAAGCGACTGCGCCTTATTATAGTAAGGCAGCAAATCAGGCTTCCTGACTTCATATTTCTGATTCATCTGGTTGACGACCAGTTGAGAGTCTCCAAAAGCTTCCAGCGTGGTGATGCTGGATTCAAGGGCGAGTTCCAATCCTATAATCAGGGCTTGGTACTCAGCTGCATTGTTTGAACATGGTTCCAGTAGCGAGAAGGCGTGTGGAATCGTGTATTTATCGGGACTGACAAAGAGGATGCCAATTCCCGATATTTGCTTTCCTTTTTCATTTGTCCTGGTTGCACCGTCAAAGTACATGTCCCAGGAAGCATTTGATAAGGAAGTTTCCACATTGTAGACAAATTCGTCTGAGAGATCATCCCTGAGTGGAGAATCCTTAGGCAATGGATGCTCTGCGAGGAAGTCTGCTAGAGCTTGGCCTTTGATTGCTTTTTGTGGAACATACCTAATATCAAACTGTGATAGAAGGATGGACTATTTTGCCAGTCGGGCATTGAGAGAACCTGCTTTTGTGACAAGGACCTTTAGGAGGTTGATCCTCGAAATCAGGTAGACTGTGTTCGACAGCAGATAGTGACGCAGCTTTTGTACAGCGAACATTACTGCAAGGCATTCTTTTTCGACTGGGGAGTAGCGATGCTCTACACCTACCATCATGCGGCTAAGGTAATATAGAGCAACTTCTTTTCCGTCGTCGTTTTTGATGGACCCGAAAGAAATCTTCCGTCCTCTCCTTCCGCACCCCGGGGGCTGACCTGGGTCTCGGCGGAGGAGGGAAGATCTCGGGCATCAATATTTTTGTACGGGTATGCCAGATTTACTTTCTACTTGGAATTTGGAATGGTGATAATCTGGAGATTCACCTTCACAAGTGGAAAGGAAATCAATCCTTTTTTCTAACTTTTCAAATTGCATTAATATTAAGAAAAGAGACAAGTTTTTAGAATGCCGTAAGAGGCGTTTTGTTTGTTTGCCGTGAAAGGCAATTTTGCTGTGAAAGGCGATTTTACAAAACTCTTCAAATATGAAAGACAAGAATTGTGATTTCTTTTTGTCTCTTTAAGAAATACAAACTACAATAAAAAAGGAAGAAAATGGATCTAACTTCTCAGGAGATTGTGGGGACACGTTGAGATCGACGGTCGCAAGTCATGTATGGGCTTCGCCATCGTCCTTCAAATGAGAACGTGTGATGTTTTGATTCTTTGGCTTGGCTCCTAACCTCAGTTTTTTAAAGAACAAGGATCAAGAGAATGTCCTATATCCAATGAAAAACCGAGTAAACGGGCTGAAAAGCCACGTTTAGGCCATGTTGGAGAAGGAGGTGACCTTGGGGCGGTGGCCCCCCAAGGGACGTTGATCACCTTGTGGTGCTTCCGGGAGCAAAGTAGCAGAACTTCGTCTCTCTCTTGGATTTTCTGAGCTTGCACTTGGGATCTATTTTCATCATGCATTCTTCTTAGAATGGACCTCCTTTTATAGGCTTTTGGTAGCCATGAGGTGTTTATTGGCATTGATGGCCATGATGAAAGAATTGATGAGGAGTTACAAGTTGATTTTGTAACTCCTTTTTCATGGCTTGTGATTAGCCGATGAAGGTAGTGGGCATTTAATTTCCTTTAAGCTTCATGATGATGGGAGTTTCATGGGTTTAATGCCATGATTGCTTGGATTTGTAACTCCCAAATGCTTGAATCTGATTGGGCCGTCCAAAATAATAAGTTAATGACCGCATTAAGTCGTCATAAACGGGTCAATTAACTTCATTAAGTGGTCGCCCAGGCATGTGAAGAGTCGCGAGCCGCGCTGCGCCTTTTGAGATTCTTCTTGCGATCATCACAGGTGGATCCACGCATTGTTTGATGTCGGATTGCAGTGCAATCTCAGACATTAATTGATGTTAGTGGGCCGGTGACATCTGTCTTGTCGATTTCACGATTGGTCGGACAAAAAGTGCACTTTCTTGGTCAGCCGGTTGGCGATCTTGAGGCGATCGGTGATGATTTCATGCTTTTGACGGCAGATCCGAGATGTCAACGAAGATCAGTCGTTTTCAAGCATCAAACATTGGATTTTTCAGAAAATCACAGAGGCAGGAACACCCGAAACGTGAAAAGGATCGAAAAACGATCAATTTGGTGCAAAATCCGGCGACCCGGATTTGCAGGATCGCCGGCGACCTTAGGGTTTTTTGCCCTTTGGTCGCCGAGCTTCGTTTTCGGCCGATTTTGAGTCTTTTTCGTTCCTTTTTTCTTATGTATTTTTCTTGACATTTTTCCTCAATTATTGACTTCATCTTCTTGGAGAAAACTTGACGAGAACCCACACGAAATTGGAGCACAAAGTTTCCCATTTTTCGGGAAAGCCGAAGACTTTGTAGCCGATTTTCCGTCAAGAGTCGAAACTAGGTCAAACGATGTCGGAATGACCTGAAAATTGAGGTGAAGCTTCTTGAGCAGTGGATAGGACCAACCATGGGCTTTTATTTGAGTTTTGAAGCCGTTTGGGGTCCCATCAATGCTTCACTTGATTTTTCTACGGGGAAAATGCCGAGCTTTGATATGTGGTCAAACGATGTCCGATTGACCTGAAATTTGACGGGGAGCCTATTGGAGTCATTTTGAGACGTTCCATGGGCTCCGTTTTGGATGTCATGGTCCCGGGTTACTCCGCCGCCGGTAGGCTTGATTTTCTCTTGGAGCATCGAAACCTGGTCAAACGTTGTCAGAATGACTTGAGATTCGACGTGCAGCCTTTTAGAAGCATGTTGAAGCCACTCATGTATTTTGTTTGATGAGTGATGACTTCGGTGGTTCCCGCCGCCGGGAGGGTTGATTTTTTTTCTCGAGCGTTGAAGGATGGTCAAACGTTGTCGGTTTGACTTGAAATTTGGCATAATGCTCGTTGGAGACATTTTGGAGTCATCCGTAGGCTTTGATCAAAGTTTTGGCGTCTTTGATGATGTCGCCGCCGGGAGCGCTTGTTTAGCTGTTGGAGCAGTGAAGTTGGTCCAAACGATGTCGGAATGGCTCGAAACCTCAGGTATACCCCTCTTTTAGCTGTCTTGAAGGATCTTTCAGTTTCTGTCTGATTCTGATAAGATCTGATGCTTGAAGTAGCCTTGCCTGTTTTATAGTAGGATGCAACTTCACGAAGCTTCTTGATGTTGAGGAGACATAGTGACTTTTTTGGTGTCAACACTTTCCAGTAAGCTGCTTTTCTTGTCATGGATTTCGGCCTGCTCCACGGTTAACCGCAGAGTGGCTTTGCGGCTAACCGCAGGTGACCGAAGTCCTGCGGTCACCTTTCCAGAGAGCAATCTCTTTCCCTGTCAGGATCTTCGGTCACCCTTTCGGTCGCCTTACGGCTAACCGCCTGGAGCTTTATGGCTAACCGCAAGCAACCGTAAGTCTTATGGTTTGTTTTCCCTAGAGCTATTTTTTCCTGTCATTCTTGCGGTCACCTTTATGGTCACCTCTCGGCTAACCGCCAAGGCCACCCGCGGTTAACCGTGAGCTGACCGCTTTCAAAAATATATCCGTTGGCTCAGGGATTTTGAAAAGGGGTTAACCGCTAGTTTAAGAGGCTAACCGTAAAATCTATCCGTTGGGATTTTTCTATAAAGCTGTAGCTTGTTTTACTGAGCGTCCTAAGGACTTTAGGGTAAAGCCTTGTTTGCTTCCTTCTTCCCATCCATTGTAGGCTCCCAAATCCCTTCCAAAACACTTATGTGCTTGACTTAGGTAAACCCTAGAGCTCTATTAGCTCTATGTTGAGTGTCTTGTTAGGGAGTGCATCTTCTAGGATAGTTTACACCATGAGAGACTCATTTGTGTAACCCTATAAACCAAATCCTCTGAACCCTGGTTGTGCAACACATTGGAGGCATTCTTCTCAACACCGAGAGGTCAACAAGAGGTGCAAGCTTCGACTACGGTCAAAGCTCCATAGAACACTTCAACCATCATTAAGGCAAGTGTTCACCCTACTTCAAATTTCTTCAACATATGTATAATGTGTAGGTGTTTAAATCTGTGTGACTAAACTCTCTACAATGATATAAGGAGGAGTAGATCTGTGTGATTGAACCTCTGTAACAAAAATGAGGTAGAATCATAACTTATGTAGTTTGATTCGTTTTACTGGAACCGAGGGTTTTTGTGACCGAACCACTATAAATCTCTGTGTCAATTTCTCTACTGCATGATCTACAGTTTCTGTTTTAGTTATACTCTTGCTATGCTTGTCTTGTTCTTTATTCTGTTTTGATTAAAATCATGGTTAGAAAATTAAAAATGGCAATTGTATACTCTTAGTCCTATTCACCCCCCTCTAGGACTTAGTCATTGGCCCTAGCCTGCACTTTCAGTTGGTATCAGAGCGAGGTTACTCCCCAAAGGCTTAACAACCTGAAGTAGATCCTTTTATTGTTACTAGTGCTAATGTCTAACCCAGAAGGTAGTGCAGTTAACAGACCTCTTTGTTTGATGGTACAAACTATACCTTTTGGAAAGCCCGGATGAATATTTTCATCAAATCCCTTGGTTCATCTGTTTGGGATACTGTTGAGAACGGATGGACTCATCCTACAACCACAGCTGATGATGGCACTGTTCAGCCTCTTGCAAAGGCTAGATGGTCAACTGATCAAAAAGCATTGAAAGATAGTGATGTAAAGGCATTGAATGCCATATCGTGTGCCATGACTGTTGAAGAATACAAAAAGATTATGACATGTGTCACAGCCAAACAAGCTTGGATCTTTTAGAAACAAACTATGAAGGAACGACCATTGTTAAAAGAGCCAAGCTTCAAATGTTGCTTCCCAATTCGAATCTCTAAGAATGAGGGAAGATGAAGTGTTCGATGAGTTTCAAATAAAGTTAATGGTCACTGTAAATGAAATGTGGTCACTTGGTGAAAAAATTCCTGAAGGCAAAGTATGTAGCAAAATCCTGAGGTCTCTACCCGAAAGATTTCACTCCAAAGTGACTTCTATAGAAGAATATAATGACCCTGAAACTATGAAAGTATAGGAATTATCTAGCAATATTAGAACCTTTGAAATGAAATTGAATAATTCTTCTAATAAATCCAAAGATAAGAAATCTATTGCATTAAAGACTTCTCAATCATCCCCCTCTAAAAAAGAATCTGATAATGAGAAAGAAAGCGATAATGAAGATGTTGCCTTACTTGCTAAGAGGTTTCTGAAACAGTTTAAGAAAAAGAATTCCAATTTCAAACCCTTTGATAAAGGTAAAAACAAAGTCAGCTCCTCCTCTAAGAGTCAACATAGAAAGGTGAAATGTTATAACTGTCAAAAGTATGGTCATATCTCATCTGAGTGTCAAATAGAAAGAAAGAAAAAGACACTTGTGGCAACATGGGATGATGACTCATCTGAATCTGAATCAGAATCAGATGAATCTCACCAAGATGAGACAAGAAACTGCAATGTTTTGATGGCCAGAAGTGCTTGTGATCCGTCAGTTGAAATGAATGAAAGTTCTGAAAGATCTGATATTGATAAATCTGAAGATGAAACTGAATCTGAAGAAGACAGTCCAAAAAATAACAATGATGAAGAAGATCTTCAAGAAACATATGACCAACTCTATGAGGAGAGCTGTAGACTAATTAGAACTATGAGCAAACAAGGAATCCAGATCAAAGTGTTAAAAGAAAAAATTGAAACTTTGAATGATGAAAAAAATATCTTAACCAATGATCTTCATGAAATCAATTCCAAATTTCAAATTGCTAGTAACTACATGAGAAAGCTTACGAGAGAAAAAGATGAGACTGAAAAACTAAAAGAATTGATTTCCCGTTTGAAGAATGAAGTCACCAAATTAAATTGGTATAAAGAAAAGCATGAGTATTCCTTCACTCATGGAGAAGAAAAGTTCGAAAGATTATTTGGGATGGGAAAATATCAAAGAGACAAAACTGGGCTTGGATACAACGAAGAAGCAAAATATAATTCTAATGTCTCTACTAAGTTTGTTAAAGGAGAAGCCTCCTCAAGTAATCTGAACATCTCCAAAGTTATATGTCATACTTGTGGAAGAAAAGGACATGTCAAATATGAATATAAAATGAAACAAAACAAAAATCAGTCCTATAGAAATGAACAAACCAAAACAGGTTATCATAAAACTCTCACCATTCCACAAAAGTTGAATGAACTAATGAAACAGATTGATCAACTGAGAATTCAATTCAATAATCATGCTAAAAGAAATCCTAAGAAAATCTTTCATAAACATGATTCAGATAAATCTAAATTTCAACAGTACAAGTGGGTACCCAAAAGCCTTTTAGTCTACACAGCCCTTAAAGCTGGAGACCAATCTTTGTGGTATTTGGATAGTGGATGTTCTAGACACATGACTGGAGATAAAACACTCTTCTCAAAATTAAATGATTATGATGGTGGAATTGTTACTTTTGGTGATGGCAATGTAGCTAAAGTCATTGGAAATGGTACTCTAAATGTTCCTAACTTGTCTCACTTAGAAGATGTTTTATGTGTTGATGACTTGAAACATAACCTACTTAGCATTTCACAAATATGTGATAAAGATCATGCTGTCATCTTTTCTAGTCATGGTTGTGAGATCTCCAAAAATGGAAAGGTCATTCTTAGAGGGTTTAGAAATCAAGAAAACTGTTATGTTGTTGGTGACCAAAAAGAATCTTTCAGCTCATCTTGTTACATTGCTCGTCTTGATGAAGCTCAACTGTGGCATCAAAGACTTGGACATGTAAACCATAGAGACTTGTCCAAGCTGAACAATTATGTAAAGGGTCTTCCAAAAATCAGCAGGAAGTCAAAAACTGTTTGTGGAGAGTGCCAAAAAGGAAAGCAAATCAAAGCATCTCACAAAAAGACAAAGTCTCTGAAGACTTCTAGACCCTTAGAGCTTCTCCACATGGATCTAGTTGGTCCAACTAAGAAAGAGAGTAGGGGTGGCAGAAAATACTTTCTTGTTATTGTAGATGATTATTCCAGATTCACTTGGGTTGCCTTTTTGAGAGAAAAATCAGATGCATATGCTGAATTCAAAAAGATTGTGAAAAGAATCCAAGTTGAAAAAGGAAGAGCAATTGCTAGAATAAGAAGTGATCATGGTGGAGAATTTGAAAATTCCAGATTTGAAAAATATTGTGATAAGTATGGAATTCACCATGAATTTTCTGCCCCTAAAACTCCTCAACAAAATGGAGTTGCTGAAAGAAAGAATAGAGTCTTACAAGAGATGGCCATAGTTATGCTTCATGGAAAGAATGTTCCTAGAGATCTATGGGCTGACGCAGTGAATACAGCTTGTTACATCATAAACAGGGTTTATTTGAGAACTGGATTGGATAAAACTGCCTATGAACTATGGCATGAGAAGAAGCCAAAAATTAGCTACTTTAAAATTTTTGGTAGCAAATGTTATATTCTCAAGGATAGAGAACATTTGAGCAAGTTTGATTCCAAAAGTGATGAAGGCATCTTTATTGGCTATTCTCAAAACAATCGTGCTTATAGAGTTTTAAACACCAACACTGGAACCATACAAGAATCTGTAAATGTTGTCATTGATGACAAACTAAAGGATTCCAGTAATCAAGAAGACCCTGATAATGATGAGATAAATGTTTTTACTGCAACCTGGATAAGTCTCAAACATTTGAGGATTTGGTTAATGTGAAGAATCATCCTATGAACCAAATTCTGGGAGATCCCTTGCTTGGTGTCAAGACTAGAAGACAACTTGAAAACATTGTTAGCTTTCTTTGCTTTACCTCTACCATTGAACCAAAATCTGTTGATGAGGCTTTCTCTGATGATTGTTGGATAAATGCTATGCAAGAAGAGCTAAATCAGTTTGTTAGGAATGAAGTTTGGGAATTAGTACTTAGGCCTGATGACAAAAACATCATAGGTACCAAATGGATTTACAAAAATAAACATGATGAAAATGGTACTATATTTAGAAACAAGGCCAGGGTAGTTGCCCAAGGTTACTCTCAAATTGAAGGAATAGACTTTGAAGAAACATTTGCTCCTGTTGCTAGGATTGAATCCATTAGAATCTTGTTTACCATTGTTTGTTCCTTGAAATTTAAATTATATCAAATGGATGTCAAAAGTGCCTTTTTGAATGGAGTTTTAGAAGAAGAAGTTTATGTTAAGCAACCTAAAGGGTTTAAAGACCCCAAGCAGCCTAATCATGTGTATTATCTTAAAAAGGCTCTCTATGGTCTTAAACAAGCCCCTAGAGCTTGGTATGAAAGGCTCACTCAATTTCTGATTAACCATAATTTTGAAAGGGGTAGTGTTGATAAAACTCTATTTATTCAAAGAACAAATGACACTATATTGATTGCTCAAATCTATGTAGATGATATTGTTTTTGGTTCTACACATGATGTGTTAACTGAAAAGTTTGCAGATCTTATGAAATCTGAATTTGAAATGAGCATGGTTGGTGAACTTAACTTCTTTCTAGGATTACAAGTTAGACAATTGTCTGATGGTATGTTTATATCCCAAACCAAGTATTCAAAAGAATTGGTCAAAAGAGTCAGCCAAACATATGAATACTCCCATGAGTACAACACTCAAATTATCTAAAGAATCAAGTGGAAAGAGTATTGATCCTAGCATGTATAGAAGCATGATAGGCAACCTCTTATATCTTACAGCTAGCAGACCAGATATTGCTTTTAGTGTAGGAGCTTGTGCTAGATATCAATCTGATCCCAAAGAAGCTCATTTGAAAGCTGTTAAGAGAACAATTAGGTATGTGTCAGGGACTTCAGGATATGGGCTATGGTATCCATATGATTCTCCTATTTGCATTGCTGGATACTCAGATGCCGATTGGGCTGGAAATGTGGATGATAGAAAATCTACTAGTGGTGGGTGTTTCTACCTAGGAAACTGTCTAGTTGCTTGGCATAGCAAAAAACAATCCTCTATTTCCTTATCTACAGCTGAGGCATAGTATATAGCAGCTGGCAGTGGTTGTACTCAAATGATATGGATGAAACAAATGGATAAAGACTATGGTATTGATCAAAGCAGAATGAATTTGTACTGTGACAACACTAGTGCTATCAATATCTCAAAAAATCATGTTCAACACTCTAGAACTAAGCATATAGACATCAGACATCATTTCATTAGAGAATTAGTTGAAGAGGAAATCATAATTTTGTAACATATCCCTACAGAAAATCAACTTGCTGACATTTTGACAAAACCTCTGGATGTCTCTAAATTTGAAAATATGAGAAAATCTCTTGGTGTGTGCACCATTAGATAATCACTCCTTCTTGTTATGTGTGTGATTTGGTTTTAAACAAAAAAAAAAAAAGGGGGCGGCTAGCCGTAAAACTTCTTAGCGGGTAACCAGATTTTTCGGGCCGCAACTTAAACCTTCGCAGGCCCCTTCGTTATTTCTTTTATTTTCATTTCCTCCGCTCTGCGTCTCTTCACCTCATCTCTTCGTCTTCTCCTATCTGTCTGAACCTCTCATCTCCTTTCATTTACAAGGTAATCTTCATCCTCCATTTCATTCTCATCTCTATTTTGTTATTTTTTCGTGATTCCTACTGCTTTTAACATTGTGTTTTCTTTTTTTTTTTTTTTTTTTTGTCTGGATTTTTTTTCTGTGTTTACTCTTTAGGGTTTTTCATCCTCTGTTACAGATATCCTTCCCAGTCACTTTCTATCCTTCCTCTTTTCTACATATTTAGATGAGGTCCCACTGAATGAAAATTTTCCTGATGAACAATTGCTCAGTATTTCTCAAATCCCCTGATTTGCAGATATAATCAATTACCTTGTTACAGGGGAGATGCCCACCCATTGGTCAAAACAAGATCGATCAAAATTTCTAGCTGAGGTCAAGTACTTTTTCTGGGATGACACGTATCTTTTTAAGTATTGGCCGGACCAGATCATCAGGAGATGCATTCCTGATCGTGACCATTACTTGGTCATTTCCTTTTACCATGATCATGCTTATGGGGGCCACTTTAGTTCGAAAAAGACAGCTGCAAAAGTTTTACAGTGTGGATTTTACTGGCCCACTATCTTTAAAGATTGCCACATATTCTGTTTGAAGTGTGAAAGGTGTCAAAAGTTTGGCAAGCTCAATCGAAGGAACATGATGCCCTTGAATCCTATACTTATAGTGGAAATTTTTGATGTATGGGGAATTGACTTCATGGGGCCATTTCCAAATTCCTTTGGAAATCTTTACATTTTACTGGCAGTAGACTATGTTTCCAAGTGGGTAGAAGCCATACCGCAAAGAAGAATGACAACCATGTGGTGATTAAGTTTGTGAGAGATCATATATTTTCTCGCTTTGGTACACCTATAGCGATCATTAGTGACGGAGGCACTCACTTTTGCAACCGTCCCTTTGAGCATTTGTTAAAAAAATATTCTGTCACCCATAAGGTTGCTACACCTTATCACCCACAAACAAGTGGCTAAGCGGAAATTTCAAATAGGCAAATTAAACAAATTCTGGAAAAGACGGTCAATCCCACTCGGAAAGACTGGTCTTTGCGATTGATCGACGCACTGTGGGCCTATCGAACCGCTTACAAGACCCCTATTGGGATGTCCCCATATAGGTTGGTCTATGGTAAGGCATGCCACTTGCCTGTTGAATTGGAGCACAAAGCTTATTGGGCCATTAAGAAGTTTAATTTTGACTTACCCACTGTGGGTAATCTGCGCAAATTGCAACTCAATGAGTTGGAAGAACTTCGAAATGATGCCTATGAGAATGCCAAGATCTATAAGGAACGAATGAAGTTGAACCATGATAAGTCAATTTTAAGGAAATCATTTGAACCAGGTATGAAAGTCCTTTTGTATAATTCCCGGTTACACCTGTTTCCCAGGAAGTTACGAACCCGATGGACTGGTCCATTCATTGTCAAAACTGTTTACTTTCATGGTGCGGTGGAAATTGAAAATCCCAAGAATGGGGATATTTTCAAAGTGAATGGTCAATGGTTGAAACCGTTTCTGGAACTGAAGGATAAAAACATTGAGGATATCCTTCTGGAAGACCCAATTTACCAGGACTAATCATTTTTGTCATGTCGGGCTGACGACATTAAACTTAGCGCTGTTTGGGAGGCAACCTAATTTTGGAAGGTAATTGAGCTGCCAGATCACATTCTTTTACAATCACTCCACATGGTAAGATGTTCTAATTTTCCTTATTGTTCAATTTCACATTGCACATGCATTCATAACATTGAGGACAATGTTAGATTTAGGTTTAGGGGTGTGAGTTAGAACTTGACATGTGATCATTTGTTCAATTTTCATTTTACATTTTCTTTTTCGCTCTTCTTAGTTCAAAAAAAAAATTGTTAGAGGGAAACGTCCGAGAGAATTTTTATTGGATGAAGATATTTATTTTGGGCAAAAGAAAACAATGGTTCACTATTTTATTTACAGAAAGAGTTTTTGGAAAAGTGCTGAATTTCGATCCCTCACTTTTACACAGATTGTATACGTTTTCAAGGTTTTGAATGTGAAGCTATGATTTTCGTTTTTCTTTGATAAAAAAAAATGGAAATTCGACCCTTAGTGTACAAAGCTTCTTTGACGGGTGGATACATGAAAAGGGCTGCATATTGTTGGGGACTGCACACAAAAAAAAAAAAAAAAATTGTGACTAGTTTGGGTTCGTAGCCTTTTTAACCCGAGTTAGTAAGCCCTTAGGGGTATTTTCATACCTAGTGCCCTAAAGCCATCTGGTTTGGGAGTCATTGGCCCAATGCTCGTTACATGGGTTAATTAGAAAGCTTAAGGGACCTAGGCATTGCACAGTCACATATGTATGTTAAAAAAAAAAAAAAGAGAGAAAAAAAAAATTGCGCCCTTTGAAAAAACAGTATTGCGAAAGCCGTCATTATCGCCTTGAGAGGAAGATTGTGTTTTTTTTTATACATTTACGCGGCCATGAACTTAATTTAAAAAAATTTTTAATTATTTTTACGAAAATTATTGGTGGATCATTTGATGCTTATTTCGTATACATGCTCTTCACCGTGCACGATCAATTAGCATGATTTCAAGAATTTCTGACCAAAAGATGGGATTTGTGAACCGAATTTAAGATTTGTCCTTGAAAATTCCGAGAATCAAGAATAGTCAGTGTCTATAGATTTTCTCTTGGAAGAAGTTTCCCTGGATTTTGTTAGGTTTTAAAATTCTTTAAAAAAAAAAAAATTTTGTGGGCATATTCACTGCAAACCCTCACGAGGCACAACTCGTCCACTAGGGGGAACCTAGGGGTTTAAGGGCTTACTGCATACGCTAAATGCAGTCGAGAGTACCAGCGAAAGTGGTGTTTTTCATTTCTGTTTTCTACATTAGTTTGTTTTCTTTAGGATTAGTTTATGTGTTTTATTCTTTGTCGCTTATTTTGCTAAGGGACTAGCAAAAGGCTGGTTGGGGAGTGTGATAAGTCTACAAAACTAGGTCATTAAGTCATCATTTCATTAGCATTTGTGGACTTAATTAGGTTTAATTGCATAGAATTACATTTAATTTCATGATTACATGCATTTGAGGATATTTTTGGAGAAATGGTCAAAATTGGTCAAAATTCATTAAATTGCATGGCTTTTTGAAATTAAGTTTTTCTCATCTCATTTATCACCCAAAAATTAGGCTTTTGGTTTCATCAATGCATATCTTGCTATTTTTGGAAAGTTGGTCATTTTGTTGCATCACTAAGAATGTAGGGTCCCATACATGGTTTATAATTATTTCCTTACATATGATTAATGTTAAAATTGCCTCTTTCAATTTGTAGGAGAAATCAACATGGGACATACATTGATGAAATTTGAGAAGAGAGAAGTCAAATAAGCAAGCAAAGAGAGAGTCCAAGCATGCTTGGGAGTCCACAATGGGCCCCACACACCCCATTGCATGCCAACATAGAAGCTTCCATTTTTGCATAATTATTCCCGGATTTTTCAGGGGCAGCAACTTAAAATGGCCATAACTCTCAAATCGAGTATCGGATCGGTGCAATTTAGCCACCGTTGGAAAGATCTTTTCGAGTAGATATCCGTAGAGCCAAAGATTTCCTAAATCAGAGCTATATTGAGGGAGATATGACCTCAGGAAGTTATCTACTACAGTTTTAGGCGGTAATTGCAAGAAATCTCAATATTTGGGAAGTTTATTCCCTTTACATCATCATGCAATTTTTAGAGATATTCTTGGAATTGTACAAGGAAAGTGTATGCATCAAGAAACCTAATAAGGCAGGGAGATCTCTCAAATTTAAAAGTCTTTCCAAAGAAAGAAGTTAGCTTGGAAAACAAGAAAGAATCCTTGCCCAATAAAGAAAAAGGAGACCTAAAAGGAAGGTACTTGTTTACCAAAAAGGGTTTGCAAAAAGCATAAAAGGAGGCATGATGGAGACTCATAAAACATTCTATACGTCCAAAGCTCTCCCTCTCTCCTATTCCATTCTTTTTCTCTTCCTTTCTTCTTTTCCATTAGTTTATTCTTATTTTTGGTAGCCTTGTGCCATGTCTAAGGATTTATTGTGAAGGAGAAAATTTGTGAAGGAGAAGTTGTAAAGATGCAATTTTTAACGATAAATCAAGAAGCATTCTTTGCAATGGCGGGCTAATTTTCTTGATTAGAGTTATGGATGAAGGTAAGTAATTGTCTTTTTATTTATTTAGTAATTCTAATTTGTGTTCCATGATATGTGCTTAATGATTAATAGGCTTGTCTTCGTGCCTTAGGCAAATCTCTATTTTTATTTCTAAAATAAAAATTAGTTTTTGACTACTCATGCTTAGGTTTGATAGGCCATGCTTTGGATTTAGATCTTTTGATGGTTTATGCTTACTTTTGATGGGTGGTGCTTAAATTATTTTTATTCTTTTATGAGATGAAGGAAGTCTTGAGTTTTGAATTTTTATAATTAAAAAGGGATTTTAAAAGTTAAATTTTCCAAATTAAAAACATTGATTTGTCTTTGATTTGAAGTAAAAATTGGAACAAGTTAGGGTTACTTGATAAATAATTGGTGGATGCTTATTGGATTCCTATACTCTAATCATCTTCATTAATTGGTAGATTTCGAATATCTATATTAGTTGCTTAATTTTTAAATATAAACTCAAAACTTTTCTTAAATTGTTAGTTAATTAGTTTTCTTAATTTAAAAGTTTCTTTAATAGCTCCCTGTGGGTTCGACCCGTTCTTGCCACTGTCTCATCTAGACACCCGTGCACTTGCGGTATTTTATGATTGATATTCATCACATCACTTCTCTTCCTTGTGGTCTTTAATTACAGAGGCCAAACGAAGAACTAACGCTAGATCCACTTTGATCAAAAACTCCTCTATGAGATCCAAACCATCAAAACGCACCGCAACCTACTCTAATAGCTAATGGATTTGGATATGGAGACTCCAACATGCAGTCGGATATATATTTGCATTCTGATCAAGATCCTCAAGTAAAGGCCTCAATTGTAGTTTTACCCGCTCAGTCGGAATCCTAACCATGGGGAGTTGTGTTCACTCGAACTTGTCCTAATTAAAAGCTAGAACAAACCTAAAATCTATACAAAAATTCCATACCAACAAATCTAAAAGTAAAAATTAAATTGCAAACCAAATTTGAAGTGAATATTACAAATCCAAATTAAACCGTAAATTAAGAATCCTAAACTAATGTAAAAGCTAGAAAATGCAGAATAATATAATCATCAAACCACAATGGGATAAAGTTAAAGTGCGTAAAATAAATAAACATAAAGAAATTCAGAATAAATATAAATAAAAAGAATGAAAGAATAATGAGCTTTATAGTCTGATTTTCCAACATTCAAACTCCGTGCTTAGGGCCAACGAATCAAATTTTGAACCACAACATCAAGTATGGTTTGTCCCCCTACATAAACACATTGCGTTGATCCAATAAAGGAAATTAATGTGACTCACAAATATTTATTTAATTCTTTGCATATCACTAAGAAATTGTGAACAAGAATGTAGAAATAAAAATTCTAAATAAACTCACTTTCTATTTTAGACACATGGAACACCAAGTTAAGGAAGCATCCGCCATGCGAAGTACATCATTACTTGAGAATCTTGACCAACATGCCTCCTTTTATAGCTTAAGCATCTCCCCTTGTTTGCTAAGAAGTCTCCTCCATGTAGATTTTACTTCCTAGTATGTATAGAGTCCTTGGCTTAGGCTTCATGCAATCTTCTTTGTTAGGAAATAATTTGACTTAGAATCCTTACCATATTTTGTCTATTGATGAGCACGACTTCCATGTAGAATCCCTAAAAAGTATCCAAAGATTGCATGTAAGATAATTACTTCCCCAAAAAATCAGATTCTTAGCTACTTTGTAGCCTCCATAAGTTCGATGTCCAAGGTCGCTCTTGGACATCCAACATACTCCTGAGTCCTTCAATGCTTGTTTGCTTGATTTCCTTCCTAATTTGGCATGCCTCCTTTGCTTGCAACTTTGACTAGTCAACTCTTG
The DNA here is from genome assembly GCA_028538565.1 of Umbellularia californica. Lineage (NCBI taxonomy): Eukaryota > Viridiplantae > Streptophyta > Magnoliopsida > Laurales > Lauraceae > Umbellularia > Umbellularia californica. The sequence continues at coordinate 77,842,307 of JAPQWN010000002.1, read as the reverse complement.
GGGGTAAGTTTTCCCTTTTTTAGACTCTTTGCATAAATTTGAATTTAAAGACATGGCAAGCCAATGATTCTTTCCAATTCTGAATTCTTCTTTCATAGCTTGAGTTCCCAAACATAGCTTCATACTTTGACTTTTCAAAACTCTCCAAAAGATGCCAAAGATGGGTGGGTCCACCATGTGGAATGTCCACCTTGGAACTCTCTCTTCCTATGCAATTGAAATAAAATAAAATGAACTCAGCTATGAATTCATGTAGAAAATCCACTTTGACCGTGCATAATGATGTACCAATTTGATCAACTTTCCAAAAATACATATGGCACCAAAAGTAACAAGCATGCATTAAAAAGCTAATTGGTGTGATGATTGGATGATACAAAACCCTAATTCCATAAAAATCATGCAAATCAATGAATCTTAACTAATTTTGACCTAATTAAGTCCACAAATGTATATGAAATGATGAGTTAATGACCTAATTTTGTGGACTTATCACATTTCGGAGATTGGGAAGCTCCAAGGATCTCTTTGCCTCTTGTCCTACAGGAATGGAGACTTATCTAGTCCTAGGGCTCCCTTATCCTTATATAGACAATTTCTAAATGTGTTCACGTACACTTTTATTATTGGCAAGCTTCATTGATGATAAATTGTTCCTAGGGTGCTCGCTAGTGCCTTTTTGGAGATCACATACTTTTGTTCAACAACATTAATGAAATCCTTTGCCTTAGTGCATTTTGGGATGGATCCCTAAATACCTTTTCCAACTTGAGACTTATGACCTATTTGTTTGCAAGAATCCCTGACAGGACTTCTGACTGTCCTGGATTTTTGGACAGCTTGTCAGGAATTCCGCGTTTGATAGAGGAGATAGCTAGGATTTCATAAATCCCAGGATATTCAAATTTCAGCAAAACTAGATTTCAGAATGCCAGGAGGCACCCCAGCATTTGCAGTTCCAGATTTTCGAGATGTTATTCTCTGCTCTCCGATGAGTGTTTGTTCTTCTCCAATGGTCAAAACAAAAATTCAAATTCCAACCCATGGCAACTTGTAATAACACCATTTTCTCATTGTCCTTCATCTGCTGAACTTATTTCACTTTATTTTTTCTGTCTTAGTGGTTTCTACGCCATGAATCTAAGAGATGGGTTCATTGGGTTTGATGTTACTCGTTCTATTGAGGATTTTGACCATGTTAAAAGAATTAGGGTGAAGTGGGGAGAGAGGGGGATTGCATGTTTCTGGGTTGCAGGCAAGGGTGAAAAAGAAGAAAGTTGTAGAGAGAGAAATGGGGTGGGTTCCCTTGAAATGTATTTTTCACCACTGTCACGCTGTCGCCGTTGCTAGGGGTGAAATTAGGGAGGGTGATGTGAATTTAAATTCAATATTTTAATACTGCAAGTGTACAGTTGTCTTTTTGAGATAGTGGCAAGTATAGGTCGAATCTCACAGGGAGCACTACTGAAATATTTTTTTATTAAAATCTGAAATTTTTTTATAATGAAAATAAAAATAAATCAAGATTTGAATGAGAGATAAAGCTACTATGCAAGATGAATGGATAACAATAATGATAAAGGTAGATCAGAACAACAAAGAGTCCATTAATTAATTTCAATTCTCAATCCATATACTTTAATTTAGTCTTTTATCTTGCAAATAACTCAGATCAGAAACAACTCAATGTTTGTGATCCGGAAGATATTTTTCTTTTAAAATTCAACTCTTAAGCAGAAGAAGCTAAGATCTCCATCACCCATAAAAATATAAATTACTTTGAGTGTCAGTTAATAAATTAAGCATAAAATATCAAAGGCATAAAAACCTAAGTATATTTTATCAAAAGAAGATTAACTGATCAAAAAGAAATGTATTGAAAATATAAAGCGGAAGTTTGCATGTGGCGCGAAGGCAGATCTATTATTCTATTAAACATGCATTATAGGGACAAAAGAATTAAATTAAAGACATAGAATAAGAGTAAAATCACTTAACTTCACTTTGTGCTCCGATCCAAGAAATCTACTCCTCCATTTCAAAATATATGATTTTCATTAAGAACTTCATTTTTACAACTTCTCCTTCAAAATAAATCCTTGGACATGGCCCAAGGCTACCAAAATAAAATAATAGAGAAAAGAGGTAAGGAAGAGAAGGTGTGGCTTGGAGAGAATAAATTAATAAAGAAATATGGGTAAAGTTGTTTGGACGTGTAAGAATGTGGTCCTATGGGTCTCCACCATGTTTCCTTTTATGCTTTTTGTAAACCCATTTTAGTAAAGAAGTATCACCCTTTTAGGTCTCTTTTTTTCTTATTTGTAGGGATTCTTTCTTGTTCTCCAAGCTAACTTTTCTTTTGGAAAGACTTTTGGCTTTGAAATGATTATCTTTCTTAATTTAGGTGTCCTTGGTGCACACACCTTCTTTTCAAAAATATCTTATCTCCCAAGATTGTTTGTTGATGTGGATGAGAAAATTAAAAGTTGTGCACATCAAAGAGTCTATAATTATGGTTGTGCGGACCCATTTGGTTAGACTTCCAAACTGCTTGGGCACTTCCTCTTTTTTTTTTTTCCTTTTCTAATTTCTCTTCAAGTGGGTCCCAAAAATTTAAGATTTCCTACAAGAATAAAAAGAATAATTTGTCCATAAATGTCATGCATTGGACTCTAATGAGATCAAGCACATGAATGCACCACTGGATAATTTTCCATAAACTAATTGATGATGCAAGAATCAAAAAGCTAATTCGTGTGACATTGAGATGATGTAAACTAATGATTTTATAAAATTCATGCAAGATTGATGATTTTGACTAAAATTCCAACTTTAATGCTCAAATGCATGGAATTATGAAATTGAGTGCAAATTACCCTAATTAAGTCCACAAAGTAACATAAAATGATGATGAAGACTACAATTTTGTAGACTTATCAGAGGGGCTAAGGGGGGCCATGGCCCCTCTAAGATTTGAGAAATCTTCATGGATATATTCAGTTGGCCCCTCCAAAAATTTGAGTATTCCTATTGGATATGCTCTCTGTCTCTCTCATCCATATTCTGTTGAAACTCTAGTTTTTCACCACAATCGCCTTCTTTTACTCCCAACATTATTTCTGTTAGTGTAGATACCTTCTTTTTATCACACTATCTTGGTATCTTGAATACTTAGTAGTTGTTTAGCAGCCTCAATTTCATGGTGATATTTTCTAATTTCATTAATGTATTTTTCTTTCTTGATTTAATAATTACTACAATAATAAGTAAACTTGTGAGACTGCAAGAATAAGATACTTATGATAAATAAACTCATTTTCTTTTTCTATCATGTTTCTATGTATTTGGCATAATTGGATATTTTGTGTGTGCTAGCTAGTGGCCCCATAAGAGGAAGTGGAGGAGTGGATGATTTTGATTTAGAGTTCGGTTCCCCTATTTCAACGAAACAGGAAAATACTATTTTGGCTTATTCCCGAATGCCACCTATAAAAATGTGATGCCACTAATTGCATCCTCTCAATTGATTCTTTGGAATGAAAAAAAAATTGAGATTTTATACAGGTGGCACTCGGAAATACGTTGAAACAGGGGGTCTGGAACGCATAGGTTAATCCTAATAGACTGACATGATGGTACTCAAAACTTGGGTGTCAAGTTAAATGAGGTAATACTTCAATTAGTAATAGCCCTATATCTAGATAGATGAATAGATGAATCCTAATAGACTACTGACAACCAATAAAATAAAGGGATAGAAATCTTAGTGATTTTATAATATTCATAAGTTTTTATGAAAATCCTATCAAAGATATGATTTCATATGGTGATGAAACTTCATCTAACTATAACACTCAACCTATTGAAACTGCGTTATACCATTTGTTAATCAACATGAAAACTTTTCCTAATTGTGCTTCTTAATTGCTCATTCATATTTCTATTGTACCCTTTCTTTGGTATCCTATTATCTTTTCAATAGTTCTTTGTTTTAGATTATTATTAATCATATGTTTAAATAGGGCAGCGACATGTATTAGTATTAATTTGATAACAACATTGATCAAGTTGCAAGAACCAAGTTGATCTAAAATGATTTACAAAAAAAAATTCTCATTGGTCGTACAATATACTCAAAATCAACAATTTAAAGAATATTCAAATCTATTTTTCATGTTTAAAAGGAATTAAGGATCAAACTCTCTCTCTTCTTAACACAACACAATGTATTGTAAAATCTCATGTTTTCTAACTTTTCTTTTATCAAATTACACTCATTGAATTTTCTGGTATAATTTTTTTCTCCTTTCACACCCGGAAGGTTTGGTATTTTTTTATTCATTACGAACCTTATATCCATTTTTCTACTTAATAGAAACATGAAACTTTAATAAGAGAATTTATCTTTTATTTTTTATAATTTGAGACTTTCAACATCTTTTGCTTAAATATATTTTTTTGGTGGCAAACACATTTTGTATTTTATTTTTGTTAATAAATATCTTATATTTTTATTTATTGAATATTTTTTCTAAATCAATATTGTTACAAATATATGCTTTAGATGGGTTTTCAGATCCCCAAAACCCCCTCCCCCGCTCCGAAAAATAAAATTCCTGGGTCCGCCCCGATCGCTATCCTTGCCGGTGCCTTCACTAGTCGTCATTGGTGATGTCTCTGTGTGGCCTCCTCCTCCTGTATTCTTTTTCATCTTCTATGTGAACGGGCTTTGTCTGCTCAGGCCTTGTGCTTTCTCGAAACTCTTGGCGAAGGTTTGAATGCCATGTGGAAGTGAAACTCATTCACTGCACATGTCAAATGCATAATCCTACCATTAAACTCATCCACTGCCATGTGGTCTTCCTCCCATGTGTTGTGGGCCCATTTAATGATGATCCTACCATTATAACTGAATGCCATGTGCAAGGAAATAGGGGCCCATCTTATGATAAATGCTAATTAGTGGAAGAAAATAAAGCCCTGTCAATATAAATTTTAACTTTAATTTTTTATTATTGTTATTATATTTCATAAAAATGACAGATTAAAATAAAGAATATTTCATACATTAATTATATATTATTTTATTGGAAGTTTTTGGTTTTGATAGTATAGTTCTTTTTTAAAATTGTTGTAAGTTATCAAACACATAATTCATGGAATTCAGGTTGAATTGAGTTCTCGGGCATGAAATTCTAGAATGAACCAAACACTGAAATAGAGTTCAGAATTATGTTAGTTGCATTCCGAATTCTAGCATTCCAAATTCTCCAAATTCAATTAGACATGAATTCTTCAAATCCTTATAATCAAACGGGCCCTTAATGAGCATTAAACTTAAACGATTTGATCGCTCCCACAGCTCATATGAGGCCCTTTCAGTTGATGTACTTGATTCAGTATGGATGAGTGGTCCATCCATATGAAGTGCCAAATCTAAATCCATACACCAGAATGTTAGGAGAATCTTCTCCTTCAAATCCGAGAAGCTTTCACCAGTCAACACTCTGTAGTCATTCAGTGGGAGCTATAAATCTACAACTTGTTTTAAAATTCTTCAAGAAACACTCTGTAGTCATTCAGTGGGAGCTATAAATCTACAACTTGTTTTAAAATTCTTCAAGAAACCCACAGTATCATGGTATTTATCAGGTTTTTGGAAACTATAGTGACTTAAAGCAACAAAAGAAATTATGTCCTTTTTATCTTTCACCGTATATTGTGTTTTGAAAAATAAAAACCACATTTGGCAATTATTCAATGCAAGTAATAAATTTGTGCATTAAAAATTTTTTTTATAACTTCTGCCAAAAAAGCCCATGATATAATGGGTCATGAGATTTTGGGCAAAATAAGAAATAAATAAATAAATAAAAAATGGAGTAAGTCATTTTAGAGTCCTCTGTAGTATCTGACAGAATCCTTTTAAACCGTAAAAGGCCCTTGATATTATCAAACTGGATCCTACATTCTCAATTTGGGTTAGCATTGGGCTACACGAGAAGGCACAATCTAAATCCGACCCATTTATTATTGGGTTGGAAATACCAAATTGAGGATCAGGTCAGGGTTTTAGGTCGGTGGGCTTGCCTCCCTTTCTACTTTTGCATAAGATTTCACTAAAACCTGAATTAATCAGACGGATTAAACGTTCCATTGGGCGGGCCAGGCTGATCCAATATTTGCACTTCCGGTTTGATCCTCATTCCATTCATGGGTCTCAACCTTCCACAAACCCAACCCATTGCCATTAAAAAGATGATGCAAAAGCAATTCCTCACAATAATCAGAATCTTCCGTCTAATCAAACCTGGTTCTAATGATATGACTAACCCATTGATGGGCCCACCAAAAATAAAAAATAAAAATATCTGCACCCATGAATCCATGATAACTTACCTTTCATCATACATCTGAAAAAAGAAGAAGATTTATTAGTTTCCATTCAAAAGCATTCCTTTCTTATCCCTTTACAATTTACATGCCCATCTTGTTTTCAAGGAAATCAAAAGTGCATAAACAAACAGAAAGTAATAATATAATACAAATACAAACAACTACATTTCCTGATTTTTCCTTTCTTTTTTGTTTTTATCCGCTTTCTCTTTTGGGTCCCGATAAATTAGTCCAACTCAAAGAGTTCGAAACCGTCCCATAAAAAAAAAAAATTTTTTCTCTCACACTAATTAGTAATTACACTTCATGAAACGACCCATCTATTTTTTTTTCTTTACAAAAAACACCCAACAAAGAGGGAAAAAAAAGGGACACGTGTCAAGGTGGCCCCACAAGTGCAAGTTGCCATCCGCCACACAGCCTAGTCGCGAAAGATGACGTCACTGGCGATTCTCATCAACGGCTCGAGGCACGTGGGAGAGAACTTCCTCGCGAAGAGGAACGGGTAGTCCTCGCTACTACTCCAATTCCCTGCTCCCACATCCCCATACCTGGGCCTTGCGCTCCGAAACCCGCGTATCAACCCGGGCCCTACCTGTTCGGGCCTGTACGTGCGAGGATGCCCGTACTTGCCCCCCCTCCAACTCCAATCCACGTGTGTCAGTGTCGCGGGCACGCACGTGCCATCACCCCCCTCCATTTCCATGCTCAAAAGCGTCGAAAAGTAGTGCTCTTCAGCGTAGCACGTGTAAACGCTCTTGCATGGCAACTTGAACTTGGGCCATAGACGCGTGTCGCTCACCACGAGCCGCGCGTGCTTTCTCGATAGCACGAAGAACTGTGACCCGACCCGGAAGCTATCGAACCTCACCTCGGGCAGCATCGTACCCGACCCGCGAGCGTCGTAGCGGGACCGAAGAGTGGGTTCGTTACTGAGAATCTCAATGAAGCTTTTGGTCGAGCAGTTGGCGAGCGTTTTGTAGATGAAGGGGAAGGAGCGGATGGGGATGCAGGAAGGGGATAATAGGGCGAACATGGCGTTGGAGGGGTCGTGGAGGAGGGCGCGGGCGAGGAGGCGGCGGGCGGCGGAGATGAGAGAGGGGTCGGAGCGGCGGGTGGGCTTGGAGGGGATGACGCGGCCGGAGAAGACGCCAGAGAAGGAGGGGTCGTAGGGGCGGGATGGGTCGGCGTGGATGTAGATGTTGTAGAGGGTTTGCGTTTGGTTTGGGGGTTTTGCGGTTTGGAAGAAGAGTTCCCAGAGAGGGGAGAGAGGGAGAGGAGTGGTGGTGAGGAACATGAAGGCGATCTTATTTGGGGTTGTGGGGTTTGGGTTTGTGAGGGATGCGAGGCGGAAGAGGGCTTCGTCTTCTTCTTCTTCGTTGACTTCTTCGATGACTTCTTCTTCTTCTATGTATTTCGGTTCTTGGGGTGGTGGGGTTTTGGGCTTTGAAGATGGGTATTTTGTGGTGGTGGTGGTGTTGGTTTTGGAAATGGGAGAACACAATGAGGGGAGATAGGTGTTGGTGGTGGTGGAGGAGAAGAAGAAAGCAAGATGGAGGCAGAGGAGGAGAGTGCAGAAAAGTGAAATTGGAACATAGAACATTGTTATTGTCTTCTCTATTACAGAGAAAGAGAGATTGGTTGATTGATTGAAAATGGGGGTTATTGCTGTGGTGGAAAGGTTGGGGGTTTGAGAGATTTAGATGTTTTTTCCTACACATGTAAAGGAGAGGAGCGGAGATTCAGGTTTGTATTGTCATCTAATTATGACTGCTACATGCACTTGAAAAGATGACAGTCCCGCGAAGAACTTGCAAATTTTGTCTCGGTGTGAACAAGGGTCTCATAACGTCAATCCTACTTGGAAAACAGACTTTTTTTTTTTTTTTTGTAAAGTGAACTTTCATTAAGCGAACAAATAAAACAGAAGACATCAAAAAAAAAAAGACACTATACAACGGTCATGAGTTGGGAAAGCCATTCCGGAGAAGGGACAGTCCACAGCATGAGCTTAACGTAGAGGGAACGGAATCTAACAGCCTTATATAACCTACCTTATTAAGTTAATGTTTGGTATCTCTACTCTTCTTCTTACGGACCCAGTCAAAATAGAGCCATTAAATAAAGAGGCATACGAAGAAGAGGCTGAAATAACCTACCTTATTAAGTTAATGTTTGGTATCTCTACTCTTCTTCTTACGGACCCAGTCAAAATAGAGCCATTAAATAAAGAGGCATACGAAAAAGAGGCTGAAATAAAAAAATATGTTTGGTAATGTACAAATCTATTTTAAATAGACCATTTGGTATGTCTTTTATTTGCCTCTTTTTAGAGGGATTGGCCTCTTATTAGAAGCGTATTTATGTCATTATTTAATAATTTGACAAAATTTGCTAATAGAAATATGTATCCAATGAAAAAACAACATGTCCTTCACTCAATTGAGCAAACTTTTGGATAAAGCAAACTTTACCAAAGTATGAAACAAAATTATGACCAATAGACCAATCATCCGCTCCATTAGTAGCTTCTGTGACTTCAAGAGCGTCCAACAAAAATGTGAATTTTGGAGAGTCCAGAATCTCTTACTATGCTTATTGCGTGGAGAATCGCACTCGTTTCGTCATCCTCAATTGAGCGCATCCAAGTGTTAGGGATTTTGTGTGTTGCAATTTGATGGATGCATGTTCATTTTATCATCATTCGAATTTTTACATGAGCATTGATTTTGAAAAACTTTAAATCATGAATTTTGTAATGTTTTGGGATTTTTGAAGCTCAAGAACTTTCCCAACATAATTAGCAAGTTAAACACACTAAAACATCATTAGAGGTTGAAATCTATGCCATTTTCTCATATAATGAAAAATCCAACCAGTGTATATTATGTTATTCAAATTGAGTACTTGCCTTAGCTCGTTGGTAACCCAAATACACCTCTAAACACTCCTCAATCTCTCCCAAAATCTCTCACAAAAAAACACCCTAAAATTCAAAACCCACATTATTGTTGGAATTGGTCTATGCATGTCACATATATGATACACAAGGGGCTCTAAATCATGATAGAAAACAAAAAGGAGGGAAGCTCCTACATCTAGCCAACTCAACAAAGAGAAGAAGAAGTGGGGTGAAGAGATTGTCGAGCGTGGAAATGAACTAGAACATCATGGCAGATGGAATGGTCGACGATTCGCGTGGCGAAGTCGGAATTTGCAATTGCTTCTATTGCATGAATTTGGGAATGCAGTGTAGAATTAGATGAGAGAAAGGGAAATCCTCACAGTCCCAGGTCGTGCAATGAAGAAGAAAGGGGGTAGGTGGGAGTTTTTATATAAAGGGAACATGGGAAAATTACAGGTTTGCAAATAATGAGTGAATTGACTTGCGGGCGAGTAAACGGAGGTCTTTCGGGCCTCGGATGGATTCGGGAGACGAACAAAAGTAACTAAAGGTCTTTCCAACAAACCAAGAATCAAAATGTTAAGAGGTAGTTTGCAAAAAGATCCATTTTCCAGAAATGACGAAAATACCCTGGAAAGGGTATTGGAGTCAACTAAGGGTTTTCGAGATCTAGAATGAGTACAGGATGAATGCGAAAGTTGTTGGATATGAAAAGAACTAACTTTTGGACCCACAATGGTGAGTTCTTTCAAATATTTCAAAATACCCCTGATTTTACCAAAAATATAAATAAACCCTTCCAAGTACCGAATTTGCCGCAAAACCTCTCGAAAATCTTCAAAACAAATCTCATTCTAACCTTTAGAAGCACTCGAAAAACACCAAAACACATGTTGTTAGCGGTAAAGCATAATAAATTAGTTTTAATCACAGCAATTAAGAGTAGATATCATACACTCCGACCCATTTTTAATCTCGATTAGCATGTAATTAAGATGATTAGATGCTAAATGTGTTGATTTCTATGTTAATGATGGTAATTAGGAAGATTAGATGGGTTTGAACCAAATTAGGTAGGTGGGGACCATTTTTATAATTTCGGATTTATGAGTAGCGTTGCGTGTGATTTCGGCTTCAACACATAACCGGGTTCATTAGGTAGAGTTTTTTCATCCCAAGCAGCCTTCTTGTTTTAACCTAACTCATTTGAGCCCATTTGGACCCATCTCTAATCCAAAAGCCCTAAATTGATAATTATTTTAAGAATTTGGACTTTTCTGTAAATAACAGAAACTTCATCATAAAGCCCTTTCCTAAGACCCTAAAACCTATTCTATCTCATTCACTCTCACCTCTTTTGCTAGAGCATAGCTGGAACTCATTTTACTCTCACCTTTTTTGCTAGATCATAGCTGGAACTATTTCACTCTCACCTCTTTTGCTAGAGCATAGTTGGAACTCATTTTTTCATCATTTTCGGTCCATTTTCTTGTTTTCAAACACCAAAGGAAGCCTTGATATAGTTTGGATTTTCAAGCTCTAAGACCATCTTATGTCTCAACTTCATCTTCTCCAAGCTTTCAACATGCCCATTTTTTTATACCTGCCCCATTTGATAAGCTATTACTTCCAAATTCTTTCCCTTAATTGAAATCAATTTCTAGAAGCTCCAATCTTGTAATGCAAGTTCTTTCAATTCCCATTATATATATTAAAGAAAATGGAGAGGAAGGCTGTGAGGAGTGCCACGTCATCAGTATTTGAGTTCTCCTTTCAGAAAAATGTAGCAAAAAACATATCGTGCATTCATATGCCACATCAACAACACTCTATTTTCTAATCCTTATCCCTTGATTACCATTTCTAAATCTCAAAATCAAAACCAAGAATTTAGGCAATAATCTATCTCCAGTTTGAATCTATCGAGATAAGCTATTATCTCAAGTCTTAATCTTATCTCCATTCTTCCTATTGTTATCTTAATAAATTCCTAAACCACCCTATCTCTTTGAAAAATAGCAGGAAGCCACAACTATCTCTCATCACCAAAAACTAATCTTGCAGAACCCATCGTCAAAGATAAAATTCCCCCCATGATAGCAATGGTCCTTAATATGAGGGTCGTGCAGGATCTATGCACGAGCCAGTGCTTTGAAAAGTTCCTTCATTCTTTTATACTGCTCTCAAAGATGTTCTGATTATGACATTTGCAAGTTGCCTGGGCAATTTCAAGTGTGCTCCTTTGTATATGTTGGTCATCTTGCTCTCTCTTTTGCTAGAGTTTTCTCATATTTTTCATTATATTCTATTGAAGTCTGTTGCAAGATTGCATCTTTGAAACACACATTATGTCCGAAGTCCTATTCTATGGCATTTTCCCGATCTATCAAACGTTAGGTTATTACCAAAGAATTGTTGATGGTTTTTTTTTTCATTTATTTATATTCCCGGTTCATTGGTTGTATGGAACATGATTTTTAGTTCTTGCGTAGTTGATTACCTTCTCCTCTAAGGATTTTTATTAATGTTATGCTATTTTTGTTTAGCAGAGTCATTGAAAGATTTCGATGGAGATCATTTCAATCTTGGAAGATTTCTTTGGAAATCACGGCATCACATGAAGGAGCACAATGGTGAGTTTTTTCAAATATTTCAAAATATCCCTGATTTTACCAAAAATCTAAATTAAACCCTTCCAAGTACCAAATTTACCGCAAAACATCTCAAAAATCTTCAAAACTACCCAAACCTCATTCTAACCTTTAGAAGCACTCGAAAAATACCAAAACACATTTGTTTGTGGTAAAGCATAATGAATTAATTTTAATCATAGTAATTAAGGTTAGAGATCTTACACCCCGACCCTTCTTAATCTCGATTATCATCTAATTAATGATTATTAGATGCTAAATGTGTTGATTTGTATGTTAATGATGGTAATTAGGAAGATTAGATGGTTTTGAACCAAATTAGGTAGTTAGGGACCTTTTTTATAATTTCGGATTTATGAGTAGCATTGCGTGTGATTTTGGGTTCAACACAAAATCGGGTTCGTTAGGTAGAGATTTTTGTCCCACGCAGCCTTCTTGTTTTAACCTAACTCATTTGAGCCCATTTGGACCCATCTCTAATCCAAAAGCCCTAAATTGATAATTATTTTAAGAATTTGGACTTTTCTGCAAATAACATCAACTTCATCATAAAATCCTTTCCTAAGACCCTAAAACCTATTCTATCTCAACTTACTCTCACCTTTTTCACTAGAGCATAGCTAGAACTCATTTCACTCTCACCTCTTTTGCTAGTGCATAGCTTCATCATTTTCAGTGCATTTTCTTGTTTTCAAACACCAAAGGAATCCTTGATATAGTTTGGAATTTCAAGCTCTAAGACCATCTTATTCCCCAACTTCATCTTCTCCAAGCTTTCAACATGCCCATTTTCTTTATACCTACCCCATTTGATAAGCTATTACTTCCAAACTCTTTCCCTTAGTTGGAATCAATTTCTAAAAGCTCCAATCTTGTAATGCAAGTTCTTTCAATCCCCATTATAAATATTAAAGCAAACGGGGAGGAGGGCTGTGAGGAGTACCACGTCATCAGTAAGTGAGTTATCCTTTCAGAAAAATGTAGCAAAAAACATACCGTGCATTTAGATGCCACATCAACAACACTCTATTTTCCAATCCTTATCTCTTGATTACCATTTCTAAATCTCAAAATCAAAACCAAGAATTTAGGCAAGAATCTCTCTCTAGTTTGAATCTATCGAGATAAGCTATTATCTTAAGTCTTAATCTTATCTCCATTCTTCCTATTGTTATCTTAATCAATTCCTAAACCATCCTATCTCTTTGAAAAATAGCAAGGAAGCCACAACTATCTCTCATCACCAAAAACTAATCTTGCATAACCCATCGTCAAAGATAAAAATCCCCCCATGATAGCAATGGTCTTTAATATGAGGGACGTACAGGGTGTGTGCACAAGCCAGTGCTTTGAAAAGTTCCTTCATTCCTTTATATTGCTCTCAAAGATGTTCTGGTTATCACATTTGCAAGTTGCCTAGGCATTTTCAAGTGTGCTCCTTTATATGTTGGTCATCTTTCTCTCTCTTTTGCTAGACTTTTCTTATATTTTTCATTTTATTCTATTGAAGTCTGTTAAAAGATTGCATCTTTGAAAAACACATTATGTCCGAAGTCCTATTTTATTGCATTTTCCGGATCTATCAAATGTTGGGCTATTACCAAAGAATTGTTGATGTTTTTTTTTTTTTATTTCATTTATTTATATTCTCGGTTCATTGGATGTATGGAACATGATTTTAGTTCTTGCGTAGTTGATTGCCTTCTCCTCTAAGGATTTTTAGTAATGTTATGCTATTTTTGTTTAGTAGAGTGATTGAAAGATTCCGGTTGAGATCATTTCAATCTTGAAAGATTTCTTTGGAAATCACGGCATCACACGAAGCAGCACACTGGTGAGTTTTTTCAAATATTTTAAAATACCCCTGATTTTACCAAAAATCTAAATTAAACCCTTCCAAGTACCGAATTTGCTGCAAAACCTCTAGAAAATCTTCAAAACTACCCAAACCTCGTTCTAACCTTTAGAAGCACTCAAAAAACATCAAAACACATGTTGTTAGCGGTAAAGCATAATGAATTAATTTTAATCACAATAATTAAGATTAGAGATCTTACAGCGTGACCCTTCTTAATCTCGATATCATCTAATTAATGATGATTAGCTGCTAAATGCGTTGATTTGTATGTTAATTATGGTAATTAGGAAGATTAGATGGGGTTGAACCAAATTAGGTAGTTAAGGACCTTTTTTTTATAATTTCGGATTTATGAGTAACGTTGCGTGTGGTTTCAGGTTCAACACAAAATCGGGTTCGTTAGGTAGAGTTTTTTGGTCCCAAGCAGCCTTCTTGTTTCAACCTAACTCATTTGAGCCCATTTGGACCCATCTCCAATCCAAAAGTCCTAAATTGTTAATTCTTTTAAGAATTTGGACTTTTCCGCAAATAACAACTTCATCATAAAACCCTTTCCTAAGACCCTAAAATCTATTCTATCTCATTTCACTCTCACCTCTTTTGCTAGAGCATAGCTAGAACTCATTTCTTCATCATTTTCAGTCTATTTTCTTGTTTTCAAACACCAAAGGAAGCCTTGATATAGTTTGGATTTTCAAGCCCTAAGACCATCTTATTCCTCAACTTCATCTTCTCCAAGCTTTCAACATGCCCATTTTCTTCATACCTGCTCCATTTGAAAAGCTATTACTTCCAAACTCTTTCCTTTAGTTGGAACCAATTTCCAGAAGTTCCAATCTTGTAATGTAAGTTCTTTCAATCCCCATTATATATTGAAGCAATAAGGATGAGCTTCTCTAAGAGGCACCACGTTAGAAGGTAGGGAGCTCTCCTTTTGAAAAAATACACAAGAAAAAACGGATGGCTTTGACGTGGGCCCATTCCCAAACTGCTAAACTGGAAAGTTATCCATTTGATGATTTTGAATCCACTAAAATTTCTCTCTCAAAACTATAAAATCCCTCCCAATAAAATTCAAATCCCTAAATTATGTCTTTGGATTAAGATTTTAATTCCTAAAATCTTTCTTTAAATCCAAAGTTTGCTACATCACTTTCAGGGCCATCCCCTAAACTATAAAACTATTCAAATTCAAACAAAATTATATGATTTTTTCTTTGCTAAATAAAAAATGTAAATCACAACCAATCAGTCCCTACATGTTGTTGTTAATCCTTTAGGGGAACACACATGTTAGATCCAAGTTGTTGAAATCTGAGACCAACTGATGGATTGTATCGTACTTAATTTCTGCGGTTTTCCTATCAATATGTTAGGCCCACTGAAAAATGATTTTTCATTACCAATTTTCTTTTCTATTTTTCCAAGTTCATTTTTTTTTCTTTCTTATAATAATGATTTCTATATTATTGTGTGACGTGGTTAGGTTTATCAAAGGCTAAAATACCCTTATATTTATGGGTTTTAAAAATAATTCTCAAAACCCCATCATCATGGAAACATTTTTTTATTTGATTAATAAGGAATAAAAAGTCTAAGAAATAAATAAAAAACTATGGAGAAAACAAGATAAGGTTGAGAAGAAAAGGTAAATATAATAAATTTATCATGTTTTGAAACAATATAAATATTAAAGAAGATTCTAGATATTATGAAATAATAGTGTATCATGTTTATTTTGTCAAGAAGTATGAAAATTCAAAATTCGGGCCATGGTAAACCCACTAAAATCGCTCCATCTCCAAACAAGAGAAAGATAAGGCTGGCGGGAGGGTTGACGTTTCAATTCCATAAAAAGACTATCTCCATTGAGCTCTCGTGGGAGGGTTGCCATTTCAATTCCATAAAAAGACTATCTCCATTGAGCTCTCTCTCTCTCTCTCTCTCTCTCTCTCTCTCTCTCTCTCTCCTATTCAGTCCCCTTGCAACCTTAAGTGGAGTAGTTAATTTTTTCTTATTTATCCACTAGGGGGACTCACCTGTTAGATCCAAGCTGCTGAGATCTGAGGCCCACTGATGGATCATAACTTTCTTGATCTATGTTGTTTTCAATTTAATATGTGATGCCACTACAAAATCGATCTTCTTGTAACACTTGCAACAAGTGGATGAACAATTATTTCATCTTATTTTACTTTTTATTTGAAACTAAATTCAATAGTAATTCTTTTGAACTAGCTTAATCTAATTTAAAGATTCTTTTTCAATGCATTAACATAGTATGATATTTATGTAAAAATATAGTTGTGCCCCAGTGTCTTTCTACGTCTCATTACATGTATTATATAATAATATTAAAATTGAAAAGATGTTTATTGTAGGGCACTAGCTGAGCACAAGAATTTGTTACTAGTTTCATCTATTATGTTGTGTAGGGTTTTCTATTGAGCAATAGACTTGGGGGTTTTCCTTTTCAAGCTTAATAGTAGGTGGGAAAGGCTTGGGTTTGGTGGCTTTGACCTAAGCACCAAGAGAATACAAGTTGAGCATTTATAATATCATGAATGTATGCTTTAATTGTTGATTCTCATGTAATTTTAACTTTAGTATCTCATTTCAAGATCAATGTATGTGTTCTAGGTTAGGAGGGGTGAATGGATTTGGGGTTTTCCTTATGCTTTTGTAATTGAAGTAAAAAGGGGTGTTGGAGACCTCTAATGTGTAAGAAAAGGAGTTTTGAAGTCCTTTATGCAATGGGGAAAGCATTATGGGAAGTTACGACAAGATCTTTCAGAAATATAAAACCTTTCATTTTGTTCTAGGGTGAGCTTCAGGGATTGCAGTAAAGGGCTTGCAGTAAAGCTAACCATAGAACAAACATTGCTAGCCGTAATGCTCATCTTAGAAGTAATCAGAATTCTACTCTAAGTACAAGCTTTTGATTTTATGATTTCACAGCTCGCCCTAGCAGGGTTACAGCTAGTTGTGAAATCCACACAGCTCACCGTAGGGTCGCTATGAAGCACACCGAGAGACTAAAGATTTTTAGGTCTTGGACTAAATCTTAGACCTTAGTATTGGAGCCCCTGGACCCTAAACAAGGCCCAATGGATTATGAAACCATTGTAGGTTATGTTTGAGCTGACATACACCTATATGCATGTCGGGAACTTGATCATGATTTGTACTAAGCCAAAGGTGTTGGCCTAGGGTATTTCGATGTCAATAATCTCAAGTAACACCAAGATCAAGGTAACCCGGAGACATCGAAGACTTTAGTACTACACATACTTGGATAGCAAAGCCAACGGGCAATCCAGACCTTATGCATTGGGTTGTAGTTTACTCCATGACTTGACATCAATCTGTTATGCATGCATTTGTATACGTTCTTGATATTCGCATGGCTTAATCATGCTTCTTATTTTGCTTATGTTTCATATTTATGATTCTTTATTACGCATCATGCCTTATACCTAGTTAGGTCAGTATGCCCAAATTATATAAGTTACCAGCATTGATACGTTCCATGTATGTATTTATATTTATGCCTATGCGTGGACTTTAGCAAACTATGCCCATCTATACTTAGCATGTTTATGTATGTTTATCTAGACCATTGGGTACCCTTATGTCTATGATTACACTTATGCTTATGATATGTTATGCCTCTCATAGTACACCCTTTATGCACATACTTATGTTCATGAAGCTTGTTTTGTTTTATGTTACTTTTTGTGTCGGCGCCACTTAGCTTTGACCCTATCTTAGTTGAGCCCGATTGAAGGGGGTTTAATATCATGTTTATGAACTAGTTGTAGTCTAGATTATGTTATGGGAGCTTACCGGTGCTCCAGGTATATGTTGGAGTATTGTGGGCCCTATGCTTCTTAGTAGTACCATCATGTCATATCATGTCATGTATCATATGTTTCACCCAAAAGAAGAAAGAAACAAAAATGCCTGTTGAATAAGCTTTTATTCATCTTTTGAACATTATAGAAAGATGTGGAAATGACCTGCACGTGTGTTTGATTGTGTAGAGAGTCATCTCCACTTTTATTTACATAGGTTCTTCTTTGCTTCACCTTCAGAGTGCAGGCTGTTTACAAATTTTTATACAACCCCCTCGTCAGGCCTAAGAGATCAAAACAAGGGAAATTTGAATTGAAAGAAGAGATGAGAATTTTACTGCTGTTAGGAGTTTGCTAGAGATGAAGTTGGAGAAGTATGCAACTTAGCTTCCTCCGGCAATCTTTGTAGTTCATCCTCATTATTTAGGAAAAGAAGGATTAACAAAGAAGTATGCTTCAAAACAACAAAGACAATCTCTGTCCTTCTTCAATGGTGAGAGGAACAAAGACTGACCTTCAGAAGCTATTGCCCATATGTGGAGAAAAGTGTTTAATACTGCTTGATTCTCACCTTACGGATGGAAGGATGAGAGAATTTTGAAAATGACAGAGTTTCTGGGCTTTTTTTGCGCTGGATCCGGGATCCCTTGTTGCCTTCCCAAGTCTTCATTTTATAGCCTTTGGGAAGCCATAACCATCGGAAATCATGGGGGAGTGGAGTGGTTTTGAAACTACCATTAATGGGAGACATAACTGTTCCCTTTTTGCAGGTCCCACTGCCATTAGGAGAAGTAACTGACCATGGGTTATGGGAGATCGTGGGCGACAAGCAGCCAGGGAAGAAGAGGTTCGGCGGCCAATGCATGAAGCTTTGCAGCGTCCAGCAGTCATCTTTCATACGAAGTTCAGCAGCTGTATTGTTGCGCTGAGCGGCTGGTGTCTTGATGGGTAAAACAGACAGAGAGCTTTGTAGACAACGGTTGTTGGGATGCTACCACTATAGCCGGTCAAATCCAGCGGTCATAAAATATCCCCTTTTATGGAAAATGAGTATTTTGCCTTAGGAAATATGATATGTTGATGAATGAATTTTTTGGATGCCAACATCATATTCTCATTAGGCCATATGTAGGAGCCAATTTGGGAGAATATATCTAATGAGGTTCTTCCATCTCGTTTGGACACACTGCTAGATTCTTTCACCCATGATTTATTATATTATATTCTGACTCATGCATGATTATACCTTGCTAACCTCTCATTGACATCTTATGATCATTTGTTCTTTTATTCATTTAATGTTACATGTATATGTTTATTATATTTGTTCTACTTGTTAGATTGTTGTATCTAACACCGCTACACTTGGCATTACAGATGATGCCTCAAGGATAGATGAGAGGACTCCAAATGTCATCATTTAGGAGTCTGTATCGTGTGAGAGCTCGTCACAAGGGACTACCCAGTCTTCATTGGATTTAGATTTGGCCCTTGTTGTTTGTTTTCCTAATGAGTTGTAATTAATGTACCTTTTTCTAATTGTAACTTAAACATGCTTTGGGTAATAGATAACGAGGTATACTGCTGTGCTCTGAATATTCTAAATCAATGAAATAAACTTGTTCGGTGATGATGACCATCATCATCATCAAAGCCTTGTCCCAACTATGTTGAGGTCGGCTACACGAATTCTGTTTCTCCATTTCGATCTATTTAGAGCCAAGTTCTTAGATAAGTTACACTTCCTTATATCCGTTTTTACCATCTCCATCCACATCCTCTTTGGCCTACCCTTTCCTCTTGGTAGGCCATCAACCTTCATGATCAAACTTTTCCTTACCGGAGCCATTACCGACTTACGTTGGACATACTCAAACCATCTCAAACGGGTTTCTCTAATTTTATCACGTATTGTTGCTACCCCTAAATGCTTTCGAAAGTGCTCATTTTTTATTTTATCATTTTGAATTTTACCACACAACCACCTCAACATTCTCATATGTGCCACATCCGTTTTGTGCAAAATGTTGGTTCTTAGTTGACCAACATTCTGCTCCATAGGTTATAGCTGATCTAATCGCTGTCCTTTAAATTTTTTAAAAATCTTGTTGGCATTCGTTGGCCACAAAGAACTCCAGAAGCAAGTCTCCACTCCAACCATCCCATTTATTTCCTATATTCGACATCTTCATCAGTCTCTCCATCATTACTAATTATATATAGAGCCAAGGTAGAGGAAAGAATCACTTTGTGGTATCTCATGGTCTTCAATTCTCATAGTAGTTTCAACTATTTCTATATGCCCATTGAAGTTACAAGCCATATATTCTGTCTTTTTACAGCTTATTTTAAAGCATTTGGATTCTAAAGCCTCTCGCTATCTCTTGAATTTTGCATTCACACCATCTCTTGATTCATCTACCAACATAATAACATCTGCAAATAACATGCACTAAGGTTCCTTTTCTTGAATATGAGTAGTGTACTCATCCATAATCAGTGCAAATAGATAAGGGCTTAGAGCTGACCCCTGATGCAAATCTATGGTCACTGGGAACTCCCTTATCTCTCCACAAGTAATCCTCACATTTGTTACTATTCCTTCATAGATGTCTTTAATAATTTCAATATAACCTCTTGGAATATTCCTTTTATTTAAAACCCACCAAATTGAATCTCTAAGTACCTTGTCATTTGATTCCAAGCACCTCTTTAGCAATATTTCTAATTTAGCTAGCCATTTTATTCCACATCGTTGTAGTTTTTCCTTCAAGATTCCATTCTCCCTCATTTATCACTTTGTCCTTAAATATTGTCGCTCTTTGTCCTTTCAAATCCCTCCACCTTGTTTTAGGGCACATTTTATTTACTACCCCTACCTCTAATGCAAATATCTAAAACTACTAGCCTATGTTGTGTGGTCAAACTCTCTCCTGGGATAACCTTACAATCTTTACAATCCATTCGGTCATGTTTTCTAACTAGAAAAAGTCTATCTGGCTCCTACTAGGCCCACTTTTAGAAGTAATTAAATGCTTCTCTCTTTTTAAAGCAAGCGTTTGCTATTACAAAGTCAAATGTTAATGCAAAGTACAAGAAAGTGTCTCCTAACTCATTTTTTCCTCCAAATCCTTATCCTCCATGCACTCTCTCATAATCTCTATTAGCCTTTCCTACATGCCCATTTAAGTCCCCTCCTAGGAAAAACTTTTCAATAGTTAGAATTTCTCGTAGTAATCCTCCTTCCAAAATTGGCTCTTGACACTTTCATCCAATCCTGTTTGGGGAGCATATGCACTAATGATATGAATCATGTCTTCCTCTAACACTAGTTTAATTACTATAATTCTATCCCCCCCAATCCCTTTACCCCTACAATTTTCTCTTTCAAATCCTTATCTACAACTATACCCACTCCATTTCTTGTGTTGTTCTTTCCTGCATAAAAAAGTTTACAGTTATTAGCGAACTCCTTAACTTTATCCCTCTTCTACTTTGTCTCCTGTAGACAGACTACACCTACTCTTCTTCTTTTTGTTACTTCTACCAACTCCATGCTCTTGGCTGTTAAGGTTCCTACATTCCAAGTGGCGACTCGAATCTTCCTCTTCTTCTGCTGCTGGACTAACATCTTTTCATATTTGGGTTGGATAGGATTTTATGGTAGCTATCAACTTACCTAACACAACCCTCCTCCTCTATTCGGGCTTGGGACCGGCAATAAAAAAAACTGGCGGAGTTCTTTTACACTTTACACTAGTCCAGTGATGTAACTAAAGCCTCCTAGATGTGATGCTAGGTCTTAAAATTTAGGTTTTTCTACTTTTAGGTTTAGCCCATTGAAATCCTAGACCGATTGAAAGATTATGCGATATTTTTTTCTTTTTTGTTTACTCACACTAATTATAATTGTTCGTTAACTACCACATTATTGATAGGCGGAATAAAAAACTCAATGTGACTCATTAATATGATCAATCTATAATTTGTAATATTTTGAGGCTTTTCTTT
Organism: Umbellularia californica; assembly: GCA_028538565.1. Lineage (NCBI taxonomy): Eukaryota > Viridiplantae > Streptophyta > Magnoliopsida > Laurales > Lauraceae > Umbellularia > Umbellularia californica. The sequence continues at coordinate 77,820,632 of JAPQWN010000002.1, read as the reverse complement.
TCATATAGATCAGGTACAACAATGTTTTATTAGTTTATTTATTTTTAGTTCAATATTATACAGAACTTTTTTAATATTTGCATATTGATAACTTTACTATTCATATATTTTTTGTCATGATCTAAGGCCCTCACCAATGTTATTTACAATTTTTTTCTTTTTCAAATTGCATTACAATATTCACGCACATTTATAGGAAAGTTATTCCTTGATTTTTGAAATAAGGCCTGGGCTTACCATTGGCTTCATCCATTAGTATATATAATAAAGCTATTAATTTTTCCTACCTCAATTTTAATATGACCTCTCAATTTTGATTTTAACCGACTTAATTGATTTTGACTTTAGTTGAGCCCCGCACAATTTTCACGAAGATTGGAGCTCACTTGAATAACAAAATACTGGGCTTATCCCACTTGCATAGATCGACAAGGAAAATATAGCAAAGTTTTCTCTGCATAGACAAAACTTAGTTCTTGCCATTTTATGCTACTTGGAATTCTACCAATGCAACTAGAGGAGCACAGAAGCTGCATATATAGATACCACCTTGGAACTTTGCTCTTCAATATGTATCTTTTGAATTTATTTTCCTTCAACGGTTAAACTTGACTTAGCTATTGTTAGTGTTGCATGCACCTATATTTTGGAACTTTTTTTTTTGATATCATGTGGGTGATGAATTACCTTCGTATTCAATACATGAGACCCATAAATATCAGAAAAGCATAGAGCATCTTGTTTGAAAACTGCCACTCAAAATCTTGGTCCATGAAATTGCCTAGGATTTTAAGATTAAATATTTTTGCTCTTGCGATTGTTTTGTTTGAATTTCTTTTGCTTCAATTGTTGAACTTGGCTTAGCTAATGTTAGTGTTGCATGGTGCTATTTTAGGAATTTTATTTTTATATTTTGTGCTTGTGAAGAGCACAAAGCTCCTTAGACGAAAACTGCCATTTGAAAGGTTGTTGCCTAGGAATTTAAGGTGAGATTGAAAAGGGCTTTTGTTTGTATTTGGGGCTACTAGCCAATGAACGTGACATTAGATATTGTTGCTGCTCATGGTCGTGTTGTGTAGACATCTGCATTTCTATAGCCATGCATTGCTTTATTGGAGAGAGGTTGCAGAGGCATACTTGGGCCTATTTGAAGACAAATCTTTGTGCAATCCTTCTTTTATATATATAGATTACGTGGGCAAAGTTGAATATATGCTTCTTGCAAGATAGAATCGAATTTGATTTGTTTACTGCCTGATTGTATCCATTACTAGATTTTCAAAAAAAGTTTTGTTTTCAGAGTTTAGGATTTGATCTTATTGTATATGCACCTTGTCAGTCAATTGAAGGCTTAATTGACAATATTGGAGTTGTTACTTATTCAAGAATACTTAAATGTGTTTTGTAATGTTGCTCTACTGTGGTCATTATCATTTTGTATTCTTAGGTGTTGCTCCATTTCCTATAAATGTTCTTTGTTAAAAGTAAATTGGTGTTTAAGGTGTGGTCACATTAAACGGGCCATATGAGACCCTACTTCAATACTTCCCACTATATTGTATGAGTCTTTTGTGTTGTTAGTTTATATCATTATAGCAATGCCCTTCAAATTATTATCTTCATTTTCATGATTATCATTATTTCATCATGAGAGCCAAAAGCTCTCTGTGGCTTTATTTTTGTGCTTGGTGTGGGTATTCTTAATTCCTTCCGGTGATAGGTTGATGAGGTAAGATATTGTCCAATTAATTCTACAAATCACTGCTTGATAGATTATGATATTTAAGATTTTATGGACATTTCGTTTATGGATATGGTTTCATTGTGTTGAATCTCATTGGGATGGATCTTTAATGTTGATTTTGATTGCTATTTTGTGTGGCATTCAATGATACTGTTTTGGTAAGAACCAAATGGGTGGTTTGTATTACATTCTGTAAAATTGTTATACTTTTAAAAGTTTACTAGCTAGCTAGATCTTTTATATAATGGATTATATTACCCCTGTTAAACACAGGCATGTTTTGCTAGTTAGATGAGCTCAAAATAAAGAAAGGGAGAAAGGAAGAGGGATGGATAATTTGCGTTTTTCTTTTTGACTAACAAAAGATTGCATTAGCCAAAACAGACATAACAGAAACTAGGGATTTTGACATATTAGTCCTCCCCAAATCCATTATTTTCAATTTTATGATCCAAATTCAGCTAATGTCACTAGAGTCACTTGACTTTGGTTAATATATATATATATATATATATATATTTGTAACTTTTTTGTCCCAAATCCCATGATATCATGGGAACAATGTATGTCATATAAACTGATAAATTCCATGATATTATAGGATTGTCCCATAATATCATGACTTTTATGCGGCATCTTAGGGAGGATTTTTTCTAAATGACAGAACATGAGAAATGGTGGCCAGATATGTCTTTACTTTCACAAAATGTCATTTTTCTTGTTCTACAAAAAATGAACTCATTTGCTAGTTGCAAAAAATGTATGATACAAAATTTGATAAATCCCATGATGTCACGAGACTTTTCCCTGATTACATGGGATATGGTGTAAAAAAGTTTAAAAAAATAATATTGATCAAAGTCAAACTACTACTAGCTGTGGAGCTAGCCGTAGTACAGAACAACCAGTATGACTGACAGTCAAACTAGCCCTTGAATGTGATCGTTGGAGTTAAGACTAGCCGTAGTCTAGCTATTGAGAAACTATTTCTATATATTTTCAACTCATTCCAAAGCCTAGGTGTAGAACTTTTGAGATATTTTGAGAGCTAAGGAAGAAGAATGAGCCAAGGAAGGCTGGAGAAGGGAAGGAATGCTAAAGCATGAAATTCAATCTTAGAATCATGTAAAGTTAGTTTGCCTTTCCCTTTCATAATCTTCACGCTTCTGCTAAATCTTTGATTTTATATTATAGCATGATCTTATGAGTGTTTTGAATCCTTCTTTTATTGTTTTCCTTAACATGAAAATCACTTTCAAACTAGTATGTATTTTGGATTCAACGACTAATCAAGACATGTCATGTTTCACAATTCATGATTAAACTTGCTAGTCTTTGATTTTCAACTTTCAAACATCAAGTTTGTTTCTTATTTAAACCTGTGTTTATATTTTCTACCTCTATATATCTTACTATTTTGTTTTATCACTTTAGAAAGTCATCTTGTTTGACTTACTTTTCATGAGCTATCACTTTAAAATGATTAGAGCTACCATGCATACACATTGAACTTTAATCTTTGCATCATTATTGTGTGTATGTTTTTGTTCGAAAATCACTTTCATATCAGCTTATGCTAGAGGCACAATCATGTTATACTCAAATGTATCTCTAATAGTGGATTTTTAGACCCAATTTAGAGAGAAAAATAATTAATTTTAGTAAAGGTTATTCCTTAGCCTTGAAAAGCATATGTAAGTTTATTGTTTAGCCTTGAAAAGTATAAGTGGTTGTAAGATTTGAGGTGAACCTTAAACTTACATTATTTTTGTGGAATACGGGTGGGGTGTAGGGACACAATCAGGGAGTGGATGTAGGCAACTTGGCCGAACCACTATATATCGTTGTGTTGTGGTGAATGTTTACTTTTTTTTTGTGTATATTTATCATGTATGCTTTCACCTTTATTTGTTTATAAACACCACTTTGTGCTCAATTTGTAAAAAGAAGTTAAACTTTATGATCATAACCCCACCACGCCCCCCCCCCCCCCCCCCCCCCCCGACCTGGGTTCGGATCCCGGACTTTCAATAGGCGTGTCATTTGAGAAACATAAGATACCCCAGTGGCAAGGTTGTCTCATCTCACACAGCTATCATGGATAAGTTGTCTAAAGTTGTGTACCACTCACCCATCTAGCAAAAAAACAAAAACAAAAAAAGGCGTATTCTTTTTACAGGGAATCCAATGATTGAAAATAATTAGAAAAATTGATCATGACGTATGACAATTATTCTGAAAGTTCTTTTTGACTTGGTGGAGTTGGATTTAGACTTATCAATTATTTTTTATTTTTAATTATATCCATATTTTAATATCCTTTTCGTTTAAGTTGATCGTGTTTTACAAGAAATCAATCTAATAGTAGGCCAAACGGGAACTGAAAATAAATTTATCTAAGAGTCTATTCTTTCGCATGTGCCCTTGGTTTTTAAGTTTTAGGCATATGTGATCAATGATAGACATCCATTATTATTTCTATTACATATGTCGTTTTTTAACGTCCATAGTTTGGGAATCTATCATTATTGGGAGTTGAAAAAAAAATCCCTTCCTAATTTTAGTCTTAAATGTATAAAGAGAACCTATTCTTATAATAAAGGAATAGGGTTAACGTTCGGTTAACACTCGATGTCTAATGGCTGTGTTGGAAAAAAAGCTTATGTTCTTATTTTCCAGCCCAACCTGGGCTTGGCCATGGCCTACGAGTTGGGATAAGGGCCTCCGAGGGCTTTGGCACACCTGACGCCCGGCTCACATATACTGAGGTCAGGGTAGATTAATAGTTGAGTGAGTGAGATGGATGGCTGGAAACATATAGAGAAATCATATCTATTTGATAGCCAAGATGAAAAACTTTAGCTTGACTGATATAATGTACGTCAATAACTACTTTGCTACTCTCTTTTTTATATTCACAATCACAAAAAGAAAAAAGAATTTATTAAAAAAATTTAGTAATGTATCAATTCAATTTCACAAAAAAATTAGGAATAATTTAAAACCCCTGCAAAGTAAAAGCACCCAATTAAAATAGATTCATGACAAAGAAACTAACCATATTTAAACCAACTTATTGAAACAAATTTGAGTTTTGTTGAAAAACATTATTGCTCATCTTAAAATTTAAAGGAAACAGTTTAATCCGTAAACAACTTGGTTGAGAGCAATATGCCAGTATTGGATAGAAAAAACTAAGGTTCATTTAATTAGTCTAATTTGCTGAAGTTGGCTTATAAAATCTCTAAATGGACATTGGAGTTGCAAGTGGGCGGAATTGTACCTAAGGCACTAGACCCAACTTAGGTAAATACCAGGTCTGGGTCCAAGTGCTCACATTCTTCATGTCCATATAAAACATGAGAGTTGCAAGTCATGGGCTGAATTGTACCTAAGGCCTATCTGAATCCAACTAGATAAATACCAGGGTCCAAGCTAGTGCTAGCTCACATTCTTCACTCCTAAAAAAAATTGTAAGAGTGGAGTCCCAGACAGTAGAATTTGTACAGTTTGGACATTCTAGTGATTTAAAGGGCCCCTTTGGATCATTGTAAATCAAATGTAAGTAACTTCCGAGGAGAGCTCCTATGACCTTTGAGCTGAACAGTGGACCCTGACGATGGTAGCATAGAAAGGACTCGGGTGGATAACCCACCCATGACCCACCTACTCTTATTGGCCTAAATTAATATGTCTGATCAAAATATGTGGTGATATTGCAACATAAGTCGTCCCAATATCGTGACATAAGGACGCTCCTTTCACATGAAAAAAAAGTATGTCCGGATATTGTGACATAAGTTGTTGATTCTTAGGGTGTATTTGGATGCTTAACCTCACTTTACTTCAATTTACCGTACATCCAAACACGTCTAGGATAGCAGCCTATACAAACTACATACCAGTCCACGGGAAATGACCTAGGAAACCATTTTGGAAAATTATCATATCATTCCTCATCCCTAGTACTAAAAAAAAACCAAATCTAGTTAAGGGAAGGTCTCCCTTGTTCATGGATAACATAAAAAAAATGAGATCTTAGGGCCAAAATATTCACAGTTAGAAACGAAATTGTCTCGTCCTCCATCCCATTGATTGCCTTTATCACCTCTGTAAGTGCCTAAAAATTATAGACTTGGTTAGGCGAGTATAAAACTCTTAATGATGTTGTTAAGCTGCTTTGAATGGACCGGATGCCCTGAACCTGAAAGGGAGAAGAGAAACGAATGTCAGAGCCCCTGGCTGCAGTCAGCTGAGACACTCTGATGCCTAAGTTAGTGCGGTCACTGAACGAAGGGAGAGTGAGTGGAGAAGAAGGGAGTTCAGGCAATGAGGGAAGAGTATTGTATATATCGTCCCTTCAATGGATCTTACCACCCATATATATAGGGGGACGGGTGTCCCATCAGAAGCTTCCTGAGTGGAGGTAGGTGAGAGCACTGTCCCATCAGCCCCTACCTCGGATCCTCAGTGGGGGTAGGTGAGCGTACAGTCTCATTGGATCCAGCCTCAATCCCACACATAAATGCGGACGTGATTGTCGGATAGGGATAACCCCTTATCGATATCCGGCGGCCACCCCAGTACGCTCTGCAACGTAGCTGTCCCGTCACATAATTGTGACTCGACGTTCAGTGTTCACCTCGGTCAATAGAGCCGAACTGGAGAAGTCACCGAGGTCGTGGGAGAGAGTTCGGACACTTCTGCTGAGATGTGTGAGGCCAAACTCACAGGAGCATGCTCGGTACTCCTACCGAGATGGGCTCAAGCTCGGTGTCGGCTGGCGCAGGCACCGAGTCGGACGAGGCCGAGATCAAAGCAAACTTGGTTGGTACTTTTACCCAAAACTAGGGAGTAATTTCAATGTCATGAAAATGCCCCGCACAACTGTCGCCTAGCTCCTAATCTTTTGAGAGTTCTGTAACTCTCTGAGGTCGGGAGCTAAGGATTAGGGAGTTCCCATGCCGAGCTCGTAGCTCTTTATCTCGATATCGATTGCTGACATCTGATCCTTATTGCGCTGCTTCGCTGGCCCGAAAGCGTCAATGTCGCTTCGCCTGCCCGAGACAATCAATTACCCTAGCGATATTACTAGGGAAGGTGTACTGCCCTTGCTACGTGCCACCATCCGATCGGCTATACGACTGTTCCAAAGCGACACGTACGGCTCCCGAAGCGTCAGATTGAACGCGCGCCCTCGAAATTCGAAAGGGCGCCTCTTTGTTCTATATATACAGTACTCCCTTCTCTGTTCTTCTACTTTGGCATTGGAAAGAGGGAACCTTCTCTGCAAAAGAATCTCCCTGCAACAGCATCTTCCTGCAGACAATCTCGGAGCCTTTCGGACCCTTCCCGTCTTTGTGAGTCTTTCTTCCACCTTCCCTTTCCTGCTTTTCTGTTCCTGCGTCCTTTCCAGTGCCCTTATTAGGACCCCTGTCTTGTCTCTTTGTTTTCTGTCCGCCTTCTTTCCAACATTAGCCTTTAGAAATGGGAGCGTACAGGCATTGGGTAGACACCCCACAAGCCCTAGAAGGTTTTAGGAATATGTATAGGATCCCCGAAGAGATCCTAACAGGATAGACGACCCAGAGGATGCCTTTGATGGCAGGATCTTCCGGAATGGCTGGATGCCGTTCCCTCTGGTGTCGATCGTAGAGGGGGGAGTCAGGTTCCTGATCCACCCACTTCTGAGGACTTGTCTTCGGAAGTGGGACCATTGCCCATGTCAGCTCATGCCCAATAGTTTTAAGATAATAATGGGCACTGCCGAGCTGAATAGGATATTAGGGATCAACCTCGGTGTCCATGACATTGAGGATGTGTATGACCTATGCAAAGCCGCAGGGGTCAACAACAGCTACTACCTTCGCGGGAAGCCGAAGAGGGAGTCATTCGTCCATGACCTGGAGGACTCGAGCAGGCACGCCGGGGACGATTGCCTGTTCGTCTCCGAGGAATGGGAGTTCGAGGAGTCCGAGCCTGCGGAGGCCAGAATATTCAGGGTCCCCCGTCATCTCGGGAAAGCCCCAAGTAAATACCGAGCTCACTACCTTGTTTCCTTTCCTTTATTATTTTCTTTCTTACCGAACTCATGGGTCTTTGCTTGCCGAGCAGGTCACAGCGAGAGGAAGAAGGAGGCCAGCCGGGTCGGGTGGAGGAGGAACAACGAGTGGTTGAAGGCGGTGAAGAAGTACCAGGGCCACCATGGTCCGGCGGCATGGGATTTACTTGGGTACCAGCCCGTGTATCGCTCCTTCATCCCACGAAGGACCGGAGCTCCTCTGCTGATAGAGGAGCCTGGGGACGTAAAGACCGTGCTTGCACTGGGAGTGGGACCCTCTACTTCGAGAGTCGAGCAGGAGCCCGCCGACCCCCAGCAGGCAGTAGACGCGTTCCCCTCAAGCTCTGAAGAAGAAGAAGAAGAATAAGAGATGCCGCTGGACCGTCGCTGGCCCCCTTTGGAAACCTCGGACTTGAGGTCCAGGGTGTTGGGGGGCCAAGTTCCTCCAGTTTCTCTTCCTCCAAGCTCCTGCCCCGCCCCCTCATCCGTGGCCTCTAGCGCCGCTGGGTCATCTACCGCGATTGGTGCCCCTTCGTGCGGAGCCTAGAAGCGTCCTTCCGAGGCCAGCAATAAAGGTGCCCCGGCAGATAAGACAGAGAAGAGGTTGAGACTACAAGGGCCAGCGGAGCAGGCCCTGGGGAAGATGGGTGCCTAAGAGAAGGTGCCGAGATCGGAGGGGTCAACAGAGCAGGCCTCGGGGAGGCCGATCAGAGGTGCAAAGGCGTTTAAGCCGAACCTGATGCTGGAGCCCGGGAGGCCTCTAACAATGGAGGACAGGCTGGGCACCAACTCCTCTATCCTTGCCGCGCTCACCAGGGCCTGTTGTCTCCCACGTGACATGGAGAGGCACCAGAAGGCAGAGGACGCGGCTCTGGTGATGGCAGCAATGCTGGCATCTATAGCGGTGAGTCCTGTTTCATGGTGAATCTTGTAGTTTCTGACCTCGGTACCTTTCTGACTTCGGTCTTCTCTTTGCAGAACGTACAAAGATTTGAAGTGGTATTGGAAAGGGCCCTTCAGGGCTCCTCCAAGGCCTCTCTGCTGGAGGAGGAGAAGAGGAAAATTGTGTCTGCCCTGGAGGCGAGCAGTGAGAGGGTGCGGGAGCTGGAGAAAAAGAACGCAAAAGTCGCTGCAGAGATGGACTCGGCGGTAGCCGAGATCATCAGACTAAGGGCTGAGATGCGTGACTTGAGGGGGGCAGCTGAAGAAAAGGCGAAGAGGGCTGCTCAGTTCGAGGTCGAGATATTGAAACAAAAGACTGAGTTGGTTGCCCTGGCAAAATCGAAAGCCAAAGCTGAAGCCCAACTGCAGTCTGAGAGGGAAGCCATGGCGAAGGAAAAGGCTGAGCTCGAGGAATCACTGCAGGCAGAGGTGGATGCTGCATATAAGGACAGAGTGGCGGACGCAATGAGAAACTACGAGGCTCAATTAGTTGAGCTGAGGAAAACGCTATTCGAGCTTGGGTGTAGGGCTGCACTGAAAGAAGCGGGGATCTCCGAAGATCACCCAGTGTTCCAAAACCCACCCAAGTTCGTACCTCGCACGCCCGAGCATGTGTCCACTCATGTTCCTCCCCTCGAGCCTCCCTCGGTTCCAGCGCCCTAATTCCCTCCTCCTTGGAAGTTCCTCCCGCCGCTAAGACTCCTGCTAAAAAGGTTCACGACACCAGCGCCCGGGGGGAGGGGGGGCAAAAAGATGTCCGTTGACGTATTTGCTTTCTTTTCTTTCATTGTACTCGGGGAGATGTCCGAACTTGTAATTTTCTTTTTGCTCAGATGTAAACGACTTTCGAAAATGAATACAATCTTCTCTCTTCATCTCTGTGTGCAATGTGCTTCTTTTGTCTTGATGAATATAATTGTTCTTTCTCATTTCGGCTTCCGAGCCTGGCCTCATAACTAGAATGGAGATGAGTAACAAGGACAAGGGTAGGTTGCCGAGCTTGGTTCCATAACCAGAACAAGGTAGTAAAGCTATGTTCTACAACCAGAGCAGAGTAGCAGCTAGGTTCCATAACCAGAGCAGAGGAATTGAGTTCGGTTCCATAACCAGAACTGAATAAGCTAGGTTCTATAACCAGAGCTAGAAAAGTAACTGAGCTAAGTTCCACAACCAGAGAAGGAGTTACCGAGTTTCATTCTTTAACTAGAACTAAGTAAACTAGGTTCCATAACCAGAGCTAAGCTATTGAGTTTGGTTCCATAACCGTAGCTGAGCTCGGTTCCATAACCAAAGCTAAGGAATTGAGTTCGGTTCCACAACCAGAACTAGGTAAGCTAGGTTCCATAACCGTAGCTGAGCTTGGTTCCATAACCAGAGCTGAAGATTTGAGTTTGGTCCCACAACCAGAACTAGGTAAGCTAGGTTCCATAACTGTAGCTAAGCTTGGTTCCATAACCAGAGCTAAGGAATTGAGTTCGATTCCACAACCGGAACTAGATAAGCTAGGTTCCATAACTGTAGCTAAGCCCGGTTCCATAACCAGAGCTAAGATGGCTGATTCTTTAACCGGGCCGATGTAAGCTGGTTCTTTAACCGAGTTGAGTGCAGATGCCGAGTTCCGTAACTTGGGCAAAAAACTCGAAAGCAACAAAACGCATCATTCTACAAGAATTAATTTTATTGACTTCAAAGATTGAGTACAATCTAAAAATAGTATTTCTTGAGGTGCATGGCATTCCATGGACGTGGTAGCTCCCTACCCTCCATTTCCTCAAGTTTGTAGGCTGACTGCTCAGCTACCGAGATCACCTTGAATGGCCCGTGCCAGTTCGGTGCAAGCTTTCCTTCACTGGGATTTTTATATGCTGGAAGAGTCTTCTTCAAGACCAATTCTTCAGTTGAGAACTTCTTTTTTTTTACCCTTTGATTGTACCCTCTGGCCAGTTGCTGCTGGTAAGAAGCTAAGCGAATGGCTGCTCCATCACTTCGTTCTTCAGCCAGATCAAGCTCTTTGGTGAGGTTCACTTCGTTCTGGCCTTGGTCAAACAGTTCTGACCTGAGGGTCGAGAGACTGACCTCGAGTGGGATCACAGCTTCCATCCCATAGGCCAGGGAGAAGGGTGTTGCCGAAGTGGAGCGCCTTGGAGTAGTCCTATACACCTAAATGACACTCGGAAGCTCTTCCACCCATCTCCCTTTGGCTCGGTCGAGTCTCTTTTTGAGTCCATCCAGCATTACTTTGTTTGAGATTTCAGCCTGTCCGTTGCTTTGTGGGTAGGCCGGGGTGGAATAATAGTTTCTGATGCCGAACTCCTGCCAGAAGTTTTTAAAGAAGTTGAAGTCAAACTGGGTTCCGTTATCCGAGATCAAGGCTTGGGGCACTCCAAATCTTGTGATGATGTTCCTCCACACGAAGTTTTTGGTGTCATGTTCGGTGATGGAAGATAATGCTTCGGCTTCTATCCATTTGGTGAAATAATCGGTGGCTACTATTAGCCATCTCTTATTCCCCGGAGCTCGGTGAAGTGGCCCCACCAGGTCCAACCCCCATTGGGCGAAAGGCCATGGATTGGAGAGCGGACTCAGGTCTTGTGCTGGCTGGTGGAGAGAGTGAGAGAACTTCTGGCACTTCTCGCATTTCCTGGTGTAGAGCTGGGCGTCCTTTTGCATATAGGGCCACTAGTAGCCCTGGCTGATAGCTCGATATGCAAGTGACCGACCTCCAATGTGACTGCCGCAGATCCCCTCATGGATTTCATAAAAGAAATCTTCGACCTTGCTCGGGTGAACGCACTGGAGGTAGGGGCCAGTGTAGGGCTTTTTGTAGAGCTTGCCATCTGGAGACAACTAAAATTGAGCTGCCTTCAGCTTGATTTTGTGAGCCTCGCTCTTATCGTCGGAAAGTTGATCATCCCTGAGGTAGGAGATGAATAGGTCTATCCAGCTCGGACCGAGGTCAACGCATAAGACCTGCCGAGGTGGGTGGGGCTCTGTGCTCGGTTTGTCTAGTGCTTCCACTTCGACAGTTCTTTTCCTTCCTGCCTCAACAGTAGATGCCATGTTGGCGAGAGCGTCGGCGTGAGAATTGGAGTCCTTGCTGATCTGTCTGACATCAACCTTTTCGAACTGAGAGAGGAGTTGCTTTGCGTGAGCTAATTAGGTTGCCATCCTATCGTCTCGGGCTTGGTATTCTCCATTCAGCTGGCTCGTCACCAGCTGAGAGTCGCTGAAGACCACTAGTTGCCTTGCCCCCATGATTTTAGCACTGCCGAGCCCTGTGATCAGCGCTTCGTACTCAGCTTCGTTGTTGGATGCCTTGAAGTCGAGTGCTAGGGCTTGCTCAGTGACAAGGCCCTCCGGAGATTAGAGGACTATGCCTGCGCCAGCCCTTCTCGAGGTTGAGGATCCATCGACGAAGACCTTCCAGGCTGAATCGAGGAGCTGCTTCCAAGATCGCTCTTGCTCCGTCTCAGTATTGGTGATTTCTTCACCCTCATTGCCCCCCAGTTCGGTATCGAGATGTCTCGGTGCCGAACTAAGAGAGGTAAATTCTACAATGAAATCTATCAGGACTTGGGCTTTGATCGCCGTTCTTGGTTGATACTGAATATCATATTGCCCCAGCTCGACGGCCCATTTGGATATTCTCTAAGAAAAGTCTTCTTTTCTGAAAAGAGACTTGAGTGGATGTTCTGTAACAACCACGATGGAGTAGGTCTGGAAGTAATGGGAGAGCTTGGAGGAAGCGCTGATGAGAGCAAGTGCGAGCTTCTCCAGTGGCAGATATCTTGTCTCGGCGTCTAGCAGGATCTTGCTCGCGTAGTAGATGGGCCTTTGTTGCCTGTCTTCTTCTCTGATAAGTACCAAGCTCACTGCGTGATCCGAAACTGTTAGATACAAGTACAGGGTCTCTCCCTACGTTGGAGTGGACAGCAGGGGAGGTGAAGACAAGTAGCCTTTGAGTTCTTGAAGGACTCTGTCACACTCCGGGGTCCATTGGAACTTCGAGCTTTTCTTTAAAAGCTAAAAGCAGGGACGACACTTGTCCGAGGCTCTGTTGATGAAACGGTTGAGCGCGGCGGCCATCCCTGTTAGCCTCTAGACTTGTTTTGTCGTAGTCGGACTCTGGATAGCCTGGATCGCCGAGATCTGCTCGGGATTGGCTTCAATTCCTCGTCTGGTGACCAGGCTTCCCAGGAACTTGCTGGAGCCCACGCCAAACGCGCACTTGGACGCATTTAGCTTGAGTTGGAACTCTTTGAGGACGACAAACGTTTGACTCAGGTCTGCCAAGTGGTCCTGTGACCTTTTAGACTTGACAACCATGTCGTTGATGTAAACCTCCACTGTCTTGCCGAGCTGGGCCTGAAACATTTTCGTTACCAGCCTCTGGTAAGTTGCCCCCGCGTTCTTTAACCCAAAGGGCATCACTTTGTAGCAGTAGATGCCTCTACGTGTTATAAACGCGGTCTTTTCTTCGTCAGGCCCATACATCGGGATCTGATGGTAACCTCGGTAGGCGTCTAGGAAACTCATCCTGTCATGCCCAGCAGTGGCGTCGATCATTTGGTCGATATTTGGGAGTGGAAAACTATCCTTAGGACAAGCCTTGTTGATGTCGGTAAAGTCTACGCAGACCCTCTAGCTCCCATTTTTCTTTTTGAACACTACTGTGTTGGCAAGCCATTCAGGGTAGTTGACTTCCCTAATTGCTTCGGCCTCTAACAGCTTCTTGACCTCTTCGATCACGGCCTCTGCCTGCTGGACCCCAGTTCTGCGAGCCTTTTGGACTACAGATCTGTGCCTAGGATCCACGTTCAGCTCATGGCACATGACCTCGGGGTCAACGCCAGGCATCGCATAGGGGGTCCAAGCGAAGACTTCTTTGTTCCGTAACAAGAAGTCAAACAGGTCGGACTTCTCTGTCTCTGCGAGCTGGCTACCGAGCAGGAAGTATCTCTCTGAATCGCGGGATCAATCCTGACCTCGGTGAGGTCCTCAACGCTCTTCTACTCGAGAGCTCGGCCAACAGCCTCAAGCTTTGCTTCCAACTCGGCCATGTGGACCTGTTGCGGCTCTGCTTTGCCAGGAACCACTACCATTAGGCACCGCTTAGCCATCTACTAGTCGCCTTGGACTGTGATCACCTCAACTCTCCCGTCCGCGTTTTCCAACGGGAACTTGAGCTTCTGGTGGTGGGTGGAGGGCACCGCTTCCATGTTGTGCAGCTAAGTTCTCACCATTATCGCATTGTATGGGGATGGTGCATCCACCACTAGGAAGTCGGCTGTCATGGAGGCGCCCCTAACTTGGACTTGGAGGGAGACCTTCCCCTTGGGGTACACTGGTTTGGAGCTGAAGCCTACCAGCGGAGTGCGGGCTTCATGCAGGTCGTCCTCTTTCAGACCCATCGTTTTGAAGCAATCGTAATAGAGGATTTCTGACAAGCTCCCGGGGTCCACGAGGATCCTCTTGACTTTGAAGTTCTTTAACCTTAGAGTCAGGAGCAGTGGATCGTTATGAGGAAACTGGACCCCATCCAAGTCTTCATTAGAGAACCAGATCTTTGGTCTCTCTTTCCGTGCTCTCTTGGGAGAGGGGCCGAGCTCGGCCGACATCACCTGTTTGTCGTGCAGGGCCCTCCTGGCCTCGGCACGAGCCTGGTTGCTTCCTCTGGGAGCAGGAGCTAGGTGAATGACGTTGATGGTACCCTCTGGCTCATCGCTGTCCCGAACATTATCGAGCTGGCTCTGGTGAGCTCGATGGACCCTGCCCTCTTCTTTGATGAGGTCTTTGAGGTGCCCATCCTTCACGAGCTCTTCGAGGTGGGCCTTAAAGGCCATGCAATCCTCTATTCTGTGCCTGTTTTGCTTGTGGTAAGTACAGAACTTGCTGTGATCTCGGGTGGAGGGGCCACCCTTCATGGGCTGGGGCCACTTGAAAAAAGGCTACGTCCTGATTCTGCCAAGGAGTTTGTAGATGAGCTCCTTGAAGATCGTGTTGACGGCCTTGTATGAGGCACCAGTTGGTTTCTGAAAGTTCCGGATCCGAACCCTAGAGGGGGGGGGGGGGTGAATAGGGTGAGCTACAACTTAATGACCAATTATGCCAATTTTAAACTTCTTTAAAACAATTAGCCACTAGAGATGATTGACAAATAAAATGCGGAAGCTAAACAATAACAATCACCACAAAAGCATTCACCATATCACAATCATTTATAGTGGTTCGGCCTCAATGCCTACATCCACTACCGGCTTGTGAATCTACACCCACCGGATTTCCACTATTTATGCTTTTACAAAAGGCTAAGCAATAACCCTAAACACTATGCTTTTCTAGGCTAAGCAATAACCTTACAATGTGCTTTTATAGGCTAAGCAATAACCTTTACACAATGCTTTTATTAGATTAAGCAATAACCTTTACAATAAAAGACTTTCTCTCAAGAAGGTGTCTTCCCAAAACACTTTAAGAGATACAATTTAAGCTCAATATAATTGCCTCTAAATTAGGCGGATAAGAAAGTGTAAATCAACTCACACAACACACTATAAAATGCAAAGATGAATGCTCATGATGTGTGTGTGTGTGAAAACTTCAATCAAGTTTAAAAAGAAAGCTCAATCAGTTTATGCTTGAAGCAATTATAAGTTTAATGCACATAAAATGATTTGATTGAAGTGATATGCAAATCACATGTACAAAGTACAAACTTGCTGATGATATGAAAATCAAGAGCTTACAAGTTGTATGAAATTAATTATGTCTAGACATGTGATGCATGTGATATGTTGTTTTCAAAATCAAGGCAATTTAACTAAGGTTTTAAAGATTGAAAACAACAAAGAAGATTCATACAGGTTAATGAAACATGTTATAAAAGAAATTAAAGACTTTGATAAAACATGTTTAAGAAGTTTTGTAAAACAAACTTGATTTGAATCAAGGTGAAGAATCCAATAACTTAAATCAAAGATTAAGAGAGGAATGGATTCAACACATCATAGTTAATATGCTAAAAATCATTTACCAATAATTTAGACAAAGCATAAAACATATGATTAGGAAAAGTCAAAGCTTACTTGGTGATTTAACTTCATTAATCCAAGCTTTAGCTTTACTAATGACCCTTTAGCCTTCTTTGTTCATTCTCCTTTGATTGGCCTTAGAACACCTCAAAAATGGCTTCAAGAATCATCACTTTTGGCCTTGGAATGAACTTCCTTTTATAGAAATTTTGGGCCAACGGCTATATGTCGGTTAGCCGACATCCAGGGGTCGGTTAACCGACACCCCCAACGGTCACAGGCCAACGGTCATAATTTCAAAATTTTGCTAACCAAAAAGTATGGTTCGGTTAGTCGACAAGTTCGGTTAACCGGGGCCTGACCGACAACCTAACCGACAATGAAAACAGGGTCAGAAAACACTTCTCTGGAAATCTAACCGAGAGAGCTTCGGTCAGGATCAGAAGCAACGTCGGTTAACCCAGCCTTGACCGACATGCTGACCGACGTGTAAAATATATGACAATGCAGCTCTCTGGAAATCTGACCGACAAGATGTTCGGTTGAGCTCGGTTCACGATCGGTTAGCCGAAACCTGACCGACAGGCTGACCGACAGTTTTAACAAAATCCCAACTTTTGCATATTTCAAAGTATTTTCAAGAGGGGATTTTTGGGCCATTAAACTAAGCATGGAAACATGATTTTAAATCAATCTAAGAGCTTTTAAAATCATGAATCATAAAAAGCCAAATATGATTTGAAACTTTAAAATCAATGGCTAGCTTGATTTATCAAAATTCTTTTTCAAATTTAAATGCATCCATGTTTAAAACCAAAACATGCATAAATCATAAGGTTTACAAGATTTAAAACAATGCATGTGTGTGAATTCAAATGATGAATAAAATGAATAGTGCATCTATCAAATTGCAAGATACAAAATCCTTAAAAGTTTTGGCTTTGTGCTGCCCCCCGAGGTGGGAGCTGAGCGCATTGCCGAGCTCATTGGTGCTCTGTTCCGATCCACCTCCTCCCTCCTGGATAACTTTTTCTCCTTTTTGGAGGGTCTATCTTCTTGCCAGGTGCCGAAGCTCTCCCGAGCTCGGGCCTCATCCTCTTCCTGCTCGATGAACTGGTTCACCCGGGCCATCACTGCTTTCACAGTGACCACAGGGAACCACACCAAGTCCTTGCGAAGCTCGTTGCTTAGCAACAGAGCCTGTTTGAAGGACCTGATGGCCACTCTGTCGGTGGCATCTTTTACCTGGCATCGTCTGTCTTTGGGATGACCCTGAGCGCTTGGAACTTTTCTACGAAGGAGTTTCGGAGTTGCCGCCAGCTCGAAACTGATTCCTCGGAAAGCGCGCAGAACCACCGCAAGGGGAGGTCGCCCAGCCTAGAGGAGAAGACCTTGCAATTCAGGTTGCTGATGTCACCCCATACCGACATTCTCTGAGTGAAATGTCGAAGGTGCGCAGCTGGGTCCAAGGTTCCATCGTACAGGTTGAATCTCGGGACGCTGAACTTCTCAGGGAGAGCATAGTCCCTGATCTCCTGGGAGAATGGAGATGCGCCACTGTCCTCGGTGTCGTAGGCGTTTAGCCAATCTAGGGTGAAACCGACCACCTCCATGTTCTGCTGGACTATTTGTTTGACCTGTTGATTGAGCCATATTCTCAAGTCGGGGTCGTTTTTCGGCCTCTGGCGTTGTTTCTTAGAGTCAGCGCTGAGGTGAGTGCTACTCGAGCCTTCATCATAGGCTCGGTCACGCCGTTTGTTGGTCAGGACTTGCCTCAAGTCCTGTTTGTCCTCTGGGGCCTTCAGGACTCGCTGGCGCGCAGGAGGTATGACCGAGGCCCTAACTAGGATCTTCGCCTTCTCTCGGAGCTGTCTCTGGAGTTGGCGAATCAGAAGGTCCTGCTCTTGAATATGGCGGTTCTGAGCCCTGATATCTTCGAGGAGCACATCGTTGGCGTCCTCAAGGATCACGTCGTCGTCGTCCTCCTCCGAGAACAAGTCGTCGTCGTCGAGAGGCACGCGGTCGTCATCATCGAGGAGCACATTGTCGTCTTCCACATGGTCCTGGTGCAACTTGGACAACATTGGTGTTTTGTCTCATCGGGAACGTCTCGGAGGAGGAATATCATGACGGGGTTGTTCCCTTAAGATAATATCTTGATGGGGACGCTTTGCCTAAGAGGGATCCTGCCGGGGACGTTCCACAGCAGGGTCGTCACGACGAGGAGGTGATGTCACCCCTTTTGACGATGAGCCTGACTGGGTAACTGGTTCTCCCACGCTCATCTCCCCGGATCTTCCCCCAGTCCTCTTCTGGTGAGGAATCAATGGCAACTGCCCAGGCACCTCTGGCTGGTGCGTCATTCGTGGTGGCGACTGGATGGGCAAAAATGGAGGTGGCGGTAAGGACCTGGATGGCCCAACGTCCTTCCCTTTCTTAGTCTTTGGAGGCATGGTTTTTTGAGATAAGGATTTGATTTTTTCAAACGTTCCCCACAGACGGCGCCAATTGTAAGTGTCTCAAAATTACGGACTTGGTTAGGCGAGTATAAAACTCTTAATGATGTTGTTAAGCTGCTTTGAATGGACTGGATGCCCTGAATCTGAAAGGGAGAAGAGAAATGAAGGTCAGAGCCCCTAGCTGCAGTCAGCCGAAAGCACTCTGATGCCTAAGTTAGTACGGTCACTGAACGAAGGGAGAGTGAGTGAAGAAGAAGGGAGTTCAGCCAATGAGGGAAGAGTATTGCATATATCATACCTTTCATGGATCTTACCACCCATATATATAGGGGGACGAGTGTCCCATCAGAAGCTTCCTGAGTGGAGGTAGGTGAGAGCACTGTCCCATCAGCCCTTACCTCGGATCCTCAGTGGGGGTAGGTGAGCGTACCGTCCCATCAGATCCAGCCTCAATCCCACACATAAATGCGGACATGATCGTCGGATAGGGATAACCCCTTATCGATATCTGGCGGCCACCCTATCTGTCAGTACGCTCTACAACGTAGCCGTCTCGTCACATAATTGTGACTCGACGTTCAGTGTTCACCTCGATCAATATAGCCGAACTGGAGAAGTCGCTGAGATCGTGGGAGTGAGTTCGGACACTTCTGTCGAGATGCGCGAGGCCGAACTCACAGGAGCATGCTCGGTGCTCCTACCGAGATGGGCTCAAGCTCGGTGTCGGCTGGTGCTGGCGCCGAGCCGGACGAGGCCGAGATCAAAGCAAACCTGGTCGGTACTTTTACCCAAAACTAAGGAGTAATTTCAGTGTCATGAAAATGCCCCGCACAACCTCCATAGCATCCGAGAAGAGATGTATCTTGGACATACCTTTCTTCTTAGCTTTGTGTAAGGCACGCCAAATTGCCCCCCGTCTCAGCCTCCTTAGCCAACCACAATCTGGGTCCTTTCTGCATCCACAATGAAATTGTCAGAGAACATAATCCATCCACTTTGGAGAAGGTTGCATCTGAGAATATTATAATATACTGAGGGACACACAAGGAAGCTTGTGTTTGCTTTGATACTCTAAAAAATCATTAATGAATTAGCTTGGTTATGCAAACACATAACTTGTATGTATTTGAGTGGTGTTGGCACATATTACAAATTCACTTGAAATATACAACAATGTATGACCACGAAGGATGGCTACTAAGTAATCAAGTGTGAAATGCTATCTAGGATGTGTGTGCTAATCAATCAATGATATTCCAATTTGTTCAATAAAATCTATCACATGTGGAGTATATTCCAATTTTACAAATGTGTGAATATCTAACATGCGTGCCTCAAAACTTAAATATATGACAATGAAGCATAGAAAGATAGGGGCACACACAAATTATGATGGTTCGGTCCTTGACCTACATCCACTCTTTAGAGCTTCAGCACTCTTGGTTTCACTATTCGAGGTCACCACAGGTTCATATACACATACAGTTTTTTGATACGGTGGTTCAATCAATCATACACATACAGTTTTTTGATACGGTGGTTCAATCAATAAGATTTAATCCACTAACACCCATTCTCTTATTGTGGTTAGATCACGAAGGTCTAATCCACTTTACAATGGTATTAAAATGAAATAACCTAAGAACGCTTGCCTCTAGACGAAAACCAATGTCTTGAGGGTGCTTAGAGATGTCAAATGGGTCGTGCCGCCTAGGCATGGTTGTCAGTGGCCCGTGTCACAGCATAGGCCGTGGGCGAGGTCTCAGGCCCATTGGCATGACTGGGGCATGGCCCACCAGAGGCATAACACGGCACAACACGGGATATTTGATACTTTTAGTGTAAATATAAAAAATACAGTATTTTATTTTTTTAGGTCAAGTTTGACCGAACCACTTAAATCGCTGTGTTATTCTCTTCTTTGTGCGTTATCTTTTCTTTTTCTTTTTTTGTTGTAAGATCTCTTGATTTTTTTTAGCCTAAACAGCCTTAAAACCTAAGAAATCACGAAAACCCATGGCATGAAATGGCACGACACGAACTGTGCCATGCCTGCGGGCCGTGCTGGGCCGAGTATATCAGCCAGCCGTGCCAGCATGACATGGCATGATTGTAGTGTCATATCGTGTCGGCACAATCGTGCTAGATTGGTCGTGCCTAAATCTAGCCATCGACATGGCACGATTGACATCTCTAAGGGTGCTCTTGATGCTTGAACTCGAAGCTCCAAGCTTGACTACTTGATTTCCTCCCTTGGCGTTGATGATGCCCCAATGAATGCTCAACCAAGAGGAATGTGATCTAGGGTGAGTGAGGATTATAACTTGAGTAGCTTGAAGTTTGCTCCAGAGGAGTGATTCCAGTAATCACACTTAATTAGAGCTTTGAGTGCTCTTAAATTTGCCTATTAGGAGCTTAAGTGTGAGTGGAATTGGATTTGGGGAAATCTAATATGTCTATAACTTAGTGGGCACTTTGTGTTGGAAGAGAGGTATCAATATCTCAAAAGATATGGCTAATGGAATGTGCTCATGTATATATAGATGAGCTTTCAACGGCTAGTTCACGGTTAACCTACACCAATTTATGGTTAACCGCTAAGGCCCAACGGCTAGTTTGACCCGCAATTAAAACTGTCCATTTAGTTGCCGCAATCGACTCCACGGTCGACCGTGCTCAACCGCAAGGGTAACCGAGCTTCAAGGAACCTAGGCAAGCAACATACTGGAAATGTAATCATGGGGGACCTCGATGAGCTCACGGTCAACCGGGACCCTTTCACAGTCGACCAAGGACATTATGACAAATGGTGTTCTTGGGTTCATTTCGGCCATTTTAACCCTATTAATTTAACCAATTGGGACAAGGGTTTTAAGGGCCTATTCTTGGTTTGCCTAAGGTGCAATATACTTGAATAGGTTGGCACAAATTGGAGATTCTTCCTTGATTAAAATTCGGCCTTCCAAGACTTGAATGTTGGTCTTCCTTAGAGAGACTCTAGAGGAAAGGTCTTGGACTATTGACCATAGTTGTTAATATTGTTTCGGACCTCATTTCGCTCTGGTCTGCAAAATGAAAAGTTTCAGCCGATTCAGGATTTCAGCGAAACTTTTCGGAATTACATTTTAGAGAAAATATAACATAATATATATACATATATAAGTAAAAAAAAGTAATAAATATAGATTTAATCCATTATAGTAGTTTTTTTGGAATTATATTTTGTGAAAATATAAGAAATACAAAATATATATGTGTAAAAAAGGTTAAAAAATTAATTATGTAAAATCTCATTTTGGCCGAAAACTCACATTTCAGCCAAAATCCCAAATTTCGGCCGAGATTGACTGAAATTCAAACTGAAAAGTTTTGGCCAAAATTTCGTTTCGGCCACTTGACCGAAACGAAAAATTTCGGCCATTATGGCTGAAAAAAAACAAAATTAATAACTATGCTATTGACATGGAATTGACAACCCATTGGTAGTGCATATATGGCTATGACACTAGTAATCAATTCATGGATTTTCAAGTAAAAGTATCAATCACTCCTTAACTAGTATCCCGAAAAAAAAAAAAAAAAAACAAACCCTCCTTAACCAGTATCCTAGGAAAAAAACAAGAAGAAGATTTATTGGAAAAATCCCCTTTGATTCATTGTATACTAGAAAGGACCTAAAAAATATGCATGTATCATAAGAGTCCAATTCCTTCCAACTCTACCAACTAACCACTTACCTGCACAATGTTTTTCTTCATGATATGGTGACCTCAATGGTCTTGGACTTTGGTAAATGTGGGAGCTTATTACTAAAACACCCCATTCTCACATATAGTAATTTAAATCCATCATCTTCCTCGTTCCTCTCTCTCGCATAACCTAAACAAACCCATCTGAATCCATTCAAGTTATTACAACCAAATGAATGAAACTTCACCCCTATCTCACATAACTCACATTTTTTCTCTCTTTCTTGAACCCATCCTTTTCTCTCTTCTTTCTTTTATTTTTTTTTTCCTCCTTCCACTCTTACTTTCTGCAACACAACTTTTTCTTATCTCCCTTGCACAACCACTACACATTTCCAAACCATCTCTACCCCTATCATCATCCCCTCTTCATCCCTATTCCCCACAAATCCAATTCACCACACTTAAACCGGCCAAATACTTGTGACTGAGACTCACATTTTCCTTTCATCATCATCTTCAACTTCACCCATCATCACCATCCAGCTTCTATTACAAGGCGACCACCATCTCAAAGAAGAAGATTTACTTTTCTGAATCTGACTTGGGCGGCGATATTTTTGTTTAACTATGAAGAAGAAAGAAAAACGAGCGGGGATGTCCCCCTCTCGTATATGCAGGTGAGCAGGGATTTTGCAGCTCGACAAAACAACAAAAAAAAATTGAAAAAAAGGGCCCCTGGGACTACTATAGTATATACATATCTTTTAAGTCATTTTTTTATACAATGAATCTAAGAGGATGTTTCGGATGAAGTCCTTAAAAAAGAAATAGATAGGTTATGATTGCGCCCGTACTTGATATTTGCCTTGTCAAACTAACTTGGCTCCGTTTGGCAAGTCGTATCTCTATGAAATAGATCTTTTTCAAATGACGACATTTGAAATAGATGTTTTAAAAATAGTCTGCTCAGTATCATAAAAAAATTTGATTGAAATAGATCTTTTTAAAGCAATGGTTGAAAGTTTTCATAAAGATCTCGAGATCCATAAGGAATCAAGCATTGAGATTTGACGCCATAGCCACGTTTTGTCTTACAAAGAGAATTACCGGTTTGGATCTTACATTTGGGACCCAAGGATTTTTAAAAAATAGATAAAAATGTCTGGTTTTTTTTTTTTTTTTTTTTTTTTTTTTTTGCAAATATCTCAAAATCAATGATGATTTAACGGTTAGAATTTTGACCCATAGTCGTGCCAGGTCTTCTTAATATATCCAACGGTTTGGATCATGATTTATGGTCCCACAACGTATTAAAAAAATACAAAAGACGGAACTACCCGTGGACCATTTCAAGATCCAGTCAGCTATGCATGGTACATCAACGGCATACAACTTTTTATTAAGTTTCTCAAGATCCACTTGGAATCAGAGGCTGATTTTTACTCATTGCCGTTTTTTGCCTTCCAAATAGGATCAACGGTTCGGATTATGATTATGGGGCCCACAACATCCAAAGATTTAGATCAAATGGTCCACGTCTTTCTACAAATATCTCGAGTTCAGCGATAGAATCGCGGCTGGAATTTGGCCCTCTGGCCGTATTTGGCCTTGTTAATACTTCCAACGGATTTGGTCTTCATCTAGGGCCCAGAATTTAAAAACAAATGAAACCCACGGTCTTACAAAAAAAGACGCTCATATTCACTGTAGTTGGAGAGTCTGTCCGCTTTAGGAGATATTGTCCGTTTCAATTCCATTGATTTTTGCTGCTGTCTCAAATAGAGGGAATACCTCTTTATGGGTTTTGAAATAGAGATTGTAAATGTAGTTCCCAAACGGTCTAAATCCATTTTCAATCACAATCAATTTTAAGAGGAATAGAAGTAGAAAGTAGTGATGCCAAACACCACCTTAAACCAAATTTACTAGTGTTACTTTACTCTCTGACCTGGTGTCTCCTGTCTGGATTGACCTTTCTCACTGGACCTATTAAATAGAAGGTCAGGTTTGAGTTAGGCCTATAACATGGAACTCTCAGCCGGACTCGATGACCTTTGCCCCATGTGGAAGTGGGTCTAACATATAATATTTCTGCAGGACTTACCACGGAGGGACCACACTGACACTTTACCATGCACACTCAGGTTAAACACCGAGCAGATGGGTATGGTGCACTCCATCGCACCACCCAAGCCACAATACCCAAATGTTTACAAGTCCACTCCCACAAGACATTATAGCGATTTCATATGCACACTCAGACTTGAAGCAGATTGAATGATCCCAACCCTTCATTAGGAGGGTTTTTTTCAAAGAAAAGAATGTCAAAATTACCATATCCATATATAAATAGAAAAGAGAGTGCATAATTTCAGTTCAATTTCCCAACACTCATCCTTTTGATTGTTGTGCAATATCTCAAGCGGGGCCCACTCCACTTCAAAAAGTCCAATCACTTCTGCTTCCTTGCAACAAGTCCAATCACTTTAAACACTTCCTTTGGCTCTCACCTAGTTATGGCAAATGTCTGAGTCACAAGACCATGAGTCCCCCACATGTGTCAGTGCTTGAAGAAGAGCACAGCTACTCTTCATTTTTAATGGAAGAGGGACCATATGCTTTCACTTAGCTACAAACCAAACCATACAAGACATGCTCTCAGAAAGAGAGAGAAAAAAAAAAAAGATTGGGAGTTTGGGACCCAGGTCAAGGCCAAAACTTTTACCTACCTACCGGCCAATATTATGATCCAAACTGTCTTGCTTCCCACGATATGTTGTGTTCCTTTTAGAATTTTAAACTGTTACATAACAGCCATGTTTCAGAAACAATAATATAGTAAGTACATGTTTAGATTGGAAGAACTAATTTGCCTTGTAATAAAGTTGTTTGTTGTTTAAGTTACTCATATTAGTTACTGGCTTACTGCGGTGGACAAGACGACTGATACTTAAGTTTTAACTACTGTACATCTTTATCTCTTCTTCCTCTGCAAGTGAGAATCGAATGTCCTCTTCTTCTTTATCCCAAACTGAAAATTTGTAAAAATCCTCTTCTTTCTCTATGGGAATCTTCATATTATCTGAAAAATAACATCTCCAAACTGATATGACATTTTCTCTTCATTTGACTTTTTCCTTTGGTTTGGATTTGGGGATGAGTGGAGGAAGATGACGGAAACAGTGTTTTTTTTTTTTTTTTAGTGCGGAAGGTTGGTAATGAGAGACATCTCATTGAAAAAAAAAAAAAAAAAGCAATTAGTCTAAGGGGACACTTCCGTGCGAGGGAAACTAATCTTTTTGGTGTACTATTCATATGATTGAAAATGAAAGCAAACTTTAATGTTGGGCTCATATCTTGTATTCAAGTTAACCAGATTGGTCTAATAGGTTAGACATGGACAACTTTTGGGTTCAATGGTGATTTGATAATTATATGGGATTTTTTATAACTTACTATATGATGTAATCTGAGAACGTAGACATAAAATACTAGAAAAAAAATATATTTTTCTTTATTTTTATACGTAGGCACACCACCAAACTACAAATAATTTATTATTGATTTACTTCTTGTGTTTATCAATATTAGGCTTTTTTTTTTTTCTGCATATTTTGGATAGTGATGAAGATTTCCGGGTTCTGCTGCCACAGCCTGCATGTACATACATATTTTACATGAAAAGCAAAAGACAAGGAGAGGGATCGATGAGTGGGTTGGTACACCCACGAGGAGGCAACCATGTGGAAGTGTGGGGAACAACACTACCGAGATGCTCCGGCAATTGCCCCATATAAATATAAAGTACGAAACAGGCACACACATCTTATATGCTCCTCCAACCTAAAAACGTCCTTCTCATCTTTCTAGAGACGGCACTAGGCATGAACCAGCGGTTGGGATTTCTTCCAGGGCATAGAAGTGGAACCCACCATGAACACCAACCATCTGTCCATTCCATTATTAGAAAGAAGAAATGGGGAATTGTTGATACATACATGACAGGCCCCATAGATTAAATGGTTAGTATGCTCTCCAGAGCATCATATCATATTCCACCTTGTCCTGTCTACATCCATGTTGGAGGGTCAATTCTTGAATGGCTGTGATCATACATTTAGGTGTGGTAAATCCTGGTCTAACCCAGCAATCTAATCATTTGTTATTGATAATTGACATCTTTGACCTGCTTACTAAATGGGTTGGATTTTAGTTGGGTATATGTTTGCTAGGCAACTCTTTTAGCTTTCCCACAGCCAATCCAACCTAATCCATCACAATGCGGCCGGGCAATTGGGACTCGATCCTGACCTGATTGGACCTACTAATTTATGATTCGGATTAACTCTTTTAACTTTCTAATGAGTTCAGGTTGAGATATCCAATTGACTTGATCTATTAACGCATGATTCAGGTTTACCCTTAACTTTCAAATGTGTTTAGTTGAGATGTCCTACTCTAAATATAATTCGTGTGGATATAATAACGGTGCATGCTTTAGTAGTGTAACCTAGATCAATGTAGCAACGACATAGCTCCACCTTGGGTCGCAGCAATCTATATTGTGGGTGAACTCTCCTTCATAACGCACTTGATTTTGATTCAGGATTCAATTCACCAGTGGCTGCTTAAGTTTTGATTTTCAGGTGGGAAGTTTAAAATTGGTCGGGATGAAGAAATGTGTCTGTCGTATGAAAAGTTTTACATGTAGAACCTAACCTCACTTTAAGGTAAAAACGAAACTTGTATCCATTTCAATGAAAGTACATGAATTATTTCATTTCATCCCACCTCTCATTGACACGAGCCCATTAATGTCCGATAATGAATTATCAATTGCGATTAGGAGAGTTAATAATTCTTCATTGGCCCTTTTTTTTGGTAAATAAAATTCTTCATAGACCATAAGTTTGGGTTTGGATGGACATTTGTGTTTCAATTAACCAATAGCTTAGGTTCGTGTTAGGTCTACTTTCCCATTTAGCTCGATCAAAATATGACCATACTAAACTAATTACACTGTGACCGGCCAATCCAACCCAAACTTGCCAGTAAAATCAACTTTTCAGCAAGTTTGTTTTTTTTTTTTTTTTGGCACACAATTAAAGGGGTTCAGACATTAGAGACCAAGTTATGACAGAGAAACCTGCTCATACAAGAAGATGAGGTCAACTTACTAAAAGAGAGAAAGTAAACCTCCTCCTCGCATAGAAACCAATGGTCAAATCCTAGGCGGTTGAATGAAAAATGAAAAATTCTACAAACTTACTCTCCCCATGTTCTCAACTTTAAGAGTTGATTTTGGATTGACATTTCAACTTGATTAGTAAAATAAATTCATTTAATTAAACCCCAACCGTGGTGCTCAACCCCATCGAAACCATTGCCATCTCTAACTAGGGTCCACAAGAAAACGACCACTTACCTCACTGGTAATTCATGGTGGTTCTCATTTGGATGTCCAGAGTTCGAACTCTAGGTAAGCCACATTTTTCTCATTTGTGTGGGCTTTCTTTTCATTTGTGTATACTTGTTTTTCATTTATGTGAACTTTCTTCTCGCTTGTGCACGCCGACTTTATGTGCGTATACGCGGGTGCGTATTAAAAAAAAAAGAAATTAGGGTCCACAAAAAAGTATATCAACCCCATGTTCCATATGGTGCTTTACCCAAACCAAGCTTATTGCCACCCTGCACAAACTCAGTGGGTACAATGCAAAAGCTTTAGTAGTCCTGAGGCCTAACATATTCCCTCCCAGTAAATAATGCTATAATTGTAGGGAGGGGATGGCAGAGAGAATGAAAGCTAGAGAGACCTCTCCCAAGTACCAACATAAAATCCAACTCCCCAATACATTGCCCATGCCCATATCTCCCTCTCAAAACCAAGTAGAAAAACCCTCTATTTCCTTGACAAAAGAAAACCCAAAACCCCCCACCCACTTGTCAGTTCAAGAACCCGTAGCAGAAGAAGAACTGTGATCTCCTTCCTCTTTGTAGTAGAAGAAGAAGAAGATGCCAAGGCCTGGGCCGAGGCCGTACGAGTGCGTGAGAAGAGCATGGCACAGTGACAGGCACCAGCCCATGAGAGGCTCTGTAATCCAAGAGATCTTCAGGTAATATGAGTTGGGTTTTGGTTCTCATTTCTCACTTGCTTGTCTCAGTGCCTACTACTGTTTTGTGTTCAGACTTGTGAATGAGATTCACAGCCCTGACAC
The DNA here is from genome assembly GCA_028538565.1 of Umbellularia californica. NCBI lineage: Eukaryota > Viridiplantae > Streptophyta > Magnoliopsida > Laurales > Lauraceae > Umbellularia > Umbellularia californica. The sequence continues at coordinate 77,792,485 of JAPQWN010000002.1, read as the reverse complement.
AAGGAAGAACAAGGAATGGCAGGAGAAGCTACCTGTTGTTGTCTTGAAGGCCGAGGAGATCATGTATTCCAAGGCCAATTCGGAGGTAAAATCTCATTCTCAACTATAACGTCCTTTTTTTTGGCTTTTGGGTCTATGGGTCCTCTCCAAATTTCATCATTTTTGTGTACTTTTGCCCCTTGTGAGGGATTTGGTTTTCTGTTTTTGCAAATGGGTGTTTCAGTAATCTTCGGATTTCTCTTTTTTTCAGCTGTTTCTGCTTGTGGGTTCTTTGATTTCATCGTTTTTATCTTGTTTTGTTGTGCAGGCAGAGTACTCAGACCTTAAAACAATCTGGGAGCGGGCCAACGATGCCGTTAATACGATTATTCGGAGGGATGAGAGTACTGAAAGTGGAGAGTTCTTGGAGCCTTGTATTGAAGGTATGTCTACTTCTATCTGATTCTTTTACTGGCAGTTTTCTATTGTCTACAATCCGCCGTTTCTGTATCCTTTCCTTTGCAAGATGGTGATTGTATTGCACTTTGTAGTCTTATAATATTTGGCATTATGTTCTCTTAAGAAGAATATTGGGTGAAACATGTTTGGTTTTTGAGGAGCTCTGCCAGTGATGTCATGGAAGACCTGAATTTGAACTTAATTTGTTGATCCAGCACAAATGTGTTCTAGGCTTAGGCATTAAATGGCATTGCTCAAATGTGTTGTTAATGCCATGCTTTTGTTATTGTTTAAGTAAAAATATGAATTATCCATGGGTAAAACTCCAAAAAATCTGGGTTTACATTAACAAAGTGTACATTACTTCAAACATGCAAAATGGCCTAACCATCAAACCCTTAACCCATCATGAGATTTGGCAGTCATTCCAGCTTAATGCTGAGCTGGATGTTATTCACTGTTGGATTCAACAGTACAAAATAAATAAATGAATTTGACAACCCCCCGCCCCCTGGCGCGCACACACCAAAACCCCCATATTAGAGAATGTTCTAGAGAAGGTTGGATTTTGCAAGGATGATATTAGATTATAAATTTATAATGGATTTGGGTTATTAGGCTAGAATCATATTTGATTAGGTTTCCTTTTATAAGTATGATTGGATTTCAATGGAATAACTTTCTAAGATTTGCAAAAATGTAGCCTCTAAAATTTTCACATGGCATGCATTTAGGTTACTCTGCTGGAAAAGCAAGGTGGAAACTACTTCCATCTAGGCTGTGTGGGTTCCATCCACTGGATGTCCCTTATGAGGATTGTGTTATAGGAAGTTTGATTGGGGAGATATTTCTAATAGAAGAATATGAGTAACACTCCAATAGGTAAACATGTGTTGAAAGAGTGCGGTTGTATTTACTAGTCCAACTAAGGTTCTCCATGGGTATGGTTGACCATTCCTATGTGTGCACAATCTACCTCTCCTCTCTTCTTTCCTCTTCATCTCACCATCTTGATGAGGATTCTCAATAGTCAAGGGTAGCCTTCACCCAGTAATTCAAGCCTGTGAACCAGGAGGGATGAGTTCATGGAGCCTGCTTTACTAATGGACCCGTTGGATCTTTCTTTGTGAGATGCTTTCAACTGAACATTAGTGATTTAATTTTTTGGGTTGCCGGTTCAACTAGGCTGGGATGGGCCTAGGTATTGATCAAGCCCAGTCCTGGCATGAATGGAATGTGAATGGGACAAGCCTGAGCCCAAGCTCGAGCCTAGTAAACAATTCCAGATCATCAGTACCCAGGAACATTCTTTCTGGTTTCTGGTTGCTCTCATCATTTTCACCACCATCATCCCAAAACCATAACACGGGCATTCTGTTTTTGAATGGTTGGTGCAGATCATCATATGAAGTCCCCCAAATTGATCTAGATTCTTCTTAAACCCTACTTCCAGTAAACTAAAAATAAAAGAAATAAAAAGAATAAAAAAGAGGATGGATTGAGAGAGAACTTATTTTTTGTTAGGTTATGCATTTGTCTAATCATTTAAGACATAAAGAAAACTTGGGCAGAAGGCAGGGCATTGAAAAATCTTATCGGTAGCTTTTCAGGTCTATTGATAGGCTGAGATGTAAGGGAGAGAGATTTGGATTTTCTTGAAACATGGACGAATGAAAGTTTGGATTTTCTTGAAATGTTGATTAATGAAAGTTTTACTCCTAAAGATACTCACAAAGTTTCCCATTTTGATAAACTTACGTATTCCTATTCCTTTTTTAAATGTAGTGTAGAGAACGTTAGTTATGAATTAGAAGACAATCAAAACAGGTTTACTGTATCTTTTTTTTTTTTTTTTTTCTTTTTTTCTTTTTAAATCTTTCACTGTAGATTGGCTAATATAAGGAATAAGTGAGAAGAGATTACCTTGAAATGTATTTTCACTTGACCAATCCAAATTGGCCCCAGGAGCTATGAGATGAGAGGAATGAAAGAGTGTCGCAAGTGATGCGAGGGTAGGTAGGTTGAGGGTCTACGAGATGAATATGCTCGTGGATCACCATGCTAGAAAATTGTGGAAGCTGCATGGATTTGCCCATAATACATGGATCATCGTGTGCTTGCATAGAGAGATTTTAACTATAACTACTGCATACACATGGACTATCTTGTACACATGTAGAGTTTTAAATAGCTGTAATCACTTCTACAAATGCATACATTAAATATAGAATGTACTGTACATACATACATATATGAGCAAGTGATGCAGCCTAGGGTTAGGATGTAAGTGCCTGGGCACAATTAGGGTTCCCACGGGAACAATCACTTGAAGAAGAAGCAGTCTCCAACGAAAAATCCACACAGGGAATTTTATTAATCAATTCTAATCTCTGAGATCATTGATCCCTACAATGCTATATTTATAATAAAATAAACTTACGCCCTAAGAAAGCATTCCTAATCAAACTATGAAATCAAATAATAATTCTACCTAAATTAGAAACCTAATTCTAAATGCAACTCCTTAAATAAAAATTAGAAATTAATAAAAATTAATAAATCAGAATTTCATGGGTCCCACATGTAGCCCACGATTCTTATTGCAATAATGTGGAATTGTTGCTGCATCATTCTCCCCGGGTTGGAAAAGAGTTCGACCTCGAACTCGGCTCTTCTGCTTGATGTTACTCCTGTAAATAGTGTGCACGTGAAGCGCTTCCTTGGAGAGATGAGAACAGGACCCTTTCTTTGGTGGCGTCGGCTTCAGAGGACGGAGTGTGACTTGCTTTGCACCATGCATGAAAGTGTAGGTGTTGTCGTGCATTCCATTAGTTCCATTCTTATCATACATCCATGGACGACCCAATAAGATATCACAACTATCCATGGGAATCACATTACACCAAACTGTATCCGTATAATCTGCACCAATGGAAAAGGTAACTGGACATGCATATCGGACTTGTACTTCATCACCTGTCATTAACCATCTAGCAAAATAAGGACGATGATACTTCCGAACTTTCAGCTGTAAGCGATCCACAAAAGCTTGGGAGATAATATTCTGACAACTGCCTCCATCGATGACGACTGTGCATTCTTTACCATTGACTGTTCCTTTGGAGCAGAAAATATTTTTTCGCAACCATTTCTTTTCAGTGTAGTCGACGTAGTTTCTTGGATGACCATGAGAGATTCAAGACCCTCCTTGGGTGGAGTATCCACAATTTTCCTTATTTCATTCTCTTGATGATCATCTCTAGGATCATCTGGAACATCTTGCACATCACTTTCATCCTCAATGAGATGGATACGTTTTGGACATTCTGCTGCACGATGCCCTTGTTGTTTACAATTAAAGCACGTTAGTCTATTTTGACCTTCGGGCTTGGTGAAAACGTTCTCCGATGACGCGCTCGGCTTAGAACCTGCAATGGAGGAATTCTTCTGCATAACCCATTTAGCTGCATTAAGTTTTTTGGGCTTGATGATGTGCAATTCCCTTAGCTTTGATCGCATGCTGAATAATCTCATCGACATTATCAAAATGTTTGAACGCCAGGATATCTTGAATATCAAGTGTAAGCCCATTAAAGTATCTGTCAACTAAGACCTCATCATCTTCATTCAAACCACAACGGGCTTGCATGGTCATAAACTCTTTAGAATATTCAACAACTGTCTTAGATCCTTGTTTCAAGTATTGAAAACGTGAACGCAGATCTCTGGAGTAATTGACTGGTAGGAATTTCTGCTTCAACAGATTTTTCATCTCAGCCCACGTGTCAATATGATCAATTTGCTGATATCTCCTCTTCTTTTGCAACTCGGCCCACCATACTGCAGCATAATTGCGAAATCGAGTTGCCACTAGTGTAATTTTATGACCATCAGCCATTGGTTTATGTGCAAAAATATTTTCAACACACACTAACCAATCTAAGAATTCATCGGGCTTCAATTTTCCATCATATTCAGGAATCACAAGTTTAATACCCAAATCACGATCAACATTGACGGCATGTGGATCTCGTTGATTCCGAATATGTCCTCTATCATCCCGATGGTTATCTTCATGGCGATTAGTTTCCAAATTTGTTAATCGGGTTTTAATCCTATCAAGAGTCGCTTGCATTTGAACTTGCATTTGAGCCACAGTTACGGATAGCTGAGTAAAAGTTGCTGATAATTGTGCAACGGATTCCCTCAATTCATCATCATTGTGAGAAGAAGACTATGTCAGCCTGTCTTTTGGGAGGCATCTTTAAGGAAAATTTAAAATTTCTGACTGACCTGATTTGAAGATCTGATTGCTGCAATCACGTTGGTGAAGACGGATCTAAAATCTGACGGCGGATGGCTGTGATGCTGCGGAAACAAGATCCAACGATTGATCTTGGTCAAATCTGGCTCTTGACTTCTCTGCTGATATTCTGCTTGTGGACCTCGTCAATGGGTCGGCCTGAATTAGGGCCCGGAAGATGGCCCGGAACTAAACAAAAGCCCACGAGACCTATTGCTGAAGAGGTCCAGCGGACGTGGCCCACGTGTTTAGCCTCGGGACTGGCGCGCACAGAGGAGAAAGGAGGTTTTCAAACCCTCTTCGTTGCTGCTTGAAGAGAGAAAGGAAGAGGGAGGCCGATGGGCTCTGGAGACTTCGATGGAGGGGCTGGCTGAGGCGACGCAAGTGGCCGGTGACGAGGACGATGGCGCAGGTGCTCGGCGACGGCGACTGGCACAGGTAGGTATTTTTTTTATTTTTATTTTTTTTCGCTGTGCAGTCGTCTTCTCTTCTCCGTCTCTCTGTTTTGTTCTTTTTTTTTTATTTTTTTATTCTCTGGGTTGGGCGAAAGGGAGGGGGCAAGGGTGTGGTGGGTTTGGGGATTGACAGTGAAGGGTTATGGAGGGTCGACGATGGGTATGGAATGGCGAGATGGGCTTAGGGTTGTGATTTCGGTAATCTGGAGGGTTGGTAATGGGTTTTGTGGTGTTTGCTGGTGGGGGTTGTCTGTGGGTGGAAGGCGAGTAGTGGAGAAGATGGGGAGTTGGGCAGGCTGAGGGGGTCGGCAGGGGTTGGCTTTGGGCAGCGGGTGGTTGTCGATTGGGTAAGTGGATTGTGGCTTTGATTTGGGTGGCGGAATGTGGGTGATGTCCAACGAGGGTTGTCGCAAGGGACTGATGAAGGGGCTGTGTTGACGAACGGAAGGAGGATAGGGGTAGTCACACTGACGATAGGAGTTCGTTCGGCTCTGATACCAATTGATGCAACCTAGGGTTAGGATGCAAGTGCCGGGGCACAATTAGGGTCCCCACAGGAACAATCACTCGAAGAAGAAGCAGTCTCCAACGAAAAATCCACACAGGGAATTTTATTAATTAATTCTAATCTCTGAGATCATTGATCCCTACAATGCTATATTTATAATAAAATAAACTTAAGCCCTAAGAAAGCATTCCTAATCAAACTAGGAAACCAAATAATAATTCTACCTAAATTAGAAACCTAATTCTAAATGCAACTCCTTAAATAAAAATTAATAAATCAGAATTTCATGGGTCCCACATGTGGCCCACGATTCTTGTTGCAATAATGTGGAATTGCTGCTGCATCAGCAAGGCTCTCCTAAGCTCAAGCTCAGGATAAAATTTCGTAAGCTCATGTTTGTGGAATCCACCTTTGGTCCATCCAAATGGACCAAACAGATAACCCTCCTAAATTGCACATGTAACTTTCGGTCAAATCTGAATTTATTGGACCGTTGGATCAACTATGTATCGATCCAAATGGACCAGTGACCATTGAACTTTTGGGCCTATATGGAGATGATAGAAATTACGGTTGGGGCTGATTATTTTGTAGAAAGGAAGATCCCCGGGAGTCCTTGAAACAACCCCACCCCCCCCCCCCCAAATCCCCATCCCCATCCCCATGTGGGTCTCTAGGTGGGCCCCACCACACACTTGAGCATACCATATCCTACACTTGAGCTTAGGAGAGCCTTGCGTGCGCTCTCTCTCTCTATTATATATATATATATATATATATATAGGGAGGTGCTCCTATGAGAAAATATCTCACCTTACTATGAGAGATAAGGTGTGGGCCCTCACATCCATATCCAATGTTAACAACTTAAATGTGAGGGTCCTCACCTTTATCTCTCATGGTAAGGTTAGAGATGCTCTCATAGGAGCATCTTCCATATATATATATATGGGGTTCTATAGAGGGTGAGACATGTGGGTTAGGTCTGGCCTGGCCCAAGTTTCACCTCTATTTATGGTGGAGCAACTGTGAGATCCTTTGTCCATGGTGGTGTACATACCAAAACCTGCCAACACTCTCCACCAACGGAGTTGTACTTTAAAAATAATTCTGGATTTCCCTCTCTCTTTCTCTTTCATTATCCATGTGTATCATAGAGATTATATATGACTTACTCTACTCATTGCATTTATTTAAAAAAAAAAAATGAAAATTTGTTCCTTTTCTTTTCCAGGAAAATGGTCACATTTTATTGATCATTTTTGAAGTGAAAATGTTCATGAACAGATAACAATATTTAGTTACTTCTTATTAGTTCTAGAATTTTATGGAAACACTTACATTTAAAACCTCATGCTACTTTCAACATTATAAGTTTCATCTTTTGAAAATTTACTAATTATTAAATTCTAATCTTTAAGTTTTTAAGTTGTAGCAATGCATCTGTACAATAAAAAGGTGGGAAAAAGAAAGAAAGAAAAACATTGTGCCAACACTTTTGTTATTTTTCTCTCCAATTCTCATTATTTATTTAGGTACTTTTCTATTGTTTAAAACATCTGCGTGGTTGACAATTATGTTATCTTTGTTTTATCATGGTGTTTTTATTTGGAATAAAACATTTTTTTCATTGGGATTTCTTTCCTGAAATAAAACTATTCATTTTTAGTTGAAAGGGGCAAAAACATAGTTACATGTTCATTTGGTTTGCTCAACATGTTTGCAGCTCTCTACCTTCCTGGTGACCGTGTGTGCTCTCTTTTTGGGAGTAAAAATCATTTGATAATGAAAAACTGATTTTTTGTCTTGTTTACTAGTAGAATTCTTCACCAATTTATCCAGAGTATAGTTTTTACTTTGGGCATGACTTAAAAAAGGTTAACATAAAAAGTAAAGGTTAACATAAAAAGTGGCAGTTGGTTGCCTTTGGGTAAATGATGTGTTTCTTCTAATCATTCTGAAGATATGTTTAATCATGAGGTTCTTTTAAGTTGCTGACACACACAGGACACAAAATTTATTTCCCTTTTCCAATAGAAAAAGTTTCTTATTGGTCATTGCTAGCTATGACTGCTTAAAGAATAAAAATATGGGCCATGACAGGCCGTCTTGTCTGAGCTCTTAGCCTCTTACAAATCTCTTTCGGAACTCTCCTGTCCTAGATATCAAAGCCCATCACAGGTTGGGGTCTTTTTCTAGAATTTTAGTGGAGTGGGAATAGGCTTTCAATTGCCCAGCCTTCACCAACATTTAGTGTCCTTATCTGCACTCGTATGGAGAAACTTAATCATGTAATTGATATCTATCTACATGTTCTTTCTCAGCTGCTCTTAATCTGGGCTGCACTCCAAGAAGAGCTTCACGGAGCCAGCGGCACAATCCAAGGTTTTATCTTAATTCCACCAGGCAAGAAGCTTGCGAAACCTCAGTTGCTCCCAAGATCTCTGACAACATGATCTACCATGGGCCATCCCATGTACTACCTTCTCCGTTGGGCAATCAAGTTCCAAGTCCCAACTCACAGAATGCATTGAATTATTCAATCCAAGCAGCACCCACAATGTTAACCACTTGTTTAGGTTCAGACTCTGTCAGACCTGTTCTTCAGGGTAAATGTAGGCCTCATGAACAAGTTAATCTACAGCCCGTATCTTGCCGTGAGTTTCCTCGTTATTTTGAGAATTTTGCCATCTCTCGCCAAGAAAATCCAAACCTTCAGATGGCAACTTATCCTTTACCTAGTTCGGGCCGTACATATCCACTGTATTACAGCTCCAGCCATAACATAGAGGAGCCAAATTATCCTTTTCAACACCCCCAAGAATCAAACTGTGACAGATTTATTGTCTGTGGGCCCCCTGTGCAGCCTATTGTTGAAGCCAAAACAGCGTTTTTGCAAAATGTTCACAGTTGCAAAAGTACTCCAGATGCTTCAAACAGAACCACACAGGGGTATTCAAACTTAGGTGGCACTTCTGAAACACTACATGACAGGGGGTATGACCTATCATTGCGATTGGGGCCACCCCCAGTTCCTTGTTTGAACAGAGAAAGCAGTTCAATTCTTGCAGATGCAGTTTCAAGTAGGTTCTGTGATCTTTCTCCACACAGAGTGATTGCTAGCCACTTCGAATGTTCATCCTCTTCTCACAGAGATGAAGAGTTCTGTTTCTTCCCTAGCAATGATTCTGACAACACTTCTGCGACTCATTTGAGAAGATGGAGTTCAGCAGGGGAAAATCTGAATATTGAGAACCCCATTAGGAAACGCAAGGCACCTATTAATAGTTCGTTTGAGGATGAGCGTTGTTTCTGGTGGCCAAAGCCTTCACAAAACCAACTTTTTGATAGGACACAGGGGCCAAGTTCATAGAACTACCCCATTAATATTTAAATTCCATTGATCTGCAAATGACTCTTTCAAAGAGATGCATCTTCGGAGCTTCTTTGTGACCCTACCGTGTAACTGTCACTAATGCGAAGTGTAAATATCTGCTTATATAAGTAATATTTTCAAAGCTTCCTTGCAATCTTGTATTACACCGATTCAACCTTGTTTTGTTGGTATTCTTTATTGATATATGTAGAAATTTATGAAGGGCTAGTGTTCTGGGTAGACCTTTCCCATTTGATATCAACAAATACCTGATCGATTATTCATTTTGTGCTACTGGTGATGGCAATTATCAATGTGCTTTGTATGAGGTGTTTCTTACCAGGAGCTTCTAAGATATTCATAATTCATTTGTCATTAAGTCAGTCTGATCCTTAAGCCTCTATCTTTACAGAGGATTGGAATTAACATATCAGACAATCAATAATGATTAATGATCCAAAGTGAATGGCTAAGAAATTGTCTATAGATGATGCATTGAGTTTATGTGAGTGGAATGCAAGGCTACTGGAGAATTACCACACTTAATAAAGATTGACTGTGTTTCAAATTTTGGTATGTACTCAATAACTTCATGGGCATCAATTTGCAAGCCATTGGACCAAACCATTTATACAGGACCCCTACTATATGGGACTCTTGCCAGAATTTTACATGGTTTATTAATCTGAAAATCCTAATCTTCAGATGGACCTAAAATAATAAAAAAAAAGTGGATGTTCCATGAAAACTTTGGTCGTATTAATATTAATATAACAACCCTTAAGAGAGGCCTCTTACCCCAGTGGTAAGAGGTGTTGGTTCTTACCTGGTTGCCCACGACTCGAACCAGGGCAGCCGCCTTCCCTCACCCGAGGGTTCCCTCACCTCACCCGAGGTCTACTTCCCTCGCGAGGGCTGGGGTCTCAGCCCCCCATAAGCTGGGTACAAAAAAATCTAACCACCCTTCTTTTCTTGAAAATCTTTCAATCAAATGATTGGGACTATCAGGCTGGTGTAAAAACAAGCTGTTTGTCCATTTCATATCTTCCATTAATTGAATGGCTATGCTGGAATAACATGCTGCCTTGGTCAAACCCTTGATGCTATTCTGTCTATGTTGTAGGCTGCATTTGGCTATTTCCATTTCAATGGAAATGCTTTATTGTTCCAGCAATAAAAAAAAGTTAGTCGTGTTTGGATGCCCATCCATATGAGTATGTTTTCAGTTATGGTGTCTCCCCTATATTAGTATAGTTTGTATACCATTTACAATCCATGTAAGTACGTTTCAAGTCCTTGTCTCTCCCATATGTTCTCCCCTTATACTTTCTATTTCTTCACAAAGAATTAGTCAGATGAAACTAGTTGAAGAAAATGTACTTAAGATTCTACATTTTGATATGGAAATGTACTTTATTTTCGGGTAATAACAAAAGTGCATTTCCATGGAAGTTCATGCATCCAAAGGAACCCTTATTGATAGGACATAAGTTGGTTGATATAAAACAACAGAATTCTTCAAGCGCAAAATAGGAAAAACAATCTGTAGGCTGTTGTTTGTGTGGGTATTTTCAATCCAGATAATAGTTGGCCCTTTTCTCTATTTAATTTAACCTAAGGCTTGCCCTGGTAAGCAGATCTGAATTGGTAAACTCCGAACAGGCAATCTTTTCAGTGCAGCAAACCAGAAACAGAAAATTTTAGAGATGTGATTTTAGGATCCATTTACTGAAATGCTACCCAAAAGCAACCCATAGGCTGTTGATTCACAGTACATAGAATTTTTTTTGTTTTTGTCACCCTTCAACAATTAACGAAAATCTCGACAGGCTGCCAATGAGCCTTACAAAATACCAGAACCCTATTCTACTTAGGTGATCATAGACTTAATTTTCCATATTCCATCATGAATCTAATTGATCAAATAGCCAGTATCTTCTTTTTTTCCTTGCTAACATGTGGTCTCCCCTCTAAAGCAAACCAAAATGAAAGGGAAAAGCATTCCCACATGCTGGAGTTGAACATGCTATTGGACTGCTTAGACGAACTCAGCCTAACAATGAGGACCCCATCAATTTTGGCCCCATCTTGTGTTTGGGACTGCCTCTTGGACTGGATCTGGATCTATTCTGGTTGTTCTGAGCCTAGTTTGGTCGTGGGGGTGGAGTTGGGACTGGCTGCAATTCTGGTCTGTACGCCTTTAAGTGCTTGTCCACATTATTAGGCACCGCAAGGATTGCGTTCAGAGGTCATGGAAATCTTATGGTAAAGGGGTTGCTCCAGACACTTGGTTTTTTATTTTTTAACCCATTTGGAGCTGCATTTTAGAGGGAAAGTGTGGGCTTTAGTCATATGAATTTTCTCCTCAAGTAAGTGAACTGTCAGGGAGCCATAATACTTGACAGTGAAAACCAATACTCTTTCCTAGTAATATATTCTCCTTGCAAACGTTTCTCCTGTGATTGTCAAAATGAGAGGACTTTCTCTCCTCTGGTTTTGTGATATCCTGTTCTCTACTATTCTTCTCATTTTCCTTACTTTTTGGAATGGATTGGTTCTTTTTCTGTAAGGAATCCAGATCCCCAACAGAAAGTGGATGCAACAGGATCCTTTATCAAAGGGAAAACTGGTCTAGAGGATGTATCGAACCTTTTTGGATTTTTCTTAATGAGACCAAGTGAAGGATGGTTCTATGCTAGATTCTTACCTAAACCCTAAACCCTAAACCCTAGAGGTCTTGTTATGGACTACTATACCAGATACTTCAAAACAGTCAACATATCTGCATCCATATCATTGTAGTACTTCATTTTTCATGCATAAAATCTGTGTCCTTGATATTCATGGTGTCTCTGCATGTCCATTTATCTGGGCATCATAGATCATGGATTAGAAACATAAAATCCAGGTATGAAGTGGATTGGTATTCCAAAGTGTTTCAGACTTAGTGAAGACATTTGATTTTAATGCAAGGATAGCTGCTTAGTTATTAGTATTGAGCTTTCTTGGACCGGGTTACTGAGCATTAACCAGATGAATCATCATGTTGGGTTATTCTGCACATCTTAGTTGTACAAGCTCACCGTGTTGGCAATAAATAATTTCACCAGGTATCATGAACCAAGGCTCTTAAACTAATATGACTATGAAAACTCATTATTCTCAAAGGATCTTCAGTCGCATGATATAATACCACCTGGCTGCAGTTTGGTTTGCCAATTAATGTATCAGAATGTGTTTTCTGTTGGAAGGCTGAAATGAAAATGTTTTTGAAGCGACAACCAAATATATTAAAATCCTCAGCTGGACAAGGTGACATTATCTTTTTGATGATTCCAGTGAATCATGTTTATATAACCTGAATATGAGGAATCCCAAGGCTCCATCTTTTTCATGATTCTAGTAAAGCCATGTTTATTTTGAAAGTATCTTTTCTTTGATTGCTTAGGGTATGATCTTGTCTAGTTATGCTGTGAGAACAAAGGAATGGCGTTTGTCCTTTTATTTTCTATCTGCTAGGTTCTAGGCTGGCAACGCATCATAAAACTAATTAGGGTCGCCAGACTGAGAACTGGGATGAATGCAAAAGATGCCTTTGCAACAATTTAGTCCTGCATCTCTATAGGGCAGAAAGCGTTGTCAGGTATTAATAGATAATAGTTTTTTTTTTTTTTTTTTTGTTTCTGTTTAAACAGTTTGCTTGATTCAGTGTGGGTTTGATCCTGCTATACTGGGGATAAATTGAACATAGCTGATAACTATAATCCATATGAATGATCTGTTTTATTATCTGAGTACAAAACAACAGTACAGTAATAACAATCTGAAAAACAGAAATGAATCACACATCGTAGTAAATCAAGAAGAGAAAAATAAAATAAAAAATACAACAACAGCACTAAAGTATAGAATCCCAGGAGTAAATGAAATCTCTACAGGAAAAAGGCTGTCAAGATGGCAACAAAGATGCCTGAAACACCAAAGCCAGCAGCTAGAGAAGAAGCAGAGTTAGGGGTGTTTGGGGTTCCACCCGCTGTCGGTGCAGGCGATGGGTTAAGAGATGATCCTGTAGTTGGGGTAGAAGGGGTGGTGGTGCTGGAGGAGACAACGTTGATGTCAACTTTCTGACCAGCATTGCAATGCCCTGAGAATCTGCAGATAAAGTAGAAATTGCCGGTGCTGTTAAGAACAATATTTGCCGGGCTGGTCGTCATAACTGAGCCGATGGTGTTTGAGGTACCGCAGCTGTCAAAGTTTGTCTTTGTCACCTGAGCAACATCATGCTGACCCACACCGAAATTGAAGGCTGCAGACAGAAAGCATATTCACACATCAAACATCTGATTCCATGAGTAATTTCAATTAGGAAAACTTCTAGGATCTGAATATAAACAGACCACAAATTCAGAGATCTATTGAAGAAATTTACAAAAGAAAAAAGAACGTTTGGTCGCATTAGATTAAAGAGTAGAGATACATCCTTTCGATCTTTCTTATTCATCTTCAATATTTCTGTGTGTGTGTAAACAAATCTAGCTCTTATTTTACTGAGAAAGGGGAATCAAAAGAAGCCAAGTTCTAAGAGTGTTGCTGATACTGTTGCAATCTAAATCCAAACATATCAGCGCTATATTTGTCAATAATCACTTGAGACAAGGCATCCTCACCATAGATAAAATTTACCGAGAAAAGTGTAATCTAAATCTATAAAAATCCATTTACTAGAAAAAAATTTTTTTGGGTAAAAGATGCATTTCCTAGAATTAAAGTTCATCAGAGTTCTCAACTTGAGATGGTCTGCAAAACAAAACACAGCGTGAAACCAGTTGACAGCAAGAGACGCTGTAATTGACATAAACACACACAACTACCACTTCAGTTTTTCGCTAGATTAACTAGTAAACTAACTCGGTTTAATGAATTATCAAAAGTTAAAAGAAACAGCTATACAAAATTAAATATGTTATTAAGTATAGATGTAGTTAAAGAGACAAGAGACCACAGTTGTAATAAGCCATCATATATAATATGGTTAAGAAACATGATTCACACATAATAATAATAATAAAAAAATGAAGTACTATATATGATATGAACTGGGTCTTTCCTATTTTGAGGTTCTTTAGACACAAAAAATGAAAACATGCAAAAAACGATTCACTGAACATGACATGACAAACAGATGAAAAGTGTTTGTTTTACGCTTCAAGTATCTGGGTATCATAGATGAAAGGAGAAGAAGAAAAAGATCAAAGCAGTTTATCTTACTTAGAGTATCGCCGACTCTAAAGGTCTGGCCATTGGCCCAATTGGAATAGAATTGAGCCCCGCTCGGAACACTCCATCCGGCCGAATCGCCAACTACATGGGTTGTTTGCGCCGCGGTGAACTGCAACAATGCAGCTAAGACCACCACCACTGCCACCATCACAGGTCCAATCAAACCCATTCTTGAAGCCATTTCAATCTAATGTGTTCTCAGCTCGCCACCCCTCTCTCTTGTTGTCTTTGTATATTGTATGCGAGACTCTGTTTTGTATACTGAGAATGGCAAGGCTTCCTATTTATAAAGAAAACTGTGGTCTTAGTAAAAAAAAAATCGTCTCACAAGTTCAGATATGCCTGTCCAATAGAGAGCTGACACGTGGGGTTTTTTTTCTTTATTTGAAGGCGGATTCGGAACGCGTCAGTGTTCGGTAGAGGGAGGAGTGGGTGGAACTGGTATGAATTTGGGGTAGTGGGCCCCACACGCGGTGTTGACATGATCTTGATTGGTGGCTCGGTCTGAATAGACCGATTATTTCAGAAGGACCGTTTCATGCGGCCCCTTCTGTTGTATGTCTGATACGTGTATGGAGCTTGGCCTGTTTATTCAAAAGAGTTTCTGACTTTCAAGATGCAAATGGGTATTGATTACCTAAATAGGGGAGGGAAATATGAGAGATTTTGATCTGGAACAGATTCTATGCACCCCCAAATCTTGAAGTTGTGTATTGAAAGAGATGTTTAAGATGTCTAGGGACTTCGCATCATATTATCATTTTATTTATGGAACTCCCTCTCCTGGTGTGTTCACTATATGGTGAGCACCACGTGCCGAAACATCTAGTGGGGCTCATCTTATGAGCCATCCGAGTCGGCCATAAAACAGGGACATCCGATACGGCACCGATCCTGAGTTTGGCACTTATTTGAATGAACTGGACCATTAGATCGACTTGCATTCGTTTTGAGCAATGAAAACTTGTCGAGCATTCATCTAGTGGTAAGGATGATGATTCGAGCTTCTGTCACCGAAATAGAAATAGCTGAGGAGATGGGGAGTGTGGGAATTGGAATCCTAGAAATTATAGTAAATTAAATCCTAACCGTTCACCTCTTTAATAATCTCCTTTTGGTACCCATATTACCATTAAATGCTTGGGAATTCAATTCCATGCAATCACACTAGCTTAAAAAACTAGGGCGGTTGGGTTCAGTTGATTGGTTGGAATGAAATGAATTAGATGAGTTAGGCTCAGTACGGATTGAGTGAAATGAGTTAGGTGAGTTAGGCTAAGTAGAGATCAAATTCTAGTCTTTTCTTATTTTTAAAGTGATTGCGTGTTGGAAATATCAAACACAAATCTTGGGTCGGTCTGGACTCAATTCAAATGTAGCCCTGTTTTATTAATTGTGTTACAAGTATAAATCCAAACCCCAAATCACCAAATTGGGTTGGGAATTGCCAATCCAACAATCCAAACCATTCATGGGGCAGGCGTCCTGGTATTTATTTGGAGTTTTCCCCACAAATTGTGATTGCATCCAATGGCCTGGGCCTGGGCACATGCAAATACGTATCTGAAGATGGCCCCCTGCCCAATGGACCTATTTAGAGAAGTCCTATAGTTTTAACTACTATTCCAATCAAACTGCTACATTCATTTTTACCCCAACAAAATGGACATGGTCAATGTGATGTTTTTAAGTTGATGTTATGGGGCGGCCATTTTGGAGGGTCTGGATTGGGGTTCATTTACACCACGTGTATGGTGCAGAATTGGTCAAGAAAGAGGTTAGGTAAAAGATGCAGTTAGCAGCCTAGTGCTATGCTTCCGTTGTTTGTTTGCTTACTATAAAATAAACTCATAACGTGTATCATTCATCTTTGAAACATGGAAAATCAGATGTGTTGAAGTGCTTTTCAATCCTAATTGATATATAATAACATAACCAGGAAATATTAACATCCATTAATCGTGATTGGGCTCGGGTTAACATAAAAGTACACTTCTAGTGCATTGCTTTCAGTCGTGAATTGTGATACAAATCAGAAATCCTTTTATTATTATATTTTTATTTTTTTAATCCGAACTCTTTTTTTTTTTTTTAATAATTGATGAAGACTTTATAACCTATTTTTATGTGGATGAGTAGCATATTGGACGTTGAGTGTTTAGTTTAATAGTCATCTCGATATCTCCAACAGACATTGATAGTTAAGAGATTAATGGTGACTGTTACTTCAAAGGATTCGGATTGTGGAGGCTTTGACTTTAAAGAATTCATGAGATAAACGGGTGGGAATCTATAATGGAGCCCACCTATTAAAAATGGGAGCCACTCAACTTAATTCCCGTCTCAATTTATGGGATATTCTCAATTTTTACTTCAATGTATTTACCTTCTAATAAAGAAAGGGAGTTAATGAAATTGCATGAGATTGTGTAAATCACATTTTTATTAAAACAAACCGATCTTATGGTGGAATCAACTCCTACCAAGGTGCATGTTGGGAATACTCTATAAACCAGAAGGAAGTTTGATCGAGCAGATTGGATTTTGATAGGTGTGCCTCATTGTAAACTTCCAGCCCTTCATCTCAAGATTATCCAATAGATAATTTATTTATTTATTAACTATTGTTATTATTATTTGCAATCCATTTAATCTTCTTGTATTAGCTGGGTAAACAATTAAGGGTGTGTTTGGATAACTGCAGAATATAATATCCTCAAATTTAAATGTTGTAAGATTTCATTATCACATAATAAAATATTGTCATATTATAATATTATGTCATTTATGGTGTTTGGAAATTTCTACAAATTTCAATATACTTATAAAGTATTTAGCAATTTATAAAATCTTCACTAGTTGATAAACCCAAAGGGAACCCGTTAATTAGTACTCACACGGGAGTGATTTAATATTGTTAACCAGGGCATGGCCCATCTAATTAGAAAACTATTGGACTAATTGTTAAAACAGAGCAATGTTGTATAATGAATATGGGTCTACATGTTGGAAACCACAACGTAATACATCTAATAGTGATTATAACGGAAGACCCTATCAAGTGTTAGACATCATTGAGGAATCCATATATAAAAAATCAATGTGGGACCCATTTGATGTTAATAGTCTTATTAACAAAGCTAATTATAGTAATCACTAGGAGGCCACTAAACAATGAAACTCATTTAATAAAGGTAAACTAATAATTACAATGACACAATCCAACATGGGTAATGAATATGAGACTCACCTAATGTTTCTGGTATGGGACCCACCTAATGTTTGTAGTGAAAGTCACCTAATGCAACATTTGTAGGACCCACCTAATATTAATAATCAACAAGGAAAGTACGTAATTATGATATGGCTATATAAGACCCACATAAAATTTATAATCATGGAAAGGCCCATCTAATAGAGAGTCATAGTAGGACTCCTATAAAAACCATCAATATTAAAAATTGTAGCGGGCCATCATGGTAGTATTTGCTGAGGAACTTCTGCTCGTGTTTGCAAAAAATTTGGGTAGTTTTCTTAACGAAAGATTGTTTTATACCGCATATACTTGAATATTTTAATATGAAGGTTTTTGTAAGAAAGTGAGATATTGTAGGATAGCTTTTAAGTTATCCAAACACCTGGTTTTTAGGTGTGTAGATTATATTCTAAACTAGAAGATAATATAGCAAAATATTTAAAAATATATGGTTTCTAAACACCCCCTAATCCGAAAATGAGGACTAAGGCTGTCAAAGGGTTGGGATGGGCTTGGGGTTGTCCAAGCCCTGCCCTCAACATGTGTGGGTTGGACCCTTGGTAGGCCTAAGCCCTTGGTGGGCCTACATTACTTAGGCTCTTATGTTGGCCCTCGTGGGCCAAAATTGGGCCCAGGAGTTGAAGAGAAGAAAATCAATTTTTAATTTTTTCTACATTGCGATTGAGCACCAATTGTGAACTTAACGTTAACATTCTCCTTCATCTTTTACTAAAAAAAGCCTCTCCTCCCTCATTGGAATTTGGGATTGACAATGCAATGCAACAAGCAATATTCTGTAAGCTGAAAACCTCACTTCACTAGAATATGATTTAGTAGGGTTATGGCTAGGCAGTCATTTATTATTAAAGAAAAGATTGTTTGGCGATATTAGTGAATCTTATCTCTTAACTCATCAACTCTAGTCCTTGATCAAATGCATTGTATTAGATTTTCATGAATTAAACATCGAAAAGACAAATGGATCCTTTATAATAAAGAAATGGCTCATAATATTTTCTACAGCATGCCATTGGGATTTTGTAGCACTTTGTTTTTCAGGCTATAGTATCTTAAGGTGGGCCACTAGAGTTGAATCTGAATATGAGGCTAAACGTTAGACCCAAGAACTAAAGAGAAGTGATATCACTTCCTACTAAGATCACACGTGAGGGCATGTTTGTGTAACACTTTTTCTCGGAAAAGTGGACAGTTTTCCGTGAAAAACTCATTTTTCAAGCATTTGGTGCGGAACAATTCCACGAAAAAGCTTTCCTGCATCGTGAGTATTTTTCTTGATTATTTTTCTTCAAAAATTATTTCACCAAATAAGAAATTTTGATTTTCTATAAGGAATTCACAGCCGCACCAAACAACATTAGTACCAAGTCAACGAAGAATTTTTTTTGCACCAAACATGAATTTCTAAAGTCTATGGAAACCCTTTTCCGAAGTTTCCATTTCTATGGAATTTGCTGTGTGGCAATTTTCCCTTTCTGCGAAAAGGGTGTGTACACAAACGTGCCAAAGAGTCATGCACAATAAACCAACATATATGCTCAAATAACAACTGTAGGTAAAGACATTGCAAAAAATAAAAAACTTATAAGAATCATGCATGGCTTATTAACATAAAATCACATAAGATCATATGAGAATCACATAAGAATTATATTAAAAATTAACATAAAAAATACATGAGAACTTGTTAGAGTTTTTGTTGGGTAATTCATCTAGTTTGAGCAAAACTCAAGTCCTAATTGAGTTGTAATTAGTATTCTTTTAGATATGGATTGTGATGTCAACCCAAGACAGAGATTGAAGACTCCTGGACGCACAAGATACTTCAAGATGGAGTTTGAAGAGTCCTAGTTGCACAAAACTGAGCTTCAGGCCAAATTCATGCAAGTAGGTTCGCTATAGCGGAAGGTTGTTGGCTATAGTGAGATCCCTGCTAGCTATAGCGAACTGGGATTTTCTGCGAGCAAAAGGTACACCTAATTTCACTCTAACTTCAGTTTTCTGAGTTCTGATCGAAATGGAAACCTCGTTCACGAACCTTGGACTATATATTCATCTTTTTGGTACCCTAAAACTCACTTCTCTCATATCTAAAGATTGATGATCACTATGAGATGTTTGAGAGTTCTGTAGCAAAGGTATTTGGGCTGATTACTCAAGAAGAAGATCTTCTCTTTCTTCTTTCTTCATTGCTCATTGAAGCACCTTGAGAGGCATCAGGTGGGTTGAGTTTGCATCACTTTGAGAGGCGCTAAAGTATGGCTAGATAAAGACGTTGAAGGTGAATGGCGGGGTAGTCGGCAAGTCATTTGCAATCCTTAGGTTGAGTTGCATCTGTGAGCCCTTGTAACTTTTTTTATTTAGTTTGGTTTTTCCGGTGGTCTCTACCACTTGTGGTTTTCTCGGATAGGGTTTCTCAAGTTAAAAAATCGCGTGCCTC
Organism: Umbellularia californica; assembly: GCA_028538565.1. NCBI lineage: Eukaryota > Viridiplantae > Streptophyta > Magnoliopsida > Laurales > Lauraceae > Umbellularia > Umbellularia californica. The sequence continues at coordinate 77,772,411 of JAPQWN010000002.1, read as the reverse complement.
CTCTTTTTTGTGGTTAACTGATTTTTTGGGTTTATTTTTAAATATCTTCTAGATTAATTTATTGGTATTGGAATCTATAAAGAATTTTGATTTAGGACATTAGCTTGTGTTAAGGGTTAAACGCAAAAACCTTCAGAACGCACGTAATCATTCTCAAATAAACCCCTGTATAATTTTCAAATAAATTCACACACATACCCACACACCGAGGATGTTATTGTCCAAGCTTTGACCCTCAAATTGATAAATTGATAGGCATGCAAAAAGTTTTGTCCTAGCTTGACCATCGGGCTTTTTAAAAAAATCAAAATTCATGATATCGATTTATGTTGACTCAGATGGGGCCAATTACCTCTAGGTTCGATCATATCCGTTACTCGTTCCATGTTCTTTCAAGAGATACAATACGTCTCACGGTATCCTTGAGAGATAAAACTTTTAAGTCCCTTTTGGGACCCACTTGGATAGATGCTAATTATGAGAGAGTAGTGTGATGAAATGTCTCATTGTGGATATGATTTCGGATGAAATCATCACATCCTTAAGGGTGTTAAAGTTTAATCATAACTTCTTAACTTGCATATTTTATGAAATTTAATCCAACGGTGAGCATAATTCAGATTAATATTAAATTAGAGTGAATGCTAATTCATAAGAGCTTATCCAATGTAAGGGATTTAAATTTATCATATAGAACGTCCCATGTTAAGCGGACCAAGGACTTAAACCAAGTTAAATGCATTAAGGATGAGGATGAAAAGGTATTAGTAAAGGAAGATGAGATAAATGAGCGTTGGAAGAGCTACTTCTACAAGTTATTTAACGAAAGCAGTAGTAGTGATATACAATTGGGACAGCTTACCATTTTTAGGGAAGAATGGAATCATATGTTCTATAGGAGAATCAGTAGGAAAGAAGTTATAGAAGTATTGAAAAGGATGAAGAATGGGAAAGCGGTTGGGCCAGATGGTATTCCTATTGAGGTCTGAAGGTGCTTGGGGGAGAATGGCATAAGTTGGTTAACAAAACTTTTTAATGTAGTGCTAAAGAGCAAGAAGATGCTTGATGCATGGAGGAAAAGTATTCTTATACCCATATACAAGAACAAATGAGATATTTAGAACTGTGCGAACTACCGCGTGATTAAATTAATGAGCCATACGATGAAATTATGGGAGAGAGTTATTAAGAGAAGACTAAGAAGAACAACAAACGTTTCAGAGAATCAATTTGGTTTCATGCCTGGGATATCAACCATGGAGGCTATCTTTCTCCTGAGGAGGATAATGGAACAGTATAGAGAAGGTCAGAGAGATTTACAAATGGTGTTCATTGACTTGGAGAAGGCTTATGACCGGGTTCCTAGGGAGATTCTATGGGGAGTACTAGAAAAGAAAAGAGTGTGAGTCGCATATATTGAGGCGATAAAGGATATGTATGATAGAGCCGTGACATTTATAAGGACGATTGGAGACTAAGGAGTTTCTTATCATGATTGGTCTACACCAAGGCTTAGCGTTAAACCCGTACTTGTTTGCCCTAGTTATCGATGAGATTACAAGACATATTCAGGATGAGGTGCCGTGGTGTATGCTATTTGCAGATGACATTGTTTTAGTAGATGAGACGGGAGAATGAGTGAATGCTAAGCTAAAAGTGTGGCGGAAAACGTTAGAGACAAAAGGGTTTAGGTTAAGTCGATACAAGACGGAATATATGGAATGCAAGTTTAGCTAAAGTAGGACACTTGATAACATAGAAGTAAGTTTGGGCACACAAAAGATTGTAGAGAAAGAAAACTTTAGGTACATTGGATCAATGGTGCAACAGGATGGAGGGATTGATACTGATGTAAGTCACAGGATTCAGGCTGGGTGGACCAAATGGAGGAGTGCTTCGCGAGTCTTGTGTGATCGGAAAATCCCCCTCAGGGATAAAGGAAAGTATTATAAGGTGGCGGTAAGACCGGCATTGTTATACGGATCAGAGTACTGTTGGGCAGTAAAGCATAATCATGTTAAGAAGATGGAAGTTGCGGATATGAGAATGCTAAGATGGATGTGCGGGATCACAAGGAGAGATATGATTATGAATGAGGAGATTAAGGGCAAAGTATGAATAGCACCGATTGGAGATAAAATGAGAGAAAATCGACTAAGATAGTTTGGCCATGTTAGAAAGTGTCCAACGGAGGCACCTGTTAAAAGGTGTGAAGGCATGGAGATTGCCAGAGTAGGAGAGGGAGATGGAGACCCAAGAGAAGTTGGAAAGAAACTATTAAACATAACCTTGCTTACATGGATCTAACGGAGGACATGGCCCTAAACAGATTTGATTGGCGTCATCAAATCTATATAGCGGACCCCACCTAGTGGGAAAAGGCTTGGTTTGGTTTGGTTTGGTTTGGTTAACGTCCCATGTGGTGGATGGATTGCAAGAGAGGTACCTCTTAGCCAAACATGACCTCTGCTGATACCATCCCTTTAACATAAATGGCAACCGTCCAAATTTCATCACTTGATTGATTAATGCATGGAAAGAAAGATTAATCGATCCAATAGTTTATATAATCCAATTGGAGCTAACTCTGGGCGGGTGGGTGCGTGGGGGCGATATGCAATCTGAATGGCCTGGGTCAAAATTGTCAAAATAATAGCAGCCATGCATGGGTCAACACAAAAGTGTGAATCCAAATGATAGGCCACAACTCGGTCAAATCATGATGACACTAATAAAGTCAAGGACATGGTATAAATCATAAAAGGGCATTAACCAACCAATTTTATAGAGTAGATAAATCTCCATGCTCGCTGTTCAAAGCCATCATGAGCATGTTTGGTAATAGGCGAGGATTCATAGATTCAATGATTCTTCACTACCATTGAAATAAGGATTTCTCATTGGGAATTTGTATAGTTGAGGATTTTACATTAAAATTGGTGTGTATCAATGCATATAGTTAAGAAAAATAGGATTGGGGTGCAAATCCACTTAAGTGAGGATTTTCAAATCTTACGATGGGTGGTTGGATCTAAAAATCCTAACAAATAAAGATTTTGATTAGTCCAAATCCTCGGAAATTTACAATTGCCAAACATTGATTTACCACAACATGAGCGAAATCGAAAATCTTTTTTTCTCTAAAGATGTGGTTACCGAACATGACTTTAGTTTTCCATAAAAGCTGTAGTAAGAACCACGCTAACAAATCCTGGCCATAGTTTTTAAACATGGTTTCAAAAGTGTAAGCAAAAGCTCAAGCCTATGTGTCCAGCAGGTATACAAGGGCCTATTTATTTGCCTTAAAATACATAAAAACCGAATACATAGGGTTCATACCTATTAATGGTCAAGAATAAAGATCAAAGGTGAATTTTTAAAAATGAGCATAAAATATCTTTCTTTTTAGAAAATAGAATAAAAAAAAGATGAGAAATGAAATTCGAGGGTGATGGCTGGTAGTTTATATCTCATTTTCTTATGATTCTATTTCCTTAAAAGAAAGGTCTTTTTATGCTCATTTTTAAAAACTTACCTTTGATTTTTATTTTTAACTGCTTAAGGTATGAACCTTATGCATCCAATTGCTACCTAGTATAATGCAAACAAAGAGGCCCTATATGTTATGTGCTTTTCTCTTAATAAGAATTATAATATTTAAAATAAAACATTTCATATCTTCATTTTAAATTGCTTTCAATGTGTTTTATATATAAACAACAACGACAAAAAAAAAAAAAAAAAAAAAGAATACAAAGGTAGTCAAGATAGAAATTATACGATTTTTCCTTTCAGAAAAAACCCATTGAATTGGTTTTGTATCATATAAACTATAGATTTTAAGCGATGTTACTTGGTTTTGGCCTAGTTTTAGAGTCATATCATGTAAATTGTATATTTTAGGCGATATGACTTGGTTTTGTCCTAGTTTTAGAATCATGGTTGTAAAGATGACAAGAATAGTTCTTTTTTAATTGTTGGAGTTCTTCCTGGTCAAAAGGAACTGCAATCAAGATCTTGAGAAAGCTTAAATCTTTCTTTTTTTTAATCATTTTTCTCTTTGCTACTAGAAAGATTGAGTCCTTAGAACTCTAGAAAGGGCTCTATGTAAACTCTTCTAATTATTTGTTTATTTTCTTTGAAAGACAACTTCCATGACTTGTTTGGTGGGACTTCTAGAGTGAGTTTGCACTTTTCTGGACTATGTCCTGATCAAAGCCTGCCTCATGGGTTTGACCAATTATCAGCTCTGATATTATAATCATTCAAGCAGATATCATCGATATATATGATGGTGCCTTCCATTGATATTATATTATCACTATAATATACTTATGGCTCTTTCAAGATAGTTAAATGCCTCGCCATTAGATTATAAACCTACCCTATATACAATGAACCCTTCTCCAAGCAAATATTGGTTGAGCCAAGATTAATTTGTGTAGCTTGAGCTTGGCTTGAGCACTAATTGAGATGAGGTTGCCAAATTTAACCGTGCTCGAGCCAATATCAAACTCAAGCTTGATTAGAATTTGAGCTGAGCTAAGCCAAGCTTGAGATTGGCTTGACAATCCGTAACGAGCTTAAACTCAAACTCGAATATTTTATAGCTATAATTTTGTCTTAACCACTGCTTATATCATAACCTCTTTTAGAGAAGTAATTTTTTATGAATTACTTTGTAAGCTTATGCAAGGGTGAGCATACAAAGTGAACTTGCTGAGCCAAGCCCTTAATCAAATCGAGCTCAAGATGATCAATCCCTAGCTTGAGCTCTGTTTAATTTGGGCTAATCAAGTCCAGCTTGAGTTCATCTCCATTAGCAAACGAGTCAAGAGCAGGCCCAAGCCCAACCCATCCGAGTCGATCCAGCTCACGACAGCTAATTGACAACCCTGATTTCTTCTCAATATGAAAGGGGCAAAAGGTGTCTCTATTCAAGCAATCAAGCCGCTAAGATTGACAGCACAATGTCATCTTCATGAAATCTCTTACATAAGTCTGTTTATTTTAACTTTATTTTCTTTTGAAATTATGCTTCATTGTTGTGTAAAACTCTTATCAAACTGTGTATTAGTGAAGGCAACGACAGAGTCAGAGAAAACTACATTCAATGGGGGAAAAAATGCTTGTGATTGCCACTTTTTTCTCCTCTCAGACTACATACGTAAATGCTTAGGATATATCGAACTTATACTTTTTGATTCTTTTTCCAGCACAAGACAAAGTAACATTACATGGCAGTTTTTTTTTACTGTTTTTAGAAAAGTTTTCTCTATTTTGCTTAGTGTCTGTTTGTTTTGTGGAATTGAATTCCAAGGAATTCTAGGACTTCATCTCTCTAAGTGATTAAAAATGATGAATCAAAGTTAGAATCCAAAAATGACCATCAAATGACCTCCCACATAATGGAAATTGAATTAAGAGAGATGAGAAATGAATACCCACATCACCCTAATAATTCAAATTCTAGGAAAGTCAAGGTCAAATTTTATATTGCTTCCTTATATTCTTCGCCCTCACCTCTTCAATAACCCTTCCGTATAGATCATTTGACCATGAATTCCTATTCAATTCCTATAAATTTTATGCAAGCAAACAAGCACTAAAAATTATTTTGCAGATAAAGAGGATCTTAATTCTGAAGCTATTCATTCACAAAGCCAAACATTATTTCTCCTGCTTATGTATCACTGCATAAACTATCAAAATCTTGAGACCCAATGTGGATGAAATAAAACCTGAAAAAAATTGTATCTTAGCTATGGTCATTGTGATCATCTAAAAGGATCCAAGGAAGAAAAACGTTTCTAGTCGAACAAATGGGCCAGTAGCCTGGTATGATCGATCTTGAACAAACAGTCAAGCATTAACCAGGGCCGGGGCTTAAATTCAAGCCAGTTCAATAAGAGAGTTGAGGCAGGACCTATATCTCAGGAATGTTACTTTCAAGTTGGAACTTGTAAGCAGTCAAACCATCTCATTTTCAGACCTCTGGTGCCTCTGTACAAGTCCAAGATTCACAACTAAACCTTACCTCACCAATCAATAAAATTTAAAGTTCATAGGGAGGGTGAAGATAAATGTTTTTGCAGCAATGTTCACTATGGTTTAACCATGTCATCTTTTTCTCTTTCTCTCATCATTAACGCCTCACCTCCTCCCAAACCTTACATCTCACCCCCCAAAATGAAGTCAGTTTACGCACCTAATTTGCTCCCCATATGACAGTAATGGAGGATGCTTACTTATTATTCCCCCTTCTCTTGTACGTGGATCTTTATTTAAGTTGACAGTGGATTCTCTTTTCATTTTAATTTTTAATTTGCTTGTTTTGAGAATGGGTTTGTTTGCAGTAAAATAAAAACCACAAGTACAACCCGTGTCTCTCTTGCACTTTCCAGTGACCATCATTGCACCTAAAGGTGTAGCTTGTCATGTTTATCAGTGGATTATATGCATCCCAAAGACTCGACGTGAAAACTCATGCATGGATTTTTTTAAAAAAAATTTTAAACGGTAAAGTCAATCATGGATCATTTATTTTATTTGAGAAATTATCATGTTCGGCTCACAGGTCTAGACCAAACCCATTTTTCCAATTACCCAGAGGATCTATGCCTCAGCTGGACACGAGTGGGTCGTTCGTGTGGGCTTAAAACAAAGGGAACATCAGGTTTCGGTCTTCCGCCAAAAAATTCATTCCCCCCTTCCAGACCCCCAAACGCTCCTCTTCCCTGCTCTCTCTCTCTCTCTCTCTCTCTCTCTCTCTCTCGTCTGGACTGCGATCGCTCTCTCTCCCATCTCGCCCCGTCTTCTCTATCTCTCGCTGCTGCGCTTCTCATCCCTGCGACCCATCTCGCCCCGTCTTCTCCATCTCTCGTTGCTGCACTTCTCTTCCCTGCGATCTCTCTCTCTCTCTCTCTCTCTCTCTCTCTCTCTCTCCCTCCCACCTTGCGATCTCTCTCTCCCTCTCTCTTCTCCATCTCTCACTGCTCCGCCGTCGCCTCTCCAGCTCCACTATTGTGCTACGATCCCCTCTCTCTCTATGGTGCGCGACCCCTCTCTCTCGTTCTCTCCCCCTCTCTGCTGCGATCGCCCCCTCATCTCGCTACTCCTCTCCCCCTCTCTGCTGTGATTATCCTCATAGAAGACTCTCTCATCACTGCAGGTCTGCAATCGGGTGTCAGCAAGGTAAGTGTTCTGGTTTTTTCTATGATCTGGGTCATGAGCACAGTAGGAAGTTTTTGGGTCTGGATTTATATTCATATGTGTTCTAAATTGAAGATTTGAGTAGGCTCACCGAAAATGTAACTAAAGTCTTCTCTCATCAAATATGATCTTCTTCGCATTTTGTCTCTTGCTGGTACCAAACGAGTGGATGATAATTCTTGTTCCATCTTTGTAGTTCTGCATTCTAAATTAATAGACACTGTTGCATATAACACATTAAATTTTTTTTTTTTTTTTGTACATACAAAAACTCAATTACTTATAAAAAAAATTGACTTGAATAGCAATAGTAACTAGAGAAGGTTGTCACTCTCCCTGCTTGATGAGGGGCCTGATCTATCAGAGTTCTGGTTTATATACATACAGAGGGATTTTTAGGTGATCTCATGCATACATAGCTTAGATGCGCACGGCCCACCTGCAAAGACCTATGATCAATCCTAAATAGGACATGTACTATCTATGAATGTATTGATCCTGTATTTTTTACACTCATCCAAATGGAATTGGATGATCTATTGGACATGAAATTTTGTACAAAGGTGAGTCACATTCAAAATCTAAAAGAAAATAGAATGAGGACTACGGTCACTTCTTCAGAGAGCAATTGCATAAATTCCCACAATTCACTGTCAAACTCTAAGTTGTGTGAGGCCTTCATCTCTTTTTAAATCTTTCTACGCTCTTGCTAGAGTCTCAAATGATATTGCTAGGGCATGCAGAGTTGTTCTGCCTTATCTCCTTTGGCATACAACAAGGCAATAGATTTAATATGCATAGCTATTCATACCCACATGCAAATTAACACCTTGTATGCCGTCTCTCTTTGAGCAGAAGGATCTAATACTCACTGATCAGATGGACTCTTTACATCTAACAAAGTATTACAAAGCGTATATTATTTGGTCAAGTAGCGTAAATTGGCTATTGCCTTTCATGAGAAGAAAACTCAACAGTGGATATAAGCTGTTGCTTACAGTTGCTGAGTTTGAATTGCTAATGTACCATTTTGTGACCAAACAGCTAGTGCTATTAGTTGTTTGACCACCATCATCCTGTTTACTAGTGAGTTTGTGTTAATTACTGAATTTTGCAATCAATCTACTTTGTTCATAGGTTTTGTTTTTAATCATATTTCGTTATGAATCTAGCTGTACCAGCTTGACTTCGGTCCATAAGTAGAATCTTTTACCACAATTTGGGTCTCAATCCATTTCAAGTTCATTTCAAGTTGATGAATTGTATTGAATTTTCAAGTTCATTCCAACTATATGAATTTTATTGAATTTTGTGTGCATCTCATGTTCATACATAGTACTCTTGTTTTCTCATTTGTGGCTACATCCAAGTTTCTGCTTTGCATGTCATGGAGTAGTCATGGTTTTAGAACTCTTTCTTTGGGTTTGTTATTCATGAATATGTTTTAATTATTTGCGATCCAGGTTGCATATGGATATGGCCTCCTCCTCATCACCAATTGTCCATTATCCGGTTGTGGATGAAGACATGACATACAATGCTTATGGAAAACTCGCTGGATTCAGTATAAAAAAAGAATCTAGTAATAGAGGTAAAGATGGGGAGGTTGTATGGAAGCGATTTATCTGTTCAAAGGAGGGTAAAATAGATGAGAAACGCTGGATTGGTAAGAAACTTGTTCAAAGACGTCGAATGGAAACAAGATTCGATTGTAAGGCTAAGTTACAAATTAAAATAGATAAGTTAGGTGGTTATGTGGTATCCAAGTTTGTTCCTGAATACTCTCATGCCCCCATTACTTCGAGTAAGAGATTTATGCTGAGGTCGCATCGTGAAGTGCCAGAATCAAAGCGACAACTTATAAAAACATATGATTCAGCACACGTGCAAAGCAAACAACAAATGCAAGTGTTTGCATCTCAATCTGGGGGACTAGACAAAATTAGATTTACAGATACGGATTCCAAGAATCACCGCAGGGATGAAAAGGAAAAGAAAAGGAGGCTAGATGGACAGTTGCTATTTCAACTTTTTGAAAACCGCAAAGAAATGGGAAATGGTTTCACATATACCATCGAGCGAGATGCAGATAAAAAGATAATACATGTGTTTTGGGCAAATGCAACATTTTGTTCGACTTACAAAGTTTTTGGCGATGTGGTGACATTTGATACAACCTACAAGACAAATTGCTACAAACTTATTTTTGCCGCTTTTGTAGGTTGTAATTACTATGGGCAAACTACTTTATTTGGATGTGGGTTTCTACCAAATGAAAAAACGGAGTCTTTTGAGTGGTTGTTTAACACATGGCTTGAAGCCATTTCGTTTGGTCCACCAAAGGGTATTATAACATTTTAAGATCTAGCAATGACAAACGCTATAAAGAATGTCATGCCAAACATTGTTCACCGGTATTGCCTATGGCACATTTTGGATAAGTTGCCTACGAATTTAGGAGAGGTTCATATTCACAATGAGGGTTTAATATTTGAATGAAAATAAATACTAATTTAAGGAGCTGGAAAATAGGCACTTGTAAATCTGGACATTTCCAAAATCTTCGTCCCGGATTATGGGCTGTACGAGATGTCTTTAAAATCATATACCCATACCCACATGGGCACTTTGGAGCCCATTTTAAGTTTCGTATTGAAGACGATGCTGACGACATTAGCTAGAATCAAAAGATCTGCAAGCAAGTGCAGTACCTTTGAGACATCTATATGAAGCCTCCAAATCATGTGCTCATTGTGGCATGTCATTGCCTTGAATCAGATTTGATTGAGAAGTAGCCTAACTTCTACTTGATAAGACGTTGGTTTTCATGCTTACTTCATAGATGATAATCTTGTCAGTATCCTGTATCATTCCCTTGAAAACCAAATCATTTATAGCCCTCCAAATGGCCCATTAGAGAGCTAGAACTCAAGATTTAGATAGGATCATTGAGATATGGACCCCTCAGATGATGGGAATTAAACCACATATTGTACCACTTGGCAATACTAATATTGAGAAAACAATATGAAATACTAGCCAAATCACACTGCTTAACTCGCACAACAGCCTAGTGGCACAAGGAATGCTCAACTAACTCCTTCCAAAGCTCTCATATGGGACATAACTCATTGATACTAGGAGTTTTATATTCAAGGATGGTTCTTATCTCTTAGAGGGGAGAAAAATGCTTTGTGGGTGACCACAATCACAGTTAGAAACCAAAGACTACTATAGTGTCTGTCTACTCACCATACATGAATGGAAAAGAAAAGAGAGAGAGAGAGAGAGAGAGAGAGAGAGAGAGAAAAGGTTCCTGGTTTTTAGTGGTCACAAGAAGAGATGAGCAGAGGTCTTTTTCTTATTGATATCCACAACTCAAGGAGCAATATAAAAATAGGATGAACAATGAATGCGGAGAAAAGTCTCTGCAAAAGTACAAATAATGGTCCATCTCTACCTCTCACTCACCGCTACAGAACATGGCTCTTGGAGTCTTCTATAGATCAGATAGCTACATTTGAGCATCCCAATTCTTCTTACTCATGCAATTGAGACATTTCTTATCAATGCAATTGATATTATACAAGTTCTGGTCGTGGTTGTATCTATTAGCATGTTATTGATACCACTGACAGAATAAGAAGAGATCCACTCACATGGGCCTCATTATAGTAGACTAAAGGCCATGACTGGATTGACTTGGCCTACCAGTGGCTCACAAATTGGCGGTTAAGTGGAGCTATGGTTCCCATTTGGTCACCCAAAACTCAAGGGGACAAAGACCATCAAGGCTCTGCAGGTTAGAAACCATCCATCAATATTCAATAGTGCCAGCTCCAGACCAAAGAGAGAATTTTGATAAACATAATGCAAAAACAATTTCTGACCAAATACAAGGGGGTTTGTAAAGACATTACTATTTATCCACTTGAAACTTAAATAAAAAGAGGATTAACAAAAAAAAAAAAAAAATGCAAGAGGATTTCACCACTCTTGCGGATAGAAGACGCCAAACAGATAACCCATAAAACCTTTTTTGTTCAGAAAACAAGGGCAACAAAAGACAAAACCCCCAAACAAATTTCAGCATTAGAGAAAGAAAGGAAGAAATAAACAACGAATAACCCATACATATCAACACCAAAACCCATTTCTTACTCTGTTTTCTGTGTTGGAGATCGGAGATGATACCGGTCATGAGGCAGAGCTGCAGCGACGAGAGTGGGAAAGACGCAGCGACGTAGCGAGAGGGGGACGCTTGACACAATCAAGAGAGCAGTAGCAAGAGAGGGAGAGTCACAGTGACGCAGTGAGAGGGAGACACTCGACGCGATCAGGAGAAAACCATTCTGACAGCGAGAAAGGGGGAAATGAAAATATGCAGGGAAGAGAAGCGCAGCAGCGAGATGGGTCTCAAGCTAGACGAGAGGGAGAGATCGCAGGGAAGAGGAGAGAGAGGTCGCAGGGAAGAGAAGCACAACAGCGAGATGGGTCGCAAGCCAGATGAGAGAGGGAGATCGCAGGGAAGAGGAGCGCAAGATCGCAGGGATGAGAAGCGCAGCAGCGAGAGATAGAGAAGACAGGGCGAGATGGGAGAGAGAGAGAGAGAGAGAGAGAGAGAGAGAGAGAGAGAGAGAGCAGTCCAAACGGGAGAGAGAGGGATTGCAGGGAAGAGGAGCGATTGGGAGAGAGAGAGATTGCATGGAAGAGGAGCGTTTGGGGGTCTGAAAGGGGGGAAATGAATTTTTTGGCAAAAGACCGAAACCTGATGTCCCCTTTGTTTTAAGCCCACACAAGCGACCCCACTCGTGTTCAACTGAGGCTCTCCTCGACTGCAGTTGAGGAAAGCCGGTCCATATATATATATATATAGGGTGGTGCTCCTATGAGAGACACTCTCACCAACTTTATGAGAGATGGGTGGGGGTCCTCACTTCCATATGCACTCTCACCAACTTAAATGCAAGGGCCCCCAACTTAAATGTGAGGGCACCCACCCATCATCTCTCACCAAGTTGGTGAGAGTGTCTCTCATAGGAGCACTTCCCATATATATATGAACATATTCATGTGCATCCATTCCTCACCATGTTATGGTGAGGGACAACATAGTAGGGTTGACTTCATAACACATCCGAACCATCCACACATATGGAACCCCCTTAAGTACACTAGACCCATTGAATTTTCACATATTTAAATGAATTGGACCGTTGGATCGAAGGTATAAAGTCATTAAATTTGTGGGCTATGGATGAAGGCGTTAGAGTCATGGGATTGACTCTAAATTTGATATATGGTCTCATCCAAGGTGTATCTTTTCATCCCCCACAAGTCCCATGATCAGTGGGTCCCTAGGTGGGCCCCATTCAGTTTGTCTCTCACCATATGGTGAGGGAAGGATGCACCGGAATATCTCCCGGAGAAAGGCTCTCCTAAGATGTAGCTTAGCTTATCCTAAGCTGAAATAGTGTTGGTTCCACAAATTAAAGTTGATTATATTTGTTTTTTGAATGATAGAATTGGAAAATACACTTCTGATTGGATTTATCTTGATTTTAGAGACGATCATCATGCAAAAAACAACGATAATCGATTCTGATTGATTAGGATATATATATATATATATATATCTATATAATAAGGGAGAGCAGTATTTGAATCCCTGTACATTTTGGACCCTTGGATTTATGTACATAAATCCAAGGGCTGAGAAGGGATTCAGGAGCTTGGTAATTTTGTAATTATTTGAAAACAGAGGAGCAGTAACTTTTTACTAAGGACAAGAAGATACAGGAGTGCCATTGATTTTCTGTGAAATTACGAAACCTGCCATTATCTTTTCCCAAGAGGATATGGGAGTGTCCTTGGTTTTCTGTGAAATTACGAAACGTGCCATTATCTTTTCAAAACTTCCTTACAAGTTAAGATATGATTAAATACACGGCTATAATTGCAATTGAGTGATTGAACGGTGTGGAATTTGGGCCCACAACTTACCAGTTTGCCCCTTCACATATATATGCTGTTTTTCACGGATTGTGGAATCTGGGCTAACTTGGATTGTTTTGGTAGCAGATGCAAACGTGGCTTGCATGCAATTAAACTAGACTACTTATAGTAGTGGGCCACTTCTGGTATTCAATGGTGGTTAAACAAGGGACCAATTGGCTGGGCTGTTTTACCTAAAAAAATAAAATCCGGCTGAGCTTGATTTGAAGTTGATTGATCCAATGGGCCACATAAAAAATTTAAGTTAAATTTGTTAAATTATGGGCGGAGTTAGTTGTTAGGTAGTCAAAAGAAGAGTAATTAGATTTAGTTGTGCTCAGAGCGTGGTGCGCTGTGCCTTTAGGCACAGGCAATGACTAGTCTATATATATATATATATATCGAAACCCATGGAGATATCCACCTGATCCTCAACCCTTTGATTTTTCAAGGCCTTAACTTCTCTCTCCTTCCCACAAAAACCAGGTTGAAAATTGCACAAACATGCTGTAGAAGAAAAAGTTTTCAAAGGTTTCCAATTTTCATTTTTCAGAAGCCATGCATGAATTCTTCACAGCTCCATTTAGTTTTCACAACTTACAAAATCAATCTCTCAACCCAACATTTAGTTGAGCTGATCTACTGTGACAAACCTCACACATCCAGATGGCGTCTTAAACGACAGAAGTTAAGAAGTCTAGAGATTAAATCCTGATAGGCGTGACAAGAAAGTGAGTGTTTCACAAACATCCACATGCATTGCTAAAGGGAAATAAGGTAATTCTTGTCAGATATTTCATTAAAGATGACCTACATTAGCTGACACACAAGTCATACACATGTTACAAGAAAATGAATCCATATGAAGGTTTTCGCCCTGGAACCACATGATTCCGTACACCAATTTGGCTTAGAAAAATAAACAAATAATAAGAGAATGAGAAAGTAGGCACCCTCAATCTTGATATACATACGAATTAGGATACCAAAACTAACAGCAGAACCGCAGCACATGTCGTTAAGACCATGGAATAGGGCATCGGCCAACCTCCGGCGCGAATATCCTGTGACAATGCTAAACATTAGATGCAATGTATCAAAGATAGTTTCTACAAAACCTGTTATGATTGTAGAATTACTTGTTTGTGACAATGGGCGGAAATCTTACTATACTGAATAACAATAAACAAAACAACCTGGCTGTAATGATGGAGGCATTATGAACATTCACCTGTGTTATCTATATAATTGTTATTTACATCAACTTCAGGATGTACACTTGCTGATTTATTTTGTCCATCAATAAGAACTTTCACGGGCATGTTAGAGAAGATCAAGTTTGGGCATCAAAATAATGGATTTAGATATGAAGATTTATGATTCACACAGTAGGATGTTTTATGGAAAATGATTTTACAGACCTTTTTGATACATAAAGGCCTTTGACTTTCTAAGTGCTACACGCGCACACACACACACAAAAAGAAAGGAGGGCTGTAAACATCGAACCCATTTCCACATTTATACCTGAATCTAATGTTTTAATATAAAGAGAAAAATGGTAGGTCATGAAGAGAATCATACCTTCAGAGACAAGAGAGATTTGGATGCAGATGAAGGCTTAAGTCCTGTAAATCCAATGTCGTATGCAATACTACCATCTGCCTTGAATAATCCAAAGTTCCTCTCAGATGTTGGCCCTGGTTTCAAATTCTCATTAAACAAGGCAAAGACATAAGCCTTCACTGGAATCTTTGGCCTAAGTGGAGTTCCTTTCTTCTTACGAAGCCGTTTAAGTAGATTTAGATTATATGTTCTGGCATTCTGAACATTTGCACCTGCTTCATCAGCGTCCCCTTTAGAAGCCCAACCGGTCTCAGAAACAATGACTTCCATCTTGCTAAAGCCAGCATTGTCCAAAGCAGCATAAGCTGCATCTACCTGAGCATCGAACATGTTATCATAGTGCAGTTTAGTCTTTGCGTCATAAATTCCAGCATTCTTTTTGAAAATAGCATAATTAAGATCTATATGCTCAGGATCACTCTTGTAGGCCAGGAATGGGTAGGCATTGATATAAAAAGGGCAGCCTGTCTGTGAAAAGAACTCCAAAAGAGGCTTCATGTATAGGAGGACGCTATCTTTGAAAGTACATGATGATGGAGGATAGGAGTTAGCAAACACACCCTCTGAATGCGGTGTTGAAATCTGAACTGTATCCTTCAACTTAAGCTTATCAGTAGCATTGTAAACATTTTTGACAGCACTTAGTAGAACTTCTGCCATCTCCTGATCAGTTCCCCCCAAAATCTCATTGCCAACAGCAATTCCTCGGATATGTGTACCAGGCAGAAAAGCCTCAACATTTTCTTTGATCCAGTCCATTGCACGATCTTCATTCACACTCATATCTTTCAGAAACTCATTGCCAATTCCAACCACAATTTCAATACCAGATCCCTTGAATGCCTTGAGAACAGAGTGGTCGGCATCGTAGATACGAATATTCTTTATCTTAGCCGCTTTAAGGAGTGTGACAACGCTTTCAGGTGGAGGGATATTATCAGAAATCCTGCCATAGTTTATACCATAGGTTCCGGTAAATGCTTCCACTCTCACTGGACCTACAAAGCAACAGAAATGACTTAATCAGTCACACTACTTCAACTGTCTCCATCAGAGTACCTTCCTAGAAAGAGTCTGATCAGGGATGCAACTGGAACTCAAGTTTGAATTGAAGATAGCACCCTAGGAGAAGACATTTAAGCTGCCCAATCATCTATGAGGAACTCAACTTTCCGATCAAATGGTAGTTCAGTTGCCTCTTAAATGGCTCTTAGAAGCTATGTTGATACATAGTAATGAATGTTGATGCATAGTTATATAAAACTTCTTTCATTGATTTAAAGAATGACTCTAAAGCTTATGCTCATTAGAATACAGTTACAATGAACTACACTGCCCCCCCTCCCAATCATAGCTCAAAAAGGAAGCATATACAATTTGTATCATGTATCAGGATGGTCCACTCCAATAAAAAGGTTGAACCAGCCATATAAAACATTCATACTGTTGAAAGAATTGGCTCATACACAAGTACCCAACAGTGAAAATTTAAGTATCAATAGAAAGGACCTGAGAGTGGCAATTTTTTTAAATTAAAAAACGCTGATACAAGAAGCATCACATATCAGCCAGGTCCATTCTGAATTTTTCGCTTGAATCGACCATGTAAAAGAGTCACACAGATGATTAATATCAAGAAATGCATAGCACTATGACATGGTTAACAATGAAAAGGAAGAAAATTGCCTATTTCTGCAAAAGAAGTATGGGAATCTGGTTAGGCCAAATCAGATATCCATTCAGGTCATTAAATGGAGGTGTCTTATGCACATAATCCAAGAGAAGAGAATGAAGAGGCATCCGTATTAGCAAAATAAGAGTTGAAGAGATTGTAATATGTTATGAGAAATTCCGTATATCTTTTCCCTTTTTCGTAGCTCCCTGTTGCCTTAACAACTGTTTTTATTTTTTATTTTTTCTCCGTGGCGTAAATTTTTTCTAGATGACCATTACCTTAATCTTCTGAATCAAAGGAAGTCATTTGAGTTGATTTGGACATGTGCTGAGGAGGCCTAAATTAACTCTTGTACACCATGCTGAAAGATTACTACTTCAAGGAAGTAGAAGAGGGAGAGCCCAACTAAGACCTTGGATGGAGTAACAAGGAAAGACATGTGAGACCCTAGAGCTATAGAGAACATGGCCTCAAATAGGGTGAGTGCAAAAGCAGAACTCACCAAGGTTCATTATAATGGGATTAGCCTACAATGAAAGCAACAACATTGTTCTATTCTACCTTGACTCCAATATTTTGCACTCATTTGCACATGGACACAGGCACAAGAGGGAGAGTAAACTATCAAACTCGCACCAGTATTAGAAAGATAGGTCGGTATGGTGTTAAATGAACACATTGAGCCAGCCCCAGAAATACAACCAATGATATGAACAATCATAATGTCTAAGCCACATTAACAGAGTAATGAAGTGAATTAAAATCCGCGTTAGGCTCCCCAGATTTTGAAATCCTAGGAAAGAAAGAAAATCTTCTGTGTGGCCTAAACCTATGCAAAAGAATCACCAACAGAACTCAAACCATCATGGGTCAGGATCAATTTCCATTCTTTTAACACCCAAATCACATTTACATTCAAAATTCCAAGAAAAGTAGAATGTGGGGTGGAATTGTTATTATTTTATTAGAGGAACCCAGAAATGGATTGGAACCCACATACCATTGAAAGAGAAGAATAAGAAGAAGAGAAGGAGCAATGACACATAGAGAGAGGGAAATGAAATTCCCATGTTTTTCCTTTTCTTCTTCTTCTGCTGCTGCTGTCGCCTCCTTTGAGGTTTTTGTGTGTGGAATAATGCAAATGACATGAAGGATAGATAAATACTCCATTTGTATAGGGATTAGTAGAGAATATGAAGGCTTCTTCTTGAGAAATTCCAAGTCCATTCTATGGAATGTAGATTCCAAACAACAGAATTGAGGAAAGGAAATGTGGGAAAGAAAAGTATAGATTCTGTCTTACCATTGCGGGAAAGTAACGGTTTTTGGATTTTCGTTCGTAACGACTTCAATTCTCCATCCTTTCTGATACCTTTCTTTCGTGGCTGCGGGGGACAAAGCACAAGAGCAGGAAGCATAAGCAGAAGCTGCCGACAGGCATGTCAATCGGGCCGACGGGCTGGGCCAGTCGTGCTCGTCATGCCTCTTTATTTATTTTTTCTGATGAATTTTTGCATTTTTAGTATTAAATTTAAAATTAAAAATTAAAACACAAACACTGATGTTAAATAAGATGGTTATCAATATTGGGTGGCCCCATTTTTGTTGTTAATATCGAAGCTTTTCTTTTCTTTTTCTTCTTTTTTTTTTTCCCTTTCTCTTCTTCTCTTCTTTTCTCTCTGTGATGTGTATGTATATATATACAAAGAGTGGGGATTGGGCCATGAAATCCATAAATGTGAAGAGAGAGTAACGAAAGATGATATATATATATATATATATATGAGCAAGGCTCTCATAAGCTGCAGCTTAGCTTATCCTAAGCTGAAACATGGCTGGTCCTATAAAATTAAAGTCGATTATGCTGTTTTTTTCATGATAGAACTGAAAAATCCAGTTCTGATTGGATTTATCTTGATTTTGAAGATGATCATCATGCAAAAAACAGCATAATCGACTTTCATTTTATAGGATCAGCCTTGTTTCAGCTTAGGATAAGCTAAGCTGCAGCTTAGGAGAGCTAGCCCATATATATATATATATATATATATATATATATATATATATAGGCAACACAACAAAAACAAAAGCGACACTCTCCCTCTCTAACTTTATTTATTTATTTTTTTTAAGGTAAAGAAGGTAATGGGCCTTGCGGGAAGGGGGAAAAAAAAAGAAAAAGAAAAGAAAGAGGACAAAGGGATAGAGAGGTTTTTATTCGTTTCCTTGATCCTCTGTCATTTTGAATCAATTCATGACGACCCATCCATCCATCCATTTATCTATATTTATAATCACCCCAGCTATTTTTGTGGCACGTGAACTTTCCCATTCTGTATTTCAGTGTAAAATAAAATGATGAAAGAGTCTCCGAAAGTTGAAACGGGATGAGTATGGCTGAAGGTTGTGTAAGCCCAAGCCCAAGCCCAAGCCAAGTTGAAATAGAGGTGTTAATGCAAGAGGATAGGCTAGGTTGAAGGTTGTGTAAGCCCAACCATTTAGTATTGGGCCTAATATTCAGGCCTTAAACATTTAAAGGCCCATGGTCCACTTGATTATCAGACTAGAAAATAGGATGGAAGGCGGGCCAGGCAAGCCGTGCTTGGCAGGCTGTGCCTGATGGGCCGACCGTTATGGACAGGTCAGCACACGGCGGGCCGGGCCGTGGGTCGTTGACTGGCAGTAAGCTGAAGCAAAGGAGAGACTCACACGGACTATGCGGGCTGCTCTTGAGGAGTAGTAGTGGTGTTAGTTTCCAAATTCAAACATGTGAGGGCAAAGGGGGCAATGGGTCGGGTCTGGTTCCAAACCATGGTGTAAGTGGATTCGGGTCCAACTTTTTAGTGTAAGCTGGAAATCTTGTTTTGGATCTCAATTAAAGATAATAACCTCCTTAATCCTTACTAGTGTCTCTTCTTAGAAAGAGATAAAAGAGGTTGTCTTTCAATTCTTATTAGCCAAATTAAATAAAACATTCATTGTTTGTATTCCTAAAGTTCGTCGTAGCTAAGGTGTTAGTGATTTTAGACTTATTAGTTTTTGTAATGTTGTTTACGAGATAATTGCCAATGTGATGGCCACTAAAATTAAGAGGATTAATGACAAAATTATCGGACGGTTCTAAATTCATTTTTAGAGCGGTAGACATATCTTTGGCAGCTGCGTTATTGCGTATGAGATTGTTCACTCTTCTAAGAAAAAGAAAAAAATTAGTTGTTGGGCCTTTAATTAGAAATGACCAAAGATTTTGATAGGATGGAATGAGATTTTATTGAGAATGCTCTTGATTTCTTTGCATTTAGAGAGAATTCAACTTATTGTCAAAGAATGTATATCATCTGTTTTGTATTCTATTTTGCTCAACGGATTGCCCTTTGGTAATATCTTACCCTTGCGAGGTCATAGACAAACACATTGTTGAAGCCATCAATAACTTAACACATGTATTAGAAGGGTTGGGCCGGTGATGCTGTGTAGGGCAGAATATTAGGAATATTCTTTTTTAGTGTGATTTTATTTCCTAGTTTGGTTAGGACTTTATTTAGCAGGTGTGCTTAGGGTTTTCTTTATATATTGGTGAATATAATTGGATTTATGTAAGTATTTTTATGTTGCCTAATTCATGGGTTGAACAAAACTTTGGGTCCATAGAGTTGTATTTTGTATTTTATTAATTTAGAATGGATTGTGGTTGTATCACCGAAAGAGTTGAAGCGAAGAAAAAAAAGAAAAAAGAGAAGACCGGGCAAAACACCCAGGTTCGATCAATCGGACAGAGGCTCCAATCGATCGGACAACTGAGGCGCCCCAGTTATTTGGTTGGTTCGATTGATTAGAGCCACTGTCCGATCAATCGGACAAGCACGGGTTATGTAGGAAAGTCTCCAGATCTATTAAGATTTAGTTTCCTTTTGAGACTTGGTTTCCCACTTTGAGTCCTATTGGTGTTTAAACTACAAGGCACGAATTTGGGGCTATAAATAGGGTATTGCTCTCAACCCTAAAAAACACGACTCTCATTAATCAGAGTCAGAGATATCTTAGAGAGAGAAATATTCTCTAGAGTCATTGAAAGATTGTTCTGAAGGGTTGCTCTAAAAGGTCATTGTTGTATCTACTTTCTTCTAGAAGATAGTTCATCTTGACTGACGAGGTGTGAGGAGATCAAGTAAGGAGAACGGTGCACGGTAGATGTTGTGGCAATGGATTCTGTGCATGAATAACTACCATCATTAGGTCGAGGTACAGATTGAGGGAAAGGAGCTGTGAGTATATCTTGTAACTATTCGTGAGTTCTTGATTTCTGGTTCGCAGTTTTTCTCCTTAGATAGGGTTTCCACGCTAGATTTTGTGGCTACCTTCTTATGGTGATTGTTTGGTAAATTGCTAGTTCTGTGTTGTTTAATTAGTTATTTCCGCTCCAGGGTGATTGGTTAAATTAGAACCAGTATCCATTTAGGTAACCTACAAAAACTTTCATTTGGTATCAAAGCGGATTACACTATTTTACTATGTTGATCCATATTTTGCTAGAATGGATAACTACCATGAAGGTACTTTAACCAATAACCCTCCTCTTTTGGATGGTAACAATGATGCTTATTGGAAAGCCAGGATGGTTGCCTTCTTGAAAGCTATAGATCCGAAAGTTTGGAAATTTGTTAATAATGGCTATTCCTTGGCCACTATTACTGCTGATGGAGTACCTGGTCCCAAACCTGAAGATAAGTGGACTAAGGAAGAAGAGTTAGCTGCCACTTGTAACTCTAGGGCCTAGAATGCTATTTATAATGGCTTGCTATGTTCGAGTTTCAAAGAATTTCTACATGCACTACTGCAAAAGAAGCTTGGGATATTCTGCAAATTATGCATGAAGGGGCTGACATTATCAAACAATCGAAACTTCAGAAGTTGTAAACAACTTTCGAAACCACCAAGATGGAAGATGATGAAACCTTTAATGAGTTTAATTCGAAGCTGAACTCAATTGTGAATGATAGATTTACTTTGGGAGAACCAATTCCTGAAAAATAGGATTGCTAAAAAGATTTTGTGGTCTCTTCTAGAAAGGTTTGATGCAAAGGTTGTGTCCATAGAGAAAAATAAAAATCTAAATATTCTTAAAGTTGAGGATTTGATTGGCAACCTTTAGACTTTTAAAGCAAACCTAAGGACTAATGGAAAATCAAAATCCAAAGGAGTTGCTTTAAAAGCCTCCAAAGAATCATTCAAGAAAAATGCTGGTGATTCTGATTCTAATTCTGTGGAGATAGATCCCCAAGTTGTTGTGCAGTTTATGAAGCAATTTCAGCTGCTTATGAAAGGGAAGAAATGTGATTTGAAAATCCCTATAAATTATGTCAAGAAGAAACCTTCTAAAGGAATCAATGTTTTGAGTGTCATGATTATGGACATATTGCTAGTGACTGTGCTAACAAAAAGCCAAAAAAGAAGGTATTCAATTTGACTTGGGATGATGATACTTCTGAGGAAGATGATAAAATATATGAGTCTAAGAAGCCCGAAGCTAGCAAAGAAAAACTAATGGCAACTTCAGATTTTGCTACTCCACCACTTTCTTCTAATGATGGGACTGATCAAGATATTAGTGAGTCAAAGACTGAAAATGATTGAAAAGCTGAATATTAGTTGTTATTTGGAAAGTCCATGAAGATGCTAAAGATGAATAAAAAAGTAGTTACAAGTTGGAAAGAATCTGAAGAGCTGAATACTTATTTAAAAGCTGAACTGTTAGAAGATCTTACTAAAGTGAGTTACAAGTTGGCAGAAAAATTGACTGTTGAAGCATAGAAGTGTGATTTACTTGATCGCGGTATGAAGACCTTGAAAGCTGAAAATACTGACTTGCAAGGAAGACTCAAGATGGTTCTTTCTGAATTGGATACTACCAAGGCTTCACTAAACAGGATGAATACAGGGTCTAAAAAACTTAATGACATCCTATGCAGTCAAAAGGCAAAGACAGACATGCATGGCATTGGCTACGCTGATGGGGCATCTACATCAAACGTGAAAGGTACTAACTTGTTTGTTCAAAACTCAGTTGTTACTAATCATGCTGTTCATGTTGTAAACACAGCTGCCAAGAAGAAGAATGTGTTACTTCCTGAACGTATATCCACTTGTCATCATTGTGGCATTAAAGGACACATTTGACACTATTGCAATAAGTTGAGAAAGTCACCAAATCAAATGCAATGAAAAACATATAAGACTGAGCAGAAAAAGAATATCAAAGCTGTTTGGGTTAAGAAAGGAGACCTATCTTCTGTATTGGTAAACACTTTACTGAAATGCCTAAATATGCAAGTGTGCATACCAAAACTACATCACCCCTGATCTGCAAGATCAAGTCCCCACCCCAGTGCTGATACGAAGATCTTACTAAGGAGTCAAAATTGAGGGGGAGCTGTAGAATCCAAATTGACCGAAGCTGACAAAAAGGGGGAGAATAATGAAGCTAGGGGAGAAAACAGGCAAAGATCTTCAGGTATTGAAATTTTTTTGGGGTTGAAAATCCGATGTATTTTGGGTTTTTTCTTTTAGGTAGATCATTTGTACTGTCCTATGGAGTTTTTTCCATGAATTGCCAAAGGGGGAGACTATAAATATTTTTATGTTGGATAATTCATGGGTTGGACAAAACTCTGGGTCCATTGAGTATTTTCTATTTTATTTTAGAATGGACTGTGGTTGTGTCGCCGGAAGAGTTGAAGCGAAGAAAAGAAGAAAAAAGAGAAGACCAGGCAAAACACCCAGGTCTGATCGAACGAACAGCTGATGCACCCTAGTTATTTGGGTGGTTTGATTGATCGGAGCCACAGTTCGATCGGACAGGCTCGGGCTATGCGGGAAAGTCTCCAAATCTGCTAAGATTTAGTTTCCTTTTGAGACTTAGTTTCCCACTTTGAGTCCTATTGATGTTCCAACTACAAGGCACGAATTTTGGGGCTATAAATAGGGTATTGCTCTCAACCATAGAAACCACGACTCTCATTAATCTGAGTAAGAGATATCTTAGAGAGAGAAATATTCTGTAGAGCCATTTAGAGATTGTTCTAAAGGGTTTCTGTATAAGGTCATTGTTGCTTTTGCTTTCTTGTAGAAGATAGTTTATCTTGACTAACAAGGTGCGAGGAGATCAAGTAAGGAGAACAGTGCATAGTGGATGTCGTGGCAATGGATTTTGTGCAAGAACAACTATAGTCCTTAGGTCAAGGTACAGACTGAGAGAAATGAGATGTGAGTATATCTTGTAACTGTTCATGAGTTCTTGATTTCTGGTTCGTGGTTTTTCTCACTGAATATGGTTTCCACGCTAAATATTATGTCTGCCTTCTTGTGGTGATTGCTAATTTTATATTGTTTAATTGGTTATTTCCACTGCATGTTGATTGGTTAAATTAGAACTAGTACCATTCTGGTAGTCTGCAAAAACTTTCAACTTTCTTAAAATGCAATAATACAATGTAATAAACTAATTGTCTAGTGTATTCTCAAGTTTCTCTCTTCCCTTCTTCCTCAACGAAGATCCCCTATAATACACTGTTCATTATTTGGTGCTTAACTCTACCACGAATGCTTGTTTCTGTTGAAAACAATGGAACTATTTAGGGGTTAGGGTTTCAAAGAATGCAAGTATCTCTCACTTGTTTTTCGCTAATGATAGTTTCATCTTTTCAATTTTACTTTTTATTTTTATTTTTTTGTAATAAAAACTTACATAAGGTTAGAAAAATCAGGGACATCCAAGATGACTACTGCAAAGCTTTTGACCAAATAGTCCATTTTAACAAATCTGTCATTTGCTTTGGCAAGGAAGAGTGTGAAATTAGATGCCAAAGTCTTTGGGGTTTAAAATTATGAGTAAGAAGTGAAGGTATTTTGGCAGCCTCTTAATGATTAATAAATCTAAAGTCCTAAGTTTTGAATCATTTGGTAAATTAAACTTTTGGAGGTCTCATTGCTCTCATAAGTTGATAGGAATACCCTTCTTAAGACGATGGGCTCCACTATTTCCAAGTCACAATATGACTGTCCTCAAACTGCCTAAAGTAATGAACGGGGGGGGGGGGGGGGGGGGGTTGCTGTTAAGATTATGATGAAAAGATGATGCTCCATACTATCGAATGGAGTGAAGTAGTAGAATCATCACTCAAGGAGGCCTTGAAATTAGGGAGTCTAAGGGCAACAATATAGCTCTCCTTACCAAAACTTGTTAGAGATATCTTCATCATGGCGTTCTCCTTTTCTCTAGAGTTCTAATCTCTAAATATTGTCCTAATAAATTAATATGGGAGGCAAGTATAAAAGAAGTAATTCTTGATTTTGAAAGGATTTGTATTAAATGTGCAGTTACTAGAATGGGATGAATAAGCTGGTCAAATATAGCCAATGCACAATGGGTGTAACCAACAAAACAAGATAGAACTTGCAAAACTACCCACCAAGCAATCACCACAAGAAGGCAACACAAATTTAACATGGAAACCATTTTCGAGAGAAAAATCATGATCAGAAAAACCAATCACTATTGAACGGTTACAAGATATACTCACAGCTCTTTTATACCAATCAGTACATCGACATTCTTGCACAACTTTTCTTGTTGCCACAACTTCCCCGCTGTGTACCACTCCATGTGTTTGATCCTTCTTCAATCACCTTGAGAACCAAGATGAACCAATCTTCTACATAGAAGTAGAAGCTTCAAACCTTATAAAGCAACCATTCAGAACAATATCTCAAATATGGCTCTAGATAAAAATTATCTCTCTCTTAGATCTCTCTTGTTCAGAATAATGAGAGAGGTGGTAGATGGATACCTTTGGGTTGAAAGAAACACCCAATTTATAGCCCCAAATATGTGCCATGGACTTCTAATCATAAACCACTAAGAACTGAAGTCATACTCAAATTCTAAAAAAGAGTTCCAATTGGACTGGGCATTCATAGCCCCACTCGCTACAGGGGCAAGGAGAGTCCTCACTATATGGAGGGTGCTCTCTGAAATTTGGCTCTGACAGATACCTTTTCAAGTCAAGACTTGGAATTGTGAATGATTTTTATACCTTGTTTGTAATATGAAAGAAGGATCTTTGGAACATTCCATTTTTCACTATGACTTTGTGAGGGCGGTTTGGTTTCAATAACAATTTGGATTATGAGCCCACCATATTCCAAATATGGGGTTAAATCAATGGTGGTTAAATTTCCTTAAAGCCAACCACTGACTTTGAACAGAGATGATGTGATGTGAAAGCATAAGTTCTTTCTCTTTGGTGGGCCATTTGGAGGACTAGAAATGACTATCTTTTCAAAGGCACAATCCTAACCCTATTTAGAACCATCTTTGGGGCCAAAAGTATATTCCCATGTGACAATGTAATGGTTTCTCCCAGAGCCTCCTTGGGTAATTTTGATGAAAGTCTATTTTTTTGGGGCAATTTTTACGAAAGCCTTTTTTTCTCTTTCTTTTTTTTTCTAATGTCGACTTCTGGGAAGATAATGATAGACCACGCTTTGGTTTGTTCTGATTTGTAATGGCTCTTTTATGGGTGTAGGCGCCATGAAAGGCTTTAGGGTGTGCTTGTGAAAGGAAGTATAAATGGAGGCAATTCTCTTTGCTTTATGCTAATCCAGAGTGTACACCATAATAGATGGAAGATGTAAATTGTAAGCATTTTGAAAATTCTCACATACCACATGGTTGTCCATTCTTAACTATTTTCAAATGGAGCAAAACAGGAACCAAGTTTCGTAGTTACTGCCTTAATTCCCCAAATCATTATCTGTATTGATCAGTTATTTCAATTTGGGGGTGGAAAATTCATCGCTATGGTAGAACCCATGTAATATGGTTTCCAGTTCTGCAACACCCCAAACATGTGCCAGAACTGATAGGTAATATGTGATTTGAGATTTGAGGTACATCCAAATGCACCATAAAAACAAAATGTTCTCCGGAAATGTGGTCCAAATATCCTTAAATATACTCTGCCTTGCTAATGTACACCATAATAGATGCAAGATGTAAATTGTATTTCATAGCAAACAAATTTTTTTCTTCCAATTGTATTGTTATATTTCAATCCATAGCTTACTTAGAAAGTCTATGCTTTAGGTTATGGAAGACCATTTAACTTGAACTTGGTCATTAAAGGCTCTATACCAAGAGAGCTCACATTAGTGGACCATAAACGGTAATCCATAAATCCACAAAATGGCATGAGTTCAGCCATGAAAGGCTAAGGTTCAGATCATGAAAGACCATTTAACTTGGCCATCAAAAGCACTATAACAAAGAGAGCTGATCATATGAGTTGACCATAAATGGTGAACCATAAAGCCATAAATTAGCTTGCGTTCAGCCTCAGAAGCTAAATTTAAGGTTATAAAAGACCATGTAACATGTACCTGCCATAGAAGACTTTATACCCAAACAGAACTCATGCGAGTGGACCATAAATGGTGACCCATAAGGCCATATCAATTGGCATGAATTTAGCCAAGAAAGACTAGTTTCAGGTCATAAAAGACCATTTAAGTTGAGTTGGGCCATTAAAGGCACCATATCAAATAGAGCTCATATAAGTGGACCATAAATGGTGACCCACGAAAAAACTGGCATGAGTTCAATAGTAAGACCAATTAATTTGAACTCGGCCATGAAAGGCACCACTATACCTAAGAAAGCCTCGTACACATAGAAATTTCCATAAAAGTTCATTTGGGTTTGAAGAACCCAGTAAGCTCACTAGATATAGAAAGATATTTGGATTAAACATAAACAATGAAAAAAAGAGACTTGAGATGAATATTCACTCTTAAAAACATCAATTCATTCTTCGTCTTTTTTTTTCTTTGTATCTCATGAAAAGAAATTTACAATGACACATTATCTACAAGCAATA
The DNA here is from genome assembly GCA_028538565.1 of Umbellularia californica. NCBI lineage: Eukaryota > Viridiplantae > Streptophyta > Magnoliopsida > Laurales > Lauraceae > Umbellularia > Umbellularia californica. The sequence continues at coordinate 77,744,970 of JAPQWN010000002.1, read as the reverse complement.
AATTTCAGAGGAAAAAGTCAGAAAATGTAGACTCAAAAAGAGATTCTACGCATGCAATTCCCATTTTTTACTTTACATGAAATGTAAATAGACAAATAAAAAAATGTAGGGATATAGCTCAAAACTAGGAAATCATGCTCCATCCCTTGATGGAGGCATGATCCTAGTCCTTAACCTGCTTCAAATCTTTTCTTCAGGAATGATCTCTTCGCTTAATAATCCCGGCAGCACGTCATCGGAAAATGGCAGCGCAGTACTCTCTTTTTGTATGAATTTCTGCAGAGTTCTTTGTGTTCTTTCTTCTGTTCTCCTCGTTTTTTCTTCATCAGGTAGTGGCACTTTATAGGCCTTTTGAAGCTATCCATGAAGTAGTTGCTACCCCACGTTTTCCACTTTGCTACACATTTTCTGTAGCTTGGAATGAATGGGCACCATCTGTCTCTTCTTAACTACCTTGCTGCCATGTTGGCTACCCATTTCTCATGGGTAGTTGCTTTTTCTAAAGAGTGGATGTCAGTTTCATGTACCGGTTAATTTCTTTGCATTACCCATGTGGGATTTTCATCTAAGGAGTGGGTACTCCTCTTGACTCCATTTGTCATTTGACCATATATTTGCAAAAGACCTGGGCCCTATTACGGGATTGATACCATGCCTAAATTACCGGGCTCACATAGAGCAGCTCGCCCACAATCACCAAAAATTGGGTTAAACCGGCCTAGCATGATATGATCACAAAAATCAACTTGGTCTTATATTAATTGGTCCCAACACACTACCACATAAATATGAGAGAGTTTGATGGGTCATGGGAAATTAATTGGATAAAAATCCATTTCTAGCCATAGGATATAACATGGGGTGTGACTCACATAAACAGGTGGGTAATCATTAATTAACTTGGGAGTGAACCCAATGGCTAAATGGATGTCAATAAATAAGTGAGCCCAATGCATAGCTGGGTTTAGGCCCATCTAAACAGGTCCCGCAGCAATTGGTCTTATGTCCCATAGATTGTCTTTTAGCCTGGGTCAAGCCTAGGCCAGAAATAAGCTTTGACTTAGACCAAGATTGGTCACATAATTAGGCCAGAAATGACCCTCCTTTACTCAATTAAAATTGGCTGCATGGACCATTTCATATGGCTTAGGCTAGAAATTGGCCACAAATTGGCGCGCATTAATTCATATGGCTCAGGCTAGAAAATGGCATGGGTTAATTCATATGGTTCAAGCCGACAAAGGTTGGTCTAATGGCCTGGCTCAGAAATCGACTTGAGCCTGACTCAACCAAAATTGATCATGTGGTTTAGGCTTAAAAAAATTCGGCTTGGGCTTCATTAGACCTAAGATGATATGGTTATACAAGTTGGCTTGAACTTATATTAATCATATTAATCTCCCTTGTGAATTCAAGAGATCTTGACAGGACCCACCAAATACATCAGAGTACAACTCCATGCCATGTAGTGGTCGCCAATCATCAACTTGGGGATGGGTCTGGTGGCTAAATTGATTTAGTCCCACTTGATCAAGATCACGCTTAATAAGGTCCGAGCATTGATGATGTTGAATATATATATTTTTTATTGTCCAACAAATGCCCCCTTCGAGGACCGCGACGAGGAGTTTTTCGATGCAGGCGTGCCTCAAACCCGTCTCTTCACTATTTCTCGATATGGGCTCTCTCATTGGGCTCATCCATTAAAAGCCCCCTTTTATTTATTTATTTTTTTATATATAGGTTCAAATTGAGCCCAAAACCCATATGTGGAGAGAAACCTCTTATTTCAAAACTCCAAATCGAGGCTTGAAGTGCTTTTCTTTTCTTCTATTGTTTTCATCCCGGATCACGTCTAGCTCATGTCAAGGGGTAAGTGTTGTCTTCTCTTTTATTATTGTCCTTGTTCCTGTAATTGAATCAACCATGGAACTGGTTTCAACAGAAGGGGGTATACAGGCTTGATGTATTTACTTGTACATCCTTTTTTGAAGGTGCAGGAATACAGTAGGCAGTTTTTTTTTTTTTTTTTTTGCTGGATCCCTATACGTATAAATGCCTTCAACGATGGAAGGGTTTTTTGTATGCTCTAGCCCATGACAAGGGTGAACTTTCCATATGGTGAAGGTTCACTATAAAAATATATTCCAATCAACACTTTCTCCCGTGTACACATTTGACCAAGTCTAGTCATGAAGGCTAATCTTAGTATTCTGATGTTTGCTTTGCCTGATGCTCCTTTTTTTTTTTTTTGTGTTCTCATTTTTTTTAGTAAACAAGATTATTGTACCAGATGGTCATTCAGAACAAGATTTAGCCAAACAGAGAACTGATGAGGCATTAGCGAGGGAGAGAGCTAATATTTTAGCCACCAAGACCATTAGTTACTACAGAGTTATGGCAGCCAATATTACATGGAAGAGCCGAAATAAAATAGATAGCATTCAAAAGCCGGAATTTTTATTTGGCGACCATTATCCTAACGAGGACATTCTTTCAGAGAAATCGACCATATCATTTACACATGAAGGATACTTATACAATACAAGAAGCAAGCACCACATGTCTAATTCGTCGAAGACCCTCTCATCTCGTTATCAACGAATTGATAGTGGGATAATTTGGACTCCAGGTGCTCGTGATATGAAACTTGGCATTTTCAAAGAGGGTGGTCTGGATTCCAGAGTTGACTCAAAAAGGATTTTGACCACTATGCTTGAGCCAGCACTCATGATGAATCCAATGAGGCCTTGTTCACAACTTCAACCCCTAGCTGTTTCCATCATGAATGGTATGGGAGGTTGGAATGGTGAATTTAAATTGAAGGGGTGGTATCATATTTTTCATGCTTGGTCGGTATGGACTGATCAAATAGTTGAAGCTTTTGGACATAGGCTGCATCAAGTTGGTCTCTTGAAGGCAATACAAGCCACCTAGTACAACGTTGACTACTGCGATGGAGTGTACCAGGCCATGTTGGAAACTTTCCTTTCAAGGTCAAATACTTGCGTGGTGCCTAATGGAGAACTAGGGTTCGCACTCCACGAAATGGCTGACATTTCAGGTCTCCCTGTGGTTGGGGATTTGTATGAGGAATATGTCCCAACAATTGATGATATAAAAGGAGAATCAGAAAATTTTAGACTCTTATATGCAGACTTGTTATATGAATATACCTCATTATCAAATAACAAGGGATATGTCGCGTCTTCTTCATGGCTTGACAAATTTGGGCCTGATAAAACAAGGATTAGACACTTCAAGCTAAAGCCAATGCGGAGTGCATACTTATTTGATTTTGAAAAACCATCAATGGGGTTGGGTGGCGATATCATTAGCATTACGGAGGTGAAGCCATTTGTAGCTTATCTGTCCATGTGGCTGAGTAAAATGGTCTTTTCTGGGATTACTAGTGATTACATTCGACCTGAAACTTTTCTACCTGCTCTCCGGCTTGCAAAAGGAACTAAGTATGCCTTATGCCCCGCCATGGTTACTTGGATGTGTACGGGACTAGAACATCATACAGAGCTTGTTGGAAAAGGTGAACAGTTCCATGGTTTATATCCTGCTCACTTTTTCTATGACTGGTTCATAAGTCACTCTATGGTCTTCATCTAGAAGTAGCTGACGGAAGCCCTTTTCTGATGCATTTTCATGGGGCTAAAGCTAGTAATCTGACTCTTGGAAATGCTCGCACAATAATTCGAGACCATAAAAATTATAGGTTTGATATATTCTCGAAGCCTGGAGATGGCCCCTCATATTGGTTACGTGATTGTGCTTCAAGTAATATACGATCCTTTGATGAAAAGGCATTAACATCAGCTGAGCGGGAATGGCTTATAAGTATTCGGCCCAATACTCTTGTTTATAGGAGAGGAGTTCATATCAACTTTCAGCCATATCTTCCGAGTAGATTTGCTCAACAGTTTGGATATTCACAGGGCTATGTGGGTAATCCAAGCCTAAAGCCGTTATTACAAGGGACTAGCAGGGATGGCCTTAATGCTTGGCTAGACTTCTCGGCTTTCCACACTGGTTGTTTATTCCAAACTCCATACCCAGAAGCAGGGACATCTCATGCCTTTACTACTTGGTTTCATAATGTCTTCCAGGACTACCTAAAAATTGGTAATATGAGGAGTTTTTGCAAGGGCATTGAGTTTTCAACTTCTTCTCTTAAGGCTGAAAAGAAAAGAAAAGTGTCAACAGAAAATACAAATGAGGACATCAATGACATCAATGGTGCCAAAGCTATTAATTATGGGAATGCCATTAACGAAGGTGAGGGTCAAGCTGATATTCACGTATCTTTTCCTGATACGCAGTTCCCTCTATACCCAATGTGTCGACAGCTACAAAACCTCCACATGGGGGTGGGATCAAAATTAAAGCTTCTCAATCAAGGAAGAAACCAGAAGAAGTAGTATCTATTGATGAACATGGGCCAGCAAAGAGAACTCGTTCAAAGACTAGTGCCACTAAATCATCGTCGGGAAGTTTAAGTACAGCAGCAATTTCACAAAAGGGGAAAGTATCTACTGGCACTAATATCTTAACATCAAATGTTACCGTGGTAATTTCTGAGCCTCCAGAGCATGAAGCTTCAGACAAATATAATGATAGGGTCGATTATGGTATACATGACTAACCCTTGGCTTTCAAGTTGTCTTCTCCAATAACATCTTGATCTTATGATTCCTCTCTCTCTCTCTCTCTCTCTCTCTCTGTTAGAAGATTTGCCTTGCCCTGATCTATTTTCTCATGACGATGGTCACCTGATAGTGCTGGATCTCAAGGTAAGTATCTCATCTTCGGTGTCATATTATTAGTAGGAATCATATATACGTATATATTTATTCTCTAATCTCTCTGCAAGTGAACAAATAGGATCTTCCTTGCTTTCAAAGAACAAGAGAAGTACCATTGCTCTCAGTGATATCATTGGCGAGTCTTGACTTAGTGTCACTTGTGCAGCCATGGCTAAAGAGGATCGACCTAGTCAAAGCCCTACTATTCTTGGTTGCCAGTATGGTAATAAATTGAACTTTCAATGTTTTATCGATTCTATTGCTTAACACTAATTTATGTGAAAAGTCAGTTTGCCCTTTTTTGTTTTAGTTAAGGGTGCTGGCGTCGTCACTTCCTTAAATGAAGCCGTGCTCATTCGTCCTCTCGCCATTGAGAAAGACAAAATAGTGGAGATTCTGTCGAGCCCCAGCTTGGATTCAGGAGATCCCATGCATGGTACATTTACGGAACCCCCTTTTGACGTTGTACGAGAGAGCGAGAATATTATTCATACCTCACATGGAGTGAAGAAGGGGAACTTGCCATCGTTACTAAAGGCAGATGAACCAATTTCCACTAATGTAAAGAGAGAAAATGTGGGTTCAGTTTTGAAGCCTATGTCGAGTGCAAGATCGACTAGCGAAGCGGCTAAAGGTTTGGGAATTACAGACACGCCTCCTTCTACCACGGTTGGTAGTGAGTAGGGTGCTTCTTTTGCACCTATGTCCTTAGAGGGTAAGGTTGCCTTGAACCCTTGGTTGGCAGTTGAGAGCACTTTCCAAAACAACACAGCCGAAGATGTATATCGGGAGCCAGCTCGCATGTTCGCAAAAAGTATCCTCAACAATGCTGTCAAAACAGTCACGTCGAGCAATCTAGAAGTCATTTCGACATATTTTGGTATAGCGAAAATAGTGCTTCGGAATGCACGGGAGGCTGGCCTTGACACTTCCATGGTTGAGTCTACATTTGGTGTTATTTTTGAAATTGCCACTAAATACTCAGAAGCACTTAAAGTGAATGGCCGCGAGTTATTAGAGAAGGAACTCAGAGCTTCACGTGTTACATATCAGACTCGCTTAGATGAGGTGTTAACTGTGTATGAAGCAGCCTGTATAAAAAAGAAAGCTCTTTCCAATAGTTTATCTGAATATAAAATGTAGCGGGAGAAGATCTTGTCTAAAGTTTTGAGTGCAGAAACAATATTGCGTCAGTTAAAAGAGGATCTTGCACGTGTGGACACTTCTGTGCGAAAGTTGACATATCAGGAAGAGTCAAGCTCTCGTACTCTTGCTAGCCTCACCGATGAACAGAAAAGTATTGAAGATAAGATTATTCACATTGATGATGAACTTGCTACCAATGAAGTCCAGGTGGGGTTAAAGACTCCATCATTGGAAGATCTTCAAAGTCAATTTGAACAGCAACTGGACAAATTGAGAAGTTTACAAGTTTAAGCCTATATATTTTCTTTTTTGCTCATCATCCATTATCTTCATTTTTTTTTTCTTTGACACTCATTTGCACATCATCATTTTTTTATTGAATAAATGAAAGGAACATCACTTTCTAGAGACTAGATTCTTATTGATTTTAAGGCTCTATGTAAATAGTAAATTGTACAAATGCATTTGGATTTGGAGCCAATAATATTACTTGCACCATGTTTGGACAACTCCTCTTCGTGCATGTCAAAAACAAAGTATATATGTCATTTCAATTTTACAAGTTTGAGCTTGGCAGTGGGATTGACTTCTTGACTTAGTCTAAGCAATTGTTGTAAATTGAAGATACATGTTGACTGAGTGACACGAGCTGGGGAATTTCTTTTGATACCAACTAGAACGATTGAGACAAGCTAGATTCAGCTTAAAGTGTGTCCTCCCCCCTTTTTTTTTTATTTGGCGGCATATCTTTAAAAGCCACAGTCGAGGCTCACAAGACATATTGAAATGTTAAATTTGGAATTTTGTTCTCCAAGGCATAGTATCAAAACTTTTGAGGTTCTGAGACTTAACATGTTGCAAACTTTGAGGCTTGGTATCAAAACATTAAATGTTCTGAGGCTTGATATCAAAGTTTGACATATCATCAACTTCGAGGCATGATATCAGAACTTTTAAATATTCAGAGGCTTGGTGTCGAGGTCCAACACTTTTCGGTTTTCAAGGCATTATATCGAGACTTTTGTGACTCGAGGCATCACATCGAAAATCGAAGATGATAAGAGGACATGCTTTCATGGATAATACTTCTTAAGAAATTTGCCATTGATAGGCATAAGGCATCGATCACCATCTTGATTAATTAAACTATAAGAGCCATTAGAGTAGACAGAATCGATAATAAATGGTCCCTCCCATTTTTCTGTAAACTTCCCTTTTGATTTATGGGTGATGATCATAGGTCTTTTAACAACGAGGACCAAATCGCCCCTTTTAAAGACCCTTTGATGTACTTTTTTATTAAATGCACTTGCCATTCTAGATTGGTAGATCTCTATGTTTTGACGAGCGATGAGCCTTTCTTCGTCAAGAGATTCCAATTCTTGTAGTCGTAATTTAGCATTCCCTTCTTCATTCATGCCGCTAGCTAACACAATTCGAAGTGAAGGGATTTTAATTTCGAGTGGTAGAATAGCTTCAAAGACATATACGAGTGAGAAAGGTGTGAATTGAGTTGCTCCTCGAACCGTGGTACGATAGGCCCATAGCGCTTCTGGCAATCGCTCGTGCCAATCTCTTTTGTTTTTAGAGACCATTTTCTTTAACAATTTGCATATCGTCTTATTGAATGCTTCGGCTAAACCATTAGTAGGTGGATAATAAGCTGTAGAGGAAATACTTTTGATGTGATATTTCTCACAGAATATAAAAACGATGGTCTCGAAACTGCGGTCCATTATCATGGACAAACCTATTCGGGACTCTGAAACTACATATAATGTTGGTTTTAATAAAGTTAAGAACAACAGCGGTCTTAACTTCATTCAAGGCTACTGCTTCAGCCCATTTAGAAAAGTAATCTGTCACAGCAAATATAAACCGATGCCCCTTTGATGACGGAGGATTAATCGGCCCTACTATATCCATTCCCCATGCTTCAAATGGCCAGGATGTCACTGAAGGGTGTAAAGGTCCAGGGGCCTTGTGTATGTAATCAGCATGAAGTTGACAAACCTTACATCGTTTGGATAATTCATGTGTATCTTTAATCATGGTTGGCCAATAATAACCCATCCTTCTAATTCGATCACATAATTTTGGACCCGTTTGATGTGCTCCACATGTTCCACTATGAGTTTCGGTCATGACTTGATTTGCCTCTTGACTAGATAAACAACGAAGTAAAATACCATCATATGACTTTCTGTATAGAGTTTTGGTATTGACGTCATAGTAAAATTTTGGAGCCCTCCTTCTTATGCTTGTTCGTTCTTTTGGGTCATCTGGTAAAATTCCGAACTGCATATAATCAATAAATGGGTCACGCCAGTCTCCAACCACCATTTCGCATACAGAAAGTCTACTTGATTTGACTAATTGGCATTCGGCAATGGCTTCATGTGTATCTAATGGCGGCAGGATCCTTCTTTCACAAACCAATACTTTAAAGACTTCTCCTTCAGGAAGGGCCATCGAGGCTGCTAGACTTGCTAATGCATCTGCCCTTGCATTCTAGCTTCATGGGATATGTTCAATATTGCAATAAATGAACTTGTTCATCAATCGTTGAGCTATCTTATGATAGTGGCGAATGTCAGGTTTCTTAACTTCATATTGATCATTCACTTGATTTACAATGAGTTTTGAATCTCCACGTATTTCCAAATGTCGAATTTGTGCCTCTGAGCTATTTCCATTCCCATAATAAGGGCCTAATATTCTGCAATATTATTAGAACATGATTTGATTAGTGAGAAGGAATAAAGGATCATATATCCATCAGGGGTTACGAAGACAACTCCTACCCCAGATACCTTTTCTCCGTTTCTATCTGTCCTACTAGCACCATCAAAATACATTTCCCAAGCTTCTTGTTTTGAGCTCTGAAAGGTTTCAACATAAAAGACTGGTTCATCTGGAAAAGCATCCCTTAGCTCGGAATCAGGTGGTAACGGATGCGCGGCCAAGAAATCTGCTAATGCTTGACCCTTCACTGCTTTTTGTGGGACATATATGATATCATACTGGGAAAGGAGAATGGACCATTTTGCTAATCTTGCACTCAAAGATCCCGCCTTTGTTACTAAAGTCTTTAATGGGTTTACACGAGAGACAAGATAAACTGTTTGTGATAGCAGGTAGTGCCTTAGTTTCTGTATTGCAAACATTAACGCGAGGTATTCTTTCTCTATCAGTTAATATCGATGTTCTGCTCCTACCATCATCCTACTTAAGTAGTAAAGTGCCACCTCATGCCCTTGGTTATTCTTTTGTGCCAGCATTGACCCCAATCAATGATCAAGGGCTCGCGTATACAGAATGAATGGTCTCCCTTTCACTGGATCAGCTAAAACAGGAGGCCTAGTAAGATATTTCTTGATATCTTCAAAGGCTTCATCATATGCCTGATCCCATACAAAATTCACTCCTTTCTTCATTAGACGTGAGAATGGCCGGCATCTTCCAGATAAATTAGAAATGAACCTTCGAATATAGGCCAATCGACCTTGGAGTCCTTTTAGTTCTTTTAGATTTCTTGGAGATTTCATTTTTAAAATGGCTTTTGTCTTGATTGGATCAAGCTCGATTCCATCTTTGCGAACAATAAACCCCAAGAACTTTCCCGAAGAAACACCAAAAAAGCATTTCAATGGGTTCATGCGGAGTTTATGCTGTTGAAGTCTTTCAAACACTTCCTTGAGGTCTTTGAGGTGATCCTCCTTTCTTTTGCTTTTAACAGCAAGATCATCTACATAACACTCTACCTTTTTATGTTGCATATCTTTAAAGATTTTCATCATTGCCCTTTGATAAGTGGCCCTTGCATTTTTTAAACCAAAAGGCATTACGATGTAACAATAAATTCCAAATGGTGTTCGAAATGCAGTGTGCTTCTGGTCATCGGGATGAATTTTGATTTGGTTATAACCCGAGAAACCATCCATGAAAGACATTCTTTCGTAACCAAAAGTATTATCAATCATGATTTCTGCAATGGGTAAAGGGAATTCATCCTTAGGACAAGCCTCATTTGAATTTCGAAAAGCAATACAGATTCTAATCTGGCCATTTTTCTTTGTAACGGGAATTGGCTTACCAATCAGGGTGTTGTTCCTCCCTAATGAAGCCAACGTCTTTTAGCTTTTGAACCTCTTTTTCAATTTCATCCATTATGTTTGGTCAGAATCTTCTTTGAGCTTGTTTAATGGGTTTAACATCTTTTCTTAAATTTAACCTATGCATTGCAATTCTTGGATCAAGGCCAGGCATTTCAGAATGAGACCATGCAAAAACATCTTTAAATTCATTCAAAAGACAAGTATCCTCCAAAATTTCATCTCTATTCAATTTTGCATTTACAAAGATTGGACGGGGATCACTTTCTGTTCCTAGATTAATTTGTTTAACTTTATCTTCCGTGGGAGAACTTGATTTTTCATCTTCCATTTCTTTTTCCAGTTCAAAGTACATTTCTTCATTTTCATCTACATCCTCACCTAAAATGGAAATGCAATTAATTGAAAATATAGTCCAACTTGATGAACTAATTTTGAAGTTCAAGTCTTTTTCTTCTTCTTCATGGGAGGGTGTCAAGATCTTATCGCAGTAATGGTGATTGGCTGTTGTTGTTGATGCTCGGCAATATCCTAGACCATATGGGATGAATATAACATGTCCATGATTTTTCCACGATCTTACATGCGTCTCCAATGGAACTGGAATGCCATGACCTTGCTTCAGTCCTTGCCAGCTGGCAACATCATAACCCATCCTTTGCATTATCCATTTAGCCTTATAGCTATACATAGAGAAATCCGGGTCCCTTCCATAGGAATTTCTCCAACAATCACTTGTGAAGGGTATGATACTCTATAAAACACGATAGGCGGCCGATGTTTCATGGGCACAACAAATATTGCTCCTTTTAGCTCTTCTGGAGGCCTAAGAAGATATATCATCAGGATAGGGAGTTTAACAGAGTCGATAAGTGGTTCTTTCCCTCTACCTTCATCTTCTCCCACAAATGATATTACGCCGACTGAGACTCTTTTTGATCTGGCACTTGGAACCTCTACTAGGCTTTTCTTAATGAAAGTTGTCTCTTTAAGCTTTGGACGAATGCTGATCTTGGAGCATTCAGGTACTTCTGTGGCAATGTTAGTAGAGGGTTCACCATTTATTATCTCAACATCCTCTAGTAGCTTTGCGGGTGGAGGTATAGATACCTTGAAATTTTTGTGCTTGTTTTTAGATTTTTTTACAATCAACGCTTTCAATGTGTTTTCATTTGTATCACCGTTAGGTTCTAACGTGTAAAATCTAGAATCCACAAAATATGCTTCCATCCCTTTGAAAGGTTTCTTGTCGGCAAAGACGCGACGTACTTCTGAATTTTTATCTATGTATTTTATACATTGATGTAACGTCGAGGGGACTACATAGTTTTCATGAATCCATGGCCTTCCGAGGAGCAAACTGTAGGAAGTTTCGGCATCAATGGCATAGACCACGACCTGATATTTCATGTCTCCAATTTGACATAGAATAACTATCCTACCGATAACCTTTTGTGTTTCTCCATTGTATGCCGATATGCTGAGTTTTGTATAGATGAGCTTGCTAGTTGGGATTTCCAAATATTTTAAAGCCCGTAATGGCATGAGGTTAATTGCTGATCTAGGGTCAATTTGGATTCTTCGTAATTCAACCTCACCAATATATCCTGTGAAGTATAATGGCCGATTGTGCTTTACGTCCCCAAGTGACATGTCATCCTTCGTGAAGCTAATTGTAGCAGCCATGGCTGCTCTTAAATTGAAACATTCTTTACATTTCGCCTTTTGCTTTACTTGTACTTGGTGGACATGAGATGTATATTGGTCTGGGTTCATGAGAGTCGCCGCAGCAGCTTTTCGAATGTCTGGAGACAACCTCAACATGTCATGCATACTTATACGTGCGGGGATGCGCGCCAGATGTTCAAGCAAATCAAATCTAAAGGGCTCATGTAGACTAGGCAAACCACCAATCTTGACATTTCTTTCTGTAGGCTTTGTAGCCTTGCCTTGGTTAACATTTGCATCGTAATTTTTATGGTAATCTAGCCAAGAGCGAGTCCCTTTGCCTACCTCCTGTACCGCAGGAAAACATAAGGAAATCTCTTCGCTATCTGCTATTGTAGTTTCCGAAGATTCGGAGGATGTCAAATTAGATGGTTCAGACATTGATGAACTCTCTACTTTGTCTTCATCTTCATTTTTCTCTTCATCAAAACTTTCATGGTCGTTCCTGACCATATTGCATGGCCAATATAATTCTTCAACATCCTCATCAACATCCCATGGGGTATCATTATCCCATGTTAAGGCTTCAATTTCTTGGGGGGTCTTGGGTCCTCCTGCAAAACACCATGGAATTGGGTCTGAAGGATTGAGGGGCCCAATTGGTCTAGGCATGCGGCTCATTGCGTGAATAATCCCTTTTGCTTTGATTTCTCTTCTAGCCACATCATCATGTGCCCAAACTTCATCTTCCTCTGACATATATTCGTATGATCTTATGTTTTCTCTATTGGATGAGTAAAAGATCCACACATCAGAGTCCGAGTCTGAACCATCGGCATCATACCCATCAAGTGCGAGAGAATCATCACCTACATCCGAGGATTTGTCCACTTCATCAATCCTATCAATATCTGGACTTTCATCAGCTACTTCTCCCATGATAATTGTAGGAAGATCCTTTTTTTTGCCATTCTGGAGTCAAATTCCATATGGATGCAGTATAAATGGCAATTTTCACTATACCTTCAATCCATCTCCTAATATCATCATCATCAAGCAATTCATTGACATCATCTAGGTTGGTTGACAAACTTGAGGGTTCCAATGGGCCACTGTCACTCTCTGTCAATGTGGGGTCAGGGATTAATCGCATGCGCTGAACGGGAATAAAGTATGGCTCATCGTGGTTTCCTTGAGTAGAAATATGTCGTCTGGTTGAATCTTGACTTAATTCATCTGAACTTTCAGAAGAACTCACACCATCTCTATATCCCCATCTAAGGCCATAGTTACCATCACCTTGATCCAATTCCTCTTTTAATTCTACCATTGAGAGACAGTTGCATGGGAATATATCATCTTTTGACTCACTCGGTTCATCTTTCTGCTTTTGATTTTCTAAAGACAAAAAGAGATTAAGTGGCAAGAAGTCCTTGAGAGTAAATGGAACCCGAGGCTCTTGTATTAACAAATCTATTGAGGTGACAACCTCCTTTGATTTAGTAGGCTTTTTCTTGTTATTTGGCCTATGCTTTTTCTTTTGTTTTCTTGCCCCCAATATAGCATTTCTCGTAGGATAATTGTCACTCCATGTGGGATTTGACAGTGCAACAGAGGCGTGATTCGCTTCTTACTGTCTCCCACCCTTCTTCTGACAAGATATCTGGATGGACCCACATCATTGCACCCTTTGGCATTTCTACTGGAACCAATCCATCCCTACTTTTCAATGGGTTTACCAAGCTAAACTCAGCATCTCCCTCTTCTTCTTGCATGGTGGGAATTCTAACTGGTTGTTTGAAACCTCCAAAGTGAATAGACACCATGTTAGTTGTCACCTCCTTGTCTTCTTTAGCCAAGGTGATGATCCCATTGTCAAGTAACTCATGAACCTTATTCTTAAAGACCCAGCAATCTTTTATACCATGACTTATGACCCTGTGGTATATGCAATACTTTGGGTCATTTGTTTTGCCTTCTTCTTCTGGTCTTTTACATGATGGAAGCTTAATTTTATCAATTTTTAGGAGTATGAAAAATTGACTCAGAGTCTTCAATAGCAAAATCATTTTCTAGAGACATTCTTTCTTTTAAAGTCTGACTTCTCTTCATCTTGTTTTGGTCTTCATTATCTCTCTTCTAACTATTTTCGAGCTTCCTTGAGTCAAGGGGTGAAGCTACTTGAACTGCCATAGCTTTTTTCTTTTTGCCCCCACTTTTGGGTGATTCAATCTTCCTTATAGATTTCTTTTCTATTTCTCGATCTTTAATGATTGTTTCAGCTTTTATTGCTGCTTCTAACAACTCACCAAGATCTTTTGCTTTATTCCTGACCAACTTAGCCCTTATTTTTTAATGTAAATTTGTCCTACTCATGTCCGTCAAGGATTTGTGTGAAAGGTTTTCCAGACATTTGAATGACAAAGCTTGCCATCTTTTGATAAAGGCAGTCGTTGATTCTTCTTTGCCTTATTTTTCTATACATAGGCGCGCTGCAATCACTGAACTGTCTACATCGAAAAAATGATCAGTGAACTTTTGTTCTATATCCTTCCATGACTTTATGGAACCGCTTGGTAGCCTTTTATACCAATCAAATGCTGTTCCTTTCAATGTACTGGTGAACAATCGGATTTTTAATGCATCATTATTAGATATCTCTCCAGTCAACACCTTAAAGTGGCATAGATGTTGATAAGATGAAATACTTCCATCATATGATCGCAAATGAGGCTGCTTGAATTTAGGTGGAAATGGCTCATCATCCATCCAGGCTGGATAAGGTGGGTTTGATCCTTTTTTGGATGATGTTACTCCCTCAGTAGCATTTTCAATCATCTTTTGAACTGCTTCAACCATGACTCGAGTTTTGCTCAACTCTTCTTCATCATTGTTATGGTCCATGTCATGATCATGACTATCTCTTGGATCACGTCTGTTGTGATCATTGCGAGAATGTCTTCCGGACTCCTTTTTGTTAATCTGGGTTTGAAGAGTGACCATCATTGTCATCATCTCTTCAAATCGTTTGTTTGTATCCTGGACATATTGCATGAAACTTGGCGGGGGATTTGACTCTGAGAACTCTGGATTAGCCTCTTGGCCTGTCATATTGACAAGAGCTACACTTGATTTTGAGGAGAGAAGACCTGTGAGCTCGCCTAATACTCCCAATGTTCTTGGTGCCTGATCATTAGATGATCCTTGTGAACTACTTGAATCACAAATGTGATCTTTTTTTGTTACTTTCCTTCCTCTGGTAGCCGTGAAACTCCTTGTTTGCGGCCGTTGAGTGTCAAATAACTCCACCATTTCCTTAACATAGGCCGATGATTCTTTCTTTTTCTTACCTTTACCAACCATAGTGACCGACAAAACTGATTCTTCGGGCTCTTTGGGGATCCACATGGGCGCAATCTTAAATTCATGGGCCTTGCGGTCCACTCTTCTTTTCTTTCTAGATGCCCATTGGCGTGCTACTTGTACACTTGTCTCATCAGATGGTGCCTTTTCTTTAAGCTTTACAATCAATTAAGGTGTGGCATCATTTGAAGGTCGCTCCATAATTTTGACTTGGGTTGGATCAATTATCCTCTTCGCTTTAGCCCTCTTGGCATAACGATGAGCATTGTCTTGCTTGACTTGGTGAAGGGATTGGGTCTGCATAGGTGGAGTCTCACTTGAGTTGACTCGCTTGTTAATTCTTCTTTTATGGCTCTTGGATAGAACTCATGGTCGGACCACCGGCTTTTTTTGCAACAAATTCATAATCATCCTTTTTACTTCGAAGTCTAAATTCTACTGGCATGTTTATTCTTGTTATCATTCGAGGATTATTTGAGCCCGGTGAAAATTTGACAACTAAAGGACCTTTCATTTTCTTAAGGGGGCGCTGTGGGGCCTTTTCACCCATTATCACATTCTTTCCCTTAGGCAAGGTGAGAGGCTCGAAAGCATTTTCAATGGGTACTGACAATCTATCCCACACTGAAGTCTTCATAGGCCGTTGCGTCCGGCTAGGCTTAGCCACTTTGGTGGGGTAAGCACTAGGACGGGACCTGGTAACATCATCCCAAGTTCTAGTCTTTCTTACCACTCTGGTGGGGGCAAGTGCTAGATACAAGGGGCTTTTGTATCATTTTTAAGCTTCCATGACCCGTAAACCGTACCGCTCTGGTGGGGCAGGTGTGGATGCATGGAACTACAAAATTATCTTCATCAATTTTCATTTGACATTTTATATTTGATTGGAATTTAATGGATTGATTATACTTGGATCCATTCATACATACCTTATTTTGAAATTGATATGTTGATGGAGTTTGGTGAAAGTTAGCCAACTGACAATCAGCTCCATGGTGGGACGTCCCTTTCATGTCCTTTGGAACTTGGTAGTTTTCTAACCCTTTGTAAGTTCGTTGACCATTAGCTAGCTGATCAACTCAAAAATGAGGAAATTTGCCTTCTTTTGACACTTCATGAGTTTTGGAGAAAGCAGATTTCTGATTTTCCAAAACTGGATTTTCTCCTTGCAACTCTTCAAACTTTCTTTTTGCAGTTTTTACATGAGTCTTGATCACTTGCAGGGAATTTCTTGCTTGGATTTTGGCTTCTAGGGAATCCTTGTACTTGGTATCATCAAATGTGATAACCAACTTAGTTGCCATTGATGAAACTTGATGACAAAACTTGAGATACTTTATGTTATGCAACCTGAAAAGAAGAAAGAAACAGTGAGCTGAAGTCCCACCAGGTGTGCCAAATTTCTGTACACCATAATAGATGCAAGATGTAAATTGTAAGTATTTTGAGAATTCTCACATACCACATGGTTGTCCATTCTTAACTATTTTCAAATGGAGCAAAACAGAAACCAAGTTTAGTAGTTACTGCCTTAATTCCCCAAGTCATTATCTGTACTGATCAGTTATTTCAATTTGGGGGTGGGAAATTCATTGCTATGGTAGAAAATATGGTTTCCAGTTCTGCACCACCCCAAACATGTGCCAGAACTGATTGGTAATATGTGCTTTGAGATTTGAGGTACATCCAAATGCACCATAAAAACAAAATGTTCTCCGGAAATGTGGTCCAAATATCGTTAAATATACTCTGCCTTGCTAATGTACACCATAATAGATGCAAGATGTAAATTGTATTTCATAGCAAACAGATTTGTTTCTTCCAATTGTATTGTTATATTTCAATCCATAGCTTACTCAGAAAGTCTATGCTTTAGGTTATGGAAGACCATTTAACTTGAACTTGGTCATTAAAGGCTCTATACCAAGAGAGCTCACATTAGTGGACCATAAACAGTGATCCATAAATCCACAAAATGGCATGAGTTCAGCCATGAAAGGCTAAGGTTCAGATCATGAAAGACCATTTAACTTAGCCATCAAAAGCACTATAACAAAGAGAGCTAATCATATGAGTTGACCATAAATGGTGAACCATAAAGCCATAAATTAGCTTGCGTTAAGCCTCAGAAGGCTAAATTTAAGGTTATAAAAGACCATGTAACATGTACCTGCCATAGAAGACTTTATACCCAAACAGAACTCATACGAGTGGACCATAAATGGTGACCCATAAGGCCATATCCATTGGCATGAATTTAGCCAAGAAAGACTAGTTTCAGGTCATAAAAGACCATTTAAGTTGAGCTGGGCCATTAAAGGCACCGTATCAAATAGAGCTCATATAAGTGGACCATAAATGTTGACCCACAAAAAAACTAGCATGAGTTCAACAGTAAGACCAATTAATTTGAACTCAACCATGAAAGGCACCACTATACCTAAGAAAGCCTTGTACGCACAAAAATTTCCATAAAAGTTCATTTGGGTTTGTAGAACCCAGTAAGCTCACTAGATATAGAAAGATATTTGGATTAAACATAAACAATGAAAAAAAGAGACTTGAGATGAATATTCACTCTTAAAGACATCAATTCATTCTTCGTCTTTTTTTTTTTTTGTATCTCATGAAAAGAAATTTACAATGACACATTATCTACGAGCAATAAATTTCATAGGAAAAAGTCAGAAAATGTAGACTCAAAAAGAGATTCTACGCATACAATTCCCATTTTTTACTTTACATGAAATGTAAATAGACAAATAAAAAAAAATGTAGGGATATAGCTCAAAACTAGGAAATCATGCTCCATCCCTTGATGGAGGCATGATCCTAGTCCTTAACCTGCTTCAAATCTTCTCTTCAGGAATGATCTCTTCGCTTAATAATCCCGGCAGCACGTCGTAGGAAAATGGCAGCACAGTACTCTCTTTTTGTATGAATTTCTGCAGAGTTCTTTGTGTTCTTTCTTCTATTCTCCTCCTTTTTTCTTCATTAGGTAGTGGCCCTTTATAGGCCTTTTGAAGCTATCCATGAAGTAGTTGCTGCCCCACGTTTTCCACTTTGCTACAAATTTTCTGTAGCTTGGAATGAATGGGCACCTTCTGTCTCTTCTTAACTACCTTGCTGCCATGTTGGCTACCCATTTCTCATGGGTAGTTGCTTTTTCTAAGGAGTGGATGTCAGTTTCATGTGCCGGCTAATTTCTTTGCATTACCCATGTGGGATTTTCATCTAAGGAGTGGGTACTCCTCTTGACTCCATTTGTCATTTGACCATATATTTGCAAAACACCTGGGCCCTATTACGGGATTGATACCATGCCTAAATTACCGGGCTCACATAGAACAGCTCGCCCACAATCACGAAAAATTGGGTTAAACCGGCCTAGCATGATATGATCACAAAAATCAACTTGGTTTGATATTAATTGGTCCCAACACACTACCACATAAATATGAGAGAGTTTGATGGGTCATGGGAAATTAATTGGATAAAAATCCATTTCTAGCCATAGGATATAACATGGGGTGTGACTCACATAAAGAAGTGGGTAATCATTAATTAACTTGGGAGTGAACCCAATGGCTAAATGGATGTCAATAAATAAGTGAGCCCAATGCATAGCTGGGTTTAGGCCCATCTAAACAGGTCCCACAGCAATTGGTCTTTTGTCCCATAGATTGTCTTTTTTAGCCTGGGTCAGGCCTAGGCCAGAAATAAGCTTTGACTTAGACCAAGATTGGTCACATAATTCGGCCAGAAATGACCCTCCTTTACTCAATTAAAATTGGCCGCATGGACCAATTCATATGGCTCAGGCCAGAGATTGGCCAGAAATTGGCATTAATTCATATGGCTCAGGCTAGAAATTGGAATGGGTTAATTCATATGGCTCAAGCCGACAAAGGTTGGTCTCATGGCCTGGCTCAGAAATCGACTTGAGCTTGACTCAACCAAAATTGATCATGTGGTTTAGGCTTAAAAAAATTCGGCTTGGGCTTCATTGGACCTGAGATGATATGGTTATACAGGTTGACTTGAACTTATATTAATCATATTAATCTCCTTGTGAATTCAAGAGATCTTGACAGGACCCACCAAATACATCAGAGTACACCTCCATGCCATGTAGTGGTCACCAATCATCAACTTGGGGATGGGTCTGGTGGCTAAATTGATTTAGTCCCACTTGATCAAGATCACGCTTAATAAGGTCC
Source organism: Umbellularia californica (assembly GCA_028538565.1). Lineage (NCBI taxonomy): Eukaryota > Viridiplantae > Streptophyta > Magnoliopsida > Laurales > Lauraceae > Umbellularia > Umbellularia californica. Next base: position 77,725,644 of record JAPQWN010000002.1, on the reverse strand, counting down.
GAGCATTGATGATGTTGAATATATATATTTTTTATTTTCAAACACAGAGAGGGATCAACTTTAAGCTCTTATGTTTTTTCTTTTATTTATTATAGAAAAGTTAATATGATCATATTCTAGAGGACCTTTGCATATGCTGTTTCAGTTGTACAGTCCTTAGATGATGAATCAAAGATGATATGAATTTGAAACTTAAGAGTTGATAGGAGGCTTCAGAATCCAAAGCTTTAAAGTAAGTTATACAACGATGAATTATATGAATTGCAACTTTAGTAGGGATGTGTCAAGAGATGTACCTTGTGTTAGAATTGAAAGCCCAAGAGATATCCAGATCTCGTTCAATATTTAGGCTCTATAATTAGTAAAGATGGAAAGATTGAGGTGGATATTTAATATAGGCTAAAAGCTGGATGCTCCAAGTAGAGACATTCTTCTTTGGTTGGCTAAAGAGGACATAGATGGATTTAGTAAAGATACATACGAAGAAATGTAGCCTATATGAGGATTTGGCCTTGGATTAACTAAAATGGTGAAATAGAATTCCTATTGTGGTCTCCTAATATAGTTGGGACAGGGCTTTTATAATAGATGATGGTGATGGCAATAATGATCATAACGACACATTGAAGTCGATACATCCAACTCCTTGGCTTCATTGATTTTATCCGGTGCATTACATTCTGACTATTATGTTCCCTATCTCTTTACTGGTTTGAAGATCTTTGTAGATGTAAAATGCTTCTTTTTGCAGTTTGGAGAAATTATGTCGAATCTTCCAAAAAAGGCTTCCATGAAATCTGCGAGCACAATGGAGAAATGGACGGCACAACTTTATCAAATTATTCTTCTTCTGAGAAGGAGATGGCGCCCTTTCGCCTTTTCTCCCAGGCCATTTGTTCTTTTTCTTCTGTGATGGAGATGCAATGTTGATGATTCTAGTCTTGGGGATTAATGGGTATGGTTCTTCAGATTGGAATGAGTTTTTAATGCATGCTCAACTTACCTGAGCTACAAAATACATGATGATTATATTTTATATTTTTACATGTGTGAAATGAAGATACTTACGCCAACACACTCATGGTTGACTGGTGTTAGCACGTTGGTATCATACATCACACATGTACCCTCGATCCTGACATTGGTAGTATCACTCTTGGCCAGTATGCCGACTTAGTCCAAAAAAAAAACAAAAATAATGAAGATATTCACAAATGCATATCAAATAAAACTATATGTCCAATATTTCTAACACTCAGCTACCCTCACCTCAGTCCATGGTTATCCGATAATTGTAGGATTAGGGAATATTTTAGGATTAACAAGACATGACGTTTGTAATGAAAATATAAACTCTACCCATAACAAGATGCTGCTGGAAGCTGAAACTCCCAGAAAGTATTAACAAGACTTCATGCTTTTATATATATATATATATATATATATATATATATATATTTTCCTGCGAACATACCTAGTCCATGACATTCAGATGTTACAAAACGCTTTGAGGCTCTTCTGATGCATTAAAAATTGTTACTTTCTTCTTTTACACCTTTCCTTTGGCCTGTCACACACCATCACTCAATTTCATGGTTGGTAGAGTACATCAGAATGCAAAAACGAAATGGATATGAACAGAATTACCAAAGGCAGAAGTTCCACACGATGTCATTGATAATGCAATAGCATGTGGACAGCATGCCCATGAATGAAAATCCAGTATAATTCAAGTATACGCCACGGTGCACAGTGAATTAATCACCATTCGATTTGTCGATAGAAGCCTTGCTTCCTAAATCGAGACTCGTGGATCTTATGGACCCACAAAAGTCTCCCAGATTGGAATCCATCTTCTGATCTCAAAGAATAATGGGGCATCCTACAGCCATGCTGGATCTTCCGATCTATATTTTTTTAAAAATTTTTTTAACAAATAGTTGAATTATATATAGTTGCAAATATTGCTGATCTGATTGCATGGCCACAGGATACGAAACATAAAGCCAAGTAATCATCGATCTCAACCAAAGAGAGGAGTTTCAAGAACAAGTTTAGAGGATTAGCAAGTACATCCATAATTAATACATATATTAGCAGTGTTGGGTATCACAAGGTTATAATGTTCTCTGTGCAAATGACTACATAATTAATGCATATATAAGAAGTGTTGGGTATCTTAAGGTTCTAATGTTCTCTCTGCAAACGACCCTACTTGGATGTCACAAGAATAATCAAAACATAAACAACCTGCAAATACAGCCATCAAATTGAACCCAGGAAGACAAAAGGGATTAGATAAGAAGCTTTGGACTTAGCAGCTAATTGGAGCAGGCGCCGGAGGTGGCTGCATATCCACACGCTCTGACTGATGAACCTCCCGTGACTTTGTTTCACTCTTGTCGCCTTCAAGGCTACTGTTTTCGATCACTTTGTTCTCAGTTCTATCTTTTCCTTCAACCTGTGAAGTAGATTTGTTTCCATCACTATTTGATTTTGTCTCCTTACCCTGTGTTTGTTCCCCAGAAGCTACATTCTCCCTATGATCCTCCTCAGTCGGTTCAACATCTTCTTTTGATTGAACTTTGTTTCCATCTTCGGCTCCTTCAGAAATAGCAGCTTCTGGTTCTGCATGATCCTTCTTCATTATCTCCACATCTTGCATTTTAACATCTTCCTTGTCTTGGGTTTCTACATGAGCTGTCTTCTCATTTACATTATCATTCTTGGTTAGCTCTTCACTTTCCTGCATTTTAACTTCCTTTCCGCCCTGATTTGTTTCTGAAACTTCTGCACCTATTGCTGTGTCACTGCCCTTCTTGTTTGCCTCTTCATCATGGAATTCATCTTCTTTCCCCGCTTTGGTTTCATGGGCACCATCTGCTTCCATGTCATCCTTCTTCGAACCTGGCGATTTCCTGCTCCGCTTCTTCTTAGGCTCACCTGGAGGCGGAGCTGCCTTTATTTTCCCACTGATCCTTGCCGATCTCCTCGGGGTCTCTCCAGTGCCCCAGTCAAATTCAGAGATCGGAGGATTTCCAGGGTGGGACTTGAGGTATTGCTCCAACTGCCTTCTGTTATTCATCTCTTCTCCTGTGGGCGCAGTGAAAACAATTTCGCTTTTCCTTGGGGTCCCTTTCTTGGGTATAAACTGCAGAGAATGTGTCAATAAGAATATTGGCATAGTAAATCATTCAAATATAGTAAGCAGAATGGTGAATAGAGATAACAGAGAAAATACAAAGCGACGGCTACTATCAAAATATAACCAAGCATGAGCTCAGAGAAAAAATCATGATAATCAAATTCAGATATGATCATAAATTACATTTAGTTGCATAAGTCAGTTCAAGTGTGTGGACATGAAAAATAAACAAAAAAGCAACATATCCAATGATTTGTTCTTCAATACAATTGTTCCATTTATTCTCTTTATTTTTTCAAAAAAATAAATAAATAAATAAATAAAGTAACATTTATTGATGTCCATGGGCAGACCTACATCCCCTGCCAGACTTGGTTCCGCTTCCAGAACACGTGTGAAAATCATAGGTCTGCTTCCAACACTAAATGAAAATCATGGGCCTGCCCCCAAAAACCAACATGAAAATCCTGGGTCTACACCCCAAACCCAACTACTTGTTTGGGCCCAACTTCCTCAAATGAAAATCCTGGGTTGCCACGGTTCCATGTCCTGCTAAGGCTCAATACACCGTTCTCTATTAGCTTAAGCTTTTAGAGTAAGTGGTTGTCAACACAGATATATAAACTCAAAACGCACTGTAGTAACCAGAGCTCTTTATAAGAAAGTTAGAAAATTCTAATCTATGATTAACATCATACTGCCTGTAAGCCATATGGTGAAATCATTAACACTTTAAAACATACTTTCCAAGTAAGCTTTCTAAAAGCACAATAAACATTGTCTGATGGAAACACATTTCTAAAACATGAGTGGTCTGTCATACAGTGGTGAAGATCCAGACACTAGACTGGACTCTTTTTTGCTTTATTCTATTCTATTCTTTTATTTATTTCTGTGAGAAGCAATGATGAATTTTATTTGAAAAACAATAAAAAAGAAAACCATAAATCCATTGTGTGTGTCTGTGTCTTTGGGGGGCCGAGGGGGGGGTGGTTCGAAACACACTTTATACGAATGTTAGAAAATTCTAATCTATGATTAACATCATACCGCCTCTAAGCCATATGGTGAAATCATTAACACTTTAAACCATATTTTCCAGGTAAGCTTTTTAAAGCACAATAAACATTCTCTGATGTCGAAAACATTTCCAAGAAAAAATGAGTGGTCTGTCATACAGCGGTGCAGATTCAGATGCTAGACTGGACTCTATTTTGGTTTATTCTCTTATCTTATTTTATTTTATTTTTTTGTGAGAAGCAATGATGAAGAATTTTATTTGAAAAATAATAAAAAAGAAAAGCATAAATCAATTAAATAAAAGGCAGTCTAATGAGTCAATAGACAGCTACCAAAACAGGATGCACACCGAAAACAAGATTACATTTCCTTGCATTTTTTTTAGCAACTGTGCTCTAAGCATAACCAGGCCTGCAGTAAATCAAAGATTTTGGTAATCGGTTATGCGCAGGTAAAAATGCCCAATATTTGGGTCCTACTACGCACCTCGACCAACCTAGATTGCCAAATTCGCACCCTCTGGAAATGAATTCAAAGCAAAATAGTTGTATTTCTCTCATTCACCTGTGTCGCTATATTATCACTGAAACTAAGAAATTTGCGATGATGAGAAAAGGTCACATGAGCTCCAACCCCAATGAATTCATCAGCAACAACAGTTCTCTGCAATGGTATTTTTTCTTGAATGCCTAGAAATGCTTCCAGCCAGATCATATCTGATTACAATATTTTTGCTTTCAAAGTAGTAGTTTTATTGCCATCCAAATCTACCACTTACTTTAGAGGATGGCAGAATCTAAATACTAGAGAGTACCTTATTAGCATAAATTTCCCTTCTCAACAAAATAATTTCTCCTTATTTGCTTGTCTTTAGAGGAAAGATTTCCCACCTCAAGCTGTTTAACAATTGGTTTAAGTAAATTCATGCTATCTTCTTATCTCTTCTTTTAAAAAGCAACTTTTCGCTATAAGATAAACCAATCCAATCCATCAAGATCCACATAAAATATTACTAGCATCTCTACTCTCGGTCTTCCACCTCCGGAGAATGACCAATAGCTAAATGAAAACATGGCTATGCCTTTGATCCAAAGTAAACCTCTACTTGTATGTCTTACTTGAGCCACCAAAAAACACCACTTCTATTCCCCAACATTGGCTTTTATTACATAGAATGTATCTAGCATTATTCAACATTCAATTCTAACCACAAACCTCCGATTCGTACTAGGATATCACTTGCAACCTCCTCCACTAACTCAGTTCTGTAGCATTCCAAAGTCTCAACGGTAACTGAATTTATTGACTCCATACATAACAAAAGGGAAAGCACTGGCAATACCAACATTTTAAATATCACATGAAAACTCTGTAATAGTCCAAAAGTATCATCTTAAAGTTATAATTCAAGATTTCGTTAAACACCAATCCTTTTTTTTTAATGGTTTCAAGCACCAATCCTCTTTATTTTTGTTCACCATGTCTCAAGGTGTATGAACATCAATTGCAAGCAGGCATGATCTTCCCTAGATGAACCAAAAACACAAATGTCTTTTGTTCACCATATCTTACAGCCATCCTGAGTAAGAAGTCATTCAAGTATCCAGATTATTACCAAGCACACAATAATTTATGGGAATTTAATATTTTGGAAACAAGCATCTTAATTTTGGACCTTATGTTGTTTCCACTGTAAAGAGTACGAGCTGAATGAAACTACTTTTCAATCTGTGTTTAAAGTTCACATATACTAACTACACATCTATCAAACAAAACCTCCATTTGCTGAACCATCATCCATGATTCGTCCAATCTCTGCAGTAATATAGTTATGAGATATTGTCCTCCCCCAAGCCCTAAACTCCTCATCTGACAGGATATGATTGCTTAAACATGTAGCTATTTAAAGAATAGATACTAGCCTCTGAGGGAAGAACTCAATTTCTAAGTACAGCTCCAGAAATACTTAAAATGGTTATGTTCTAAAAAATTGCTACATGATTATACGATAAGTAGATAAACCGCAACCTGGAGTATGGAGTTACTAGAATCCCCTGTAACTGGTCAATACATATCAGAAAAACAATGAAGAAAAAAAGAACTCGAATAAAAAAACCATTCTAATGAAACAAGTATCAAAAGTTATCAGCACGGCACAAGTCTTCATCTTCAACTCAATGTCATGTGTCACCCCAAAAGTTGATAATGTAATGATCAACATGATATTTATGTACTACTACCAAAAAAAGGATATTTATGTAGTTACAAATAAACATTAGAGACAATTCTTGGTATCATGTTTCATTTTTATTTTTATTTTTTTTTATTATTATTTTTTTTCAATTGTCAAAATGACACCCATTCTGAGTCTCCTATAATCTCCATTCATACCACGGAGCAATTTTGGGAATCTGACTCTCGCACTAAAAAAGTTCGTCTCACAAGTCCTTAATTATTTGGACAATGCCGTCGTGTGCCATTGCTAATTAAAAAAAAAAAAGAAAAAGTGTTTCCTTGCTTCTATTAAAGCAGAGTCAGGACCTTACTAGTTGAAGCAGATTCGCTTGCGGGTATAAAATAAGGGCAAGGATGTTTTCATCCTCCATGGAGAGATTATACATCAACTGTAAACAAGATCAAATAATGGAGAGGCAGATCCATGGAAAAATAAGGAGTGAATTAATCACAACTTGCCTTACAAAATACATCACCTCTGTGATTTTGACTTTATCATGTACCGTGTTAGTATTTCCTCTTTTTATTAGCTTGATATTGCCTTAATAGGCTGATAGTTGTACAAATCTTGATGTACAAATCTGATAGTTGTAATCAATTAATTATCGCTACTCAAATACACACACACAAATATATATATATATATATATATATATTAGTGATATATAGAATATCTTGAATTTCTTTAGCTAGCCATTCCTACCAAAACCTCAAGGCGTTAGTAGAGGCAGCGGAAATACTTTTCAATAGAATAAATAAGAAGCAGACTAAAGAAAGCTGCCCAATCAAACTTTATTTGCTCAAGTCATGACTTATTTTCCAGCAGGTCTAGATCCTCCCCCCACAGCACCAATGAATCCAAACAGAAAATTCCTGCTTCCATTAGTTTTATAGTGATAAGAGAACCATTTTGTTCCAAACAATTCAAAAAATATATATACTCTCCCTATTACTTCTGATAATAGTTTTCCATTTTCGGATAAGATTCAAAAGTATTTTATACGACCACTTCTCATAATAGGACATTTGCTTCTATAATATTGTTCAAGAAAGGAAATAGAACAAGGAAAAGGGCTTTACAACAATTAACAAGACAGGAAAAGAAGTTTTAACCTTAAACAAAAAAACTGCCACGGAAATAACACGTGGAGGGCTCATTATGGGAAAAGTACAAATTTCAGCAAAAGAAATCACCCCTACAGTCCAATACGACTGATCCTATCTTTGCTCTAAGTCCTTGCTAAGTCATTTATGTATTCTCTCTAAAGGGTAAGCAAAACCTAAAATTCCCTTGCTAAATGGAATTTAACACTGACAAAATTTGGCCTTTTACAAGGAATAGCAGAGCCCTTACCTAGTGCCTTTCTATCAAAGGAAGACACGCTAATGAAACCCTAATCAGTCAAAGAACAATAAGAGGAGAGAAACAGAGTAAGAATCAAAAGAAACATCCATAATCCACAACATTAGAAGTAGAAACCGAACTGACCAAGAAAAAGAGGCAAATGATAGAGCAAACTAATGTTTAATGTTTTCAAGAAAATAGATGAGGCTAACACCCAAACAATTCTTATCCCTCCAATTCTGGAAGTAAAGCACAAGCAATTCAGCATCTGTCATTCTCAAATTATGGCAGATACCAAAGTAGAGAACACTAACTATTAGAAATGTGAGGACAAAATCACTACCACTCAGATTTCCACAGAGACACAGAACCTTTCAACAAAACCTAGTTCATGAATCACTACATTAAAGAAATTCAGTAACAATAATGGATAAGAAATCAAAAAAACCTAGGAAGACACCAATCAAAGAGTTTAAGTCCATTGAAGTAAATAAATATGAACAGAAGATTTTGTGGAATCGAATGAAAAAAAAAAAAAAAAAAGCCAACAGATCCATAGAAGAAATGACTTCGTGATACTTTTCATTTTCAATGAAGCCTCGAATTTTCCACACCAAGATACAAAATCATAAATGTCCAAGCAATTCGCATCTTGTAATGAGAGCACTCATTGTTTTTGCATAAAGGATGAAATTACCACGCACTTAAAACCCAGCCAACACCATCCACGTGAATTTTTATGGCAAAAACATGGAAGAAAATGGAATCAGTGTATCAATGAGGTCACAGCCCCAAAAGCATGAACGCAGAAAAATGTACTTTACTCCTGCTCATGCTAGTGCACAATTTTATTTTATTTTTTTGTTAAAAAAAAAGACATCCCATTTTTTCAGAAAAGAACATTAACTACAAACACCAGACCTAAACCATTACAAAAAAAAAAATGACGAGAAGAAGCTAACAAACATGACATAGATTTTTATACATACTCTAGCAATTTTCTAAATACAGAAAGAGCAAATATCAACTGACAGAAAAGTTCAAAGAAATTACTATTGCCATTTATATTATTAATTCACATTTTGAAAAGGAAGAAGGAAACTTTAGCAAACCCCAGCCCAAAACTCATTATGAAAAAAAGGAGCTATTTCGACAACTACAACATAAACAAGCAGCACAATTTGAGCAATTTCCACCCCAAAACATAGAATGCAAACCAAACTCACGTCAATTTTCGAGAAACAGAGAAAACAAACCAAAATTAATCTGTGTTAGCCATGACTGCTCATTTATGCCAAAAGAGGGGACTTTTCTACAACCTTAGCCACAACATGATTACATAGTTAATAGATTTGTAGTGCAAAAGACAGAAGGTAACACATAATAACCCAGAAAAATACGCACTAGATATATCTACTCAAATTACTGTTTGTATCTATTTGACATTTTTAAAAGAAAGATAAGTGGGCTTTTTTATAAGCCCTGCCAGAAGAAACATCACACTTGGGAATTTCTACATCAAAAACACAGAAATAGAAACAAACAGGAAAAAAAAAAGGAAAAAATCCATTTACTTCAATTTCATAGAAATAAGAAAATGTCAACCAACCCATACCCTGGGAAAACATCACCATACAAGCAAAACCCAGCAAAAAAAAAAAAAGGAAACAAACCCAGAAAAGTTTAGAAGAAATTGGAAACCATTTAAGAATAACAATAGAAAGTCTCAATATTTTTTTTTTCTGAAATATCATCACAATTTGACAATTCCTGCAGCAAAAACCGCACACGCAGCTGCAGACAGAATGGCTAAAGCCATAAAGGCATTTAATTCAACTCTCTTTACCAATAAAGAAAGAATAAAAAATGCTAAAGCCATTTACTGATTTACTTCAATGCTCTTTGTAGAACCCCTAACCAATCATATCACATAAAAAAGGTGATTATTCTTCTTCAAACACTGGCAGAATCACTGACACCACCACTCAAGAAATTTCATCAACACAAACACAACAAACCAAACCCATAACTTTTCAAATTTAAAAAAAAAAAAAAAAAAAAAAAAGAAAAAAAAAAAAACCTCCTCACGCTACGCTATGCAAATTACTATTCCATTAAAACCCATTCATTGAATGATGAAACTATCACCATTCAAGCAATTCCAAATACAAATTCTCAAGAAGGGAAAATGAAAATACAGAAACAAAACAGAATTAAAAAAAAAAAAAAACCAAAAAATTGGAAGCCAAACAACAACAAAAAATCCATATATTCAAGTTCCATTAAAGAAAGAAAATTTCTAGGAAGCCCTGCCTTCGGAAAACATTGCCATACAAGCAATTCCCAGCACAAAGACAAAAAAGAAAATCAACAAAAAATATTCAAATAAGCAAGGAAAGCATTCATACAAACAGGTAAATATATTTACTGTGGGACAATTTCCCCAGCAAGTTGCAATTTTTTCTACAAAATCATCACAGTATGAAATTCTCACAACAAATATAAAACACACAGACAAAAAAAAAAAAAAAAATTAGTAATAGTACTTATAAATTAATAATAAATAAATAAATAAATCCATTTACTTCCCCTCTTCTGCAGAACCACTGACCGGTCATTTAATTTAGAACCACTAACCAATCATCTCCCATAAAAATATGATTTTTCCTATGCAAACACCGGCCACCACTGGAGACTTGAAACTTGATCAGCACAAAACACATAACAAACCAAACCCCTAATTTCCAAAGTTAAATAAAAAGAAGAAATAAAAAACCTCATTTACTCCTCCCACTTATCAAAATATACTATTCCATTAAAAATCCTTCCTTTGTACTTTTCCTGAAAAACCAGGCCCAAAACAATCACCATTCAAGCAATTCCCACTGCAAATTCTCAACAAGGGAAAAGGCAAATACAGAAACAGAAGTCACAATTCAATCAAACTGCAATAAGAACCCAACAAGATTAAAACTAAAAAGTGCAAACAGTATCAGAACAGCAAAACAAACAAAACCCAGAAGAATCCCAGCAAAAAAAAAAAAAAAAAACAGTAACAACAACAAACATAATTCATTCATCAATTCAACAAAGAAAAATCAAGAAACAGTAGCAGAAAAAAGATACAGACAAAAGAAAGTACATAATATGGGGTGTAGAGAGAGAGAGAGAGAGAGAGATAGATACCATTTTCTTCCAACCAATAGGAGCAGGAAGCTCCACACACACCATTTCAGAGTTCTCACTTGCCATTTCAATCAAACCCACATAACCAAATAAGCTAAAGACAACCCACAACTATTATCGCACAAAGCTTCTTCCTTTTTCCTCTCTCTCTGTCTCACTTCAGATATTTCTATATATAAACACATATGAAAAGAGAAGACTCTCTCTCTCTCTCTATCTCTCTGGGTGTGGTTCAAAGTTTATTAAGTTCCTACAACTGCCATGAGCAATCTTTGTGGGGCTAGAGAGAGAGAAGCATCGTACGGACACCTGCCCCTGAGATGGGAGATTCAAGGGCCTGGATTACGTTCCTCAAGGTCCAAACTTAACTGAATTGGAATTTGCCCTTTCACGTCCGAATGCAATGAGATATCGGATTCGAAACGAGTGACGTATGACATCACCTCACTCCCTTATATTTATTCATATCAGATTTTATCACAAGGTTTATTTTAGATTTTGGTGCAAACCCTAAGCACCATTCCCACTGGAGAACCACCTTGGACTCTCCATTGTGGGGCCCCATTTTTATCAAATCCAAACTTTTCAATGGTTTTCTGTCAAAAGTATCAGTAATTACTACTAATCTAAGTGGAATTGACCGTTGGATTGAGATAGTGTAAATTATACTTGTCTTATCTCAATCCAAACACTAATACTACTCTAATGATTATTCTGTTTGGTGATAATATTAATTATTTAGGAATAACTTAATCAAACGGTTTGGATTAAATGAGATTTGCTCCATAGTAGAGATCAGGGGTGGAGAAAGTTTGCCAATAGGTACATCCGGGCTACAGCGAATAAATTATTTTTGTTTATTATTCTTTGAGGAAGAGTCACTACGGGGTGAGCTGCTTATGATAATATCTATATCCATCCCAAGTTATCTGCCAGTGCTGGATACTCTGAGACCATGTCTTACACATAAACATCCATATCTACCTACCCCTATATATCAAAGTTGATGGGGCCTCCTGCATTTATAGAATCCAAACAATTGAGAACTACTCTCCTCTAGTGTTATGTCATTGGGCCAGGCTTTAGTCCAAATGGATGTGGATGGATACAAAGATTGATTGATTATAGTAATGCAATTTAAGTAAAAAAAAAATGAATGAACTGAGGACTAGGCATGTCAATTTGGCCCTAAGACGAGGGTGGCCAGCCAGGCCTTCGAAAACCCCTTAAAATGAGGGTTTGGATAATTTTTTGGAGGCCCTAAAATTTGAGGGCCATCCCCGGCCTTGGCCCTCCTACTTTTATTTATTTTATTTTATATATATTTATTTGTATATAAATATATACTAAAATATCCTTATCGCAATCACTTAGTAGTAATAAAAGGGGGATATGAAGGCAATCTCCTACCCACCCATCCATCACAAAATGCCCTTAAAGTCCACACACATACTTGATTCATTTTATCTATATTTAATTATTTAAGTTATGTATTGTACTTAATACATAAGCAATAAGTGTTCCACAATTGATTCTAATCCCTTTCTTATAGTTTTATTGTTTATGATTTAGTCTTTTTTTATTATTTTTTCTTTATCTTGTGAGTGCAAGGGGGGTATACTCTTTCCTATCAATAATGATACACTTTTTCCTCTATATATTTACTTGGATGCTAACCAAATCATAAAGGTAGTTTGTATGTACTTGAAACTTTAAGGATATAGGGTGATCCAAATATCCTTTTAACTAGAAAATTACAACTCATAATTTTTAAAAGTCCAAACTAATAGTATTTCTTAAGTTCATTTATTTTGTGACTGAAATCCAACAACGCTTAATAGTCAGATTAGTATTAAATTAAAAATAACGCCAATAGATAAAAGATATGTGAATATCAATAGTTTAAAATTCTCACAAAGATAAGATACTGCTAAAATGGCTTCATACGTTGAAATTCTTATGAAAAGTGTGAAATAGACCAGAGTCTTAAAGGTAAATAAGGCTAAGAATTTAGTCAACCTTACTGAAGAAAATTTTGTGGCAGTAGCGATAGTGGTGAACCTCGTTAGCAGCTGTAGAGATTGATAAGATTACCCAACACATTTGTAGATACGAAAGTGCTTTCATCTCCTACAAGCACATAGAAGATAGCAAAGAACTCTACATGAGCAACTCCTTATGGCCAAAGTGGATGGTCAAGGGAAAGTGGTTCTACACTCCTCATCCGGGAAGTGTCTAACTTTGACTGAAGTAAAACATGTGCCCGATGTGGAAGAATCTAGTTTCAGGTGCAGTTCTAGAAAGTTATGGCTTTACGATTTCTTTTTGGTGACATTTTGAGATCACTTCAAACCCCCACATGTGTAAAACTCATTCCCATGACATGAAGTGTTCATTTCCACGAGACACTTCCGTGATATTTTTAAATGAGACGTGGTAAAAATAATGACATTGGTGGCCAAGGCTATTAGGCGCCCAATAATGTGGTTTTTTTAACGTTTTTTTACGTAGTGCCTGGTATGAGCTCTATGTCTTTTATAAGCGGGGTGGGTGTGCTACAGTGCAGTGGTTTGCTGTGTGTGGTGTGCTCAGTGCTGTGTGAGTGAGTGCAATGGTGTGGCTCCATAAGTAATCTATAGAAGTAGATATATACCTGAAACTCTGGGGTCAACCTTGATTGCACAAATTCAGTCCAAACTAATTTGTCGATAAACTTATACTTTGTAGGTGGCTCCACAAGTAATTCGGGATTATCTTTGAATGGAAGTATGTACTTAGTAGTCAGAGTTGTCTTGAACGTCCTCCACTTGAGGCCAATATCAGATATAACTTGAGCCCTCGTACTTTCATCCAACACAAATCTGGTCTATACCAAATGAATTAAATGGTAAGCGACTTCCCGTAATATTTTCATGCCAATTAATACAACACAAGATGCACATAAGAATCAGGGGAATAAAATGAGGATTCCCGAATCATATATAGTACGACCAGTAATTTGCTTAAAACAAATATTGCAAACTATACAAATGTTTTCACGGAGTCTCATGCAATTAACTTATCGACCTATACGTAACATTGTGTGTGTGTGCGTGCGTCTCAAAAATAGGGCATGCATGCTGAAATGAAAGGGGAAACTTATCACATAGACAAATCCAAAATTATGAGCAGCCCAAACATGTAAGTAACAAAGACCACAAGTTCTGTTTAGAATGCTTCATAAAACTAAATATTAAGGCAGATGACGGGGACAATATCAAATAAACATGGAGATATCATATAGAAAAAATATGTTGTGTTAAATAGTAAAAACGACAAATAGCTTAGTAAGGCACATATTATTCTAAGGTCTTCCAAAAGTAAAAGGAAATCACATATTTATTTACCTTCATTGTAGCCCATAAATCTCTTTCCAGCTGCCCTTCCCTAAAATCTTTCAATTTACGCCAATCACTAAATGCGTTAAGTGGGACCATCACTCTTGCCAAAGCCCCTTCGTAACCAGCTATTTTCCTGCATACTTCTTGTGGTGTAGGCCTACCCTTTTGATCATACTCAACAGTAATTACATTTCCATCCCAATTCTTGGTCAACTCAAGCATTAAAGTTGTCCCCCTAGCTTTCCTTTTTTTTTGAATGCAGGGTTGACCAACATTACTTATGTTGTCCTGTGATTCACCATTCCTTTCTAGATCCATTACTAGCTGTGAAAAAAAAAACATACATATCAATAAATATATTGTATGTCATGGAATAAGTAATAGATACAACGATGAAATGCATAGCATACTAACACTACCACTAAGTGTGACATCAATTCAAATAACCTATATATGCTTCTTATAAACAAGTACATATGGGAATATTTAGCAATAAGAAACACTTACACAAAAAACACAATTTTAATACATTTTCAAAAATCAATGTCAGTCCAAGTCCCCTCGGCATCTTCACGCGTGTACATTGCCTCAGATTCATTTATAGCATCCAATGGTTCATCATATTGCATTACTTCAGGACGAGTTTGATCTCCAATGCCAGCATCAAAGAGGACTTCTTCATTGTCATCAACATTATAGGTTCTTTCAGGAGTTGCTAGAGCAATGGACCATTTATGATTGACTGGATCAGGTACATAGAAGACTTTCTTTGCTTGAAAGAATCAGATTTATAACCAATTCTAGCAAGATCAACTATGGTGAATCCCAGCTCATCTACCTTAAAGCTAGTCTTGTTGTCAACCCAATCACACTTGAACAATGGGATTTTGAAATGACTATAATCAATCAACCATATTTCCACAATAACATCATCGTACCCTGATTTGCAGAAAACAGGATTATTATCCTTTGCACTAGACACGTTCATCGCCGTGGCCACTAGACTTACACCACTATTCTGAGTGACATGTGAGCATCACGATCCTTTGTGGTAAAATGACAAATGGTATAACTATGATATTTCATAACATGTATACGAGGACCTTGTGATACCCATCTCAAGATTTCTGAGATGTTGTTACCGATGACACGTCGATCTTCAAAAACCTGTGTTCCTAAGAAAATTAGTCACATTTAGTAAATAGACACAACACAAGTCTTACGGTTGACAATTGTTACCTCATTTTTGAGCCAAGAACTAAAAGAATGGTTATGTTCATCTTGTAACCATTTCTGAATTTTGGACTGCCGAGGAAATGTTTTCTTTAGGTGGTTCATGTGTCTCCTGCATAGTTTTCCATACGAACCGCATGTTAGCTCTAAAACTAGTGTAACGCTTTAATTTGTAAGTCAAGAAGTTAAAATATAATTACTCAATATAGGGTTGAACAATACTTGTGTTGTGCAATACAATGTGCTTGCTCCAAGGACTTAGCATCAACTTCAACAAAATCACCTCCTGGAGGATTCTTTCCAGTCACAATTTCAGGGTAAGTTTTATCTTCAAATGGTGGAATTCCAACTGCATTCAATCCAGAGAAGTGCTCACTACAAAATTCAACCGCTTCCTCCGCAATATAACACTCTGCCATGCAACCTTCTGGACGGTAACGATTTCGTACTTGACCTTTTAAAACCGACATATACCTAAAACATAGTAAACCATTGATTACTTTATATAATTTAAATTAGTAAATTGTACTTGAAGAATATTTAAAGTTATTAATACCTCTCAAATCCATACATCCATCGAAAACAAACAGGGCCCCCAATCTGAACTTCTCGAACGAGATGGACGGTTAAATGAACCATAATATCAAAGAATGATGGTGGGAAATATTTTTCTAGCAAACACAAGGTGACCGCCAGATTCTTCTGAACTTCAAGCAATCGAGGTACATCCATTACCTTCGCACATAATTCATTAAAAAATGAGCAAAATCTGATAAGTACAACTCTCACATGTTTTGGTAGCACGGATCATATAGCAACAGGAAGTAATTGCTGCATCAACACATGGCAATCATGAGATTTCATACCTCCCAACTTTAAGTCTTGCATAGAAACCAATGCTTTGAAATTTGATGAGTATCCATCTGGAACTTTTAACTTATGCAATGTTTCACACACACTGAATTTCTCTTCTTTGGATAATGAGAAACAAGCTGGTGATAAGTACGCTCTATTTTGACTTACATCAGGTGCCAGTTCATCACTTAAACCCATATCTTGCAAATCAAGGCGACTATTCAGTCCATCCTTTGTTTTACCTGGAATATTCAGCAAGGTTCCAATAAGACTCTCACAAACATTTTTCTCTATGTGCATCACATCCAAGTTGTGTCGAAGAAGCAAGTATTCCCAGTAATCGAGGTTAAAGAAAATTGACTTCTTCTTCCAACAAATTCTAGCACCATCATCACTAATATCTTCCACTCGCTTCCTCTTCAATGAAGTTGATCTTTTTGATTTTTTATTCTTTTTCTTGGGCTTCTCTTTTGGTACTGGTTTCCCCCACAAGGTTTTGATTCCATTAACCTTTTCTGCCACTTCTTCACCAGTCAAAGGAATTGGTGTTGATTGAAACTCTTGCTCACCATTAAATGCTTTTTTCTGTTTCCGAAAGGGATGATCTTCTGGAAGGAACATTCGATGGGCCATGTATACATTCTTCCTCGAATGTTTTAATCTGCATGATTGTGTCTCTTCACCACATATGGGGCAACCATGATAGCCTTTTACAACACAACCAGACAAATTACCATATGCAGGGAAATCATTAATGGTCCACAACAACACTGCTTTCAATGTAAAAGCCTCTTGTCGGTAAGTATCATGAACTTTAACCCCTGTATTCCATAGTGTTTTTAAGTCATCGATTAATGGTTCTAGGTAAACATCGATGTCGTTTCCAGGCTGTCGTGGACCCGATATCAACATCGTTAACATCACAAACTTTCTTTTCATGTACAACCAAGGCGGGAGATTGTAAGTGACTAACATTACTACCCAACAACTATACTTGCTGCTCATCGAACCATGCGGATTGACCCTATCTGCTGAAAGTGCTAAGCGCAAATTTCTTGGCTCTTGTGCAAACTCCGGCCATTTATCATCTACCAACTTCCATGCAGGGGAGTCAGCTGGGTGGCATAACTTATCGTCAACCATTCTCTCATCAGCGTGCCAAGTCATCTGTTTTGATGTCTATACCGACTGATGTCGGCCATGGAAGCCTTCGTGCACTCTACTTGCATCCAGGCATCGATCTTGGACTCCTCATCTTCTAGCTGTCTCAAGACCTCACCAGGAGTCCCTTGTGCAGCTCCTGATATGATGATATCCTGCTCGTTGAGAAAGCCTATCTTATGCTTCTCTCCAAAAAGGAAGGCCAAAACCTCCTCCCGACGGACACCATCTGATCTACCAAGACCCTTCCCAGGAAACTGCTTGACATCAAGCTCCTTCTTGGAAAGCCCCCGATACACCGAAAAGCTCTCCACGAACCATTTCGTGAAGCCAGAAGTCCGAAAAGTGGGCAGCTCAGGATAGGAAATCATGGCGGTAGTGTCCTTAACACTGTAAAAAGCTCATGCATTCCTCAAGCTGCAATGCAAAACGCGAAGGGACACACGGCTGGATATCCACAAAAAGATGTCTACGGTACACCATCGTACCAACCCGTATGTTGAAAAGCCATCTCTTCTCCGCGTTTGTCAAACCACAGTGTCTTCCCGACCCTGCCCTGGTCGAATCACGGGAGACACCAAAGTCAAAAGCCTTTTTCGGCAAACCGGGAGAAAGCTTCACTGAACACTGCCTAAACTCGACGTCCCTGAACCGTCAGATCCTCAAACGGGCAGACAAAAGAGATTCGAAAACGGCTGTCCCTCTAACCAAACGAATCATAAAAGGATCTTCGTCTTGTGCAACTCCTAACCAATGGAAGCTAAGACAGTGGTATACATACCACGAATAGAATATGTGGGCAGAAAATACCCTGTTCATAGGGAGCCCAAGCCGAACCAGGAAAGCAGCAGCCTGCAGTTCAGTACACAAGTAGGAGTAAAGAGCAGGTACCAAAGCCAGCCGCTCTCCAAACGCCATCGGCCTAGCCAGAAAAATACAATGCGGCCTGATGTGTGTTCCATCTCCTCCAGTAAAAACAGCCTCACCCAGCCAATAAGTGAGGTAAACAGCGAGATCTCTCACCATGCAATGTCAGGATAAATGGTATCTGTGCTTGCGAAGAACTTCATCAACTCTTCTCGCATAGCGGCGATCTTCTTCAAACTTGATGCTTTAGCCCTAGCATCCTGGGCCATGCCATCAGAAGACTTCCCGCTGTCAAAAAAGTTGGAGCTGCAACTCCTCCAACTGTTGCACCTAACTTTCGAGCCCTCATTCTCCTTCAAAAAATCATAGAAGGTGATTAGCTGAAAGTATACAAGCCTAAACTCTTCAGACTGCTCCTCAAGGACGCTGTCAATAGGCATAAACTCCTCATAGAGTTTGCCGAGGATAGGTAACCCGATGATGGCGCTCAGTTCCTTCAAAGAAAAACCAATCTCACCATTGGCCACAATGAAGGTGTTGGTTTGTGGAAGGAATGACTCCAGCATGGCCATGAAAGCCTCATCGGAGAAAACAACGGTTTGCCGAAAAGCTCGAACTGCATCAAAAATCTCGGCCTCCTGTAGAATGGCCTCGCCAATCTTTAGGGTGTGATCAATCCATGATTCCCAGCTCAAGTTAGCACTGAAACGGCCACGAAGTCGAAAAGGCTTCACCCAATTGCTGCCGTCACCCCAAAAAATGCCAAGGTCCACCGGTCTTAAATAGATCGATGGATGATCAGAACCTTAGTAGCCACTGGCTGGCATCAGCATGTCCATACGGACAAGCGAATTCTCTGCAAAACCAGAAGGGCCGCCAACAAAACCCCGGTCTTGATAACACTGGTCCTCTTCACCCAGCTCGGAGGATCTTCCCTTTTAGGGCACGTGGGAGAAAGGCTCAAGATCGAGATGGTCCGATCGAAAGTTGACCGGGTAGAAATAGTTCTCTCCTCACCATCTGTTGTGTAAGAGAACTGAAAACATCTCCTTTGGTATGTCAAGTCGTCGGGGACTGCATCACCAAAGAAGAAGGTAGGCTTGGGCACAACGCTCTGATCGTCCGTAACCCAAGGACGGCTGCTTACCATGATCTTGTAGAATTCCTCATCTTTGAGAGCGATCAATCGTTGTCTCATCTCATCACGATTGAGGGAATCGCACTCTTCCAAGTTCTTCTCAACAAACTGGACCTCCCAAGCCTGCTGAAAGGCCGCATTAGAAGATCTGGCAGACCGACGAGGTGCGTCAGTAACAGGACCTTTACCCTTGTTCATTCTGGAAGAACTACCTGCAAAAGATGGAAAAGAAAAGATCAATCATCATCAAAATGAAAAAATTTTGCTACAAAAAAAAATTAGCGAAATTTTGACATGGTTCCGGGGCAATTCCGAAGAAAAGGGAAACACCCCGAAAAAGACAGGAAGCCTGAAGATGAGCTCAATATCGCTGCGAGCTCATAGTCAGTTGAAAATTCTCAAAGAAGGTTCGAACTCAACATTGCTGCGAGAACGAGCCAATCTCATCAAATTTTCGCAAAATTTGGAAAAGAGTTCAACATTGCTACGAGCTCCAAAATCCAAAAATTGCAAAGTTCCTCAAAATCCAGCAAGACCGAGAAAGAGCTCAACATCGCTGCGAGCTCCAAATCCTGATAATTGCAAAAGATTTTCAGGTATGCATCATCATGTTTCTAAGTCAATTTACCAAAAATCATGCATCAAATAAACATTATCATGCATTAGATGCTAGGAAAACCTTGACCAAAGTTTGACCAATTCCAACCCAATTTGGTCAAAACCAATCAAACTTTGTCCAAGTCAAAAATCATGTTGGCTTGACCTAGAGACTCTAGCCTTCTATCTTGATGCATAAAAAAAAATGCATGAACATATTGAAATTGCATAACCTCATTATCATGGTGAGCAAACAAAGAAGGAAAGAAAAAAAGAGAGAGAGAAAGAAATCTCAACAAAAAAAAAATTTGGGCCCACAGGCCGTGGCCCACTGCCACGTCCGTACAGCCAAGAAAAAAAAAGAAAAAAAAAACACTGAAAAAAAAGAGAGGAAAAAACAGGTTAAAAAAAGAGAAAATCACCGTGTGAAAAAACAAAAAAAAAAAAAAAAGAAACAAAAACCGTGGAAAAGAAAAAGAAGGAAAACACGGTAAAAAAAAAAGAAGAAAAAGAAAAAAAAACCGTGAGGAAAAAAAAGAGAAACACGGTGAAAAAAAAAAGAAAAAAAAAGGGTAAAAAAAAAGGGGGAGGAAAACCGTGAGCAAAGAAAAAAAGAAGCACGAAAAAAAGAGAAAAGAAAAAAAAAGAGAAAAAAAACGTGCTTGGGAAAAAAAAGAAGAGAAGAAGAAAAGGAGAATAAAGAAAGAAAGAAGCTACTTCTACAATGGAGTTTCTTGTGGAGAAAAAAAACTTACTTGAAGCCATTGATGAAGAAGAAGAAGAAAAAGCTTAGAGATCCTTGGAGAAGAAAAAGCACTTCTTGATCTTGGAGCACCCTTGGAGATTCTTGCAAACAAAGAAAGCAATGGAGCCAAAGATCCAACCCCTCTTGCTTTTATAGAAGAGAGCAAATCAAAAGAGGAAACAAGGAGAAAAGAAAAGAGGTAAGTGCTAAAATTTAGCTACTTTCCCAAAAGAAAGATATTTTGAGAAAATATTTTCAAAAAAGAAGGAAACTTGAGAGATTCTCTCCAAGTAATGATATTTTTAGATATTCTCTACACAAAAGAGATATTTTTAGATATTCTCTACAAAAATGACACCATATGAGATCTAGGCCATCTCCAAAGCCTAAGGTTCCATGGGTTAGCCTATATGAGCCAGGTTTGACTACCTAGGCACTAAAAGTGGCTTTTAGTCAAAATATTTCTCTTACCAAGAGCAAAAAAGTCCCATGCCTCTTTTGAGTTGATAGGACCATTCAAAAAAAACAAGGGAAGAAAAAAAGCCTTATGAATTTCCAAAAAACCAAACCATCCAACCTCATGAACTAAATTAAGCCAAAATCTTGAAATTGACATTCCACAACAAACCAAACCTTGGTCCCCTAACTCGCCATATACAGCTTGTTAGGTCACAAGACCAAAACCAAAACCAAAAACCAAACCAAAACCAAAACCAAGAAACCAAATCTGAGACCCCAACTTGCCACATACAGCTTGTTGAGTCACAAGGTCAAAATAAAAAAATCAAACCCCGACCCTCTAACCTGCCACATACAGCTTGTTAGGTCACAAGGTAAAAAACCAAAATAAAAAACCCAAAATCCAAATACCCCATGTCATTTTCAAAACTTTCCCTTGAGATGGTATGTGATCCCTCTCACTACCATAAGAATCCCCCGGAAACTCAGAAGGCTATCAAAAAAAGAAAAAAAAAAAAAGAGAATGCTCAAGACTCTTTGTCAAGTCAGAAGCTCTCCTTCAAGTTTCTCTTCGAGGCACATCGACTCCAAAAAACTACTCGTCGCTGTACCTCGAGGGGGCATTTGTTGACACCAAAAAAGTCAATATGTCTCCTCAACATCAAGAAGCCTCGTGAAGCTGAATCTTGCTACAAAACAGGCAAAGCTACTTCAAGCATATGATCTTGTCAGAATTAGACAAAAATTGCATGATCCTTCAAGACAGCCAAAAGAGGGGTATACCTGAAGTTTTGGGCCATTCCGATATCGTTTGGCCTAACTTCACTTCTCCAACGGCTAAACAAGCGCTCCGGCGACGACATCATTGAAAACACCAAAACTTCAATCAGAGCGAATGGATGGTTCCAAAATACCACCAAAGGGAAACCGACAACGTTTGACCCTCCATCAACGCTCGAGCAGCAAAACCAAGCCTACCGGCGGTGAGAACCACCGAAGCTATCATTAATCAAACAAAATACATGAGTGGCTTCAACATGCTTCCAAAAGGCTGCACGTCGAATTTCAGGTCATTCCGACAATGTTTGACCAGGTTTCGACGCTTCGAAAAAAAATCAAGCCTATCGGCGGCAGAGCGCCCCGGACCATGACATCCAAATTGGAGTAATGGGTCGTCTCAAAATGACTCCAATAGGCTCCCCTCAAATTTCAGGTCAATCGGACATCGTTTGACCACATATTAAAGCTCGGCATTTTCCGTGCAGCAAAATCAAATCAAGCATCGACGGAACCCCAAACAGCTTCAAAACTCAAATAAAAGCCCATGGCGGATCCGGATTTCTCACCGAATGGCCTGTTTTCCGATCCTTTTTGCGTTTCGAGTGTTCCTGCCTTTGTGATTTTCTGAAAATCCAATTTTTGATGCTTGAAAACCATTGATCTTCACCGACATCTCGGATCCGCCGTCAAAAGCATGAAATCATCATTGATCGCTCCAGGATCACCAATCGGCTGACCAAGAAAGTACACTTTCTGTCCGACCGATCATGAAATCGACAAAACAGATGTCACCGGCCCACCAATATCAATCAATGTTTGAAATTGCATCACAATCCGACATCAAACAATGTGTGGATCCACCTGTGATGATCATAAGAAGAATCCAAAAAGACGCGGCACGGCCCGCGACTCTTCACATGCACTGGCGACCACTTAATGTCGTTAATTGACCCGTTTATGACAACTTAATGCGGTCATTAACTCATTATTTTGGACGGCCCAATCAGATTCAAGCATTTGGGAGTTACAAATCCAAGCAATCATGGCATTAAACCCATGAAACTCCCATCGTCATGAAGATTAAAGGCGATTAAATGCCCATTATCCTTCATCGGCCAATCACAAGCCAAGAAAAAGGAGTTACAAAATCAAGAAATAAAACTTGTAACTCCTATCATCAATATCATCAATTCTCTCATCATGGCCATCAATGCCAATAAACACCTCATGCTACCAAGAGCCTATAAAAGGAGGTCCATTCTAAGAAGAATCAAGGTGATCCCAATCCCCGAAAATCTAGAAAATTCAAGAGAGAGACGAAGTCCTGCTTCTTTGCCGCCAGAAGCACTACAAAGTGATCAAAGTCCCTTGGGGGGCCACCCCCCCAAGGTCCCCTCTTTCTACAACATGGCCTAAACGCGGCTTTTTAGTCCGTTTACTTGGTTTTTCATTGGATATAAGACCTCCTCTTGGGCCTTATCCTTTAAAAAACTGAGGTTGGAGCCAAGCCGAAGAATCAAAGCATCAAGCGTTCTCATTTGAAGGACGATGGCGAAGTCCATACATGACTTGCGACCGTCGATCTGAACATGTCCCCACAATCTCCAAAGAAGTTAGATTCATTTTCTTTCTTTTCTATTGTAATTTGTGTCTTTTTAAAGAGACAAAAAGAAATCACAATTCTTGTCTTTCATATTTGATGAGTTTTGTAAAATCGCCTTTCAAAGTAAAATCGCATTTCATGGCAAACAAACAAAAAAACGCCTCCTACGGCATTCTAAAAAACAAACTTGTCTCTTTTATTAAATATTTATGTAATTAAAAAGTTAGAAAGAATGATCGATTTCCTTTCTACTTGTGAAGGTGAATCTCCGGATCATCACCATTCCAAATTCCAAGTAGAATAGTAAATCTGGCATACCCGTACAAAAAGTTGATACCCGCGTTTTCCCTCCTCCGCCGAGACCCAGACAGCCCCCGGGGAGGAAGGAGAGGACGAAAATCGAGGGTCCATCAGGCTTCCTCTTCTTCATCAAATGTATTTTCAAACCAATCTGAGAAGTCTGAAAATTCATCCATATGATCTTCCAGCCATTGAGTTCTTTCAATGATCTCCGAGAGAGATTTTATATCTGAATTATAATTGACTTCAAAACCAGTATTGTAACAAGAGGTAATTTCTACCTTTTTCTGGTTGCCATCGGCTTCATTTTTTTGTTTAGTGGCTATGTGAGTTACAAAGAATTCAGGTGGCATATATATTCCCTTAGTGTCACTGGGACTCTAATTTTTGATATGCTGGTTGCTTGCTGGTAATGAGCTCTATGTTTGATCACATATTAACTTTTCTTTACTGGCATTTCGTTTTACTGAAGCGGCTTACTTTTTAAAACATTTATCTTTACTTGAGGAGAGTTTGAGGTAATAACTTCTAGAGTTCTGCCCTCACTCGATTTTTTGTTCTTTTTCTTTCGAGTAGTAATCTCCTCCTACTCCTATTTTTCAAGGGCAAAAACAGGGTTAGCGTCGCAGTTGCTTTGTTTTCTATGGTCTGATTTCCTGCTAACTTGATGGTCCCATCATCTATCAGAGCTTGTATCTTTTCTATCAAGACAAAGCAATCGATAGTTTTATTATTAGTCATCCGATGGTATTTGCAAAATTTTGGATGATCGACTTTATCAACCTCATTAAGCTTTTTTGGCTCTGGTAATTCCAATAAATTTCTCTCCAAGAGTTCTCCAAGGAGATCTTCAACATCTTCATTTGGAAAAGGGTAAACCTTCTCCGTTCTTTCTTTTAATGATGGACGATTTTTTCCAGTGTTTTTCCTTTGTTTTGATTGAACAGGTTTATCCACTTGTTTGTCTTTGGATTTCCCGACATCAACAACGGTGACCTCTTTCTTAATTTGACGGTGCTTTCTAATGAGTTGTTGATTGTGATGGTGTCACTTTCTTAGATCTAGCAACCTCCTTATTATGCCTTAAAGTGGAATTTTCCAGGTCATGAGCCCTTTGATTTTAGGCTTCAAACGTTTCTACGGGTGAGGCTAGAAAAGGATGTCGCGTCTCATGATTTAGACCCCTCAAGCAAAGTTTGATCTTTTGCCTTTCCGAGAGTGGGGTAGGACAACGGAGACTAAGATCTCTCCATTGTGATATCTATTGCTCTGCAGTTTCATTGGGTCGCTAAGAGGCTTCAGTGAGTTCTTCAATCCTGATTTCTCGATTTATGCTGTAGAAGTGTTGAAAAAAAATGCGTGTTTCATATCCTTCCATATCGCTATTGACCCAGTTGGCAGGTGTGAATACCACGTGAAAGCCGCTCCTTTTAATCCTGTTACAAATTGTCGCAAAAGGAGAGCTGAATTTTTCGCTGTGTCTTCACATAAAGCAACGAAATGTGCTAAAAATTCACTCGGATCACCTAAACCATTAAAATTTTCAAATTTGGGCATTGTATATCCCGGTGGAAATGGGACTTCATCCATGTGGGATGGATAGGGTTTTTGACAATCAAAATCAATTTTCCTAGCAGGCATTATGACTTCCTTGACTATTTGAAGCACAAAATCTTTAAAGGAATTTAGATCAACACTATCATTTGATAAACCTGAAGACCAATCCTTAAATGGATTTTGTTTCAATGAGGCAATTTTTGCTTCCTTTTCATTTAACTTCTGTTGCAATTCAACTATTACATCTTCCATTGCTTCATCTCCTTTAGCTCCTGTAACGAGAACATCAGTGAATGAATTTTGCAAAACAGCTGGAGATGATGGAGTGTTGAAGTTATTGTGCACATGTGGCGGAAATGCTTCCTCCATGAAGATGGCCTTAGGTTGATCGTAGAGTGGGTTACTCGAGAAAGAGGACTCTTCTGTTGAGTTTGAAGAAGATGAAGAGTCAATTGAGTTGACAGATTTTGTAGTCCTGCCCTTTTGAATCCTCTTGTTTTTCTTTCTTTGAGGCTTTGATGTGAGAACTACGAGACCATGCCTTTGTGCTGAAGACGATCCCTCGCTTGTCCTTTTTTATTGACTTCGAGTTTGTGGGTGTGATTGACCCTCAGAGGTAACCATTACTGCAACAATAGTCATTGGGATCTTAGGCGTTTTGAAAACGCACTTAAGATTTGATGACTTTATTAGAGGTGCAAATCGGGATCCAAGAGCCGGTGTGCCCTTTGCCATATGAATCTCGCCTCCAACATGTGGCGTCTTCTTCAAATCAAATGGTGAGACACTCCTAAACAATAAAGTAGGCGGGGCCAAGGCAGCCATGTGGATGATTTTTGGTGCCAATTTGACTTTGAGTGCTGCTTCAGCTATAACAATCACCTTGCGACTTTTGAATGCAACATTGATTGTTGATTCCATTTTTCCCTGCATTTCCAAAGTAGGATTTAGTTAAAAGAATCAATAAATCCTTTCAAGATGAGAGGAAGAGTACGTCCCACCAGGTGTGCCAAAAATTTGTACACAATAAATTCATGCATAAATAAAGAAAATGCACCAAAATTCATTTAATACAAATTTCCCTCCATTTAATGGGAGGTTTATACATTCAATCTTGAGGGTACATCATACTCCCGATCACGAGAACTCATTGATCGTTAATTACATCCTTAATGGAAAACCTCTGATTATCAAGACATTGACTCAATAAAATTTACAAAGAAAACACAGGAATTAAATAAATAAATAATTGACAAATCCTTGCTCTTCACTTTTGTTGTCAAAAGTAGTTCTTTAGATCCACCTGGATCTTCATGATCATTTCTCGATTGGGTTCACGAATTGATGAATTTGATGATAATTTTTTATTAGTGGGTCATCCCTTGTATTTTATTGGCCCATTAGAATTATGTTTATAATGGACTTGAAATGGTCAGGCCTCACTACAAAACGGGTTGAATTGGGTAGGTTGACCCACACCTTATGGTTAGATGGGTGAGCTTTGAGTTTTTCTCCTAGAGAGATTTTTTTTTAATTTAAAAAGGGTGGTTTGAGCTCCCTTGTATCAAAGAACAGTTCTCAAACTTTTCCTTCTTATCCCTTTTAACTTCTTATAACCATTCCATCTTATGTATGATTCAATGAGTCCAGAAGACTTGAATTTGCTGAGACACTGAAAAGGCTGGAACTGGCAACACTACCACCCAATCAGAGATCCAATAAAAAAAAAAGAGGTATGTTGACCTCTTTTGCATAATTTAGCATTTCTTTGGCATTTTTTTAGTATAAAATATCCATAGTTCAGAAGTATATTCTGTATGCCTAATGCTGTTCATAAGCATAGCATTCGGTTGAGTAGCAAAATCATTTTCTGATGAACACATGTAATGATTTATGCCAATCATTTTTTTTAGGCAGTATTGCAATCATTTTTTCTTTTTTTTTTTTTGTGTCATCATCATATCCAAATCTCTGCTAAAATGAGGGTTGTAACTTAGTTCAATTTCTAGTCATTACCTGGGCAGATTTTGGTCTATTGTTCTGACCCAGATTTGGCCTATAAGTCTGGTGTGGTTTAGAATTATAAGTCTGGAATGGTTCCGGCCTGACTTGAATTTGTAATTCAGACGTGAGTTAGGCCCAAAATCTGTCTTGGATTAGACCCAATATTCTGGCATGATTCGGACCCAAAATCTGGCCTGATTTAGACTGCATTCTAACCTGACTTGAGTTAGGCCCAAAATTTATCTTAGATTAGACCCAATGTTCAAAATACATTCCAAAGTCAATATATTAAACCTATCTACAAATCATATATATGGCCCAAAGCTGCTCAAATGTCAAACTGATAGCATGCAAAATTCACACTAGCTCATATATTACGCTTGTAGCCCACATGTCAAGCCTGGAGCAACTTACACATTAGGCTCATAGAAAACAATGGCCCACATGTCAAACCCATAGTTAAAAGGAATCTGTAGGCCATATATGTAGCCCAATATTAGTTATTTTCATGGAGTTCATTTCATGAATTGGATTCTTATTTGAAATAGGTTCAGACCATGGTTCACCCTTTAAAATGGTTTTATGCATTTTTTTTTTTTTTTTTGAGTCTGTTATAGCCTATGCATGATCTCTTTGAAAATGGTACTTAGGCTTCTTTTTAGAGTAGATATGGACTAATGTAGTGACTTGTCGATACCTATTTTACAGTCACCTTTACTATAATCAATCAGTCCGATTCTAACCATTGTTTAGGCTATGATCCAATCCAATGCTTGGGCCATAACTCTAGCATGATTCAGTGAATATTTGGGTTAAACCCAGCCTAATTCCAGTCATTGATTGGGCTGTCTCGGTACCCATTCAGAACCTATTCCTAGGACTGTTTGTTCAGGAAAATCTTTTCTGTTGGTTTGGATAGATGCAGAGTGCTTGTGGATTGCTTGTAGGCTATTTGTTTGAGTGGATTTGGGCTGTTCATTTGCAGGAATTCAAGTCATTTGATTGTGGGAATCCATGTATTAAAGCAATGCTTAGGACACATTTCAGGGTCATAGTAGACCTTGTCAGGCTCATAATAGCCCATGTTTGGGGCATTTGTAGCCCATGCCTCATGCCAGTTTAAATCAGTTTGCATGTGATTCAAGCCAGGTTCATTTTTTTTTTTTTACAATGGGTTAAGACCTTCACTCAGTTTTTTGAACCGGGTTCTTGAAATGGGTTCATTTCTTAAAGCGGGTTCACCTTTAGATAATTTCATGGAAGGGTTTATAAATGGAGGTAATTTTATGAAATAAATTTATACATAGGAAAATTTGATGAAATGGGTTCTCTATTTGTACTATTTTGGGCCCATTTACATAAGTCATTTGGACCATTAAGAATCCAATTCCAGCCACTATTAGGTCGTACCTCAACCCAATTCCAGCCACTAAACGGAAGCTTTGATTGATGGAACGCGCTCCGAGGCGCCGTTGGGCGGCTACCGGGGTCGGCGGAACGTGGGAGTCCGTCGGGTCCGGCCCTTTCGCGCCCTGGCGGGCATGAAGCGTGCATCAACATTTCTTTTGTGTGGGTGTGCCAGATTTTCTATTTTACTTGGAATTGCAAGTGGTAATCCGGAGATCAACCTTCGCAAGTAAAAAGGAAATCAACTTCTTTCAAGTTTTCCATTGCACAAATATTTAAGAAAAGAGACATTTTCTTGGTTTGCCGTGAAAGGCGATTTTGTTTGGCATTTATAGCCGATTTTGGCGTTTATAGCCGATTTACAATTCTTATCAATAATGAAAGACAAGAGTTGTGATTTTTTTTTGTCTCTTTAGAAAAATACAAACTACAATGAAAAGCAAGAAAAGGAGGATCTAACTTCTCAGGAGATTGTGGGGGACTCGTTCAGATTGACGGTCGCAAGCCATGTATGGGCTTCGCCATCATCCATGCAGATGAGAACAGAGGATGCTCTTGATTCGCTTGGCTTGGCTATAACCTCAGGTTTTTAGAGGACAAAGACCAAGAGAAGGTCCTATGTCCAATAAAAAGCTAAGTAGACGGGCTGAAAAGCCACGTCTAAGCCATTGGAGGCAGCAGGAGAAGGCAAGGACCTTGGGGGGGGTGCCCCCCAAGGGACTTTTGTCACCTTGTAGTGGTGGCCGGTGCAGAACTTCAGCAGAGTTTTTCTCTCTTTTTTCTTTCTCTGGATACGAGCTCTGGATTCTTTCCGATCGATCGATCTCGATTTTCTGATTTTTTTTCAATGGAATGCTCTCCTATTTATAGGCTTTTGGTAGCCATTTAGGAGAGTTTATGGGCTTTAATGGCTTTAATGGGAGGAGTTACAAGATTTATTTCTTTGATTTTGTAACTCCTTTTTCCTTGAATCTGATTGGCCGATGGAGATTAAGGGCTTTTAATCACCTTAATTACCATAATGGGAGGAGTTTCATGGGTTAAATGCCATGAATCAATTGACTTGTAACTCCCAAATGCTTGCTTCTGATTGGGCCGTCCAAAGAAATGAATTAATGACTGCAATAAAGCTAGTCAATTAACCACATTAATTGGTCGCCGAGCAGTCGAAGAGTCGCGGGCCGTGCCGTGTCTTCTGGAATTCTTCTGGCGATGATCATCGATGGATCTTCATGCTGATCGACATCGGATGAACATGTAACTTCAGACAGTGATAGCTAAGAGCGGGCCGGTGACATCTGTCCTGTCGATTTTTCGATCGATCGGGCGGAAAGTACACTTTTTTGGTCGACCGGTTGGCGATCAATGTTGATTTTGATACTTTTGGAGGTTGACCCGTAATTTTGACGGATGTCGGCATACATGAGTCAATTTCAAGCACTAAAAATCACATTTTCAGGAAACCACAGGGGCCAAAGTGCGCGAAACGCGAAAAAGGACGGAAAAACGGGTCACCGGCGAAAAATCCGGTGACCCGGACTTCCATGGTCGCCGGCGACCATGGGCCATGGTCGCAGGGGCCTGCGACCTTGGGGGAATTTTTCCCTTCGGAGCCCGTTTTGCGGTCGTTTTGAGGTCTTTTTCGTCGCCGTTTTCTTCTGTATTTTTCTTGACATTTCTTCTCATTTATTGGCTTGATTTCCCTGTAAAAAACCTGATGAGAATCCTTGCATTTTTAGAGTGCAAAGTTTCCAATTTTCCGGGAAAGCCGAAGACTTTGTCGCGTAGAGCTGCTGATTTTCCGCCAGAGGTTGAAACTTGATCAAACGATGTCGGAATGACCTGAAATTTGAGGTGGAGCCTCCTGAGCAATAAATAAGACCAACCATAGGCTTTTGTTTGAGTTTTGAAGCCGTTTGGGGTCCCATCGATGCTTCACTTGATTTTGCTGCGGGGAAAATGCCGAGCGTTGATATGTGGCCAAACGATGTCCGATTGTCCTGAAATTTGACGGGGAGCCTATTGGAGTCATTTTGAGACGTTCCATGGGCTCCGTTTTGGATGTCATGGTCCCGGGTTGCTCCACCGCCGGTAGGCTTGATTTTCTCTCGGAGCATCGAAACCTGGTCAAACGTTGTCAGAATGACCTGAAATTTGACGTACAGCCTTTTGGAAGCATGTTGAAGCCACTCATGCACTTGGTTTGATGAGCGAAGGCTTCGGTGGTTCCCGCCGCCGGGAGGCTTGATTTTGCTGCTCGAGCATTGATGGAGGGTCAAACGTTGTCGGTTTGACTTGAAATTTGGCATGGAGCCCTTTTGAGACATGCTGGAGTCATCCGTAGGCTCTGATCGAAGTTTTGACGTCTCCGATGATGTCGCCGCCGGGAGCGCCATTTTAGCTGTCGGAGAAGCGAAGTTAGGCCAAATGATTCTGAAATGGCCCGAAACTTCATGTGTACTCTTCTCTTGGCTATCTTGAAGGATCTTGCAGTTTTTATTTGATTCTGACAAGATTTGATTTTTTGGAGAAATTGCATTGCCTATTTATGGCAGGTTGCGACTTTATGCAACTTTCTTGATGTTGAAGAGGCAAAGTGACATTTTTGGTGTCAACAAATGCCCCCTCGAGGTACAGCGACGAGTTGCTTGACTTTTGTAGTCGATGTGCCTCGAAGAGATTTTTTGAAGGAGAGCTTGTGTCTTGACCAAGAGTCTTTGAGCAATCTTTCCTTTGGTAGAGTAGCCTTTGAGCTTCCAGGGGAATTTTATGGTAGTGAAAGGAATCACACACCATCTCGAGGCAAAGTTTTGAAGATGACATCAGGGATGTGGATTTGGGCTTTTGTTTTTGACCTTGTGACCTAACAAGTTGTATGTGGCAGGTTAGGGGGTCGGGTTTTGGTTTTGACCTTGTGACCCAACAAGCTGTATGTGGCAAGTTGGGGGATCATGATTTGGTTTTTAGTTTTGGTCTTGTGACCTAACAAGCTGTATGTGGCAAGTTAGGGGACCAGGA
This sequence comes from Umbellularia californica, assembly GCA_028538565.1. Classification (NCBI taxonomy): domain Eukaryota; kingdom Viridiplantae; phylum Streptophyta; class Magnoliopsida; order Laurales; family Lauraceae; genus Umbellularia; species Umbellularia californica. Next base: position 77,693,609 of record JAPQWN010000002.1, on the reverse strand, counting down.
TTTGGTTTTTGGTCACTCTTTGGGACTGTGTGGGTCCATTGGAGTGGTTTGGATTTTTTTGTGGAATGTCAATTTCAAGATTTTGTCTCAATTTGGTATATGAGGCTGGATGGTTTGATTTTTGGAAGCTCATGGGGCTTGGAATTTTTTTTGTATGGTTCAATCAACTCAAAAGAGGCATGGAACCATTTTTGTATGCTCTTGGTAAGAGGGATTTTTTTTTCTGACTAAGAGCCCATTTTTTTTTTTTTTTTTTTTTAGTGCCTAGGTGGTCAAACCTGGCTCATATGGGCTAGCCCATGGGACCTTAAGCTTTTTAGGATGGCTTAGATCTCATGTGGGGCCATTTTTGTAAAGAATATCTAAAGATATCTCATTTGGATAGAGAATATCTAAAAATATCTTTATGGGAGAGAATCTCTCATATTCCCTTAATTTGGGAGAGAATATCTCAAGGTATCTTTTTTTTGGGAAAGAATCTCCAATCTCCTATTTTGTTGGAGAGAATCTCTCATTAATTGATTTTGGGAGAAAATCTCTCAAAGACATCTTTCTTTTTGGGAAAGAATCTTTCTAATTCCTTCTCTTTTGGTAAGGTTACTAATTAATAGCACTTACCTTTCTTTTTTTGTTTCCTTCTTTGATTTGCTCTATTCTATAAAAGCAAGGAGGAGGCTAGATCTCTTGCCCTTATTGCTTTCTTTTGCAACAATCTCAAGAGAGCTCCAAGACCAAGAGTTCTTCTTCTTCAAGGATCTTCAAGCTTTTTCCTTCTTCTTCTCCATCAATGGCTTCAAGTAAGTTTTCTTTTTTTTCTTTCAAGAAAACTCTATGTAGAGAATAGGATGGTAAAAAAAGAAAGTTTCTCTTCTCTTTTTTTTTCTTTCTTTTCTTTCTATTCTTCTTCTCTTTTTTTTTTTTGTTTTTTTTTTCACATGTGTCCCTTTTCTCTTTTTTTTTTTTTTTTTTTTTTACAAGTTTTTTTTTTTTTTTGTGGGCCGTACGGACAGATCCGTACGGATCTGGTCCGTACGGCCACGTGGCCTGATTTTTTTTTTTTCTTCTTTTTTTTTTTTTGAGAAAGTTTCTTTTTTTTTGTTCTTTTCTTTCTCCTTTTTTTTTTTTTGAGAAAGTTTCTTTTTTTTTTTTCTTTTCTTTCTCCCTCTTTTTTTTTGAGAAAGTTTCCTTTTTCTTTTTTTTTTGCTCATCATGATAATGCGTTTTTATGCAAATCTAGATGTTCATGCATGTACTTTTTGTAAATTGAATTGAGTAGCATGATGTGATAGCATACCTGAAGATCTTTGCAAATTTGGGAATTTGGAGCTCGCAGTGATGTTGAGCCCTTCTTGATTTTGCGGAGATTTTGAGGTTTCGAAAGTTTGGAGTTTCGGAGCTTGCAGCGATGTTGAGCCCATCTTCAAAACTTTCTATTTCTTTCGGGGTATTTCCCTTTTCTTCGGAATTGCCCCGGAACCATGCCAAAATTTCGCCAGATTTGCTTTTAGCGAAATTCTGTCATTTTGATGATGATCTTTTTCTTTTCCAACCTTTGCAGGTGGTTCCTCCAGAATGAACAAGGGTAAAGAGCCTGCTACAAGCGTACCTCGTCGATCCGCCAGATCTTCTAATGTGGCCGTTCAGCAGGCCTGGGAGAAGGTATGATTCTTCCTTTTTCTTTTTCTGCTTCTTTCATGGGGCTTTCCATGTTCTGATTTGTTTTCTCACCCTGCTGCTGCTTTTTTTTTTTTAGCAGAGGATGAAGACTTGCCGATGCCTGAGGTTCCGACCGATGAGGCGGTGATGGAGCCGGTTATGGCATCTGAAGAAGAACCGAGGGACTCTGGAATGATTCCAGAATCTCCAATTGGTATAACTTCTTTCGCTTTCTCTTTTTTTTTTTTTTTTTGCCTGCGACTTGATTTGCTAACATTTCTCTTGTCAGCTGACTTGCCACAGGATTCCGATGACTTTGAACCATCAATGGACGCAAATGTTGATGATGCTTCCGATGAGTTCGTGGAGGAAGAGAGTGTTCCGCCAGTCGTCGAAGAAGGTACTTTGTAGTGATGACCCTGATGATTTTTTTTTAATAGGATCATATTCATACCTTTTTGTGTTTCATTTGCAGGTTTTGAAGTGACAGAAGAGAGTCCATCGCTTCCTTCAGAACCAGAGCAAGGGATGCCAGAGGTCGATCCGGAGGTAGAGACTCCTACAACCAGTTCTGACGCGATAGAGAAGATACCTCGTGCTGAGATTCCTTCTCCAGTGGCTCCAAGTGGAAAGAGTTCTTTTGTTACTCTTCCAATGGGACATGACATGAGCAGCCGATCAGCGGAGAAGGGTGAATCTTCATCCAGTTCGTCTCTTCAATTTGCAAAGAAGGTGCTGGCTCGGGTTTTGCGTTCTTGGATCGAGACTCTCTTTTCTGGACACCTGGATGCCGGATTTGGCATGATCCCACATGTACAGGAGATTCTCACTGATACCGAAGAGGTTGGTCTGGATGTCACAGGTGCCAGGGCGATCGTTGATAGGATCATTGCACTGGGTGACAAGTGGTTTGAGACCATGGATTTCCCTGACGACCAATTCTTCAAGGAGATGTTCTTGGACCCTGCTGATAAGGCTAAGTCTAACCTGAATGAGACTACACAAAGCAAGAAGCAGCTAGTTCGGGAGAAGAACTTGGAAGAGCTAGCCATCATCGGATTGAGGCATGACCTTAACGTCCTTGATAGGGAAGTTGAGGAGGCCAGGAAACGTCTTGAGCATTTGAAGGCGCAAGTCGCTGCCAAGTGGGCTGCTATAACAGAGGCTCGTGACAGGGAGAGTGCTCTGATTCGCAGAGTTGCAGATGCACGTCAAGTTCTCGAGAGGAGGACTCAAGAAAACGAGCAATGGCAAACTGCTGGGGAAAAGCTTCCCGGTGTAAAAGAAGGGTTACGGCATTCGCCAGCATCTCATGGCAAGTTCCTGAAGAAGCGTGCCTTGGAAACTCTGACGGTTGATGCCAAAAGTTTGCTTGAGGAGCTGAAGCTTTGGCTGGAGACCATTTTTGGCTGAGCTCCTGATTTTTTGTAGCAGAAACTATTCTTCTTATTTATTTTTTTTTGGTACCACATGTATTTTTTTGGTACTTCTTTTTTTTTGTAGTGCTTGTGAACACTTTTCTTTTTTTTTTTTGGTACCACATGTATTTTTTGGTACTTCTTTTTTTGTAGTGCTTGTGAACACTTTCCTTTTTTTTTGCTTTGGTACCACATGTATTTTTTTGGTACCTTTTTTTTTGTTTTTTTGTGTTTTGTTTTCCCTACGCTCACTCAAATCTTTTTGTGATGAAAGCAATTGCTAAATGGGGTTTGATCAAAAGCTTTATCATTTTGTGAAAATCTTTTGTCAAATGATTGTTTTGGTAGGGGAAACGAATTTGGCATGAAAGCCGGATTTTTGTGGCATTTACAGCCAGTTTTGACATGAGAGTCAGGTTTTTTTTTTGTGTGGCATTTATAACCGATTTTATAAGAGCCAAAAATTTTGTTCGTGGCATGGGAGCCAATTTTGAGATGGCATGGAAGCCGAAATTTTATGGCGTAAAAGCCAAAATTTGGGTTGGCATGGAAGCCGGTGTTTGTTTTGTGGCATCTATAGCCAATTTGGTGGCATTGATAGCCAATTTGTGGCATTTATAGCCGGTTTGGTGGCATTGATAGCCAATTTGTGGCATTTATAGTCGGTTTGGTGGCATTGATAGTCATTTTTTGAAAGCCAAGTTTTGGTTTGTCGGCGTGAAAGCCAATTTTTTGTGGCATTGATAGCCGGTTTGTGGCATTTATAGCCGGTTTTGACATGAGAGTCAGGTTTTTTTTGTGTGGCATTTATAGCCGATTTGGTGGCATTGATAGCCGGTTTTTTGGCAAAAGAGCCAGGTTTTGGCATTTATGGCCAGATTTTTTGGCTTTCAAAATGCAGGTATCGACTAAATGTCGCCTCCCCGCTGAATGGTCTTGCAAGTATCGATGGAATGTCGCTTCCTTACTCATTCGGTTTTGCGAGTATTGATGGAATGTCGCTTCCTCGCGAATTGGGGTGCAAATATCGACTAAGCGTCGCTTCCCTGCTTTTCCCAAAACTTTTGATTTTGCGGGTACTGACTTGATGTCGTTTCCCCGTGATTTTTGAAATTTGAGGTTTTCTCGAACCTTTGAAATTTGGGTTGTGGATATCAACTGAAATGTTGCGTCTCCACGATTTTAGAGGTTTTGGAAGTATCGAATGGGGTTCGCATCCTTCCGATTTTTTGAGTTTTGCGAGTATCGACTAAGTGTCACTTCCCCGCGGTTTTTGAAAAACCATTTTTTTGTTTAAAGACACGAGGGTCGTAAATTTTGACCTAAAACCATTTGGCGGTAAAAGGTAAGGTGGACTAGGGTGGAAATCCCTGAATCCGGATTTTTGTTTCAAACCATGAATTTTGGTTCAAGGATCGGAAGTTTTGGTCAAGTCAGGGAGAGGCTCCTAAACTTGGATATTTTTTTTTTTTTTGAACAATGAAACGATAAAAATAAGCATTGTTTTTTAATCTCTAGAAATTTTGACATTTGATATGAAAATTCTAAAGAGAGTGGGTTTGACGAGCGAGTACCTGAGAACAGGTTTTGGCCATACAGGCATTGCTCTTACCCAGTTGGGTAAGTCTTCAAGGGTAGTACCGCTTCAAGAACTTGTCGTTGATAGGCAGCATACATCTGTCGCCTTCCATGTTTAGGAGGGCATATGCGCCATTGGAGAAGACCTTGTCGATGACGTAGGGTCCCTCCCATTTTGGTTCAAACTTGCCTTTGGACTTGTGAGCGAAGACCATTGGTCTTTTTACCGCAAGAACCAAGTCACCCCTTTTGTAGGCGCGTTGCCGGACCCTTTTGTCAAAAGATCCTGCCATGCGTGCTTGGTAAAGTTCAATGCTTTGTCGAGCTTCGAGCCGTCTCTCATCGAGATTGTCCAGCTCATGAAGTCGTAATTCCGCATTGCTTTCTTGAGTCATGTCATTTTGTAGAGATACCCTCAGAGAAGGAATTTGTACCTCTAGGGGCACGACAGCTTCGCATCCATAGACCAAGGAGAATGGTGTGCTATGGGTTGGTCCTCGAACGGTGGTTCGATAGGCCCACAAAGCTTCAGATAGTTTGTCGCTCCAGTCTCTTTTGTGACTAGAGACCATTTTCTTGAGGATTTTGCAGAGTGTCTTGTTGAAGGCTTCTGCTAATCCGTTTGCTGCCGGATTGTATGGAGTCGAAGGACAGCTTTGGATTTTGTATTTGTCGCAGAACCTGTAGAATCGATGATCCCGGAATTGTGGTCCGTTATCATGGACGAATCTTTTGGGTATGCCGAAACGACAAATGATGTTGGTGCGCAGGAACTGAAGAACTGATGAGGTCTTCGTTTCGTTGAACGCAAATGCTTCTGACCACTTGGAGAAATAATCCGTAGCGGCGAAGATGAAGCGATGACCTTTGCTTGAAGGGGGAGAGATAGGACCTATGATGTCCATGCCCCATGCTTCAAAAGGCCATGAGATTGTTGTAGGATGCAGCCATTCTGGAGGCATGTGAATGTAGTCTCCATGAACTTGGCATTGTTGGCAGCGCTTAGCAAATTGCATTGCGTCGGGTACCATGGTAGGCCAGTAGTAACCCAACCTTTTGATTTGGTCATAGAGCTTGGGACCAGCCTGATGAGCTCCACAAAGACCAGTGTGAACTTCTTTGAGTGTTTCTTAAGCTTCTTGTTGTGACAAGCAGCGTAGGAGTACTCCATTGAAGGATTTCCTGTAAAGGATCTTTGAAGGGATATCCAAATGAAAGTTTGGGGCTCGCCTTTGGATGCTTACCCGTTCTTTTGGATCTTCAAGTAGGATTCCGAACATAGTGTAATCAATGAACGGATCCCTCCAGTCGCCGATTGAAGGTTGAAAGATAGAGATCCGACTTCCAACCACTCGGTGGCATTCAGCAACTGCTTGGTGTGTGTTAAGAGGAGGGAGGATCCTTCTCTCGCACACTGTAATTTGCATGTTTTCTCCTTCCTGGATCGCCATTGATGCGGCAAGTCCGGCCAGGGCATCTGCACGGATGTTTTCACCTCTACGAATGTGGGTGATGTTGCAGATGTCAAACTTTTGCAGAAGCGATTGTGCCTTGTTGTAATAAGGCAGCAGATCGGGCTTCCTGACTTCATATTTCTGATTCATCTGGTTGACGATCAGTTGAGAGTCTCCAAAGACTTCCAGCATGGTGATACCGGATTCAATGGCGAGTTCCAATCCTAGGATCAGAGCTTGGTATTCAGCTGCATTGTTTGTGCATGATTCCAGTAGCGAGAAAGCATATGGAATCATGTATTTGTCGGGGCTAACAAAGAGGATGCCAACTTCCGAGATCAGCTTTCTGTTTTCATTTGTCCTGGTTGCACCGTCAAAGTACATGTCCCAGGAGGCATTTGGCGAGAAAGTCTCCACGTTGTAGATAGGTTCGTCTGGGAGATCATCTCTGAGTAGTGAATCTTTAGGCAATGGATGCTCTGCGAGAAAGTCTGCTAGAGCTTGGCCTTTGATTGCTTTTTGTGGTACATACCTAATATCAAATTGTGACAAGAGGATGGACCATTTTGCCAGTCGGGCATTGAGAGAACCGGCCTTCGTGACAAGGACCTTCAAGAGGTTGATCCTCGAGACCAGGTAGACTGTGTTGGAAAGCAAGTAGTGACGTAGCTTTTGTACGGCGAACATCACTGCAAGGCATTCTTTTTCGACTGGAGAGTAACGATGCTCTGCACCTACTAGCATGCGGCTGAGGTAGTATAGAGCAGCTTCCTTTCCCTCACCATTCTCTTGTGCAAGCAAAGCGCCTACAGAATGATCAAGAGCTCTTGTGTACAAGATGAATGGTTTTCCAGTGGCAGGGGCAGCTAACACTGGAGGTTTGGTCAGGTATGACTTGATATCTTGAAATGCGGCTTCACAGTCGGCATCTCAGACAAAGTCTACACCCTTTTTCATCAATCGAGAGAATGGACGGCATTTCCCCGAAAGATTGGAGATGAACCGTCTGATGTAGGCCAATCTCCCCTGAAGCCCTTTTAGTTCCCTTAGGGTTCTTGGGTGGGGGGGGGGGGGGGGGGGGGCATTTCTAGAATAGCCTTGACTTTTATAGGGTCAAGTTCTATTCCGGCTTTCCGAACAAGGAATCCGAGAAACTTACCCGACGAGACGCCGAAGAAGCATTTTAGAGGATTCATCCGCAGTTTGTGTTTGCGGAGTCGGAGGAAGACTTTCCGAAGATCTTTGAGATGGTCTTCTTTTCTTCTGCTTTTGACGGCGAGGTCATCAACGTAACATTCGACCGTCTTGTGCTGCATATCTTGGAATATTTTCATCATAGCCCTCTGATATGTGGCACCAGCATTTTTCAGACCAAATGGCATGACAGTGTAGCAATACACGCCAAATGGAGTCCGAAAAGATGTGTGTTTTTCATCCTCGGGATGCATCTTTATCTGATTGTAGCCAGAAAAGCCATCCATGAATGTCATTCGCTCGAATCCGCAGGTATTGTCAATCATCACCTCCGGTATGGGGAGCGGGAATTCATCTTAAGGGCAAGCGCTATTCAGGTCTCTATAGTCAATACAGACCCTGATCTGCCCATTTTTCTTTGTCACGGGGACAATGTTGGCCAACCATTCTGGATGTTGTTCCTCACGGATGAAGCCGACGCTTTTGAGCTTTTGAACTTCTTGTTCAATTTTATCCATCACATCTGGACGGAATCTTCTTTGGCCTTGTTTGACAGGCTTGATTTCTTCTTGAAGATTGAGTTTGTGGACTGCTACTTTGGGGTCTAAACCAGGCATTTCAGCGTAGGACCATGCAAAGCAATCAACGAACTCACGAAGAAAAGCGATATACTCGGGTAACTCATCATCCTTTATATTCTTGCTTATGAATACAGGACGTGGGTTATCTGGTGTTCCCAAGTCTATCTTTTCAACAGGATCTTCTGTCGGAAGGTTCGAAGGTGGTTCCTCCCCAATATTTTCGGAGGCTTCCAACTCAACGAAACCTTCTGGAGTTTCAATTGCATTACCAGACCAAGGCTCTGTTCCTTTCCATGGATTTTCTTGATTGGTGATCTCCTCAAGGCTTGCTATGAGATAGTCCCAATCGCCTGTTGAGTCTGGTATTTCTTTTGGAGACGAGGGTTCTTCTGGGTCAGAATAGCACAAGTCTGTATTATCGGGCGATTCCTCTTCATCATCAGAGAAATCGTACAAATTGGATGAGCTTCCTGGATCTTTGTCAGGTAACTCTTTAAAGAGATATCCAGGGAGATCGATGTCTTCGTGGACTTGAGATGTTGAGGCTTGGTCGGTAAAACGACTTTTAAGCTTTTGTGTCAACTGTCTCAGAGGAGTGTCGGGATCATACCCTAACCCATATGAAGACTTTTCTACATGACCGTAGAGTCTCCAATCTTCCAGCTGGCTTTTGGTCAAGACGGGCCCCAATGGCGTGAGAATACCGCGTCTTTCTCCCAAACCGACTGGGTTTTGAGCGTCATAGCCCATTTTCTTCATGATTGCTTGTGCCACAGGACTATATAGAGATAACTGAGGCATACCTTCATTTTGGAAAGGTTCCAGCATGGAGTTTGACGAAGAAGCATCCGATCTATGGAAGAAGATCGGCCTTTGCTTTGGTGATGTTGTCGGAACAACAAAGGTAGCAGACGTAGGATCTTCTACATCATCAGGTGTCTTCATCGGAGTGAGAGCAGGCTGAACATGCTGAGTGTCAGCTTGGCTTGACGAGGTGTCGTCTTCTGGCTCTGAGTCCGAATCCGTGTCTTGCTTGATAGACATGAAAGAGACAACAAATTTGCCCCCAGGCTTTTGCTTTGCCTTCTTCACTCTGGTTGTGATGACCAAAGGTTTTGAAGGTTTGAGGGAGACGAGGAAGGGAGATTGACTACTCTCTTCTAATTTGCCGGAGGGTTTGTTTTCTTCCGGTGATTTTTGAGGAGCCTTGCCTTTATCTTTCTGGAGATTTTCAGCAGGGGGTGTTATTTCCTCTTCTTCTTTTTCTCCTTCATACATCTGGGAGTCTGCGAAGTGGACTTTTTTACCTTTGAAGGGTTTTCTGTCCGCAAAGACACGATGTACCATGCCGTCGTCGCCGACGAACTTGATGCATTGATGTAGAGTTGAAGGGACAACACCGTTCTCGTGTATCCAAGGACGTCCGAGAAGGATGTTGTAGCATGAGGGGGTTTTTATTGCATACACAGTGACCTCAGAGATAAGATCACCGATTTGCAATTTGAACCTGATTTTGCCGATAGGCCTTTGAGCGCTCCCATCGTATCCAAAGATAGATACAGATGTGTGGCTTAGCTTGCTGGGTGGGATGTCCAACTCTTCGAGAGCCGAAGTGGAGATGAGGTTGAGTGCAGAACCTGGGTCGACCTGAACTCTGTGTATAGGCATTTCCTTGATGTACCCTGTGAAGTACAGGGGTCGGTTGTGCCTTGCTTCGCCAAGTAGGAGGTCGTCCTTTGTGAAGGCGATGGTTGCACTGGCTGCCTTTTGAACCGAGAGGCATTGGATGCATGATCCCTCAGTTTTCTTTTCTCCCTTTGAGGAAGTTTCAGAGTTTTTGACCCGGTAGTCCATTTCAATTTGGAGGACTTGTGGGCATGTTTGTCGACATCCTCATTCAGTTTTTGTAATTCTGTGATGAGATTATCACGAGTGCGTGGAGACATTCGCAATAAGTCTAGGATGTGAAGACGTGCAGGTATGTGTTTGAAGTGCTCAACCAAGTCATACTTGAAAGCCTCCTTGGGGCCTGCATGTTCATTGTTGTTGCCACTGGGGGCGCTTACAACATCTTTTCCCGAAGGATTTACATAAGTAAAGGAAGATTGGTTGTAATTTTTATGGTAGTCCCGGCCCGAGCGGGTGCCTCTACCAACTTCGAGAGCTTCTTGAGAAGGATCTTCGCTTGGAAGATTGTCTTCATGATCAAGAGGCTGTCGTTTTTCATCTATTGGGGATGCATCTGCAGCAGAGTTGCCATCCTCAGTGATTGTGTTGCACGGAGCATTTTCCGGGAACGAGTCTTGAACAACATCCAGCAGCTTTTCTTCTTCGTTGACCCATCCATCATCCCAAGTTGGGTTTTCTTCATGATGATGAGTCGGGAAGAATGTGTATCCTGAAGTCACAGTCTCAGGAGAAGAAACCTGAGAGGGTGTCATCTCTGTGAAAGTCACGTGAGACAAGGTAGCTCCAGAAGATACATTGCTAGGCGTCGTCGGAGTATAGGTAATCTCATCAGACGACGCTTCAAAAGAGCTATAGTCCTGATATATTACATTACAGGAAGCTCTGATAGGAGATGTTGCCTGCTCAGAGTCAGACTCATCCTCAGATGTAAGAGGATCGTCTACCCAGCAATTTTCTCCATTTTCAGGAGTTAAGGGTGGATGTACCTGATTATCTTCAGGGACTTCAGGCTCTGGGTTGCGAGGAGGCTCGTTAACACGATCTTGCTCTTGTTCTAGAGCGAGACGCTGCAAGATCCTTGCATATTCTTCAAGATCAGGCATGGGAGCCAGATCCTCTTCTTCGTCTTCTCCGTGTGGCTCAACATAGTTGATTTCCACTGGAGCAACGACGGGTGCTTGCTCAACAGCATTTTCTTGTACAGCCTCTTGGTCTTCTTCATCATCAGACCAGGATCCTTGTGGCTGTAAGGGGTTATACCAGATTACTGGCATAAGGTGAGTTTCAGGAACCCATTCTTCATCGGAGAGATATTCTCCTGTTTCAAGGGATTCTTCCCACTCATCAGTGTAGCCGGACTCGAATCCATCATCGGTGTCGCTGGACTCGTATCCATCAATGGAGAATCCAACTACCGAGTTGCAAGAGTATGATGCCCCTTGCATAGCTTCTTCTCTGAATTGAGGTGGCATGAAATCACTGAGAGTGAGTTTTCTTACCCCCTTTGAAGTCTCTGGAAGGGACGTTTCTGTTGCCCCGAGTGAAGTGGTAGAGGAGGCCTCTGCCTTTTCATGGACTTCTTGTTTTGGCTGGGTCTTCTCTTGCCGTTTGAGCCTGAGGAGATGTTTCCTGGCCTGCCTTCGCTGTTAAGCTATTGGCTTTGTTTTGACGATCTCCCAGTTTTCATCTTCCAGGAGATCGGGATGTACCCATATAGGTTGTCCGTCTGGTGTCGGGAAAGGAACCAGCTTCTCGGACACTTGAATTTTGTTTATCACCATGAAGGAAGTAGTGATCTTCTTCTTCGGTGATTTTGGTGTTTGTCCACATGACACCATGTTGACGGAGGCAGTCCCATAGTTTTTGTTAAAGGTGATGACTCCGTTTTTCCACATCTCGTTTATCTTCTCTCTCACAACAAAGCATTGATTGAGAGGATGCGAGACCATCTGGTGGTATGGACAGTACCGAGGGTCGTTGGTTTTGCCAACATCGCCCGGTCTTTTAGGTTCAGGCAAGGTGAGCTTGCCGTTTGCCACGAGAGCCTCGAAGATTTCGTCAACATCTTCATCGAACGGGTATTTCTTTTCTACTCGCTCTTTGAAGGCATCAGAGAGTTCAGGCCTTTTACCTGCAGTTTTGTTTTCAGCTTTCTTTGGCTGCTGAGGAGCTGACTTGGTTTGCACATTGAGGACCTCTTTCTTCTTTGGTTTAGAGGTTGCAACAGCAGTCGGCTCTTTCTTTGATGATTTCTGACTGTTGAGGTCTTTGATCACCGTTTCAGCTTCCATAGAAGCTTCCAGGAGTTCTCCCAGGTTTTTTGATTTGTTGCCGATGATCATGGAACGGATTTTAGCTCTCATATTGTTACGGCAGATGTCGACTAGCGACGCTTGTGGCAGTACATCTGAGCATTTGTATGCCATTGCTTTCCACTTGTGAATGAAGTCATAAGTTGACTCATTCTCTCCCTGTTTTAGGCTGCAGAGCTGAGCCATAGTAACAGGATGATCCTCACCTTGGAAGTGGGTCAGGAAGCGTGTCTCCAGCATAGCCCAGTTCTGAATGGAGTTCTCCGGCAGAGTGGAGTACCAATCGAAGGCCGTACCTTTTAGGGTACTTGCAAAGAGGCGAATCTTGAGTGCATCTTGATCCGCGATAGCTCCCGTCAAGATCTTGAAGTGGATGACGTGCTGTCTGGCCGATCCTTTCCCCGTATATGTTTGGAGAGTAGGATGTTTGAATTTTGTGGGGAACGGGACCGAGTCCATCCATAAAGGATATGGTGGCTTGATCCCATGCTCTTTGAGTATATTCTCTTCTTTAGCTTTGGCGAGGATACTGTCTACGTCCTTTTTGGTAAGGGCGCGCGACTCATTTTCTTCATAATTCTCCTCGTTATTGTCATGATTCGGAGGAGGCTCATTGTTCGCCTGATTTTGGACGACAAGGAGAATGTTTTCCATCAGAGTTTCAATCCTCTGCTGGCCTTGTTCCAACTGCTGGATGCGTGTGAGCGCATCATCTCGAGGTGGATTCTGAGGTGGTGGCTCAGAACTTGTAGCCAAGACGTTCATCCCTCGGGATTCGAACGAAGAAACCGTCCTGGTGGCTGAGCTGAGGCTTATTCTTTTTGATGAAGAGCTTGATGAAGGATTACTCTCCCGTCCTTGGCTGGAAGGGGCAGGAGATTCTTCGGGATGTCTTTGTGTCCTGGTGACGCTACGGGTCACCGGACGTCGGACATGGATTTTTTATGCTGACCTTTGGCGTCTTCTGATTTTTCCAACCATATGGACGGCAGCAACCTGGTCGGGTCTTTCTTTTTCGACCCACTTGTGGGAAACTTGAAGTGTAGGAGGCTGGATCCGTTGCTTCTCTAGTCTCTTTTGTCGATATGACGCACGGCGGCGTGCTCGACGAGCGATTTGAGCTTCAGTCAGCTCTAGCTGGGCTCTGACGATGAAGGATGTGCTCCCTCGGGCGCAGCAGCCGAGCCTGTCTTCTTTGTAGCTAGGCAAGGACAGGATCCGGACCCGGTCCTTTGCCTGTTGCGGCGAAGCTTTGAACCTTTCGAGTTCGGCCCCTGTAGAGATGAAGGGTCGAACTGAAGGAGTGTAGGCATTGGCAGGTGCTTGTAGAGGCCTGGTGATGCATGATCTGATTTTGGGCCTGTAGGAACAAGCCGGCTCATGCTGGGTTGACTTGGGAGTCAGGTTGGAGATGGGTCTCTCCTCTTTCATGTAGGCAAGAGGGTAGAACTGGTTCTCTTTGAGTGGGGCCAGGTATGTTGGCTTGGTGGAGGTTTGAGACCTTCTTTGTTTTGGGGAAGGTCTTGGAGACCAAGTCTTGGGATAGACCTGGTTGTTTGTGGGTCGAGGCTTCGCGGGGGTGCCGCGGGCTTCGGGATTTTGGGCGCTCGCCTTTGGTGTCACGGGAGTGACACGTTGAGAGACGATTTTCTGCCTTTTGGCAGGCGCAGTTTGTTCTTCGGGAAGTGGGAATGGTCCCAGCGTCCCAAAGAAGATAGTCCGGGGAGTCGAGGTCGACCCGGAGCTCAGAGAGTTGCCGAGGGAGTTAACGCTTCAGCAGCTGACAGGGCGCTTATGAGTGCGCGCGCTTTGCTTCTGTTGAAGCATGAGTTGGTGCTTGTTCTCATCGAAAATAATGGTTAAGGCTGCCATTGTTAGTTTCAAAATTTCTGAAACAAGACCACATCCATTAGTAATCACAAGAATATAATGATCATAAATGGGAATTTCTATGGTTGTCTTTTCAAATCGCTCAAGGGATATGACCCAAGCGACATGAAGAAGGCAAAAAGCCATAGATGGTACAATTGTTCTGACAGCAAGCATGGTAGGCTCGAAATGAGCGTTCCAATGACTGCTAGAAGCAATTGTATACCTAAATTCGACTTATCGAGAAGCGGAGCTTGCTCGAGATAAGAAGAATATAAGGTAGGAGTTACAAATGTGCCGGTCACAGATACAGTAGACCCTGAAAGGGCGTACTAGTACCGCTATGCACAAATGTTGGAGATCGCAACCATGAGATGGGATTCTCTTTTTTTTGAAATGTCAAGATTGGATTCATCAAAGAGAACAGATGGTATTCCGATCCGAATACGGGCTCAACGATTTCCGCGAGCACCAGTACCCAGAAGGGAAGGAACCACAATTTCTCGGATCTGAATCTAAAATGACGAGAGTTTTTTTTTTTTGAAATGTCAAGATTGGTTCCATCAAGGAGAGCAAATGGTATTCCAATCTGAACACGGTCTCGGCGATTTCCGCGAGCGCCAGTACTCCGAAAAGAAGAAACCAAAATTTCTCAGATCTGAAATCAAAAGTGACGAGTTTTTGGAGATTTTTTTTTGAAATGATTTTTTTTTTTTATTATTTTTATTTTTTTAATTATTTTTTTTAAAAAAATATATATATATTTTTATTTATTTTTTTTATTTTTATTTTTTTTTTGAAAATTTTTGTTTTTTTTTTAAGATCTTTTTTTTATTTTTTTTTATTTTTTTTTAGATTTTTTTTTTTGAAAATCTTTTTTTTATTTTTTTTTTATTTTGATTTTAATTTTTTAAGATTTAAAGACGAGAGAGTACACATAGGCCTCCTAACCCGGTCTTCTGAAACCCCAATTGATAGAATTGCCCCCAGGTAAGGGTAGGATTACTTAATAAACCCGTTTGGACCCTTGCCTAGAACAGTCAAGCTGTCTCCACACTCTGGACAAGGCTTTTCTTGAATCAATCGTGATCAAAGAACGCAATTGGTTTAACCTTAGTGGTCTATGTCCTTTTTTTTTTATAAAAATCCCAAATAGACTCATCGAAGAGAAACGATGGCCCAAAACCTTAGTCGAACGGGCTCAACATTTCTGCAAGCACCAAAGAACGATAGGATAGGATCAAAGTTTCTCAATTTTGAATCCAAACTAAGAAAGCTGATTTTTTATTTATTTATTTATTTTTTGAAATCTCTAATGAACTCATCGAAGAGAAACGATGGTCCAAAACCTTAGTCGAACGGGCTCAACATTTCTGCAAGCACCAAAGAACGATAGGATAGGATCAAGGTTTCTCAATTTTGAATCCAAACTAAGAAAACTGATCTTTTTTTTTTTTTTTTTTTGAAATCTCTAATGAACTCATCGAAGAGAAACGATGGTCCAAAACCTTAGTCGAACGGGCTCAACATTTCTGCAAGCACCAAAGAACGATAGGATATAATCAAAGTTTCTCAATTTTGAATTCAAACTAAGAAAACTGATTTTTTTTTTATTTTTTTTTATTTTTTTTTTTGAAATCTCTAATGAACTCATCGAAGAGAAACGATGGCCCAAAACCTTAGTCGAACGGGCTCAACATTTCTGCAAGCACCAAAGAACGATAGGATAGGATCAAAGTTTCTCAATTTTGAATTCAAACAAAGAAAACTGATTATTTTTTTTTGATTTTTTTTTCGCAAAGAGAAAGAGTGGAAACAAACTTAAAGAAGTAGAAATTTCCAAAAAATCCCATCTCATTTTTTTTTTAGGATGCAAAATCTAACATAGGCTACCAGCTAGAAAGTAGCCAAGGAATCCGGAAAAGAAGTATAAGCATAGAGTAAAAAATATGATATGCAAATATTTCATTTCCGAGCACCATGTTCTCAAATGAACGAGTCCCACCGGGTGTGCCAGCTTGATGGAACGCGCTCCGAGGCGCCGTGGGGCGGCTACCGGGGTCGGCGGAACGTGGGAGTCCGTCGGGTCCGGCCCTTTTGTGCCCTGGCGGGCATGAAGCGTGCATCAACATTTCTTTTGTGTGGGTGTGCCAGATTTTCTATTTTACTTGGAATTGCAAGTGGTAATCCGGAGATCAACCTTTGCAAGTAAAAAGGAAATCAACTTCTTTCAAGTTTTCCATTGCACAAATATTTAAGAAAAGAGACATTTTCTTGGTTTGCCGTGAAAGGCGATTTTGTTTGGCATTTATAGCCGATTTTGGCGTTTATAGCCGATTTACAATTCTTATCAATAATGAAAGACAAGAGTTGTGATTTTTTTTGTCTCTTTAGAAAAATACAAACTACAATGAAAAGCAAGAAAAGGAGGATCTAACTTCTCAGGAGATTGTGGGGGACTCGTTCAGATTGACGGTCGCAAGCCATGTATGGGCTTTGCCATCATCCATGCAGATGAGAACAGAGGATGCTCTTGATTCGCTTGGCTTGGCTATAACCTCAGGTTTTTAGAGGACAAAGACCAAGAGAAGGTCCTATGTCCAATAAAAAGCTAAGTAGACGGGCTGAAAAGCCACGTCTAAGCCATTGGAGGCAGCAGGAGAAGGCAAGGACCTTGGGGGGGGTGCCCCCCAAGGGACTTTTGTCACCTTGTAGTGGTGGCCGGTGCAGAACTTCAGCAGAGTTTTTCTCTCTTTTTTCTTTCTCTGGATACGAGCTCTGGATTCTTTCCGATCGATCGATCTCGATTTTCTGATTTTTTTTCAATGGAATGCTCTCCTATTTATAGGCTTTTGGTAGCCATTTAGGAGAGTTTATGGGCTTTAATGGCTTTAATGGGAGGAGTTACAAGATTTATTTCTTTGATTTTGTAACTCCTTTTTCCTTGAATCTGATTGGCCGATGGAGATTAAGGGCTTTTAATCACCTTAATTACCATAATGGGAGGAGTTTCATGGGTTAAATGCCATGAATCAATTGACTTGTAACTCCCAAATGCTTGCTTCTGATTGGGCCGTCCAAAGAAATGAATTAATGACTGCAATAAAGCTAGTCAATTAACCACATTAATTGGTCGCCGAGCAGTCGAAGAGTCGCGGGCCGTGCCGTGTCTTCTGGAATTTTTCTGGCGATGATCATCGATGGATCTTCATGCTGATCGACATCGGATGAACATGTAACTTCAGACAGTGATAGCTAAGAGCGGGCCGGTGACATCTGTCCTGTCGATTTTTCGATCGATCGGGCGGAAAGTACACTTTTTTGGTCGACCGGTTGGCGATCAATGTTGATTTTGATACTTTTGGAGGTTGACCCGTGATTTTGACGGATGTCGGCGGACATGAGTCAATTTCAAGCACTAAAAATCACATTTTCAGGAAACCACAGGGGCCAAAGTGCGCGAAACGCGAAAAAGGACGGAAAAACGGGTCACCGGCGAAAAATCCGGTGACCCGGACTTCCATGGTCGCCGGCGACCATGGGCCATGGTCGCAGGGGCCTGCGACCTTGGGGGAATTTTTCCCTTCGGAGCCCGTTTTGCAGTCGTTTTGAGGTCTTTTTCGTCGCCATTTTCTTCTGTATTTTTCTTGACATTTCTTCTCATTTATTGGCTTGATTTACCTGTAAAAAACCTGATGAGAATCCTTGCATTTTTAGAGTGCAAAGTTTCCAATTTTCCGGGAAAGCCGAAGACTTTGTCGCGTAGAGCTGCTGATTTTCCGCCAGAGGTTGAAACTTGGTCAAACGATGTCGGAATGACCTGAAATTTGAGGTGGAGCCTCCTGAGCAATAAATAAGACCAATCATAGGCTTTTGTTTGAGTTTTGAAGCCGTTTGGGGTCCCATCGATGCTTCACTTGATTTTGCTGCGGGGAAAATGCCGAGCGTTGATATGTGGCCAAACGATGTCCGATTGTCCTGAAATTTGACGGGGAGCCTATTGGAGTCATTTTGAGACGTTCCACGGGCTCCGTTTTGGATGTCATGGTCCCGGGTTGCTCCGCCGCCGGTAGGCTTGATTTTCTCTCAGAGCATCGAAACCTGGTCAAACGTTGTCAGAATGACCTGAAATTTGACGTGCAGCCTTTTGGATGCATGTTGAAGCCACTCATGCACTTGGTTTGATGAGCGAAGGCTTCGGTGGTTCCCGCCGCCGGGAGGCTTGATTTTGCTGCTCGAGCATTGATGGAGGGTCAAACGTTGTCGGTTTGACTTGAAATTTGGCATGGAGCCCTTTTGAGACATGCTGAAGTCATCCGTAGGCTCTGATCGAAGTTTTGACGTCTCCGATGATGTCGCCGCCGGGAGCGCCATTTTAGCTGTCGGAGAAGCGAAGTTAGGCCAAATGATTCTGAAATGGCCCGAAACTTCATGTGTACTCTTCTCTTGGCTATCTTGAAGGATCTTGCAGTTTTTGTTTGATTCTGACAAGATTTGATTTTTTGGAGAAATTGCATTGCCTATTTATGGCAGGTTGCGACTTTATGCAGCTTTCTTGATGTTGAAGAGGCAAAGTGACATTTTTGGTGTCAACATTGATCGAGTTTTAGGTTGATTTTAAACCCACTTTCAGCCAATATTTGGGTCGTCTCCTAACCAATTTGGAGCCATAATCTAAATTGAATCTTTTACCCATTTGTAGCCGATATATGAGCTGTTTATTTAGGAGAACGTTTGTTGTTTATCTAGGTGGACTCAGCCTGTTTGTAGGGTGTTTGGTTGAGTGAATTCAATGGAACTCAACCAGTTGGTTGTGGGTTTTTGGGAATAGCAACCCAGTTTGCAACCCTTGAACGTTAATTATGGCATCTGATGGCATTGATGAATTCTGGTTAGGCTGCTATTTGAATAAACCTTAACCAACACATGGTGCTTCCACGCTTGCTGTTTGGTTACATGATGGAGATTCAACAAGCGTTTTTCTTTGATAGGTAATATATTGCTTTGCTAGATTTAGCATGTTCAAACCATCTCATAAGGAGACAGAGTAGTTGGGTGGCAGAAATCCATGAATTTTATATGTTGTCTTCACATGTTACATGATTAATTTCAGTCGTCTCAAACATGTCATACATACATAAACTTTATGTATTATTATCACTATTTAGAGGATCCTTTTAGATTTCTAGCAGGGAATTGCAAAACATCTGTAATCATCTGAGACCTTGATTAGTCATAGTCTCTAATGAAAAAGATTTTGAAGAACAAATCCTCTTTTAACATAAGGACTTGAATCTTCATTTGAATGGAGGGCGGAATCCTTCTTAAAAGAGGTTTCGAATCTCCATTTTAATGGTGGCCATGTTGCAGTACACAGTCGGAGGGCGGAAACCTTTCAAAACAAGGATCCGAATCTCCGTTTTAATAGAAAAGAAGAGGTGTGGAAGATGAAGATGGTGAAATGAAGAAGACAAAGTACAGAAGGTGGAATGGTATGGAAGATGAAATGGGCACCCATTTGGTAGGAGGGCGGAAACCTTCTTTAAGGATCCGAATCTCCCGGGAGGAAAGTTGCATCATATGAGGATAATGAAAGACGAAGATGAGACGAGGGAGATGAAATGATGGAGATGGAATGGTGGTGATGTGGTGGTTGGAGGGTAGAATCCTTCGAAAGAGGGCTCCAAATCTCCAATATATGGCAGTAGGGAAGATGAAATGGATGACATGCTTGGAAAAGATGAGATGGGAAGATGGAGTGAGGTTATGACATAGAAGAAGAAGAAGACAGAAGCTTCATTACCTTCTTCTTCTTCTTCTTCTTTCCTCTTTCCTTGTTCTTCTCCTCTCTTTCTTTGTTAGCAAAAATAGTTGACCCCCTTATCTTTCTTTTGGGTGGTTATGACAACTACTATAACTAGGTATCATGGGGTTAGTGGAGGGGTCGGTAATGGGCAATTTCCAAAACTCCCAACAAGTTTCTTTGAATGGGTCTTACGACCATTTTTATTTGATCAATTAGTGGGACCCATGCTTGGATTTGGAGGAACAAAAAATACATTTATGGGGAATTGAAAATTAGACCTTTGAGATGATGTGCATTGGCTCCACCACTTTACCAACAACTACTCATGTAGTTTTTACTAAAAAAAATGTTTTGAAATTTTGATGACTCAGGTCATTGAATCATGCTAATTTAATGGGCTTAGACCAATTTCCATCTGCATCTTTTGTTTGGCAGAATTTTGACTTCAATACATATACACTTTAACAATGCAAAGATGAATGCTCAATGTATGCCTAAAGCATTTGATAGTTTAAACCATAGAAAAGATTTGATTGAAGTGAAAAATGCTAACACATGTTAAAAACAACTTGTAAAAGATATACTTATCTAGTTCAAGCAAGTTGTGAAGTTTCAAAACCAAAATATGTGATGCATGAAAATCTTCAATCAAATTTAATGATAAAGCTCATAAATGTATGCTAAAAGCATTTGAAAGTGTATATCACCGAAATAGAATTGATTGAAGTAAAATACAAATCACATATAGTTTAAAAATTAACTTGATAAAGATATGACTATTCATGTTAAGCAAGTTGTGTGAAATTTCAAAAGCTAATCTATGTGAAATGTAAAACCATAAGATAAATTGAAAGTATTTTTCTTGTAATGGTAAACAACAACCAAAGATTCAACAAAGTATATGAATCATGTTACATAGGATTTCAAAGGTGATTGCAAAATATGATTCAATAAGATATACCAAATTAAGTCAAATTTGGTGTGAATCAAAGTGAATTAAAGCATCCAAAATAATAAAAACAATTCACAATGATGTCTATGTTAAGGATACGACAAATTATAGTTAACATGCTAAAATAGATTTACCAAAAATTTAATCAAAACATCATAAAAAAACATATGATAAGAAAAACAAAGTTTACTTAGATGATTTAACTTATGATTTCAAGGTTTTACTTCCCTTTTGACCTTCTAGCCTTCCTTAGCTCATTCCCATTTGTTTAGCCTCAAAACACCTCTAGGAGTCTCTCTTGGTCCTTCGATTTTGGCCTTAGAATGAGCTGGTTTATATAGAAAAAGTTGTCCAACGGCTAGTTGTCGGTTACGCCCCTTCACAGTTTGGTTAACTATACTCCTAACGGTAAGAAAAGAGCTAGTTTTGACCATCTAGTAACTTGAACCGAAATGGGTTCGCTGAAGGTTCAATTAACCGACATACCAAAGTTCGTTTAACCGAATTCATTGTAGCAAAACACTATAGCACAAGTACCGTACCAAAAATACTGTAACACCGATCTTAAAAAATTATACCTTTTAAAAAGGTTAAGCAAAGAGCTACTCCAAAGTATTTTGGTAGTGGGAGTTCTAGGCCATGAAAATCATACTTAGATTCATGTTTAAATCAATCCAAAAGTATTTTTCAAAATATGAAACTATTATGCCTAAAATGATTTAACTATAAGATCATGGTCGTGTATGATTGCAAATCAAATAAATCAACTTTTCAATAAAAATGCATCCAAGTTTAAAATCCAAACTATGCATAAAAATCACTTTTGAAAGTTATAAAACCATGCATGTGAAAAATCAAGATTTCAAGTTTTTCAAAATCAATACATTTGTGAAAATTTAAATGACACTAAAATGAACATGAATGCATCAAATTGCAACACACAAAATTCCTAACAAAAATGACAAAAAATTTTATTTTTGTTGTGCAAAATGATTAAACAAAGATGCTCTAAGTTGCTCAAGATGAAAAAAATATATATATACCTTTTTAAAGTACAAAATGAAAAAAATCCTAACTCCCTCCACCTTTTTTTTTTCCTTATATGGCACTCAATTCTACTTTATTTTACTACACCCTACAAACATACAGGCCTAGGTTTATATAAAGTGTGGATCTTCTTAGATGGGCTGGAAATGTTATACGCCATCAACGGAGCAGAGGATTGGTCGATCAAGGCAATCTATCAAGATATTGTTGAAGTCATCACTGACTCAACACAAGCACCAGAGAAGTTGGGCCATTGGCGTTATTTAGGATAGGATTATATTTAGCATAAGGTTGCTTATTTTGTTAGGATTGGTTTCGCTATTGTGGGTAGATTTCTTGAATAGCAAGATAGGTTAGGTTTTCCTATTTATGTTGGTGCATGAAATGAGATCTAACAGAACACAAGAACACAATAATACAAGTTTATATTGTGTGTTCCATCTTTCTCTCTCCTTTCTCCCTCAAAAGATATTGCTAGTGTTTCTTCCCATTTTGACTTTATTGAGTTTTATTACACTCCTAGAGATCTAAATGGGGACAGCCCTCTGCTAGCTAACTCCTGCTACTTGTTGAATGGGGAAAATGTGTGGGCGAGGGATTTCCTGGTTGGGTTAGAGGTACTACTGGTGAGGAGTAAATTTGCTCTAGTCTTTTGTCGGTGGATTTGCTTTTGATCCCTCCCTTGTTTTGTTGTTATTGTGCTTCTTTCTAAGAAAAAGGAAAATGGTAACTGGCCAGCTCTTTGGCCATTCACAGCCAAAAGGTTTCCAAATCATGATCAAAGTTAGGCCCATTTAGTCATCAGAAGTGAGATCTATGACCAGTCATGACAGCCAAAGTCAACCAAATCAACGAAAAATCCATACATTGACTTTAAACATGACTTTCGGGGTAAAGCCCCGGGTCCAAGGATTTGTTATATTCCAGGTACACAATGTTCTCCATGCCGGATAGAAACAAACCAAATTCACATTGATAGATCCAGTTATATGAGTGAATTCAGGCCAAAATGGATCCAGGCCCATTGACAGACCCGGTTATATGATGCAGATGCACTCATGTTTTGAGCATTCAATACCAATACCTGCTTGTTTAACCCAAAAAAAAAAAAAAAAAAAACCTGCTTTCAGCACCCACTAATGGGAATAGAGACCAAATTCACAATTTCAACCAGCTGTTGCAGGGTTTTGAGTAATGACATGGTTTGATTTGTAATTTTGTACCAGAGTAGAATAACAATGACAGCTCTGGTCTCAGGTTTTACAGAACACAAAATCCAATAAAGCAGAATGAAGTGGGATTGACTGATGATAGGTGAAGCCGGGGATTGTCTTTAGAAACTTTCTTTTGTAGCCCAAGAATTCTCTTTACACATTTTGCTCAGCTTTAATGTTTAAAAGGGCGTCCTTGTTTCCTATTTACCTCAGTTTGGATCCCTTCCACTGGTAACAAAGTCATTCACAAATTTTAATTGAATTGGAGATTTCCAATTCAATCTGCCATTAATAGTTGTCTCTCCGAGTACAAATAGAAAGCACCAGACAAGAACACACAAAAAGGCGTTAATGCTTTGCCTTAGTCAATTGCCATCTTCATTAAGTAGAAGAGCACATGTCCATTCAAAATTTAAAAAGGTTATCCCTTTATTGTTTTGATTTTACATTGATCATATCATACACTTAAGCTTCAACCACTACAACAAATTGACACCCCCATAGGTACACATGAACTAAAAAACACAACCATTTCTCCTAGGCTAGCTAATCCCCATCTTCCAACAAAAGAACCCATTAATTAGTTATGATACTAGCAGGTGCTTGTGTGATCGATGTTGTGGTATGAGAAGGAGAAGAAAATGTAGATGACGATAATGAGGATGGCGCGGAAGCTGGTGTACTGAAGTGGAATTCAATCTGCAACCTTTGATGGAGATAAATGCCACATACAATCCCCTTATTCACATCCATCTCTAATTGCCCCAAAGGAATGGCAGCAAGAAATCTCTTAATGAATTCCCTGCAACACTCTCTCCCACTACACACAATCCCAGTTCCATTCTGCTCCCCGCCCATCACCTCTTCCATCTGCTTCGCCTCATTAAGTTCACTAACACCATCCGGCACGCCATCTCCTGCAACCTTCCCTTGGACTCTATACATTGATGAGCCACTGTCAAACTTCAAAATGTAGGCTTGGTTGCACCCTTCAAACAGCCGCTCTCCCAATGTGTCTATTATATAATAGGCATCTGCATCGGCCTTCAACACAAAGAAATGATCATTCCAACTCACAATATAAACTTGTGGCCCGGAATTGCTGGCGCTGCTACTGATCTCATTCCAGATGTCATCAAATGACATTGCACCCTGCAAGAATTCAAAGTTCGCAGGGCAGAAGAACCCAATAAAAGATTTCTCTCTGGCGACGGAAACAGGTCTGATTCCTGCTTCAAGTACTGTGTCAAGATCAAAGTGCTTGTCAGGGAAGCGCTCTTGGTAAGACCTGTCTTGGCAGAGCTTCCTCCACTCTGATGAGCCTTCTCGAATGAGGTTGTCGAACTCTGATCTTGTTGGCATAGCCCCCTGGTTTGCCTGAAGCCAGTCAGTGATTACCACAACAAGAGCAGTGCAGGCACTCTCTCCGGCAGCCCTCTCACTGCGCTGATCGATCGAGGCAAAGAACATGTTTGCTTTGAGCATTGTCTGCCCGTCTCTGCTGACCAGCTCCTTCTCTTCCCAGTTGCCAACTGTGAAGTCATCACTCCCGAACTCAGAGTCGCGTACCGGTTTCTCAGCCAATTCATCTTTCGATTTCTGCTGAAAAGATGGAAAAAGAAGATCAGACTACAAAAGGCCAGTGGTTTCAGTTAACATTTTTAAAATTA
Organism: Umbellularia californica; assembly: GCA_028538565.1. Lineage (NCBI taxonomy): Eukaryota > Viridiplantae > Streptophyta > Magnoliopsida > Laurales > Lauraceae > Umbellularia > Umbellularia californica. The sequence continues at coordinate 77,669,169 of JAPQWN010000002.1, read as the reverse complement.
TGAAACCCAAAATGCAAGTAAATTTGACATCCACTGGCATTCATTTTCCTATGTGCCTAGAGGAAGGCAGAAAACACAAACTGAATATGACATGTTTCACAAACATCATCATCATCATTGTCTTAGCCTTATTCCATCTATTTGGGTCAATTTGTATATAGCTATAGAAGAACTATGATTCTGTATGATTAAATTTAACTGAGCCCAAATTGACTTTGGTGATGCCAAGGCGCCAAGGAGCATTCATTTATAGTCTTCCAATTTCAAGAATGTACCTTACTAAAAGATGTGGACTCATCTGAGGAAGAGCAGAGCTGCCGGCGAACAAAGTCAATGTCATCTCCACCACCCTCTTCATTCCCCTTCTTAAGCAGAGGCTCTTCCTTTCTTTTCCCACCTCTGAAACTCAGCCGCCTCTTCTTCCATGACAGAAACCCGCCTTTGGGTGGAGACCCCATCGCAGTCTCTAAACTTGGAGAGGATTCCGATCGAGTCACTGATCTCGCTTCCTCATATCGGCAGCTGCTGCTGTAACCTATCCCTGAATCATCTTCAACCTCTGCCAATGCAAAGTTTGCAGCAGAAGCAATCGGACCATAACCCAATTGCTCAGGTTGGACGGGACCCTGCTCATCGTCAAGCGAGTCTTGGGTGCTGGAGGTGGACGAGTCATCGCTGTCAACTGATAACCTACTACAGATTTGGCCATCGCTGGGTTCTTCCATCTGTTCTGGGCTGTTCTTTTTCTTCTTGGCTCTTCCTGATGGCGAAACATAATTCGTCATCCTTCTGAGGAAGCTGTCTTCTTTCTCTGGTACATTGGCTTCTTGAACAGTTACAGATGAATCCGGAGATGTTCTGATCTCAACAAAGCTAACAGAGATCTGAAAGGCAACAGAGAGTGTAAGCAACATTCTCTTCATGTTCCACCCTCAGGATTATGCTTTTCAAATTGCTTACAATTCCTCCGAAGCTAAATGTGTCAAAGGGGCCTTGGTAAGGCTGCTATTGAGACACATAGATGAAGCCAAGCCCAGGAGGTCCATATGCTTAAGACTAGCTTAAAAACTTGTTCTTACTCGCCCGAGTCATCATGGGTGGTGGCCTCGTGTTAAGCCAATGACTCAAGGGAGTCGAACAAGACTGCCTGAGTAGTTAGTGTAACTTGCTTGAGTCACTCAGCTAGGAGACCTTCCTGAGTTGCATGTAGTTTCAGAAAATTTAAACCATGATGGAGCCAATTATGTTCGTGACCTGGGATACTAGGGCAGATACTCCGGTAAGTCCATTCACAGGTGACCCACTGTTGCATTTGCAGCTATAAGCAAAATGGGGTCTACCTTTAGAATGGCTCGGTTGTGTACATAAATGCCCCACTCGAATATGCACCCCCTACGCAAGGAAATGTGTCAATGAAACTAAATTAGGATCATTTGCTAGAGCTAGAGAGATTATAAGGTCCACTTCATGAATTTGATAAGAATATCCTGATCACCCATACCCATAGTTTGAAAACTCATTCTAGCCCACCCAAATGAACTTCAGTGTCTGAGCAAGCCTGAATTATACCATAATTAACTATTGCAATATCCTATACCATAATTCTAGGCCTGCAAAGTCAGGCCCAAGTCCAACCTGACAATTTATAAGAAGATCTTAAAGTCTGAAGAACCCCAACCCACGCCCACCCCCCCCCCCCCCCCCCCCCCCCCAAATTGCATTGGCAATCTTATCTGATGCAATACTAGCTACTCAAACAGTAAACAGCCATTCAACAATCTATAGATGTACAAATAAAGCCCAGGTAGATAAATGGACAGATTGATAATACAGAGGGCAGACACAGATATATGTGTGGCGTAGTAATACTCTGGCTTAACCTTGGGTAGTAAGCTAATGGAGATGAGCTCAGGCTAGTGTCTGTCAAGCTTGGCTATCTACACGCAGAGCCAGCTCGACTTGGTTTGGCCTCGAGCTCGGCTTGTTGCCGAATGGAGATCGGGCTTAATCTTGGCTGGTGAGCTAATCTAGACTGACTTAGGCTAGTGGCTGTCGAGCTCGGGTTGACAAAAAGGGTTTAGCTTGAAATTGAACTCAAGCTCGGCTCAATTAAGTTTACATTTATTAATGGACATATGAGCGCAAGCCCAAGCTCAAAGTCCAAATCGACTGGGCGATAAACTTAAAATGTGTAAAATATTAGGAAGACAAACAAACCCTAATAAGCTCAAACTCAAGTAGGGTTCGTTTATAATTGAGCTAGAGCTTGAGCTTGCTAAAGTGAGAATAAGCTTAAGCTTGGCTCCTCAAGCCCATATCAAGCTCGGTTCATCTACACCTTCAGATGGTTGGACTCATTTTATACCAATCTCACTCTTGGGCTGCAACCCAAAAAGGAAAAAAGAAGGCCTAAATGTACGTCCCTCGTGCACAACCCAACATGTATTTTATGGAACAAGATGCTTTGGTATCAATCAATGACATGGTCACATACAGCTAAGAGAGAGAGAGCATGTGGTGGAGGGCTTACCAAAAGAGAGGCATCACTGGCAACATCACCAATCTGTAAAGGGATTGGTAGGTTCCTTTGGATGTTCCTTGCTTCCTTTTCTCCCCTTTCTACAGCAACTGCAGCTTGAGAAGCAATTTCTCCAAGATTTACCCAAACACTCCCTATCACTGCGGGCTTGCTTCCCCTGCTCTCCTGGCCTTCCCCCTGGACACCATTGTCATTTCACATCAACAACAAAGAACCACATTACAATAAAAATAAAATAATAAAACAATATATATATTTTGACATTAGAATAATGACCAGGTCTACAATAAATAACATATACAGTGGAATGTGTAGTACAGAAAAGTGGGCCACACCAGGGGCTCACGCATTGATGCCGATTCCGCGTGGGCCCGGCAAGAAATGATGTGGATTAATTTATTTTCCATTCTAGTGATTAAAATTTTTTATTAAAATGCATAAAATAACAGTGCGAACCAGCCTGCATCTGTGAGACAGGTAGGAATATAGCATCCAAATTAAATAGAAAGTTCATATTTTCATCTTTGACGACGCATTAAGCATAATCAATACACACAATTGTTGGTTCCTGGGGTCCTTGAGCATGAACCATGAACCCCAAGCACAGTGGGTCCAGACCCAAATTAAATGGAATGCTCAATTATATTCTTGCACCCATGCCTATCCTTTTAAAGTTGTGTTCATTGCAGTTTTTGGTCGCTAGGTCCCACAAATCAAGACTCGTGTGGACCCCACCAAAATCCCCCCCGGCCTCAAAATTGACCTGTTAAAGGAGTCGTCTTCGTTTTGACGAAAAAAAAAAAAAAAACAAAGGAGTAAATGACGTCTTGAAATGGTTTTTGAAGAGGTCAAAGTCAAGATAGAGTGACCAGAATCTAGTTTCCTTGTATTGAAATTCCCCACTTACCGTTTCACCCACATAAAAAATGACAAAAGAACAAGAAGCCCTTCGATTACAGGAAGAATCCCAAAAACAGAACTCTCGGGTGATTCCAAAAACCATTTCCTTGTTTTCTAAACTGTTGAAACGATATGTAACGGGAATTTCTTTTACTAGAATTTGGACAAAGGAATTTTACAATTCATGTCAGACCTATGTCTTCTAAATTAATATGATAGAATTTAAAACCAAGCTACTTGCATTAATTTTTCTCTTATGTAATTGTAAAATGTTATTTTTTTTTTCTTAATAAGGTGGGTATCCCTTGGACGCATCGATATTATTTTAATAAGGTTGGTACCCACTAAAACTTTTTTTTTTTTGGGCTATTCGAGGGTTTCTAGCTCTTTGGATTGGACTAATCCCTTCGGACATGGGTAGGTAAACTTCCCTGTAACCCCAATGTGGTAGTGCAGTTTAACCTACAATCTCCGAGTGCAAACCGTGGTCTTGGGCCAACTGAACTACTCCTTCGGATTATCTACTAAATCCATACAAAATGCAAACTAGATAAATATGAGGTGAAAGTAGCAAACCCAATCCTTATGCCATTCCACCGACTCGCAGGGGGTATGAATTGTAAATCTGATAAAATGAGGTTTTCAAATTCTAAAATACTATAGAATTTTGATATTTAAATTAAACATTTAAAAAAATTAAAAAATTGAAAATTTAAAGATAGAAATTCCTCTAATTCCTGGGATGCTTCCACGAGCCCCACAATGAAATGATCTCACCCGTCCATTCATTGACCGTTTCTTTGTCGTATACGAATCATTTCTATGCATGTTCTTCTGTAAAACGACGAAAAACCAACAACATCTACAGATGAGGAGAAGTGGACCCCATCAGATCACTGGGGCCCACCTTTACGTACCTAACGACACCATTCACATCCTCAACATTTTTTATGTAATATTATAACAGCAGATGTAAAATCGACCGTTGAAAACACGGTTTCGAATACTGTATTGGTCAAAGCCGAGATGGGAACGGATTGGCCGATATGTCCGTTACGGTACAGTTCGATTGGGGCCTTTTCCTTACAGAAATTCATTTCTTTCTCTGAAACATGTTCCGTAAATCTTTTATAGGATTATAGAAAATCCGTAGCGGTTGGCCGAAACTATTACATATCGGGAGCACAAGTCGGTTTCTTGAAGAGGAAAACGTTACGATCAGATAAAAACCATCAAGAGAAAATTGCTGAAACAAAATCCATCATTTGGAAAACCGCTTTCAACTCTCATCACAAACCAACCCAGAAGTTTAAAAAAAAAAAAAAAAAAAAAAAAAAAAAACAGCATTTTTACCAAGAAAACAAAATACCCAGGATTCTCAAATCCCCAAAAGAAACGATTTGTGAAAAAAAAAAAAAAAAAAGACTTGAACTTTCATCGACCCAGAAACGAAATTCGAGTTTCATCAAGGAGATAACGACCCAAAGAATTCTCACATCCCGAAACAAACGATTTGGGGAAAGTTATTGAATTTTCATTTGACGAAATCCCAGACCAGAAACTTTCCCTGGAATGCAAGAACATGTAATTCTCAAATCCCCAAAACAAAAAAGACAGAAAAAGGAAGGCGAGGGAGAAACACTCACATATAAAACCGAAAACGAAACGTCCCAAGTATTGAAGACATTCCCCTTGCTCGAGGTCGAAAACCCACAAACATTCTCAAACCAATCTCCAAAATCCACCCAAGATTCTTCCCCAACAGCCCTTTCCATGGAAATGCTTTTCCTCTCTCTCCTCCTCAAAGGCACCAACCCCAATTTGGGTCCTTTCCATCTCATCTCAACCATCACAACCTTCCCTCTCTCCACTACTCCTCCGATTCCTTCCAATCTCTGCAGCTCCACCTTCACCTCTAACCGCTTCATCGCAGACGGCGGCCATGGAGACCATTTCATCATCTTCGCCACCATTTTAATCTTCCGATTCCGGTATAGATGCCGGATTCTGTGAGCAGGAAATCGTCCGTTGGGTTCTTGGTAGAGGACGGCTTGATGGGTATTTATAAAGGGGTTTTGGAGTTGAAAGAAAGGCGGAGAGGGAAAGGAAGAGAGAGAGAGAGAGAGAGAGAGAGAGAGACTTCCTGTGTTTTGTGTTTGGTTTTCGGTTTATTAACTTTGAGAGGGATGTCTGTTTTTGTTTTGGTATAGGACGGGAAAGCTGAGGAAATTGCGAAAGTAGACATGGGGTTGCTTTCTAGTCGAACGTTGGGTAGAGATGGTAACTGGGCGGGTTTGGTATGGGTTGGGATAAATCTAAAACCCGCTCCGCTCCATCTTAAATTTAGGCAGAGATAGCAAAATATGAGTTTATACCAAGCAAAAAAAAAAAAAAACTACTACCAAACCTGTCCCCAATAAGAGAGAGTTGCGGGTGTGTCTTCATTTAAATTCGATCTATTGCCATCCTTAACCGTTGGTATTAGGCTCAGAGGTAGACTTGGGTCCTCATAAGAATGGGTCTGATAGGGCCAAAGCTTGTAGGGATGTCAGGCTTAATATATAAACCGAATTCTATTAGGTTACATTTATTGGCCCAAGTGGAGCTTAAGCAAACTTAGGTTGTGAAATATTCAATAATTGGGCCAAAAAATTACGTGAGATACTGCCCATGGGCCTAAGACCAAAGTACAAATCCAACTCAATTTCAACAGGGGCGGACTAGTGGCCCATGAGACCTCCCAAGATTTACTTACTAGCCGGGTGAAGGACACAAGTAGATATGTGGATTCCTTCTTGACATTCGAATTATTAGATTGATGGCTTAGTATTCGTTTCGAATCTCTTTGTAATTTAATTTCCATTAAAATATAGGTTATTTGATGATTAATTTTGAATATAGTCACCTTTTATTCTTCATTTTTAACTACGTTGTAAAATATAAATTTTAAGGTTTTTTTTGTTTTAACGCAGGATTTCCATCCTTTTGGACCAGAATAATTCCTACGGGCCCAGGAGCTAAAATATAAATTCTAAGTGAAACAACACTTTTCCTATGAATTCTATCATACAATGGATGCACTAACGAATGGCAAGTGAGTAATTTCCTAATTGGTGGGCCCCACCATAATTAACCAACATTATCAACCGTTGGATTCATGCTTCTCGATCATTCGCATAAGGATGTGCCGTCCATTTTCCCTCTCCAACAACAACTTCCATTTTCGTCCGTTTGATGCCATCTTGGGGTAAATAAAATAAAAAAAAAGTTGTGGACGAACAGAACAAGAAGGGAAGAGGATACGAAATATCCTGGATTCTTCGGCACGAATAGAAAGGGTGAAGCCACGTCATTTCTTAGCGCACGTGCAACCGCGTGAAATGCAAGTCACGTAAAAGGATAACTCCAGACGACTCCCGGTTTAGGGCGCTCTCAAATGTCGACTACTTTGTGGTGAGCCACGTGGCGTGCCCTGGGTGGATGAAATGCTCTAAAAAGACACTCCTCCACTCTCTGCGTACAAACAGTGTCGACCCTCGGACACGGTCTCTGAATCCCTGTAACTCGTTGCAACAAATGACTCCTGCACCCAATTACCCAAAAATGGTCAAATTAACATGATCAAGGGATTGGGTGGGGTACTGGAGTTTGTTTTCATTTTAAGTATGATGAGGTTGGATTGATGATATGTGGGTTATAAGTTTAACTAAGTTTCTTTCGACAGAGCTTGCATGAGAGTCAAACATGAAAGCCTCTTGCGCGATGCATTTTGATACATGTCAATCATGAAGGGATAGGGTCTTGGAGAGGTCTCATTGTGAATATTAACTTCGAAAAAAATAATCTCAATCAGATTATTACAACAACTGATTTAAGTTATTTAAGGTTTAATGATTTTTATGAAATTTAATCCAATGATGAGTATAATGCAAGATTCAAATTCAGAAGGACTGAGGGTGAATATCTATAGGAGGCCACCCTATGGCCTCTCCTTCGATGAAAATGCGATCAATGCACCTAAATCTCTAGTTCTTCATGGAGATTTTTTTGGTGCGAACTTTTTAAATTGTACTTTAAATTTATAATTTTTATTTGGTGTAGCAATGAAAAGGAGTGAAAGAAAGTGCAAAATAAAAACCAAATTAGCATATATCTACTAAAGCGTTGCCACAGAAAAAATGCCCTGTGATTCCTTTGAATTCAACATGATGCAGCTAAACAGGCCCTAGACATAAAAGCTTCAGCTCAAGCTTGGCTCCACAAGCTCCGCTGTAGCATGATCCATTTGGGCCTGATTGGCTCATATTCATCCTTAAATTCACCAAACAAGTGGCCACTTAATTGTGCATTTAATGAAGAAAATGGATGCGCTGATGAGATTTAGTAACGTGTGCAAAAATATGTTCATTACAAACCCTCATTTCCGTATGCATTGTTAACTAATAAAAAGTGGCCAAAGCTACCATACATCACCGCTGCATCATACTATGATGCAGCGCCTGGCATTTGCAAGTAGGTGGGGTCCACCTTTAAAAAATTCAATCCGTCCATCATCTTTTACACACATCCTATTCTTTGCATATATAACTTTAGAGTGTATGTTGTGGGACCTACCGTTAGATTGACCTGTTGATTTTAAATATGTGTCTAACTTCTGTTTCCGCAAGGAAAGAGAAAAAGTAACTAAAGTGGAATCATGCGTTTAAGATTTAGTTAATCCAACGGTGTGCATAGTGTTGATTTGAATAATATTTTATATGTATATCCTACAATCGGTGTTGGAACCAATGGACGGATTGGATTTCTTAAAGGTGGGCTCCACCCACTTACATATCACGCTGCATGGTAGCTTTACCCATAAAAAGTTCCACTCTTCTTAGCACTACTACAATTTATAAGCTTTTTAATGAGAGTGCTCAACTAGTAAAACAAACTCCATGTTAGTGGTCCACGAGAACATGATAGCCTTATAAATAAGATACAAACAAGATTTTAACCAATTATAGTCACTTAATTAATGATCAAGTTCTAAACTCATAGACATTATTAAAGAAAAGGAAAGTGTCTTTTCTTGGTGTAGAAGTTAGAACTAGTCATTGATGATTATATTGAGTATTAATATCAAGAGAAATTGAATTGCAGGCCAAATGTAGGGGCAATACTCATGGCTATAACTTTTGATCCGATCATCTTATTTTAAATTATTTTATATCATTGGAAAGTTGTTATGGTGGTAAATTACTAGGGCAGTAATCAGTGGTCTTTTTCATGCAACATTTCATCATTTAAGTGGTCGAGCTTAAGTTTCTTTTTAGATTTTTAGGTTTTTAAATCTAGTCGGACTTTATATATTATATGTCCTTTATGCATTTTGTTGTGGTTTAGAGTCTACATAAACACTTTCATTATTTTCAGTAAATAACAGCCAAGTCAAATTAGGGGTTGTTATTTTCTATATAAAGCATTGTACTGAAAACTCAATATGATTCATTTATTTTTCTTCCTAAATTTTCTTGACGTTTGCTTTTATATTCTCAATGAAGATTCTAGGTTATTTGTTTGGGGAGACATCTTCTTTTATTGTTTCCATGCGTTGTCTATCCCCCCTCTTATTGGCCCAACTAGATGCATGCAATCAATGAAGATTGAGGGATTAATAGATCTTGATGTGAATTAAAGTTAAATCTAATATCAATAGTCCCAAAACGTTTGGGTTTTCCTTTTTCTTTTTTTTTTCTTTTTTTGACCTATCTATAATTCTCCTCGTCTGTAATCATATTCTTAATTATATCCTTTCTTTTTAAGTCCACAACATCCACTCTCTCCTTTTCTCCTTTCTTTGTTGCACGACATTGAAATTCATATAATATGACAGCTCTAACTGTAATTTCTGATTCAATGATGCATATTTTCTGTTACAATGGTGAGTGAAATTAAGATCAACACCAAATTGGGAGGTGGATTGATAATTGGTTTCTTTAGAATTTCCATTATAAAAACAAGAGTTTTTCACTTTCAGTAAAATACCAAAGGGGTTTGACATATTAATCATCCTTAAAACCCAAATTTCCAATTTCATGATTGAAGTTTGAATAATGTCACCAGAGTCGCTCGACTCTAATCAACATTTTTTAAAAAACTTTTTTGCCTCAAATCCCATGATATCATGGGATTAGTTTTTATGTAACAAAATTCGATGGATTCCATGATATCATGTCTTTTATGCATTATCTACAGGAATTTTTTCAAACGATAGAACTTGAGAAATGGTGGTCAGATGTGTATTTACTTCCTACAATTGTCATTTTTTTGTATTCTATAAAAATAAATTTATTTACTGGTTGCAAAAGGTGTATTATAAAAAAACTAATAAATCCCATGATATCATGGGATCTGGGCCAAACAAGTTTTGAAAAAAATGTTGACCACAGTCAAGGAACTCCGATGATATTATTTGAGTTTCAGCCATTAAATTAAAAAAAAAACTGAATTTAAAGAAAATTAATATGTTAAAACTCCAAATGTCAATTGGAAGTTAGAAAAAGGATTTAGCCATTAGTGTATTCCAAACCCTCAAACTCAAAATCCTACCAAACATGCATTTTATGGTGTTCATTAATACCGAAAGCAAGAAAGAACAGTTTTGAACGTGACCTTCTTTGTGGCTGAAAAATACATATAATGATAGGGTCCTCCATCTATCTTGTGTGGGGATATTTCCTCCCCCATAGTCCACCTCCTGCCAAGTGCATGGCTCAAGATGGTCTGATGGGATTGGGCCCAAAGGTCAGGCCCGATGGGACTGCAGTCAAAGGAGATTGGACTGTGATGGGATCAGGCTCTGACAGAGCCTCCCTCTCGTCTCCTCTCTTCCTCTATATGAACACAGCAACAGCTCCAGAACATGATGGCCAACGAACACCACACTCACCGGTATGCCATTTCTTCTCCAACTACATTTCCAACCTTTGTTTAGTCCTGCAACTAACTTAGGCATCGGAGAGCCCTGCGTTGCCCAAGCCAGGGTCCTCTGACCTTCTTCTTTTTCCCCTTTCAGGCTCGAGGCAACGGTTCTTTAATCACAACCAAGGAGCTGCAATCTCCAGCCTCCTCCAGTGGGCCGCAAGAATCACTCCCCCCGGGTCTGTGAGTTTTTGTGCGCTTACATATCTCTACTTCTTAAATATTGAGGATCATGATACGTCAGCAGCTTAATCTTGGTAGGCCGCACTGAATGTCATGATATTTCCTAAGTTCTAACAAAATGTGCGTGTGATGTAACAAAGAATAAGATTATAATTCTAACAAATTGAGAACTTTAGGACACCGTAAATAAAAAATGAGGAATCAATATATTTGATGATTCTTCTTTATCTTTAAAAAAAAGTCTTCACCAAAGATTTATATAGTTGAGGATTTCACATTAATGTTAGTGTGTATTGTATAGTTGAGAAAATTAGGACGAATGCACAGTCCAAGAAAATGAGAATTTTCAAATCCTAAAAATGAGGATTTCCGCTAGCCCAATGCTTCATGGATTTACAATGGCCAAATGTAGTTTTTTTTTTTTTTTTTTTTTTCCAATTTTGTGAAAAAACAGTGAGGAACTCGAGGATTTGATTCCAAGTGTGATCTAGGAGTCACTTGTTTGCACCAATTTACTTATGGAAATAATGCATGTTCATAATACTAACGTGAAAAATAAAAAATGTGGTTGAAGGAAAAACTTTTGCTGAGCACCAGTGCTCCTCATGAGCATCACACCTATTAGGCCCACCGAATGATCCACCTGAGGGATCATAAAATAGAGATCCCCTACACTCACTAATCATATGTTCGGCACTCATCTAAAAGGACTGGGCCATTGGATCGCCTGTACACTCATTCTGAAAACTTGTGGGTTGTTGATCTCAAGTGGATAGGATGACGATCCTTCACTCTTATGTTTCAATGCATTTATTTAACAACAAAAATTCTAGCATAGTAGGGCTACTAAGCTCACACCCTCGATATTACTTAGAGTCATAATAAGATATTTAACTTATTAAGATGCCCTTTTAATAGCCTACCTAGAATTTTTTTTTTTTTTTTTTTTTTTTTTTTTTTTTTTTTTGCTTTGCATTAACAATGTCTCCTTGCAAAAATAGTTCCAACCCCTAATTTTTAAAACTTGACCAAAGTCTTCACTCAAAGGATGCAGATTTCAGCCATGATGGATACCCATTTTATTGGATTCGCCCCGAAACTTAAAATGTATGGAACTCATCCATTCAAGTACCATTATGGATAGAGACTTTTTTTTTTCTTTTGAAAAGAAGAAGATAAACTATATGTTTTGGGCTCTTTGCATTGGATCCCTGTTGATGTTGATTTTGAAAAACAAAAAATCTGAAATTCCTTAAAAGCCAAATAAAAAAAAACCTTGTTCTTTTGAATTTTTTTTCTTGAGATTAACATTATATTATTCTATTATCTATGTATAAGACCTTACAGTTTTTATAAGACTATTAACATCATAATGAATGCAAACTTCATTAAAAAGAAAAAGAAGTTTGCTTGCAAGAGGCCTAACTACCATACACAAATATCCCTGTTTGAATGCTTTGAGACTTCAGATGTCTTAATAGGCAAGAGAAGAACAGAAAGCCTCCTTTACGTGTCTTATATTACATGATTGTCAGATGATATTAGAATCTTCTCACATGACCCCACGCTACAAAGAATAACCAGTTGCCTTGATAAACTCAACGTGTCCAAAGGCAAATCATCGTATGGCGACTCAACTGTGTGGTTGCATGCATCTCACGATTTCTAGTGGGCAGCAGTGCGGACCTGAAGATTTTTTGGGCCTAAAACGAAGATTTAAAACGAAGATTTCAAAGGCTCCCTTATATATTGTATACGAAAATTAGCTTAAAAAAATGGGTCATAAATTAATCATTACAAAAATTCAAAATATATATATATATAGAAAAATCAATACTCATTACATCACTTCAAATTCATTTAAACACTCTCTTCTAGCATTTTTTGCTGCAAATGTACTAATCAAAGCTACATAATCAATTTTATCAACCATGGCCTTCTCAATTGACAACATAGCTAATCCATTCAATCCTTTCCTATGACAGGGTTGACCGAAGGTAAGATTTGATTAACTTTAATTTTGAAAAACTTCTTTCCCCAGAGGCAACTGTAACTGGTATAGTTAGCAACATTCTGTATGCAATCCATGTATTGGGAAAACAACCATCCATCACCTCCAAATAATTGAGCACATCAATTGGCTTTGTCGTTTCTTTTGGCAATACTTCTTTCAACACTTTCAATTCTGAAAATAAGTCTCTCCCATCAATATCAGAAAGCACATCCTTGCTAAAAAAAGTTTCAAGATTAGCACAATAGGACATCAAAGTTTCATCATTGGTAGCATTTAAATCCTTCAAATCAAACAAAAATCCAAAAGTTTTCTCTTATACTTGAAACTGTTCGAACTGGTTTTGAAGTGATGAAAGAGCTTGATCTACAATATATAAGAAATACTTCACTCTAAAAGATTCTTTAGCTGACTGTTTCGCCTCTTCACTAATGTTCTCGTTAAATTGCTTCTTTCTATATATGATTCGTTTTTTTGAAATGCCAGCTCAATATTCATTCTAGCTGCAACCTCTTTAGCTTCAATCATGGTTTCTACAAATCCAATTTCTCTATACTTTTCAATAAATGCAATAAGCCATTTCAACTGATCAACAGCAACATCTATGTGTATGTCTTCATTTTAAAAGACCTTGCTTATGGAATTAATAACAAATAATAGATTATGCCAAATAATCATGCCAACTAAAAACTCAAAACTACCAATTCCATGTTCTGCTAAGGACTTCGCATCATTCTTTGTTTTCGGATCTTCAGTAGTGTGGGCCAATTCAACTAAAGCATCTCTTATTTGTGGGGCTTGGTATCTTATAACTTTAACACTTTCCACACGACTTTTCCAACATGTTTCCGACAATGGCTTGACCATAAGACCTTCTATATTATCTTTCAACACTTTCCACCTCTTTGACGAAGATGAAAATAACAAGTATATTTGTTGTACCACCCCAGAGAAAGATGTAGCCTTAGGACAAGAGTTAGCCATATCATAAAGTGCAAGGTTAAGACTATGACAACCACAAGGTATATAGAATGCTCTAGGATTTATGTTAAGTACCCTATTTTGTACACCCTTGTGTTTTCCTTTCATATTAGATCCATTGTCATATCCTTGTCCTCTTATATTATCAAAATCAAGTTCAAGAGTACTCAACACTTCTTGAAGTACATTGAAAAGCCCTAACCCCATTGTATCTTCCACCTTTTAAAATTCTAAAAAGAATTCTTCCACCTTTATTGGACTTGTTGAAACATCCACACAATGAATCACAAGAGACATTTGTCTTTCATGGCTTACATCCGAAGTACAATCAAGTATAATCGAGAAATATTTTGCTTCTTTGATTCTTGCAATGATTGCATTCTTAATCTCACACGTTAACAATTGTATCAATTCATTTTGAATTTTGTGTCTAAGATAATGGTAATGAACCCAATTTGGAAAGGAGAGAATGTTCAATCACCTTATTCTCTTCCCAGCTCGTCGGCACAAAGCCATGAAACACATAAATGGAAAGTCGAAAACGGTTTTGAAGTCCAAAAACCCAATTTTAATTGGGAATAAGGAGACCCAGTTTTGATTGTGAATAAGGAGAGAGAGAGAGAGAGAGAGAGAGAGAGAGAGAGAGAGAGAGAGAGAGAATAAGGAAGACCCAGTTTTGATTGTAAATAAGGGGAGAGAGAGAGAGAGAGAGAGAGAGAGAGAGAGAGAGAGAGAGAGACGGGGTGTATTTGATCTCCGAAGTCGAAAGTGAATCGGCATCCAAAACTACTCTATATATAATAGCCGACCTAATCTTTTCCAATTTTCAAAGTTTTATACTCTTTTTTCCTTTTTTTTACTTTTAAATATAACACAAAATCATTAATTTAGGGCCCTTTTGTAATGGGCTGTTTAGAAATTGGGCCCTTTCTCATGTATTGGGCATCATTTTTTTATTTTTTACAAACCTATATATTATATGGACTAAAGAAATTTGGGGCCCCAAAAAATGGACAAAAATTGAGGGCCTAAAGCGGTGGCTTCCTAGGCTTTAGCCCAGAGCCGGCTCTGGTGGCCATCTTCAAATGTTGTACTTTTAAGGGGAATACGGCTATATTAAGGAGTTTTCTATTCAAATACTAGATTACTGAAAATCTTGCAGAATAAAAGCGTCAATTTTTTTAATGTTACGGTACAACATTTCTTAAATTTGACAATCGTCTTAAAACTGTCAGAAAAATTGTAATTACCGCAAAACTGTTCGTCAATAGGATATCGCAGTGTGCGATATACTATGGATGTATGATATCACATTATCTGAAGCGGGAAGACTTGAATAGTCCTATCTTTTTGTTATTTCCTTGACTGTGGGACTACCAAACCACCATCAAACCGTGTGACTATTTTTGTAAATTTTTCGATAACTGTGATAGATCAACAATTTAGATTTGATGCCATATTAGTTCTTATACTCAAACAGCTATCCAATAGTTTGGATAGTGGTTTGGTGGTCCCATAGTTTTGGAAAAAAAAAAGGACTGTTAAAAGTTTCAGTTATTCTACTGTGATAATGTCACATGTGAAATCAACGATTCTAAGGTTTTTCTTCATTTTTGGTAGTTATACATTAAATCAAAGGATGGAAATTTCACGGCCAGCTGATTTCATTATTTCAAAGAAGTTTGATGATCTTGATTGGGATTATAGGGCCCACAAAAGTTTAAAAAAAATAGATGTATGGTTATTCGGTTTTTATCAAATATCTTGAGATCCGAGATAAATCAATGGTTGAAATTTGATATATGGGCTATGTTTGACTGTATTAATGTTTCCGATGGTTTGGATCATCGTTAATGGTCGCATAGTTTAATAAAACTTAAACAAAGCGTTGAGGGGAGTATTACCATTCAAGGCACTATAGCTCCGCAAATCTTCCTGCTTCAGATAATGCGATATCATACATCCCTAGGATATCGCACACTGTGATATCCTACAAAGAAATAGTTATGCGGTAATTACACATTTTTTTGGCAGTTCTGGGGCGATTGTCAGTTTTAAGAACCGTTGAACGGTAATTGTTCCTTTTTTTTTTTTTGCAAAATTTCATTTAGAATGTCAATTAAGAGAATTCTCTTTATTCAAATAGGCTATTTGAAGATTTACTGTACTTGTGTTACTAGTAGAGTTTCAAGAGAGAGGGAATTCTTGTCAGAAATGCTTACAATCGAATAGGCTATAAGGGGTCGTTGGACTTTTACACACGGATTAGAAAAATGAGTTTTACATAAGCAAATGGCGAATATGGAGACATCGGATATGTAAATGACACACAAGTGAAACATGTTACCATGTTTGTCAAATCGCCATTTTAACTCGGGTAAATGAGTATACCCAACGGTTTTAGAGTATTTGGATATTTTGGACTTTTCCATAACTTTTTCAACATCCAAGAAGAATTATGATATGAAACTTTATGTCTTGATGTCTACCATTAATATAAGGAAATTGTATGATTTGGATCATGAACTAGGAGCCCACGAAAGTGCAAAAAATTATATCTATAGGTTGAGGTTTTTCTACAAATTAATTACCCAAATTCTGAGAAGATTTAAAATAATTAGCTTCAAGGTAGTGGGGTTTATTACTTTAATAAACAAGAACCGTTTGGATTGCAACTTTGATTCCAGCCGAGAAAAAAACAAAGGAGGTTGATGTGGCCTACAATAATGTAATCCCCGTGTGAGAGACTGTACTAGCAGTTTTTGCAAGGGGTAAATCACTTTTGAATATCAAATCAGTTTCATGGGATGCAGGGGAAGATAGTATTGTGAAATTTAAAAACGTTGGATAAGCATACATGGGATGTGAAAATCAATTCAGCTTCACTGGATCCATCCAATAGTTCACTGTTTTTCACAAAAGAATCAATATCCATGATCAATTAGACTGTGAAATTTGATGCCATGGCCAATTCTCGGCCTTCCAAAGAAGACGTATCGTTTGGATCTTGAATTAGGGTCCAACGGAAGTCCAGAAAAGTGGATATAAGGTTTTTTTTTTTCTCAAAACCTAGGATGAGTTAAAGACTTCAAACTTGAAACTCCCTGGCCTTTCTGGCCTTCTAAAGAGGATGAATGGTTCGGATCATAATTGAGGGGCCCATAGAAATGAAAAAAAAAAAAAAAGATGCAATCCAGGGGGCATTATTCCACATCTTTTCACTATAGCACGTGCCTCTCTACATAGTGCATAAATCTAAGGAATAACAGGTATAAATCTGATGCATAACAGTTTACCACATGTTGAGGTGCGCAAATTTTGGTTGGAAAATGGGCAAATTTTCACTACTGATTTACAAATGTGATACGTGAGTGGGTGCAAACAAACATGAACAATGCATAACCATTACACATAATCCCTATTTACATATGTAAATATATATAAATGGTCACAACCAAATGACTCGTGTACAAACCAATGTCAAGATCTTTAGGTATTTGCTCATATATCAATTATGGATTGATATTTCAATTTGTTTAAGTTCTTTTTCTTTAAAAGATAATTTTAGAAGTATTTATAAAATAGAAATTTATTTTTCTCAACGATTCCTTACCTGAGTGGTAAGGAGCAATAGCTTTTACCTCACTGTTCAGGTTTGGAACCCTAGGGACCATCTTCTTGTGTGAGGGCTTCTTTTCTATGTGAGTGGGTTAATTGTCTTTCCGTATGCTTGCGCTCTCACTTGGGTGCTTTAGACTGAATCAATGAAAATTGGCTGAAATCTTTTAAGTATCAAGTGATACAAACTGATCATTTCAAACCATTTTTAAAATAACGGTGGTCATGAGCTTGGTCACCTGAAGTGCGATGCGAATTTATTAAAGCTGAGCAGTGGTATGAAAATTTGTTGAGTTGACTTGTGACTCTTCCAAATCACCTCATTTTGGACAAGGCCTTGAGTCAAGTTCTGGAAAGCTTAGTATATATGAAAAAAAGTAATAAGGATCTTCTTTTAAAAGTTTTCTTTTTTTGTTTTCACTTTCTTTTCAATATTTCTTGAATATGTAAATTTATTAGTTTTAGATTTATTATCATGAATACAAGCGAATTAATTTATATCTCTAATTAAAAAAAAATTACATCTATTTCAAGATATTTTAAAAATAACTGAAGTGAAAAATGACTCTCGATCGACCACATTGACTCACACGAGTCAAGTTGCTATGACTTGGGCAAGTTGAGTTCTAATTCCGAGTTTTCCAACCTTGAGCTGCTGTGTTTTAGGCCTAATAACTAAATGGGTTGGGGCCTGGGAAATCACTAGTGCCAACATGGGCCGGTATATTATAGATCTTATACTGATATTTTGTTTTTCTCCCTATAGTTTTATTAATAGAATTTTATAATCAAGGCTTAAAAATAGAAATGGTATATCTCCATTTTTAATTACTCCAGGACGTTTAAATGTAAATAAAAGAACAAATAGAAAGCAAAAAAGTTTTTACAGTAAAAAGGGTCAGTCTTGTATAGTTGATAACCAAATATTTTATGGATTTTTCTTCTTTTTAATTTTTAGCTGGTGCATTTTTAACAGTAGCAAATCACTTTTCTTTTATCTAATAGTCTTTAATTCTCACAATCAGTTATAGTCTAAACTCATATCTTTTCAATATTACTATTTGTTTTGGAAAAGATAATGCAGTGAGAAGACTTTAGTTGCAGGCCAGGCCGGTGCTCCAAAACATTCTCCAAGAAGGAAGAAATCCAAACATGCTCATGGAGAATAATCCAAAATGATAGAGAATATTTCCCTTGTTTTCTCACATTACCTTGAATGCAACAACAGACATTTAGAGATATTTCCAAAGGAAACTAACTAAAGATGTTCCTGTCATCGGCTGAGATTCCCTTGTATTTCTCCCAACTTCCCAATGACAATGCCAATGGTTACAGCTCTTAGCAAATTAAAGTAAAAGCAAAGAAACCACTAATCACTTCCTTGACTGTTTCTTGCATGTGCTGCTCCCGGCTGTCATGCATGACTGGAGCAATGAATTCATGTTTTAGTTTTTTATTTTTTAAAATCCAACATCTGACTCCATCGCAATTCACACGTAATTGACTGGTGGAATACAATTCCTCAGCGATTCAGTCCACTTTGTTTTTATCATGTACTTTTGATCTCTTTTTGTCTGATATATTATAGCATAATTTTAACTTAATATATGCCTTTTTATTGGCTGGGGATTTGAATGGCAGCCTACATACTGTTTATAAGTGGAAATGGTCCATGTTTGGGAAATCACTCAAAGGGAAAGGGTCATAATTTTTTTTTCTCATACGATAAGATTCTATATTCGTGAAGCTAACTTTTGTTTGATTCAAACCATTTATAGCACATGCTCAGCCATGTATGGGTGAAGTCTTAAGTTTTACTCCAACTAAAGAGATTTACACTGTTAGATTATCAATATGTCTTAAAAGCTTCACCACATTTATCAAACATTATCAAACATGATCAATCTAATTATATAAATAACTCTAGTTGGAGAGAAAAATTTAGACCACTATTGCTTGTATTATTGGGAGTGTTGTGAATGGATTAGACTGAGTAAAGGTGGACTCTTCACCTATTAGATAGATGGTGAAGATAACTCTGACATTAGGATATGACTGTTTTTCTTAAAGTGGAAAAGAGTAGGAAGGATCAAGGCAATGATTTTAAAGAGCTTGATCCTTTTGGATGTGGAGAAGAGTTAGATACCTTTGATTAGGGGTGCACATGGGCGGTTTGGATTGATTTAGAGGAGAAACCATCAATCAAACCGAACCCATTGGTTTTCTATTTTTCCAAACCGAACCGAACCACCCATATCCATAAACAGAACAGAACCGAAAGGACCCGTTTTGGTTCAGTTTGGTTACGGTTTTTTGGTTTTTATTTTATTTTATTTTATTTTCAAAAAAAAGGCAGGTGAATTGGTGAAAGACATTGGACTTCAAGTAGCAAAATGGGTAAAAAAGGCAGTTCAATTGGTGAGAGACGTTGGACTTCAAGTAACAGAATGGGAGGTTGAGTCTTTTTCAAGTAATTTTTTATATTCCTTTATGTAGTTTATAAAAAATATATATTTATATAATTGGTTTGGCTCGGTTTGGTTTGAGCAGTTTAATCACACATTCAAACCGAAAACCAAATTAAATCAAACAGTTTGAAGGAAATCCGAACCGTAACCGAACAGATCTACTACAAAATCTAACCGAACTGATTCTGATAAGTTCGGATCGATTTAGTGGTTTAGTGGTTTTTTGTGCACCCCTACCTTTGATACATGCCTGCTTCAAAATGGGGAATGTTTTGTGTCCTATCATTTCATATTTTATACTTCGATGTCCTTTGATATCTACCGTGTTCCTGTTGCATCTAAGTCGTATATGAAAATCATAGATCTCTACATGCTAAAGTTATACGAATTTCTCACACAATGGTGAATACATTAATTCTTCTCTATTATGTGGGTGCTTGTTATTCTCTTAATTTGGACATGCATGTTTCTGCATGCATCACTGTTAGAATATATAACAAGGGGCCCATGTGAGATCATATGTGGTTGGCCTCAAGTGACGGATCATACAACCATTACTTATGGAAATATTTGGATTTCAATGATTATTAGGTTTCCTTATGTCCTAATGTCTCTCTTTAAAGATAGTTGTCTAAGTATGTAATTGAGATTTTCTCTATTGGATTAGGGAAAAAAAAATCTCTCAACCATAGAGAATCGTTCAATTCTATATATCCTCAAGTACCCACTGAGACTATTGAACAAATAGAGATACTAGGGTTGGAAATCAATGAAACCACTCATCTTATATAGGTTGATTTAAACCATCCATCTTCTATTTCCATGATCAGTGTGTGATTCTTAGTTCTCGAATCATGAGAAGTAAACTAGTGGGAATTGATCTCTAGTATTCTATCTCCTGTCTTTATAAAGGGAGTTTGATCCCAGCTGATACAAGTATTTGCAGCGGCCAATAAAAGCTTCCGTGACACTAAAGGCCAACCATCACCACAACAATCTTTTTTCTTTTCTATTATCATTGGAGCATCCAAAGAAGGGGGACTTTTGCAATAAAAGACCCAGAATGGAAAAATATTCACATCTATGGATACATTTTTGCAGTTCCTTGATCCAATGGTTAGAATTCTTCAGCTGTCATACAAAAGAATATGACGTCCATTTCAAATTATGTCATCCAAGTTGGACCACATGAAGAGCCTCATTAAAGGCGTTTTGGGGGGTGAGAGCCCACATACACAACTTTGCTCCTGTAATGAATTTTTTTATAAGCACTAAACTTGCTCCTATGTGCTGATTGATAGGAGAAATCACATAAGGCACATATGTGGTCTATGATTGTTTTGTCAAAGCACCAGAACCAGTCAAATAGTCAAGCTTCAAAATCATGTAAAGCAATTGAATAAACCAAAGATACCTTGAAGGCTTTTGAAGTTTGATGTGGAAATGCTTCTTCATTTTTGGCCTAAGCTTTTGGAGGTAGTTGACACAATGGCTGGTGGCATATCCCTTTTGTATGGGAAGATCTTATTGCGACTTTTTGACTGGCTGTAGAAATTCCTTTCCAGTACCCAACAATAATATAATTTCAAGGGCCTAGCTAGGGATGTCAATGAACCCCAATTACCCAGGTGCCCCAAGAATCTGAAGAGAAATGAATATGGATCCTCCTTTTAGACCCAATGGATAATCAGAACCCAGTCCATGGTTTGGGCCTCATTAATGTTCAGGTCTAAGTTTGGGCCAGAGTCCAATCACATTTGGACAAATTACCCATAAAATTGAGTTGTATCATATATAATGATATATGATAATGAAAAATATCTATTTATGATATATGATAATGAAAAATATCTATTTATGATATATGATAGTCATTTTGTGAAACCGTCAGACCGTTTCCTTGTTGGATATGGCCAGCAAGAAGGGGCGCAACTTGGGATTGGGAGCATGAATTTATGTGGATTTAGGGATTTGAAAGGTCTCCCTCTAACATATGATGTCACTATAGATCTGACCTGAACCCGATCAGTGTACATCCCTAGTTCCAACGAAGGCTCAAAACCTAATTTTGAGCGATCTCTCACTATCACAAAAGGTGTGAAACTTTACAGTGAGTCTCATCTATTGAAAGTCTAAACTGCTAAATGTAAAGGTCTTCGGTCCCTTTCAATGAATTAACCCTAAGTTTTATGTCAATTGAACTTGGTCCTACTATAAGATTTGAGCATATGGTGTTCCTAATTATGTGTTCAATCTAATGGTGGGACCAACTATTACTGGAGTAAAATTTAGGAAATGTCTAATTTAGGACATGACCTAGCGGCTCAAATATTTAAGTAAAAGTCTGCTTGTCCCGAGGATCAGTCCTCGGGCTTGTCCCGAGGACCGATCCTCGGGACAAGTAGCATGGTTGAATATTTAATAGGTAGCCGTTAGCGTATTCCACACGAGTCCTGCTGCTTGTCCCGGGACTCTTGTCCAGTCCCGGGACAAGAGTCCCGGGACAAGTAGACTTTTTCATTCCACACCCCTCATGGGAATTATGAGTGAGACTTCAAAGTACCTGGACTCTTAACTTTATATTGTCATGCCATTCCATGCGGGACTGGGTGAATTGCTTTAAATATTGTTCCTTTAACCATAGGCATCTTGGTTATCAAACGCACAAATAACCAACCAAAGGATTTATATTAATAAATACTGGGCCAATTGGTTTACATGTGACCAATCTGGCATGGCACAACTTCGATTAGAGTGAGATATATAAATCTCGTGGCCTCCTATAAGAAAATCCTAGCTCCACCGCAGGCAATGGACTTCTAAAATGTGGACAACTTGCACAACTTGATAGCGTATCTAGGACTTTTTTTTTTCTCTTTTGGTAAGAAAATCTAGGATTTGATAAGAAATCCCGTCCTCACGTTTTGGCTTGACTCAAGTAAACTTGGTCTAAGTTGTTGACCCCATGTAAATTTGGTAAATGCTAACGTCAAAGACTCTCTGAAAATTAAAGAAAATTATTTGAAGTTATATATAAATTTATTTTTACATATATTTAGGACCGAGTCTTGACTTTTGGTTTGATAATGACTCAGTTTAGTTCCTCATCCCACAGGGAAAGGAGGTGTGCTTACTGCTTAAAAATGATAAAAGGCGAAGTGTTGGTTATCTTTTCCAGGTAGGTGGGTATCAAAGAATCAAACGAGATAAAGGTTTTGGCCATTTTAGAAGCTCTCCGATTATTTTCTTTTTCTTTCCATGGCAAATTAATCATGAAAAGTGATTCTCCTAATGCTATTTCTTGGATTTCTTTGGGAAAGGGCTCTTGAAAGTTTCATTTCTTGTTTTCTTAAATTAAGGCTTTGTCTTCTATTCAAGTGGTGCTTAACCATGTGGGGAGATTGGCCAATGATATGGTGGATTCGCTAGTGAAGCAAGGGGCTGATTGATTGGTAGATCATGTTATGTACCTTGGTCTTTTGGTTATAATGAGCTCTTATACTGTTCTTTCCTTCTTGTTTTCCTCTTAGTGTGTGGTGTCTTTAATGTACTCTCTCTTTTTCATTAATTTAATTTTCAAGTTACTGATAAACAATGACTAAATTCAGTTCTAAATCAACTCAGCACCAGCTTTCCAAGCTTAGCCACATTTTCTAGTTTGAGGAAAGTCCCGGGACAAGTAGACTTTTTGTTCTAGTTTATTATATCATGGTTTCCCTAGCTTATCCGTGTCCTAAAAGTTAGGCCCACAACTAAATCTTTCACACTTTAATGCCAAGTATTGGGAGTTGATACCCACCACTTGGGATGGAAGCTAGTAGATTAAGAGACATTATCAACAGTGGGATTCAAACTCCGCCAGCTCTGTTTTTTTAATTGCTGGTCCCAAACCCGGGTAAAGGAGTGGGGTTGTGTCCTGTAAGTTGACAGCAGCGTAAAATCCTGTCACAACCCACACATCAACAGTGAAATTCACTATTGAAAATAGGCCCAAAACATTTGGTTCTCCACTCAGATGCCTATTACCAAATGTTATGGTCTGGGTATCTCGATATTAGGCCCAGTGAGTAGATTAATGTGCTCAGTTGTTTTTCTTTTTTGGTTCTCAACCATCTATCTATTCCGTTCATTGATTTCCATATGTAAGATTTTCACAACATATTCCATCAATGAGCCATATATACAATTAATGGTCATGATTACCAAACCAAGGCCCACCAATATGATTAATAATTTGCAGTAGACAGATCTGGACCTGGCGATTCCTTCATATTCAATACAAAGCGACCATAGGGATGCTTGCCATTGGTCATTCATTGGATATAATCATTTGCTAATAAACATAAAAGATGGGAACAAAAAGAATTTGCTTAGTGGACATTTTCCAATGGCAAGATCTCGACTGTATCCGTAGATCTCATTTCTTACTTAGATAATTTCAATTATACTTTATATAGTCCTAGGGCAGTAAATAGATGGGGTTCAGGGTGACCAATGTCCCTTCGTTTCAGGTCTTGTCTTCCTAATATAATCAAGGAGGGTCACCTGCTATCCAGTCTGATGTAGATGAGTTGGGTCCACCATGGTCCATATATGATTCTCAGGTCAGCTTATGAAGTTTAGCCCCCTTTTTTTTGTTACTCAACTAAGGGGGCAGGCACCCATGAGACCCCATCCGTGGGGAATTGGAAAGAGTTAAGAAGCCTGCTCGTGTCGGAAGAAAAACTTGGAGACCGAACACTGGGCATTTAGTTAAGAAGCATATTCCCAGCCAGCTCATTCTCAGTTAATCGATTATTGTGTCCATGAGAACCTTGCATACGGTGGTACGAAGTTTCATGAGCCGAGCCCACTTAGTAAATATGGCCATTTAGGAAAGTATAGCGCCCATTTATGCTACATGACTTTGGGCTAGTCAGCCAGCTCATTTGTATATTGAGCTGAAAGATTACTTTGGGCCCAGCCCATGTTTAAAGTTGAACCCAAATCAGGCACAAAGTGGGCTACACTGAGGTCAGGCTTGGGCTTGGTTGGGCTACTACCAACTCTTGCCCTACTTATGGTTTACTACATCCAAACCATTATCGAGGGTCTTATAGGTTCTTGGCTGAAACTCACATAGATAAAAAGCAATATTAACCCATTAAGCTGCAGGGTTTAACCCCACTAAAGCAATATTAACCCTTTTAAGTTTTCCCAGGCAACTTTTCTCTACTCTGGGGGCCTTGAGTTCTAATTTGCATATGTGAAACTCACCTATTAAAATCCCCAACCATTGATAAAATGTGCCATCTGAGACTAGATCACTATAGAAAATCCAGCACCATTGCTATAATGAGCACAAAATGGATGCCCACGAGTGGAAAATCTTCCAGATCACATTGGTGGGCCGAAAATGGACGGATAAGAAGTAAAACAGCAATCATCCATGTGCAACGCTATTGGACGGCTAAGATCTATATAACCTAAGAGGTTCTAATGTGACCCATTGTAGCATTCTTAGTTTTGGATCAACCTCTTAGGCACATCTGAAGCCAATTTGATTTGGTTTAGTACCTGTTTGTTTGTATTAGATTACGTGCAAATTGAATATATAGGAATTCATGGTCGAATGAGCTCCACCAAAACATTATTTAGGAGGAGGGTGTGAATGACATAAGGTGAGCGAAGCATATATGGTAGTTATATAGATGGGACCTTGAATTTCCTAAGATAAGAACCACGGGGGTGATGGCTAGGTATTCATTTCCCATCTTCTCTTATTTCAGTTTCCTTAAAGGAAATGTTATTTGATGATCATTTTATATAATGACTTTTTGTCATCATTTTCCACCTTTTAAAGCATGAATTTCTGTGTATTCAGTTTCTATGCAAACAAATAGGCCTTTTGTGATCAACACTGATATGGAGAAGCGTACGGTTGATTAGCCGTGATGAAAAATAACCAAAACCATTGATAGACACGCTCCAGACTTAATTAATAGAAGATTGGGAGGCTATAATTTTCCAACTTTTTCTGTAATCAAAGTACATTGGTTATTCATCTCAGGGCCCACCTAATGAACGGTCTGGACAATTGGATGTGACTGTGAAGGCTTGGCTTTGAACAAAATAAAGGTACATTCATAGTTACGTGGAGGCTGCACAATTGGATAAGAATTCAGGAGTAGAACCTCAGTTGTAAGTGAGTGAAGCAAATCTATCCTTTCTGGAGGAAGTTGGAGGTAGATTGATTGATCACGAGGGAATCAAAATTCAACTGCTTCTGAGGTTGCAGCTTTTGTGTCGTTTGATTGCATAACTAGAAAATGCTTGTTTTTAATTCAACTGCCTCTGAGGTTGCTGCTTTTGTGTCATTTGATTACATAACTAGAAAATGTCTGTTTTAATATGTATATATATATAGTAGTTGCCTCTCAGTTCACTTATGTCTCATGGAATTCGAAACAGAAGAAAGTTATGAAGTATGTTGTTTCACAAAACAGATTAGTGAAGGGAAGAATAAGAAGTCGGTTTCTGGAAATGAGAAGCCTTCAAGTCAAGCCCCAAACATGTGGTTGCGAGGTTAATGAAAAAGGAAAAAGATGATTCATGCAGAGGGAAACTTCTGTTTCAAATGTGTCACTCATTTTACCTTCCTATTTCAAGCTGCCTATTTCCCTTGCTAACAACGGGTGTCATTTAATTGCAGGCAGGCAGTTGAGAGCAATGCAAGTGTTGGCCCCGCCAAGTTCTGCTGGTAATTCTATGGTTATGACAACTTTTTTTTTTTCATTAGAGTTCCCTGCTTAAATTGAATATGATGAAATTACTTATCATACAATTGCATGGTTATAAATTCCAAGTTCTCTGATAGTGATATTAGTGATATGATCATATTTATATTTCTCTTTAACAGTTATCTGAAAGGTCTGGATTCGCAACTTCTACCACCAATCTCTCTTCGCCAGAGGGCTTAAAGTATGTTTCTACGCTGTCTTTGTTCAAGTCATTATCTCTGCTTATTTCTCTGTGGACCTTGCTTCTTTTTGTAGATTTTACTGTTGGAAAAACAAAGACACAAATTGATCAAACAACACACAAATACATGAGATTTTTGTGGTTCAACCAATAAGAGCTATGTCCACAGAGACAATTATTTTACTTACTAAGAATAGCAAAGGATTACAGGTACGCTCTCACTCTCTCGCCATCTCAACAATGCTTAAGAATAGCAAAGGGTTACAGGTACGCTCTCACTCTCTCGCCGTCTCAACAATGCTTTCTCTCAAAGTTGGAAACCCTTGGATCATAAAACCCTAGACCGAAAATAACAATTTATATAATCAGTCTGATTACAAGTTAATACCTAAAATACCCTTATTATAACAAATAACCTAGGTCGACTTAACCCAATTAATCTGGTCTAGACAATCGCACCAAAAATATCCTACGTCGACCCACGTTCACGGAGCGGGTGATCATCAATGGCAAGGGTCAAACTGAATGCAAGAATCTCAGCACAACATTTATTTGTACAACCACTAGTTCATATGAGAGAATCTACGCATGTCCACTGTAGATTTTACTTGTAAACCTCATCTTCTTATCTATTATAAAAGGGATCAGATAAAAGATCTGAAGCCCCTGAAACAAGGAACAATCAATAAGGTCGAAGAACTCTTTCATTGTTGTTCATTGTATCCTTTCTAATAACTACAATCTGCATCTTACAAGATATTGGGTTCCTTCGACATCTATGTCATCCTGTTATCAGCAACACATTGATGATTCTGATTATCCTTTGGTGACTTACAGAAGCCTCCCTGCAGTAGGTCCAAAACCTCGTAAAATAGGTACTACTCCAATGTACATCTTCAGTTTTAAATGGATTATTTTATTTAGTATCTGCATTCAATTGACTGAAGACAGTTTATTATGTTATTTATTGAACAATTTATTGAAATGCTGCTATTAACTTCATTGTATGGTTCTATGAGGAGCCTTGTTATGATTAAAAGTTTTCAAGAATTACACACATTATATATATATATGGGCCAGCTCTCTTAAGCTTAAGTTTAGGATAAGGTAAGCTCAAGTGTGTGGTAGGGCCCACCTAGGGACCCACATGGTGATGGAAGGATTTCAAGGGCTCCCTGGATCCTCTTCTCTGCAAAAAATCAACCCAAACCATGATTTCTATCATCTCTATATGGGTCCAAAAGTTTAATGGTTAATAGTCCATTCGGATCAATACATAGTCGATCCAACGGTCCAGTAAATTCGGATTTGACCGAAATTTGGTGGACATGTGCTATTTAGGGGGATCATGTGTTCGATCCATTTGGATAGACTAAAGGTGGGCCCCACAAGTATGAGCTTAAGAAATTTTATCCTAAACTCGAGCTTAGGAAAGCCTTGCTTATATATATATATATATATATATATGGGGGGTATTCATATGCATCCATCTCTCAC
Source organism: Umbellularia californica (assembly GCA_028538565.1). NCBI lineage: Eukaryota > Viridiplantae > Streptophyta > Magnoliopsida > Laurales > Lauraceae > Umbellularia > Umbellularia californica. The sequence goes on along the minus strand of JAPQWN010000002.1, from coordinate 77,641,049 downwards.
CATTTTTGGGTGTGTTTCAAGTACAAGAGAAGTACAAGAGGGGTACTTTGTACCTCCCTCTTGTACTTGAAACACCCCCAAAAGGGGTGTCCCTCACCAAAAATGGTGAGGGATGGATGCATATGAATATCCCCCTATATATATATATATATATAAGGAGGCGGTCCTGTAAGGACTGTCCTTATGGTTTATGGTGTGGACTAGGGATGTCAAATGGGCAGGGCTGGCCCGGCACGGCCCGCTCCAGCCCGCCAGTCAACAGCTCGTGGCCCAGCCCGGCTCGGTTAACGGCACGTGGCACAACCCCCAAGGCCCGGCCCATGCTGAGGTGGCTGGGCCTGTTGGCCCATTTGGCCCGGGCCCGCCAGGCACGTGGGCTTATGCCTGCAGCCCGCCAGGCATGCCAGGCACGGCCCGCCTGACCCGCCCAAAAATGGCTTTTTTTTTTTCTTTTTACAAAATTCTTCGTTTTAACCTCCTAACAGCCATAAAACGGTCATATAAGGGGTATTTTGTGTCATTTTTCAATTTTACAAAGTCTATAAATACTCTAATCCTTCTATTCCTTTTCTTTTAATCAAAGTTTTATTTACCAAACAAAATATATATACAAAGGATGTCAATCATTATATAACACTGTGGGCCCATTGTGACAAAAATCACTATGGAAATTGGGCCCAAATAGAACACAAAATTCTTTTGTGCATTTTTTATTTTGGTACCTACCAAACATTACTAGATGGCTTCGTTTGGCCATGTAAGCTTGAAAATTAGGTTAGGAGCTTGGGTCTAATTGAAACCAAACCTAAATTTATTGACCGAAATTACATCCCTTCCTAATATTCTTCTCTGGCCCGGTTAATAGTTATAAACTTATAATAGTAATCCAAAAAATATAAATAATGTTACTTTTACTTTTATTATGAATATATTATCCCATTAAAACATAATCAGCTCTAAGTATAGTTTGGTCTCTTCACTTGTGCCTCAGACCATGGATCTCGTCTTGGACTTACAGGTATCTCTTTGGAAAGTGTCCAATCAGATATTAGGTCCCAACCAACCCATATATATACAACCCTAGCTGATGGACCTGAAAGAAATCTTCCGTCCTCTCCTTCCGCACCCCGGGGGCTGACCTTGGTCTCGGTGGAGGAGGGAAAATCTCGGGCATCAACATTTTGTACGGGTATGCCAGATTTATTTTCTACTTGGAATTTGGAATGGTGATAATCCGGAGATTCACCTTTACAAATGAAAAGGAAATCAATCCTTTTTTCTAACTTTCCAAATTGCATTAATATTAAGAAAAGAGACAAGTTTGCTTTTTTAGAATGCCGTAGGAGGCGTTTTTGTTTGTTTTGCCATAAAAGGCGATTTTGCCGTGAAAGACGATTTTACAAAACTCATCAAATGTGAAAGACAAGAATTGTGATTTCTTTTTGTCTCTTTAGGAAATACAAACTACAATAGAAAAGTAAGAAAATGGATCTAACTTCTCAGGAGATTGTGGGGACACGTTAAGATCGACCGTCGCAAGTCATGTATGGGCTTCGCCATCGTCCTTCAAATGAGAACGTGTGATGCTTTGATTCTTTGGCTTGGCTCCTAACCTCAGTTTTTTAAAGGACAAGGACCAAGAAAAGGTCCTATATCCAATGAAAAACCAAGTAAACGGGCTGAAAAGCCGCGTTTAGGCCATGTTGGAGAAGGATGAGACCTTGAGGGGGGTGGCCCCCCAAGGGATGTTGATCACCTTGTGGTGCTTCCGGGAGCAAAGTAGCAGGATTTCGTCTCTCTCTTGGATTTTCTGGATTTTCAGAGCTTGCACTTGGTATCTATTTTCATTATCCATTCTTCTTGGAATGGACCTCCTTTTATAGGCTTTTGGCAGCTATGAGGTGTTTATTGGCATTGATGGCCATGATGAAAGAATTGATGAGGAGTTACAAGTTGATTTTGTAACTTCTTTTTCATGGCTTGTGTTGACACCAAAAATGTCACTTTGCCTCTTCAACATCAAGAAAGCTGCATGAAGTCGCAACCTGCCATAAATAGGCAATGCAACTTCTCCAAAAAATCAAATCTTGTCAGAATCAAACAAAAACTGCAAGATCCTTCAAGATAGCCAAGAGAAGAGTACACATGAAGTTTCGGGCCATTTCGACAACATTTGGCCTAACTTCACTTCTCCGACAGCTAAACGGGAGCTCTCGGCGGCAACATCATCGGAGACATCAAAACTTCGATCAGAGCCTACAGATGACTCCAGCATGTCTCAAAAGGGCTCCATGCCAAATTTCAAGTCAAACCGACAACGTTTGACCCTCCATCAATGCTCGAGCAGCAAAATCAAGTCTCCCGGCGGCAGGAACCACCGAAGCCTTCGCTCATCAAACCAAGTGCATGAGTGGCTTCTACATGCTTCCAAAAGGCTGCACGTCGAATTTCAGGTCATTCCGACAACGTTTGACCAGGTTTCGATGCTCCGAGAGAAAATCAAGCCTACCGGCGGCGGAGCAACCCGGGACCATGACATCCAAAACGGAGCCCATGGAACGTCTCAAAATGACTCCAATAGGCTCCCCGTCAAATTTCAGGTCAATCGGACATCGTTTGGCCACATATCAAAGCTCGGCATTTTCCCCGCAGCAAAATCAAGTGAAGCATCGACGGGACCCCAAACGGCTTCAAAACTCAAACAAAAGCCTATGGTTGGTCTTATTTATTGCTCAGGAGGCTTCACCTCAAATTTCAGGTCATTCCGACATCGTTTGACCAAGTTTCAGCTTCTGGCGGAAAATCAGCAGCTTTACGCGACAAAGTCTTCGGCTTTCCCGGAAAATTGGAAACTTTGCACTCTAAAAATGCAAGGATTCTCATCAAGTTTTCTACAGGGAAATCAAGCCAATAAATGAGAAGAAATGTCAAGAAAAATACAGAAGAAAACGGCGACGAAAAAGACCTCAAAACGACCGCAAAACGGGCTCCGAAGGGGAAAAATCCCCCAGGGTCGCAGACCCCTGCGACCATGGCCCATGGTCGCAGGCCCCTGCGACCATGGCCCATGGTCGCCGGTCCATGGTCGCCGGCGACCATGGCCCATGGTCGCCGGCGACCATGGAGGTCCGGGTCACCGGATTTTCCGCCGGTGACCCGTTTTTCCGTCTTTCTTCGCGTTTCGCGCACTTTGGCCCCTGTGGTTTCCTGAAAATGTGATTTTTAGTGCTTGAAATTGACTCATATCCTCCGACATCCGTCAAAATCACGGGTCAACCTCCAAAAGCATAAAATCATCATTGATCGCTCTAAGATCGCCAATCGGTCGACCAAGAAAGTGCACTTTCTGTCCGACCGATCGTGAAATCGACAAGACAGATGTCACCGGCCCGCTCTTAGCTATCAATGTCTGAAGTTACATGTTCATCCGATGTCGATCAGCATGTAGATCCATCGATGATCATCGCCAGAAGAATTCCAGAAGACACGGCACGGCCCGCGACTCTTCGACTGCTCGGCGACCAATTAATGTGGTTAATTGACTAGCTTTATTATAGTCATTAATTCATTTCTTTGGACGGCCCAATCAGAAGCAAGCATTTGGGAGTTACAAGTCAATTGATTCATGGCATTTAAACCATGAAACTCCTCCCATTATGGTAATTAAGGTGATTAAAAGCCCTTAATCTCCATCGGCCAATCAGATTCAAGGAAAAAGGAGTTACAAAATCAAGAAATAAATCTTGTAACTCCTCCCATTAAAGCCATTAAGGCTCATAAACCCTCCTAAATGGCTACCAAAAGCCTATAAATAGGAGAGCATTCCATTGAAATTGGAATCGGAAAAAAGAGGAGAAAATCAGAAGATCAGAAAAAAAAGGGATCAGAAAGAGATCTGAGAGAAAGAAAAAGAGAGAAAAACTCTGCTGAAGTTCTGCACCGGCCACCACTACAAGGTGACAAAAGTCCCTTGGGGGGCACCCCCCCCCAAGGTCCTTGCCTTCTCCTGCTGCCTCCAATGGCTTAGACGTGGCTTTTCAGCCCGTCTACTTAGCTTTTTATTGGACATAGGACCTTCTCTTGGTCTTTGTCCTCTAAAAATCTGAGGTTATAGCCAAGCCAAGCGAATCAAGAGCATCTTCTGTTCTCATCTGCATGGATGATGGCGAAGCCCACACATGGCTTGCGACCGTCAATCTGAACGAGTCCCCCACAATCTCCTGAAAAGTTAGATCTTCCTTTTCTTGCTTTTCATTGTAATTTGTATTTTTCTAAAGAGACAAAAATCACAACTCTTGTCTTTCATTATTGATAAGAATTGTAAATCGGCTATAAACGCCAAAATCGGCTATAAATGCCAAACAAAATCGCCTTTCACGGCAAACCAAGAAAATGTCTCTTTTCTTAAATATTTGTGCAATGGAAAACTTGAAAGAAGTTGATTTCCTTTTTACTTGCGAAGGTTGATCTCCGGATTAACACTTGCAATTCCAAGTAAAATAGAAAATCTGGCACACCCACATAAAAGAAATGTTGATGCACGCTTCAGGGCCCGCCAGGGCGCGAAAGGGCCGGATCCGACGGACTCCCACGTTCCGCCGACCCCGGTAGCCGCCCCACGGCGCCTCGGAGCGCGTTCCATCAAGCTGGCACACCCGGTGGGACTCGTTCATTTGAGAACACGGTGCTTGGAAATGAAATATTTGCATATCATACTTTTTGCTCTATGCTTATACTTCTTTTCCGGATTCCTTGGCTACTTTCTAGCTGGTAGCCTATGTTGGATTTTGCATCCTAAAAAAAACATGAGATGGGATTTTTTGGAAATTTCTATTTCTTTGAGTTTGTTTCCATTCTTTCTCTTTTCAAAAAAAAAAAAAAATCAGTTTTCTTAGTTTGAATTCAAAATTGAGAAACTTTGATCCTATCCTATCGTTCTTTGGTGCTTGCAGAAATGTTGAGCCCGTTCGACTAAGGTTTTGGGCCATCGTTTCTCTTCGATGAGTTCATTAGAGATTTCAAAAAAGAAAAAAATAAAAATAAAAATAAATCAGTTTTCTTAGTTTGAATTCAAAATTGAGAAACCTTGATCCTATCCTATCGTTCTTTGGTGCTTGCAGAAATGTTGAGCCCGTTCGACTAAGGTTTTGGACCATCGTTTCTCTTCGATGAGTTCATTACAGATTTCAAAAAAAAAATATTAAAAATAAAAAAAAAAAAATTAGTTTTCTTAGTTTGGATTCAAAATTGAGAAACTTTGATCCTATCCTATCGTTCTTTGGTGCTTGCAGAAATGTTGAGCCCGTTCGACTAAGGTTTTGGACCATCGTTTCTCTTTGATGAGTTCATTAGAGATTTCAAAAAAAAAAAAAATATTAAAAAAAAAAATAAAAATAAAAAAATTAGTTTTCTTAGTTTGGATTCAAAATTGAGAAACTTTGATCCTATCCTATCGTTCTTTGGTGCTTGCAGAAATGTTGAGCCCGTTCGACTAAGGTTTTGGACCATCGTTTCTCTTCGATGAGTTCATTACAGATTTCAAAAAAAAAATATTAAAAATAAAAATAAAAAAAAATTAGTTTTCTTAGTTTGGATTCAAAATTGAGAAACTTTGATCCTATCCTATCGTTCTTTGGTGCTTGCAGAAATGTTGAGCCCGTTCGACTAAGGTTTTGGACCATCGTTTCTCTTTGATGAGTTCATTAGAGATTTCAAAAAAAAAAATATTAAAAAAAAAATAAAAATAAAAAAATTAGTTTTCTTAGTTTGGATTCAAAATTGAGAAACTTTGTTCCTATCCTATCGTTCTTTGGTGCTTGCAGAAATGTTGAGCCCGTTCGACTAAGGTTTTGGGCCATCGTTTCTCTTCGATGAGTCTATTTGGGATTTTTATAAAAAAAAGGGACATAGACCACTAAGGTTAAACCAATTGCGTTCTTTGATCACGATTGATTCAAGAAAAGCCTTGTCCAGAGTGTGGAGACAGCTTGACTGTTCTAGGCAAGGGTCCTCCAAACGGGTTCATTAAGTAATCCTACCCTTACCTGGGGGCAATTCTATCAATTGAGGTTTCATAAGACCGGGTTAGGAGGCCTATGTGTACTCTCTCGTCTTTAAATCTTAAAAAATTAAAAAAAAAATAAAAATAAAAAAAAAGATTTTCAAAAAAAAAATCTTAAAAAAAAAAAAAAAAAAAATTTTCAAAAAAAAAATAAAATAAAAAAATAAATAAAAAAAAATATTTTAAAAAAAAATAAAAAATAAAAAATAAAAAAAAATAAAATAAAAATAAAATAAAAAAAAATCATTTCAAAAAAAAAAATCTCCAAAAACTCGTCACTTTTTGGATTCAGATTCGAGAAATTGTGGTCTCTTCCCTTCTGAGTACTGGCGCTCGTGGAAATCGTTGAGCCCGTATTTGAATCGGAATGCCACCTGCTCTCTTTGACGAATCCATTTCTGACATTTCAAAATAAAGAATCCCATCTCATGGATGCGATCTCCAACATTTGTGCATAGCAATACTGGTACGCCCTTTCAGGGTCTACTGTATCTGTGACCGGCACATTTGTAACTCCTACCTTATATTCTTCTTATCTCGAGCAAGCCCTGCTTCTCGATAAGTCGAATTTAGGTTTACAATTGCTTCTAGCAGTCACTGGAACGCTCATTCTGGGCTCACCATACTTGCTGTCAGAACAATTGTACCATCTATGGCTTTTTGCCTTCTTCATGTCGCTTGGGTCATATCCCTTAAGCGATTTGAAAAGACAACCATAGAAATTCCCATTTATGATCATTATATTCTTGTGATTACTAATGGATGTGGTCTTGTTTCAGAACTTTTTCGAAACTAACAATGGCAGCCTTAACCGTTATCTTCGATGAGAACAAGCACCAACTCATGCTTCAACAGAAGCAAACCGAGCGCACTTACAAGCGCCCCGCCAGCTGCCGAAGCGTCAACTCCCTCGGCAACTCTCTGAACTCAGGGTCGACCTCGACTCCCCGGACCATCGTCTTCGGGACACTGGGACCATTCCCACTTCCCGAAGAACAAACTGCGCCTGCCAAAAGGCAGAAGATCGCCTCTCAACGTGTCACTCCAGTGACACCAAAGGCGAGCGCCCAAAAGCCTGAAGCCCGCGGCACCCCCGCGAAGCCTCGACCCACAAACAACCAGGTCTATCCCAAGACTTGGTCTCCAAGACCTTCCCCAAAACAAAGAAGGTCTCAAATTTCCACCAAGCCAGCATACCTGGCCCCACTCAAAGAAAACCAGTTCTACCCTCTTGCCTACATGAAAGAGGAGAGACCCATCTCCAACCTGACTCCCAAGTCAACCCAGCATGAGCCGGCTTGTTCCTACAGGCCCAAAATCAGATCATGCATCACCAGGCCTCTCCAAGCACCTGCTAAGGCCTACACTCCTTCAGTTCGACCCTTCATCTCTACAGGGGCCGAACTCGAAAGGTTCAAAGCTTCGCTGCAACAGGCAAAGGACCGGGTCCGCATCCTGTCCTTGCCCAACCACAAAGAAGACAAGCTCGGCTGCTGCGCCCGAGGGAGCACATCCTTCATCGTCAGAGCCCAGCCAGAGCTGACCAAAGCTCAAATCGCTCGTCGAGCACGCCGCCGTGCGTCATATCGACAAAAGAGACTAGAGAAGCAAAGGACCCAGCCTCCTACACTTCAAGTCTCCCGCAAATGGGTCGAAAAAGAAAGACCCGACCAAGTTGCTGCCGTCCATATGGTTGGAAAAACCAGAAGACGCCAAAGGTCAGCATCAAAAATCCATGTCCGACGTCCGGTGACCCGTAGCATCACCAGGACACAAAGACATCCCGAAGAATCTCCTGCCCCTTCCAGCCAAGGACGGGAGAGTAATCCTTCATCAAGCTCTTCATCAAAAAGAATGAGCCCCAGCTCGGTCACCAGGACGATTTCTTCGTTCGAATCTCGAGGGATGAACGTCTTGGCTACAAGTTCTGAGCCGCCACCTCAGAATCCACCTCGAGATGATGCGCTCACACGCATCCAGCAGTTGGAACAAGGCCAGCAGAGGATTGAAACTCTGATGGAAAACCTTCTCCTCGTTGTCCAAAATCAGGTGAACAATGAGCCTCCTCCGAATCATGGCAATAACGAGGAAAATGGAGAAGAAAATGAGTCACGCGCCCTTACCAAAAAGGACGTAGACAGTATCCTCGCCAAAGCTAAAGAAGAGGATATACTCAAAGAGCATGGGATCAAGCCACCATATCCTTTATGGATGGACTCGGTCCCGTTCCCCACAAAATTCAAGCATCCTACTCTCCAAACATATACGGGGAAAGGATCAGCCAGACAGCACGTCATCCACTTCAAGATCTTGACGGGAGCTATCGCGGATCAAGATGCACTCAAGATCTGCCTCTTTGCAAGTACCCTAAAAGGTACGGCCTTCGATTGGTACTCCACCCTGCCGGAGAACTCCATTCAGAACTGGGCTATGCTGGAGACACGCTTCCTGACCCACTTCCAAGGTGAGGATCATCCTGTTACTATGGCTCAGCTCTGCAGCCTAAAACAGGGAGAGAATGAGTCAACTTATGACTTCATTCACAAGTGGAAAGCAATGGCGTACAAATGCTCAGATGTACTGCCACAAGCGTCGCTAGTCGACATCTGCCGAAACAACATGAGAGCTAAAATCCGCTCCATGATCATCGGCAATAAATCAAAGAACCTGGGGGAGCTCCTGGAAGCTTCCATGGAAGCTGAAACGGTGATCAAAGACCTCAACAGTCAGAAATCATCAAAGAAAGAGCCGACTGCTGTTGCAACCTCTAAACCAAAGAAGAAGGAGGTTCTCAATGTGCAGACTAAGTCAGCTCCTCAGCAGCCAAAGAAAGCTGAAAATAGAGCTGCAGGTAAGAGACTTGAACTCTCTGATGCCTTCAAAGAGCGAGTAGAAAAGAAATATCCGTTCGATGAAGACGTCGAAGAAATCTTTGAGGCTCTCCTAGCAAATGGCAAACTCATTTTGCCAGAGCCCAAAAGACCTGGAGACGTTGGCAAAACCAATGATCCTCGGTACTGTCCATACCACCAGATGGTCTCGCATCCTCTCAATCAATGTTTTGTTGTGAGAGAGAAGATAAACGAGATGTGGAAAAACGGAGTCATCACCTTTGACAAAAACTATGGGACTGCCTCCGTCAACATGGTGTCATGTGGACAAACACCAAAATCACCGAAGAAGAAGATCACTACTTCCTTCAAGGTGATAAAAAGAATTCAAACGTCCGAAGTGTTGGTTCCTTGCCCGACACCAGATGGACAACCCATATGGGTACATCCCGATCTCCTGGAAGATGAAAATTGGGAGATCGTCAAAACAAAGCCGACCGCTCAGCAGCGAAGGCAAGCCAAGAAACATCTCCTCAAGCTCAAACGGCAAGAGAAGACCCAGCCAAAACAAGAAGTCCATGAAAAGGCAGAGGCCTCCTCTACCACTTCACTCGGGGCAACAGAAACGTCCCTTCCAGAGACTTCAAAGGCGGTAAGAAACTTCACTCTCAGTGATTTCATGCCACCTCAATTCAAAAAAGAAGCCATGCAGGGGGCATCATACTCTTGTAACTCGGTAGTTGGATTCTCCATTGATGGATACGAGTCCAGCGACACCGACGATGGATTCGAGCCCAACTACACCGATGAGTGGGAGGAATCTCTTGAAACAGGAGAATATCTCTCCGATGAAGAATGGGTTCCTGAAACTCACCTTATGCCAGTAATCTGGTATAACCCCTTGCAACCACAAGGATCCTGGTCTGATGATGAAGAAGACCAACAGGCTGCACAAGAAGATGCTGTTAACCCAGCACCTGTCATTGCTCCAGTGGAAATCAACTATGTTGAGCCACACGGAGAAGACGAAGAAGAGGATCTGGCTCCCATGCCTGATCTTGAAGAATATGCAAGGATCTTGCAGCGTCTCGCTCTAGAACAAGAGCAAGACCGCGTCAACGAGATTCCTCACAATCCAGAGCCGGAAGTCCCTGAAGCCCATCAGGTACCTCCTCCCTCAACTCCTGAAAATGGAGAACATTGCTGGATTGACGATCCTCTTACATCCGAGGATGAGTCTGACTCCGAGCAGGCAACATCTTCTATCAGAGCTTCCTGTAATGTAATATATCAGGATTATAGCTCTTCTGAAGCGTCGTCTGATGAGATTACCTACACTCCGACGACGCCTAGCAATGTATCCTCTGGAGCTACCTCGTCTCACGTGACTTTCACAGAGATGACACCCTCTCAGGTTTCTTCTCCTGAGACTGTGACTTCAGGATACACATTCTTCCCGACTCATCATCATGAAGAAAACCCAACTTGGGGTGATGGATGGGTCAACGAAGAAGAAAAGCTGCTGGATGCTGTTCAGCACTTGCTCCCGGAAAATGCTCCGTGCAACACAATCACTGAGGATGGCAACTCTGCTGCAGATACATCCCCAGTAGATGAAAAACGACAGCCTCTTGATCCTGAAGACAATCTTCCAAACGAAGATCCTTCTCAAGAAGCTCTCGAAGTTGGTAGAGGCACCCGTTCGGGCCGGGACTACCACAAAAATTACAACCAATCTTCCTTTACTTATGTAAATCCTTCGGGAAATGATGTTGTCAGCGCCCCCAGTGGCAACAATGATGAACATGCAGGCCCTAAGGAGGCTTTCAAGTATGACTTGGTTGAGCACTTCAAACACATACCTGCACGTCTTCACATCCTGGATTTATTACGAATGTCTCCACGCACTCGTGATAATCTCATCTCAGAATTACAAAAACTGAATGAGGATGTCGACAAACATGCCCCACAAGTCCTCCAAATTGAAATGGACTACCGGGTCAAAAACTCTGAAACTTCCTTAAAAGAAGAAAAAAAGAAAACTGAGGGATCATGCATCCAATGCCTCTCGGTTCAAAAGGCAGCCAGTGCAACCATCGCCTTCACTAAGGAAGACCTCCTACTTGGCGAAGCAAGGCACAACCGACCCCTGTACTTCACAGGGTACATCAAAGAAATGCCGATACATAGAGTTCAGATCGACCCAGGTTCTGCACTCAACCTTATCTCCACTTCGGCTCTTGAAGAGTTGGGCATCCCACCCAGCAAGCTAAGCCACACATCTGTATCTATCTTTGGATACGATGGGAGCACTCAAAGGCCTATCGGCAAAATCAGGTTCAAATTGCAAATCGGTGATCTTATCTCTGAGGTCACTGTGTATGCAATAAAAACCCCCTCATGCTACAACATCCTTCTCGGACGTCCTTGGATACACGAGAATGGTGTTGTTCCTTCAACTCTACATCAATGCATCAAGTTTGTCGGCGACGACGGCATGGTACATCGAGTCTTTGCGGACAGGAAACCCTTCAAAGGTAAAGAAGTCCACTTCGCAGACTCCCAAATGTATGAAGGCGAAAAAAAGAAGAAGAGGAAATAGCACCCCCTGCTGAAAATCTCCAGAAAGATAAAGGCAAGGCTCCTCAAAAATCACCGGAAGAAAACAAACCCTCCGGCAAATTAGAAGAGAGTAGTCAATCTCCCTTCGTTATCTCCCTCAAGAATTCAAAACCTTTGGTCATCATGACTAAAGTGAAGAAGGCGAAACAAAAGCCTGGGGGCAAATTTGTTGTTTCTCTCGTGTCTATCATGCAAGACACAGACTCGGACTCAGAGCCAGAAGACGATGCATCGTCAAGCCAAGCTGACACTCAGCAAGTTCAGCCTGCTCTCACTCCGATGGAGACACCTGCTGATGTAGAAGATCCTACGTCAGCTACCTTTGTTGTTCCGGCAACATCACCAAAGCAAAGGCCGATCTTCTTCCATAGATCGGACGCTTCTTCATCAAACTCCATGCTGGAACCTTTTCAAAATGAAGGTATGCCTCAGCTATCTCTATATAGTCCTGTGGCACAAGCAATTATGAAGAAAATGGGCTTTGACGCTCAAAACCCAGTCGGTTTGGGAGAAAGACGCGGTATTCTCACGCCATTGGAGCCCGCCTTGACCAAAAGCCAGCTGGAAGATTGGAGACTCTACGGTCATGTAGAAAAGTCTTCATATGGGTTAGGGTATGATCCCGACACTCCTCTGAGACAGTTGACACAAAGGCTTAAAAGTCGTTTTACCGACCAAGCCTCAACATCTCAAGTCCATGAAGACATCGATCTCCCTGGATATCTCTTTAAAGAGTTACCTGACAAAAATCCAGGAAGCTCATCCAATTGGTATGATTTCTCTGATGATAAAGAGGAATCGTCCGATAATACAGACTTGTGGCATCCTGACCCAGAAGAACCCTCGTCTCCAAAAGAAATACCAGACTCAACAGGCGATTGGGACTATCTCATAGCAAGCCTTGAGGAGATCACCAATCAAGAAAATCCATGGAAAGGAACAGAGCCTTGGTCTGGTAATGCAGTTGAAACTCCAGAAGGTTTCGTTGAGTTGGAAGCCTCCGAAAATATTGTGGAGGAACCACCTTCGAACCTTCCGACAGAAGATCCTGTTCAAAAGATAAACTTGGGAACACCTGATAACCCACGTCCTGTATTCATAAGCAAGAATATAAAGGATGATGAGTTACCCGAGTATATCGCTTTTCTTCGTGAGTTCGTTGATTGCTTTGCATGGTCCTATGCTGAAATGCCTGGTTTAGACCCCAAAGTAGCAGTCCACAAACTCAATCTTCAAGAAGACGTCAAGCCTGTCAAACAAGGCCAAAGAAGATTCCGTCCAGATGTGATGGATAAAATTGAACAAGAAGTTCAAAAACTCAAAAGCGTTGGCTTCATCCGTGAGGAACAACATCCAGAATGGTTGGCCAACATTGTCCCCGTGACAAAGAAAAATGGGCAGATCAGGGTCTGTATTGACTATAGAGACTTGAATGGCGCTTGCCCTAAAGATGAATTCCCGCTCCCCATACCGGAGGTGATGATTGATAATACCTGCGGATTCGAGCGAATGACATTCATGGATGGCTTCTCTGGTTACAATCAGATAAAGATGCATCCCGAGGATGAAAAACACACTTCATTTCGGACTCCATTTGGCGTGTATTGCTACACTGTCATGCCATTTGGTCTGAAAAATGCTGGTGCCACATATCAGAGGGCTATGATGAAAATATTCCAAGATATGCAGCACAAGACGGTCGAATGTTACGTTGATGACCTCGCCGTCAAAAGCAGAAGAAAAGAAGACCATCTCAAAGATCTTCGGGAAGTCTTCCTCCGACTTCGCAAACACAAACTGCGGATGAATCCTCTAAAATGCTTCTTCGGCGTCTCGTCGGGTAAGTTTCTCGGATTCCTTGTTCGGAAAGCTGGAATAGAACTTGACCCCATAAAAGTCAAGGCTATTCTAGAAATGCCCTCTCCAAGAACCCTAAGGGAACTAAAATGGCTTCAAGGGAGATTGGCCTACATTAGACGGTTCATCTCCAATCTTTCGGGGAAATGCCGTCCATTCTCTCGATTGATGAAAAAAGGTGTAGACTTTGTCTGGGATACCGACTGCGAAGCCGCATTTCAAGATATCAAGTCATACCTGACCAAACCTCCAGTGTTAGCTGCCCCTGCCACTGGAAAACCATTCATCTTGTACACAAGAGCTCTTGATCATTCTGTAGGCGCTTTGCTTGCACAAGAGAATGGTGAGGGAAAAGAAGCTGCTCTATACTACCTCAGCCGCATGCTAGTAGGTGCAGAGCATCGCTACTCTCCAGTCGAAAAAGAATGCCTTGCAGTGATGTTCGCCGTACAAAAGCTACGTCACTACTTGCTTTCCAACACAGTCTACCTGGTCTCGAGGATCAACCTCTTGAAGGTCCTTGTCACGAAGGCCGGTTCTCTCAATGCCCGACTGGCAAAATGGTCCATCCTCTTGTCACAATTTGATATTAGGTATGTGCCACAAAAAGCAATCAAAGGCCAAGCTCTAGCAGATTTCCTCGCAGAGCATCCATTGCCTAAAGATTCACCACTCAGAGATGATCTCCCAGACGAACCTGTCTACAACGTGGAGACTTCCTCACCAAATGCCTCCTGGGACATGTACTTTGACGGTGCAACCAGGACAAATGAAAACAGAAAGTTGATCTCGGGAGTTGGCATCCTCTTTGTTAGCCCCGACAAATGCATGATTCCACACGCTTTCTCGCTACTGGAACCATGCACAAACAATGCAGCTGAATACCAAGCTCTGATCCTAGGATTGGAACTCGCCATCGAATCCGGTATCACTATGCTGGAAGTCTTTGGAGACTCTCAACTGATCGTCAACCAGATGAATCAGAAATATGAAGTCAGGAAGCCCGATCTGCTGCCTTATTACAACAAGGCACAATCGCTTCTGCAAAAGTTTGACATCTGCAACATCACCCACATTCGTAGAGGTGAAAATATCCGTGCAGATGCCCTGGCCGGACTTGCCGCATCAATGGCGATCCAGGAAGGGGAAAACATGCAAATTACAGTGTGCGAGAGAAGGATCCTCCCTCCTCTTAACACACACCAAGTAGTTGCCGAATGCCACCGAGTGGTTGGAAGTCGGATCTCTATCCTTCAACCTTCAATCGTCGACTGGAGGGATCCGTTCATTGATTACACTATGTTCGGAATCCTACCTGAAGATCCAAAAGAACGGGTAAGCATACAAAGGCGAGCCCCAAACTTTCATTTGGATATTCCTTCAAAAATCCTCTACAGGAAATCCTTCAACGGAGTACTTCTACGCTGCTTGTCACAACAAGAGGCCGAAGAAACACTTAAAGAAGTTCATGCTGGTCTTTGTGGAGCCCATCAGGCAGGTCCTAAGCTCTATGATCAGATAAAAAGGTTAGGTTACTATTGGCCTACCATGGTTGCTGATGCAATGCAATTTGCCAAACGCTGCCAGCTATGCCAAGTTCACGGAGATTACATTCACATGCCTCCGGAATGGCTGCATCCTACAGCAATCTCATGGCCTTTCGAAGCATGGGGCATGGACATCATAGGTCCTATCTCTCCCCCTTCAAGCAAAGGTCATCGCTTCATCTTCGCCGCAACGGATTATTTCTCCAAGTGGTCAGAAGCATTTGCGTTCAACGAAATGAAGACCTCATCAGTTCTTCAGTTCCTGCGCACCAACATCATTTGTCGTTTCGGCATACCCAAGAGATTCGTCCATGATAACGGACCACAATTCCGGGATCATCGATTCTACAGGTTTTGCGACAAATACAAAATTCAAAGCTGTCCTTCGACTCCATACAATCCGGCAGCAAACGGATTAGCAGAAGCCTTCAACAAGACACTCTGCAAAATCCTCAAGAAAATGGTCTCTAGTCACAAAAGAGACTGGAGCGACAAACTGTCTGAAGCTTTGTGGGCCTATCGAACCACCGTTCGAGGACCAACCCATAGCACACCATTCTCCTTGGTTTATGGATGCGAAGCTGTCGTGCCCCTAGAGGTACAAATTCCTTCTCTGAGGGTATCTCTACAAAATGACATGACTCAAGAAAGCAATGTCAAATTGCGACTCCATGAGCTGGACAATCTCGACGAGAGACGGCTCGAAGCTCGACAAAGCATTGAACTTTCCCAAGCACGCATGGCAGGATCTTTTGACAAAAAGGTCAGGCAACGCGCCTACAAAAATGGTGACTTCGTTCTTGCGGTAAAAAGACCAATGGTCTTCGCTCACAAGTCCAAAGGCAAGTTTGAACCAAAATGGGAGGGACCCTACGTCATCGACAAAGTCTTCTCCAACGGCGCATATGCCCTCCTAAACATGAAAGGCGACAGATGTATGCTGCCTATCAACGGCAAGTTCTTGAAGCGGTACTACCCTTGAAGACTTACCCAACTGGGTAAGAACAATGCCTGTATGGCCAAAACCTGTTCTCAGGTACTCGCTCGTCAAACCCACTCTCTTTAGAATTTTCATATCAAATGTCAAAATTTCTAGAGATTCAAAAACAATGCTTACTTTCATCGTTTCATTGTTCAAAAACAAAAAAAAAATCCAAGTTTAGGAGCCTCTCCCTGACTTGACCAAAGCTTTCGATCCTTGAACCAAAATTCATGGTTTGAAACAAAAATCCGGATTCAGGGATTTCCACCCTAGTCCACCTTACCTTTTACCGCCAAATGGTTCTAGGTCAAAATTTACGACCCTCGTGTCTTTAAACAAAAAAATGGTTTTTCAAAAATCGTGGGGAAACGACATCAAAGTCAGTACCCGCAAAACAAAAATTTTGAAAAAAAGCAAGGATGCGACATTCCATCGATACTTGCAAAACCTAACCCGCGAGGAAGTGACATTCCATCAATACTCGCAAAACCGAATGAGCAAGGAAGCGACATTCCATCGATACTTGCAAGACCATTCAGCGGGGAGGCAACATTTAGTCGATACCTGCATTTTGAAAACCAAAACTCGGCTATAAATGCCAAAATCCGGCTATAAATGCCAAAACAAAATTTTCCGGCTATAAACGCCAAAACCGGCTTTCATGCCAATAAAACAAAACTTGGTTTTCAAAAAAAAAATCGGCTATAAATGCCACACAAAAAAAAAAAACTTGACTCTCATGTCAAACCGGCTATAAATGCCACAAACCGGCTATCAATGCCACAAAAAATTGGCTTTCACGCCGACAAACCAAAACTTGGCTTTCAAAAAAAAAAAAAACCCGGCTATCAATGCCACAAAACCGGCTATAAATGCCACAAATTGGCTATCAATGCCACCAAACTGGCTGTAAATGCCACAAAAACACCGGCTTCCATGCCAACCCAAATTTTGGCTTTTACGCCATAAAATTTCGGCTTCCATGCCATCTCAAAAGCGGCTTTCACGCCACAACCAAAATCAGGCTCCCATGCCAAAACAATTATTTGACAAAAGATTTTCACAAAATGACAAAGCTTTTGATCAAATCCCATTTAGCAATTGCTTTCATCACAAAAAGATTTGAGTGAGCGTAGGGAAAACAAAAAAAAAGAAGTACCAAAAATACATGTGGTACCAAAAAAAAAATAGAAAGTGTTCACAAGCACTAAAAAAAAAAAGAAAAGTACCAAAAAAATACATGTGGTACCAAAAAAAAAAGAAAGTGTTCATAAGCACTACAAAAAAAAAAAAGTACCAAAAAATACATGTGGTACCAAAAAAAAAGAAGAATAGTTTCTGCTACAAAAAAATCAGGAGCTTAGCCAAAAATGGTCTCCAGCCAAAGCTTCAGCTCCTCAAGCAAACTTTTGGCATCAGCCGTCAGAGTTTCCAAGGCACGCTTCTTCAGGAACTTGCCATGAGATGCTGGCGAATGCCGTAACCCTTCTTTTACACCGGGAAGCTCTTCCCCAGCAGTTTGCCATCGTTCGTTTTCTAGAGTCCTCCTCTCGAGAACTTGACCGGCATCTGCAACCCTGCGAATCAGAGTACTCTCCCTGTCACGAGCCTCTGTTATAGCAGCCCACTTCGCATCGACTTGTGCCTTCAAATGCTCAAGACGTTTCCTGGCCTCCTCAACTTCCCTATCAAGGACGTTAAGGTCATGCCTCAATCCGATGATGGCTAGCTCTTCCTTGTTCTTCTCCCGAACTAGCTGCTTCTTGCTTTGTGTAGCCTCATTCAGGTCAAACTTAGCCTTATCAGCAGGGTCCAAGAACATCTCCTTGAAGAATTGGTCGTCAGGGAAACCCATGGTCTCAAACCACTTGTCACCCAGTGCAATGATCCTATCAACGATCGCCCTGGTACCTGTGACATCCAGACCAACCTCTTCGGTGTCGGTCAGAATCTCCTGTACATGTGGGATCATGCCAAATCCTGCCTCCAAGTGTCCAGAAAGGAGAGTCTTGACCCAAGAACTCAAAACCCGAGCCAGCACCTTCTTCGCAAATTGAAGAGACGAACTGGATGAAGATTCACCCTTCTCCGCTGATCGGCTGCTCATGTCATGACCCATTGGAAGAGTAACAAAAGAACTCTTTCCACTTGGAGCCACTGGAGAGGGAATCTCAACACGAGGCATCTCCTCAATCATGTCAGAACTGGTCTCTACCTCCGGATCGACCTCTGGCATCCCTTGCTCTGGTTCTGAAGAAAGCGATGGACTCTCTTCTGTCACTTCAAAACCTGCAAATGAAACACAAAAAGGTATGAATATGATCCTGTTAAAAAAAAAAAAATCATCAGGGTCATCACTACAAAGTACCTTCTTCGACGACTGGCGGAACACTCTCTTCCTCCACGAACTCATCGGAAGCATCATCAACATTTGCGTCCATTGATGGTTCAAAGTCATCGGAATCCTGTGGCAAGTCAGCTGACAAGAAAAATGTTAGTAAATCAAGTCGCAGGCAAAAAAAAAAAAAAAAAAAAAAAAAAGAAAAAGCGAAAGAAGTTATACCAATTGGAGATTCTGGAATCATTCCAGAGTCCCTCGGTTCTTCTTCGGATGCCATAACCGGCTCCATCACCGCCTCATCGGTCGGAACCTCAGGCATCGGCAAGTCTTCATCCTCTGCTAAAAAAAAAAAAGAGGCAGCAGCAGGGTGAGAAAACAAATCAGAACATGGAAAGCCCCATGAAAGAAGTAGAAAAAGAAAAAGGAAGAATCATACCTTCTCCCAGGCCTGCTGAACGGCCACATTAGAAGATCTGGCGGATCGACGAGGTACGCTTGTAGCAGGCTCTTTACCCTTGTTCGTTCTGGAGGAACCACCTGCAAAGGTTGGAAAAGAAAAAGATCGTCATCAAAATGACAGGATTTCGCTAAAAAAAAAAAAAGGGGGTCACTTTGTCCCACCAAAAATCTGGCGAAATTTTGGCATGACTCCGGGGCAATTCCAAAGAAAAAGGAAATACCCTGACGGAAATAGAAAGTTTGAAGATGGGCTCAACATTGCTGCGGGCTCCGAAACTCCAAACTTTCGAAACCTCAAAATCTCCGCAAAATCAAGAAGGGCTCAACATCGCTGCGAGCTCCAAATTCCCAAATTTGCAAAGATTTTCAGGTATGCTATCACATCATGCTACTCAATTCAATTTACAAAAAGTACATGCATGAACATCTAGATTTGCATAAAAACGCATTATCATGATGAGCTCAAAAAAAAAAAAAAAAAAGAAACTTTCTCAAAAAAAGAGGGAGAAAGAAAAGAAAAAAAAGAAACTTCCAAAAAAAAAAAGGAAAAAAAAAAAAAAAAAAAAAAAAAGAGAAGAAAAGAGACACACGTGAAAAAAAAAAAAACAGAAATCACGTGAAAAAAAAAAAAAAAAAGAGAAGAAGAATAGAAAGAAAAAAAAAAAAAGAAAAAAAAGAAGAAAGAAAAAAAAAAGAGAAGACACTTTTTTTTTTCCATCCTATTCTCTACATGGAGTTTTCTTGAAAGAAAAAGAGAGAAAACTTACTTGAAGCCATTGATGGAGAAGAAGAAGGAAAAAGCTTGAAGATCCTTGAAGAAAAAAAAACTCTTGGTCTTGGAGCTCTCTTGAGATTGTTGCAAAAGAAAGCAATAAGAGCAAGAGATCCTACCCTCCTTGCTTTTATAGAAGAGAGCAAATCAAAGAAGGAAACAAAAAAGAAAGGTAAGTGTTACTAATTAGTAACCTTACCAAAAGAGAAGGAATTAGAAAGATTCTTTCCCAAAAAGAAAGATGTCTTTGAGAGATTTTCTCCCAAAATCAATCAATGAGAGATTCTCTCCAACAAAATAGGAGATTGGAGATTCTTTCCCAAAAAGAAAGATACCTTGAGATATTCTCTCCCAAATTAAGGGAATATGAGAGATTCTCTCCCATAAAGATATTTTTAGATATTCTCTATCCAAATGAGATATCTTTAGATATTCTTTACAAAAATGACCCCACATGAGATCTAAGCCATCCTAAAAAGCTTAAGGTCCCATGGGCTAGCCCATATGAGCCAGGTTTGACCACCTAGGCACTAAAAAAAAAAAAAATGGGCTTTTAGTCAGGAAAAAAAATCCCTCTTACCCAAGAGCATACAAAAATGGTTCCATGCCTCTTTTGAGTTGATTGAACCATACAAAAAATTCCAAGCCCCATGAGCTTCCAAAAATCAAACCATCCAGCCTCATATACCAAGTTGAGCCAAAATCTTGAAATTGACATTCCACAAAAATCCAAACCACTCCAATGGACCCACACAGTCCCAAAGAGTGACCAAAAACCAAATCCTGGTCCCCTAACTTGCCACATACAGCTTGTTAGGTCACAAGACCAAAACCAAAAACCAAATCATGATCCCCCAACTTGCCACATACAGCTTGTTGGGTCACAAGGTCAAAACCAAAACCCGATCCCCTAACCTGCCATATATAGCTGGTTAGGTCACAAGATCAAAAACAGAAACCCAAATCCACATCCCTGATGTCATCTTCAAAACTTTGCCTCGAGATGGTATTTGATTCCTTTCACTACCATAAAATTCCCCTGGAAGCTCAAAGGCTACTCTACCAAAGGAAAGATTGCTCAAAGACTCTTGGTCAAGACACAAGCTCTCCTTCAAAAATCTCTTCGAGGCACATCGACTACAAAAGTCAAGCAACTCGTCGCTGTACCTCGAGGGGGCATTTGTTGACACCAAAAATGTCACTTTGCCTCTTCAACATCAAGAAAGCTGCATGAAGTCGCAACCTGCCATAAATAGGCAATGCAACTTCTCCAAAAAATCAAATCTTGTCAGAATCAAACAAAAACTGCAAGATCCTTCAAGATAGCCAAGAGAAGAGTACACATGAAGTTTCGGGCCATTTCGACAACATTTGGCCTAACTTCACTTCTCCGACAGCTAAACGGGAGCTCTCGGCGGCAACATCATCGGAGACGTCAAAACTTCGATCAGAGCCTACAGATGACTCCAGCATGTTTCAAAAGGGCTCCATGCCAAATTTCAAGTCAAACCGACAACGTTTGACCCTCCATCAATGCTCGAGCAGCAAAATCAAGCCTCCCGGCGGCAGGAACCACCGAAGCCTTCGCTCATCAAACCAAGTGCATGAGTGGCTTCTACATGCTTCCAAAAGGCTGCACGTCGAATTTCAGGTCATTCCGACAACGTTTGACCAGGTTTCGATGCTCCGAGAGAAAATCAAGCATACCTGCGGCGGAGCAACCCGGGACCATGACATCCAAAACGGAGCCATGGAACGTCTCAAAATGACTCCAATAGGCTCCCCGTCAAATTTCAGGTCAATCGGACATCGTTTGGCCACATATCAAAGCTCGGCATTTTCCCCGCAGCAAAATCAAGTGAAGCATCGACGGGACCCCAAACGGCTTCAAAACTCAAACAAAAGCCTATGGTTGGTCTTATTTATTGCTCAGGAGGCTTCACCTCAAATTTCAGGTCATTCCGACATCGTTTGACCAAGTTTCAGCTTCTGGCGGAAAATCAGCAGCTTTACGCGACAAAGTCTTCGGCTTTCCCGGAAAATTGGAAACTTTGCACTCTAAAAATGCAAGGATTCTCATCAAGTTTTCTACAGGGAAATCAAGCCAATAAATGAGAAGAAATGTCAAGAAAAATACAGAAGAAAACGGCGACGAAAAAGACCTCAAAACGACCGCAAAACGGGCTTCGAAGGGGAAAAATCCCCCAGGGTCGCAGACCCCTGCGACCATGGCCCATGGTCGCAGGCCCCTGCGACCATGGCCCATGGTCGCCGGTCCATGGTCGCCGGCGACCATGGAGGTCCGGGTCACCGGATTTTCCGCCGGTGACCCGTTTTTTCCGTCTTTCTTCGCGTTTCGCGCACTTTGGCCCCTGTGGTTTCCTGAAAATGTGATTTTTAGTGCTTGAAATTGACTCATATCCTCCGACATCCGTCAAAATCACGGGTCAACCTCCAAAAGCATAAAATCATCATTGATCGCTCCAAGATCGCCAATCGGTCGACCAAGAAAGTGCACTTTCTGTCCGACCGATCGTGAAATCGACAAGACAGATGTCACCGGCCCGCTCTTAGCTATCAATGTCTGAAGTTACATGTTCATCCGATGTCGATCAGCATGTAGATCCATCGATGATCATCGCCAGAAGAATTCCAGAAGACACGGCACGGCCCGCGACTCTTCGACTGCTCGGCGACCAATTAATGTGGTTAATTGACTAGCTTTATTATAGTCATTAATTCATTTCTTTGGACGGCCCAATCAGAAGCAAGCATTTGGGAGTTACAAGTCAATTGATTCATGGCATTTAAACCATGAAACTCCTCCCATTATGGTAATTAAGGTGATTAAAAGCCCTTAATCTCCATCGGCCAATCAGATTCAAGGAAAAAGGAGTTACAAAATCAAGAAATAAATCTTGTAACTCCTCCCATTAAAGCCATTAAGGCTCATAAACCCTCCTAAATGGCTACCAAAAGCCTATAAATAGGAGAGCATTCCATTGAAATTGGAATCGGAAAAAAGAGGAGAAAATCAGAAGATCAGAAAAAAAAGGGATCAGAAAGAGATCTGAGAGAAAGAAAAAGAGAGAAAAACTCTGCTGAAGTTCTGCACCGGCCACCACTACAAGGTGACAAAAGTCCCTTGGGGGGCACCCCCCCCCAAGGTCCTTGCCTTCTCCTGCTGCCTCCAATGGCTTAGACGTGGCTTTTCAGCCCGTCTACTTAGCTTTTTATTGGACATAGGACCTTCTCTTGGTCTTTGTCCTCTAAAAATCTGAGGTTATAGCCAAGCCAAGCGAATCAAGAGCATCTTCTGTTCTCATCTGCATGGATGATGGCGAAGCCCACACATGGCTTGCGACCGTCAATCTGAACGAGTCCCCCACAATCTCCTGAAAAGTTAGATCTTCCTTTTCTTGCTTTTCATTGTAATTTGTATTTTTCTAAAGAGACAAAAATCACAACTCTTGTCTTTCATTATTGATAAGAATTGTAAATCGGCTATAAATGCCAAACAAAATCGCCTTTCACGGCAAACCAAGAAAATGTCTCTTTTCTTAAATATTTGTGCAATGGAAAACTTGAAAGAAGTTGATTTCCTTTTTACTTGCGAAGGTTGATCTCCGGATTAACACTTGCAATTCCAAGTAAAATAGAAAATCTGGCACACCCACATAAAAGAAATGTTGATGCACGCTTCAGGGCCCGCCAGGGCGCGAAAGGGCCGGACCCGACGGACTCCCACGTTCCGCCGACCCCGGTAGCCGCCCCACGGCGCCTCGGAGCGCGTTCCATCAGCTTGTGATTGGCCGATGAAGGTAGTGGGCATTTAATTCCCTTTAAGCTTGATGATGATGGGAGTTTCATGGGTTTAATGCCATGATTGCTTGGATTTGTAACTCCCAAATGCTTGAATCTGATTGGCCCTCCAAAATAATGAGTTAATGACCGCATTAAGTTGTCATAAACGGGTCAATTAACGTCATTAAGTGGTCACCAAGGCATGTGAAGAGTCGCGGGCCGCGCTGCGCCTTTTGAGATTCTTCTTGCTATCATCACAGGTGGATCCACGCATTGTTTGATGTCGGATTGCAGTGTAATCTCAGACATTGATTGATGTTGGTGGGCCAGTGACATCTGTCTTGTCGATTTCACGATCGGTCGGACAGAAATTGCACTTTCTTGGTCAGCAGGTTGGCGATCTTGAGGCGATCGGTGATGATTTCATGCTATTGACGGCGGATCCGAGATGTCGACGAAGATCAGTCGTTTTCAAGCAACAAACATTGGATTTTTAGAAAATCACAGAGGCAAGAACACTCGAAACGCGAAAAGGATCGAAAAACGATCAATTTGGTGTAAAATCTGGCGACCCGGATTTGCAGGGTCGCCGGGCGACCATGCACCCAGGGTCGCCGGCGACCCTGGGCCAAGGTCGCCGGCGACCTTAGGGTTTTTTGCCCTTTGGTCGCCGAGCTTCGTTTTCGGCCGATTTTGCGTCTTTTTCGTTCCTTTTTTCTTCTGTATTTTTCTTGACATTTTTCCTCAATTATTGACTTCATTTTCTTGGAGAAAACTTGACGAGAACCCGTGCGAAATCGGAGCACAAAGTTTCCCATTTTTCGGGAAAGCCGAAGACTTTGTAGCCGATTTTCCGTCAAGAGTCAAAACTAGGTCAAACGATGTCGGAATGACCTGAAAATTGAGGTGAAGCTTCTTGAGCAGTGGATAGGACCAACCATGAGCTTTTATTTGAGTTTTGAAGCCGTTTGGGGTCCCATCGATGCTTGACTTGATTTTGCTGCGGGGAAAATACCGAGCTTTGATATGTGGTCAAACGATGTCCGATTGATTTGAAATTTGACGAGGAGCCTATTGGAGTCATTTTGAGACGTTCCATCAGCTCCATTTTGGATGTCATGGTCCCGGGGTTCTCCGCCGCCGGTAGGCTTGATTTTCTCTCGGAGCATCGAAACCTGGTCAAACGTTGTTGGAATGACCTGAAATTCTACGTGCAGCCTTTTGGAGGCATGTTGAAGCCACTCATGTACTTTGTTTGATGAGTAATGGCTTCTGTGGTTCCCGCCGCCGGGAGGCTTGATTTTGCTGCTCGAGCGTTGATGGAAGGTCAAACATTGTCGGTTTGACTTGAAATTTGGCATGGAGCCCTTTGGAGACATTCTGGAGTCATCCGTAGGCTCTGATCAAAGTTTTGGTGTCTTTGATGATGTCGCCGCCTGGAGCGCTTGTTTAGTTGTCGGAGCAGTGAAGTTGGGCCAAACGATGTCGGAATGGCCCGAAACCTCAAGTGTACCCCTCTTTTAGCTGTCGTGAAGGATCTCTCAGTTTCTGTTTGATTCTGATAAGATCTAATGCTTGAAGTAGCTTTGCCTGTTTTATAGCAGGATGCAGCTTCACGAGGCTTCTTGATGTTGAGGAGACATAATGACTGTTTTGGTGTCAACACTAGCCATAATAAATGTAAATTTATGTGAGAGAATAAGGTTTTTAAAAAGATTTTTTGTTGAATTAATATTAATTATTTGAACATGAGTAGGTCGAGTTAGTTTCACATGGTAATATATGGAAATTCATGGTCAAATGATCTCCATGAAGTATTATTAAAGAAGTGAAGGGTGATGGATATCAGGTGCGGGGTCGAGGATAGAAGATGAAGTGTAGATAAGACCTTTGCTTTTATGAGACTTGAATTATGGTAATTCATTTCCATCTTTCCTTATTATATTTTCATTGAAGACAAGGTTGTTTGATGGTCATTTTTGGATATTCACATTTTATTTGTCGCATTTAAGAAATACAATGTCTTAGGTCCTAGGAATTCAATTGCATCAAACAAATCAGCCCAAAGCATATTTATCAAGTATACAAATAGAGCTCTCGTAATGGGACATGGGAGTATGATCTCAGCTTGGAGTGATATATTATTAGACCATTAGATTTAATTGGGCTCACCCATAGTTTGGAGTGATATATTATTAGACCATTAGATTTAAAAAAATGAAAAAAATATAAATTGGCTCGCCTAGCCCGTTGGCCCGGTCCGCTAGCATGGCCCGCCTGGCCTGTGGCACGGGAAGGCCAAGGCTGGGCCGGCCCAGCCCGTTTGACATCCCTAGTGGATCGTCTATTGGGGCCCACTGTGAGACCCCACTGGTCATGGGACATAGGGGATTGAAAGATAAAAGTGTAGTCAATTTACATATCAAATTTGAAGTCATTAATCTAATACCTCTAACCCTATCATCCATGGCTCACAAGTTTAACATCTTTATATCAAAGAAGAAAAATTGATCCTCAATCCAACAGTCTAGTTCATCCGAATCTATGCAAATTCATGAGAGTTAGTGCTTATAAGGGGGGTTATGAATGAGTGGTCACTTTGGATGGGTTAAAAGGTGGGTCCCAGTGGGCATTCTGAATAGTGCAAACCCTAAGGACAGTCCTTATAGGAATGCCTCACACAAACACACACACATATATATATGGAGATGCTCCTATGAGAGATATCTCTCACATTAAATGAGAGATTGGGTGGGGGACCCTCACATCCATATCGAATGTGAACAACAACTTAAAGGTGAAGGCCCCCACCTCTATCTCTCATAAGAGCATCTCCCATATCATATGTGTATGTCTGTAGATGAGCTCTCTTAAGCTAAAATCGTGGGAACAACACTGTTTTAGCTTAGGATAACATAAGCTACAGCTTTAGAGAGCCTCTCTCTATATTGGAGCCAGCTCTCCTAAGCTCAAGTTTAGGACAAGATAAGCTCGAGTGTATGGTGGGACCTACTTGGGGACCTACATGGGGATGGGGATGAGGGGGATTTCAAGGAATCCCTAAGACCCTCCTATTTGTAAAAAAAAACCAGCTCTAACTGTGATTGCTATCATCTCCATCTGGGACCCAAAAGTTTAATGGTTAACAGTTATCAATACATAGTCGATCCAACAATCCAATATATTCGGATCTGACCGAAAGTTAATGGACATATGCAATTTAGGGAGGTCGTGTGTTTGGTCCATTTGGATGGACCAAGGGTGGGCCCCACAAGCAATGAGCTTACAAGATTTTATCCTAAGCTCGGGCTTAGGAGAGCCTTGCTCATATATATATATATATATATATATATATATCTGTGTGTGTGTGTGTTATGAGATATAAATTTTAGGTGGATGCCCGCTTAAAATGAGTTAGGGTTAGAATTATGGTTCCTCAATTATGAGGGTATTTTGCCTATAAATAGGCTCTCTCTCTTTTGTATTTGTACATAGATAATGAGATAACAAAAACACTCTCTTTTCTCCCCCTAATCCTCTTTCTCCATCTAATCCTCTTTCTCTTAGTCTTTCTCTTTTCTAACACGTTACCAATATGAGGCTTTAGAAAAAAAAAAAAAAGAAGACAATCCCATCTGCAAGCCATGCCCAAAGAGAGATCCATCACCCACACTGAGAGACCACGACAAGAGATAAACGTCTCATTCCTTTTCTCTCTCACACTGCCATAGGAACTGTGCAACAAATACTTGTTTTTAGACAACTTATGTGTTAGAAGCCAAGACGTGCAACAAATAGCCGTCTTTAGACAACTTCTGTGTCAAAACCCAAGGAGCGTCATGCGCTATGTTTGTTTTTTTTATTTGCCTCGAGAAGCGTGCAACTATAAATCACCCTGTACAACTTCTGTTTTAAGCCGCTAAGGAGTCAGAAATTTTTTCTTCTTCCTCTTTTGCCTCGAAACACGTGCCAGGATTTCAACGGTCAAAATTTTTTTTTCTAGACTGCGTTCTCGGTCAATGGTATCCAAACCATAGTTCAAATCCAATCTATTAGAATGCATAAAAAAATTAGTTTATGATTCTTATTTACTGTAATTATAGTGTTTGGTTACTGTTCATCTTCTTGCATGATTACAAATCAGTTTTAATTTAAATTTATTAATACTATGAATGGATCGCAAAATAGAACCAGAAATTCTAAATCTGAACCTGAAGTTCACCGATCTATGAATCAGCAGTCCTAAGAGTTGGAATACTGATATGAACCTGAGATTCATATCCATAAATCAAATTCTGAAGTTTTTGATTCAAAAGTCCGAATAAATTATACAGTCACGAAATTAAACATGAAAATGTGACAAAACCAGAATTTCTGATCATTTGTTAGAACTAGAAGTTCTACTTCAAACCTGAAGATTTGACAGAACCTGCAGTTTTAATTTTATGTATCATGAACCTGAAGTTTCTAAATCAAGCCTGAAGTCTTGACAGAACCAGCAGTTCTGATTCTCAAAGTTGAGAACCTGATGTTTTAACTTTTCATTGGCGAAATTTTTTTTTGTCATATTTAAATTCCTTCCTTAATTACTTTTGATGTTAAGGTTTTTTTATTTTTTTCTTTTTACTTTATTGATTATCTGCAAACGGTTTACTTAATATATATTTCCTGTTATAGTTCTTACATGATGTCAAATCTAGCTAAAATTGACTTTAAAACACTTAACATAAATGGGGACAATTACTTATCTTGACAATTGTATGCTAAAATCCACTTGCAATCCAAGAAACTAGAAGAGACCATAAAGGAAAGTAACAGGATGTCCTCATAAGAAAAGGCGTTAGCCCTCATCTTCTTGCGCCATCACATACATGAAGACCTCAAAAATGAATACCTTACTTAGGAAGACCCAGCAGGCCTATGGAAATCTCTGAAGGATAGGTATGATCATCAGAAGATGGTCATACTACCAGGTGCCTAGAATGAATGGTCAAACCTGAGGTTATAGGATTATAAAATAGTATCTGAATACAACTCTGTCATCTTCAATATTGTTTCCCGATTAAGACTATGTGGTGAAAATGTTTCGGAAGAGCATATATTGGAAAAACCGTTATCCACTTTTTATACATCGAATATGCTCCTGTAGCAGCAGTATCGAGAACAACGTTTCTCCAATTATTCAGAACATATCTCCTGTCTCCTAATCGCTTAATAGAATTGCATAGTATTGATAAAAATCATAACTTCAGACCAACTGGATCTTCGGTAATTCCTGAAGTAAATGCTAGTTTTAGTTCAAATAGAGGCAGAGGAAGGGGCAATGGAAGACATAACTCCTCTAGATGAGCTGGTTTTAAAGGCCCCCCTCCAAAATTCAAAAATCACCAAAAGTGGTCTGCCCCTCAACATAAGAACAACCAGAATCCACCGGCTAATCCTACTCTCCTTCCTGATGACACGTGCCACAAATATGGAAGAAGTGAGCATTGGTCACGGACTTGTCGTGTACCAAGGAAGTGACAGAGCAATATAAAGCATACAAGGCCTCTGTTAATTTATCAGAGACAAATGATCTGGAAGGCTGAAATTGGAATACAATGATACCAGAGAGGCCTCCAATTGACATTACAAACTTGGAGACTCGAGACTTCTTTGAGGATGAGGACAGCCAACCTTTGGATAATGAGGCATTTAACACTCACTTGGGAGCACCCCCCGGCATGGTCTGGAAGACCAATAATTCTTTGAACTTTCACAAACTTGATTTTTTTTAGTTCATTTGAAATGCATGTTTCTTAGACTTTTCCTTTATGATGGAGATCTTTATTTTTCATTAATGTCCTAATTTATAGTGAATTGTTTAATTATTTCAGTTTTATTATATGATTGCATAGTTATATTGATTTATTGTTTAAGGTATCAATCATGGAACTAAGGAAAATCTATGTCTGATAGATAGTGCCATAACACACCATTATGAAAAATCAGAAATTTTTCTCAATATTATTATTCATTCCATGAAAGGTATCCACCGTAGCTAGGCCTCTGCAAATAATTGAAGGCTCCGGAAGAGCTCATATGATGAGACAATATTCCCTTTGTTAGGGGGGATAAAGAAAGTTCCTGAAGAACATATTGTTTCTATAGAACAACCCGTTCCTGAAGAACGGAGAGAACTAACATGGAATACATCCTGTCTGTCTCATCTAGATCCACGTACTTCACAATGTGAAAATGAAGTATGAAGAATTGTGACTCACACGAAATTGCAAATAAATTACCTGATGCATTTAACAATGTAGCAAAGATGACAAAGTTACATGTACCATCTATGAATGCACCTACCATGATTAATGTCCCTGCAGGACAAAGTCAAAATATTGCAGCAAAAGAATCTGCAATACGCTAGAAGCATGGCAGACCTATAGGTTTAAAGGACTCAACTCCGTGGAAAAGAAGAAACGAACAATCATTATCATATCCTCCCGAAGAGGCACGTAACCCTCTTGAAGAGGTTGCTCCCGAAGAGGTAAGTAACGCTTCTGAAAAAGTTTTTTCCGAAGAGGCTACTGAAGAGGTTCCTCCCGAAGAGGCACGGAACGCTCCTAAAGAGGTTCCTCCCAGAGAGGCATGCACCTCTCCTGAAGAGGTTCCTCTCGAAAAGGCACGCAATGCTCCTGAAGAGGTTACTCCCGAAGAGGCACATAACGCTCATGAAGAGGTTATAGTAAAACCCATTCTTTCTAGAATAATAAAAGTCCCTGATGAGACTTTGGAAGCTCCTAAAAAGGCACCGATACCGGATAATAAAGAGATCTCTATAATTTAAAATTATTCAAAAAAGAGATGTAATAGAAATGATGATGATGTTTGGGACACAAAACCACGTTCTATAAATCCCGAAAGGATTTTCTTTGCCTGAAACAAAGCCAAGGAGTACGTACTCAATCCAATTAAGGAACTAAATTAGTATTAAACACATCCTACAATATTTGGATGGACAACAGATTTAGCAATATTTTATTCTTATGATCGTAGAGATTTCAGTTTTGTAGGTTATGCAGATTCAGGTTATCTCTTTGATCTTCATAAGGGTTGATCATAGACAGGTTGTGTGTTTCTTAATGGTAATGCCGTCATTTATTGGCGTTCGACTAAACCGACTTTGGCAGCTACTTCCTCCAACTATGTTGAAATTTTGGCTCTTTATAAAGACAGTAGGGAATGTGTATGGCTCAGTTCTTTGATTCAGCATGTTCGTAGTTCTTGTCAATTACCATCTATTGCAGGTATCTCGAATATTATCTATTAAGATAATGAAGAATGCATAAAATAGATTCGAAAATGTTTCATTAAAGGAGACAATACTAAACATATAGCACCGAAGTTCTTCTTCACTTATAAACTTTAGAAGAACAATGAAATTGAAGTCAAGCAAGTTGGTTCGAGTAACAACATGGCTGATCTGTTTACCAAATCTTTTGCCAAAATCAGTATTCTAGAAGTTTGTATATGAGATTGGCATGCATAGAGTTCATCATCAAACTATATAAATGGTTGCTACCATCAGGGAGCATCATGAAGTATGCTAACTAGGACATTTATGCGCTATACTCTTTTTCCTTTTCCAGGTTTTGTCCCACTGGGTTTTCCTAGTTAAAGTTTTAACGAGGCAACATTATGCACGTCCAACACCATTTCAATGATCTTGAAGAACGTTGCACTCTTTTTCCCTTCACTTTGGTTTTTTCTGACTGGGTTTTCCTTAGCAAGGTTTTTAATGAGGCAGCCTTAAATGGTGGTCATCTAATGAGGAGTGTTCTTTATTTTTTCCAGGTTCTTTATTTTTTACTAGGTTCTTTATTTTTTTCCTTCCTTTCTCTCTGATGACCTTCGCCCTAGACGTTTGGACGCTGGCTACACCATGGACGGAGGATCAGCCTCCATTCCATTAGAAATCCGCCCACCTTTACCTTCTTTTTCGTTGTTGGAGCAAATCCGTGTGATGCTATCCTATGCTGAAGATAGGAATGCTAAAGTCTCTTTCATCAAATTGATCATCAAAAGAAAGCAAGAAGATGCTATACCACTTGATACTCCACGTGCTTTAATTCTTGAAACAAAGATCAGACTTGGACAAGAAACCAGGGCATGGATCCCTGATGACAATCGGAAATCTCATACCTTGCAAGTGGAGAACGAGAAAGGCATGATGCTGTCTGATGTGGAGTTGGCTACTGCTGAGGAAACACGTAACATGGGAACCAACAACTCATGTCCAACACCCTTGCAAATCAAGAATGTGGAGCATAGGGTTGATACGTGATCGTCCTTGTTTCAAAAGCATTCAGATCGGTCCAGGGATTTGCAACACCATACACAACCTTCCAAGGATCCTAATCACCACAATGAGTTTGATGAGGAAGACTCCTTTGCAGCTGTGCAAAATTGGGCCAATGCCCTAGTGGGTTACTTCATAGGTAAATCTCCTTCTTTTGGTGAAATCAGAAATTGTGTTTCAAAAGCATGGCGAATAAAGGACTTGTAAATCATTCCTATGGCTGATGGTTTTTTACTATTTAAATTTCATTCATATGACATTGGACAAAGCATTCTTGATGAAAGACCCTGGTTTGTTTATGGATGCCCATTAATTTTGAGAATGTGGTCAGAAGCTATCACAATGCATAAGGAGAACCTTGAAACCATTCCGGTCTGGGTTTGCCTGCCAAATCTGAATTTTCGCTTTTGTACAAAATCTGCACTTAGTAAAATTGGAAGTGCTATTGGTAATCCAATATGTTTGGATCATGCTACTGCGGATGGCACTCGTTATGCTTTTGCGAGAATTTGTGTGGAAGTGGATGTAGATGCTGAATTCCCCAATGAATTGCGCATGAAATATAAGGATAAGACTATCACTCAAAAGATTGATTGTGCTTGGAAGCCACATCCTTGTAAATCTTGTCAAACTTTTAACCATGGAGAGAAGTCATGTTCGCTCAAGGTTGACAAAAGCAAACTGAAACAAAAGTGGGTACCAAAGAAATAAGTAGCAGAAGGTAGTCATAATGAAGATAATGGAGAAAGTGAAAAAGCTCTATCTGATGCTAATGAAGGGGGCAATAAACAACCTATTGTGGAGGACTGGAATGTGGTCAAAGGAAAGAAGCAATTGGAAAAATCTCCTACAAAGGCCCCCTCGAGCAGTCCTAAACAGAAGGGACATTAGGCTCTCTCATCAAATCTGGATTCAAACAGGTTCCTTAGCCTCTCAAACATTGATGGGGAATCTAATGTGCCTCTAACTGTAATTTCTTCAACCACAACCTTAGTAATTGCAGGTACTGCAGCATTATCTTCTCAAATAAAACCAACTGAACTGCAAAAGAGCTTTTCCTCCATTCATCAATAAGATAAAAGCTTACTATCTAGAGGGCCAAGCTCAAGCTCAAAACATAAATTGGGTCCTGCTGGGATCACCACTAAGGAGAAGCAAAATCCAAAGAACCGATCCACATGATTATCATCATATGGAATGTGAGAGGTCTGAATAGGCCCTCAGCGCAAGCTGATGTTAGAAATAAAATTCAGATTTTGAAACTATCTTTGGTTGTGTTGGTGGAGACAAAGGTAAAGCAGGCTTCTTACATTTATATTGCAAACTCGACTCTACCTAATGGTTGGAAAGAATCTTCAAATATGGAAGCTGGGTCGACTGCTAGAATATGGATGATGTGGGATCCTCGAGTGGTTCAAGTTACAGTTGCTTCTCAGAATCCTCAATATATGCATTGTGGTGTTAAGTATGGGACTGTGGCCTTCTTACTCTCGGTTTGTTATGGGTATAACAACTACATGCAGCAAAGAGATCTTTGGAAATCTATTATTGATAGGTCAAAAGATAGTGGGCTACCGTGGTTTGTTGCGGGAGATTTTAACACTATCAGATGATGGACTCGTGAAAAAGAGGAGGTGCAATTCCAAGAGCTGCTGGACTTATTGAATTTAATGATTGTATTCAAGAAGCGGGGCTGATAGATCTAAAGTTGTCAGGGGCTTCTTTCACTTGTTCAAATTCCAGCATTGGTGATTTGCGAATTCAATGCAAACTGGATAGAATACTTGTTAATGCTTCTTTCCTTCATTTAAGTCCATTCAAAGGAGATATTCTGTTGCCAGGTATATCTGATCATTCTCCAATATTACTTTCCTTATCTGAAAAAAAATCACATCAAAACTCCTTTCCGATACTATAACTATTGGGCAAAAATGCCAAGGTTTTTTAAAACAGTAAAAAGATGCTTGGGATACCAATATTATTGGCACTCTAGTCTTTATTGTGGTCTGTAAGCGCTCAATAGTTAAATAGCAACTCATTGAATGGAAAAAATCTCAAAATTTCCTTCCATTGAAGATTTCAGAGGCTGCCCTACAGTTGGACAACTTTCAAAAATATTTGGCGGAAAATCCAATGGATAGTGATATTCAAGAGCAAGAACGTATTGCAAGAGTTGAACTCGAACATCAGCTACAGGCTGAGAAAGTTTGTACAAGCAGCGATCTAGGGACTTGACAGTGAATTTGGGGGATTGTAATTCCAAGTACTTTTATTGTCTTATAAAAAAGCGGCAAACCCAATCTTATATTTCTCAGATTACTGATGCGGAAGGCAACACTTACATTGAACCTTCAGGTATTACTGCAGCCTTTGTGGATCATTTTCAAACTATATTAGGTCCTGCCATTAGTAGTCAACACCCTGATCTATCTCATGTCACCCCTCATGGTTTAGTCATTGAAGAGGATGCCTTAAATATTTTGAAACCAGTTACTCAATCTGAAATTGAAAATGCGATCAAGGAAGCTAACCCAAATAAAGCTCCTGGACCTGATGGTTTCGATGCGCATTTTTTAAGGTGTGCTGGAAAATTATTGGCAAAGATGTGTGTGCAGGTATCAAGGATTTCTTCCAATATGGATCTATGTTAAAACAACTAAAAAACACTTTTATAGTGTTGGTGCCAAAGACTGAGAATGCAAACTCTCCAGATAAATTCCGGCCAATATCTTTGACAAATGAACTGTACAAAATTATTAGTCGTATTCTGGTAAATTGACTTAAATTGATCATTGCCCAGATTGTAGGCCCAATGCAATCAGCCTTGGTGCCAAGGAGAAGCATAACTAATAATATTATACTTGCCCAAGATCTCATTGTCACGACCCGGGCCCGAGATCCGATTACTTCGGACAGACCCCGAGTCGCGAGATCATACTTACTCCCGTAAATCCTGAATTAACCGAAGTTAAGACGAGACTCACAAGGGATATCAAATCACAACACCTGCTAATGTACAATTTGCGGAATATACATACATACATTGACGACAATTAACTTTACATCAAAAGTAAAGTCCACACATACAAAATGATAGTCCAATAAAGTCCACCACTGCACATTTAAGATACAATGCATGTGGCATCAATATATACAACTCAAAACTAACTGTTACAAAAGTATTTATCAAAATATTCAAGTTCGATCGTCCTCCGAACTATGCCCACTCCGCTAAACCTCCTAGAGGTATTGGATGGGCCTCCTCCGCAGGCGGCGCGGCCTCGGCAGGACCGGCACGGGCAACTGGGCCTGTAATGCCATCAATAACACTATGAACACGACGGTTCAGCAATGCATAAACAATCTATGATACCATACAATAAGTATGTTTATTTCTCAATGCAATAATTCTGGAATTAAATCTAGAACAGTACAAAATCCTGTACAGTGCAGATAACCAATAAGCAATAACTAATTTCAACTACAATAGTAGTACTAGCATTACTCAATACGGTTTCTTCCCAGAGGAAGTGTTATTCAGTTCATTTCATTCAGTGTTCATTCATTTCATTCATTTCGTTCATTTCCTTCATTTCGTTCGTTTCATTCATTAAGTGGCTTATGGGACTCTTTTAGTCCAATGTATTTCACTTTTCATTACATGGCTTATCAATTCATTGACTTTTCAGTCTAAGTGTGGGATCTACCAGTGTCTTGATCAGAGATCACTGGCATCACCACGGAGCTCCGGAACACCCCAATCATCTGCTGCATCAGGAATTATTCATTGCATTGCTACCTTTAGTAACTGTTCATTAATTCATTATATGAGTAATCGTTACGTTGCATTTAGTCAACAATGTCACATACGGGTTAGAACTCCCTATCTATGCCCGTTTCTACCGAACTTTCTTTCACATTTTGACAACTAATTAGGTGAGAATATTGGTTACCAAATGCACGTGTTATTATTGATGGACATCACATTTATATGTTTAAGGTGTGCATTTAATTCCCAAAATTTTCACCCACGATTTCAAAATCCACTGGCGGTTAGTCGGAACTTGACCGGCGGCTAGCCGAAATGCAGTCGGCGGCTAGCCGGAATGTGACTGGCGGCTAGCCGAAATTTCAATTTCGGCTAACCGCCATTTCACGGTTAGCTCACGGTCAGCTTTCCAGAAGCTGGCAATTTTGACAGAATTTCTGACTCAATTTCGGTCACCTCACGGTTACCTCGCGGCTAGCCGAAATTCAAATTTCGGCTAACCGAAAATTGGCGGTTAGCTTTCCAGAAGCTCGCCCATTTCACAGATTTTTGACGGTTGGCTTCACGGTTAGCCTTACGGCTAGCCGAAATTCGCCCAGAATGTCATTTTCGACCTTCAGAACGTCTGAAGCAATTTTCTAAAGACTGAGTTCCTCAAACTCAAGTCTCTCTAACAAGCTATAAAATCCAAGAAAACATACTCTTGGAGTAATCATTCACCATTCCCATTCAATCCCTAATAAAACCCATTCTACCACAAGAAGGGTTTGAGAACCCATTCACTATAACTCAAGAAAGTTGATAAACTATCATTTGAATCATAGATATGTAATTACACTTGCCTCTAATGAAGATTGATTGATAGAACTCCTTGTTTTGCTTGGGTTTGTGAAGGAACTTCTTGATTTGAGTGTCTTTCCTCAAGAGAACTCCAAGAAAGTCCAAGAAGAAAGTGAAGAAGGTGGAGAAGATGAAGTGCTCCTCGCTTGAATCACTTCAATCCCGTCTTCGTGTTCGGTGGAGTTGAAACGGAAGGAAGAAGAAGAAAAGGAAGGAGGGAAAGAGCCTAGGGTTTTGTCTCTGCAATGGAGTTTAGGTGAAATGAACTCAAAGGAAGTTCATTCCTTTTTATATGAGTTCACTTTGCAACTAAATCCACTTTATCAAGGTTATTTACGTTTTGAGTCAAATGAAGGGTCATTTGACCGGATTCTCGTCGAACGACTTCGAGTCTATTACGAAAGTTGACGTACTCGTCGAGATACACGCGTTGGTATCAAGAGTTTCCGTATTCGACAAAATACATATAAACCCGTATTTACGAAAAAGGTCTTGTTCTCTTAGTTTGGTCTAAATCTCATCCAATTCATTTAAATCCTTCATTACCACTTCATTAGGTTCATTTGTGACTAGTCTCACTATGCTTAGTCATTAAGTACCATCAATCTAGTTAAACACGATTAACTAGCTTCAATTTCAATTAATTAGAGTTAATCTCGATTAACTCGGGACGGGGCCTTACACTCATCCATAACTATCATTTGAATCAAGGTAGTCCTCGAATGTGTATCAAACCTTATCTTGCCAAAGCCTATGATA
Source organism: Umbellularia californica (assembly GCA_028538565.1). NCBI lineage: Eukaryota > Viridiplantae > Streptophyta > Magnoliopsida > Laurales > Lauraceae > Umbellularia > Umbellularia californica. Next base: position 77,604,061 of record JAPQWN010000002.1, on the reverse strand, counting down.
GTGTCAGATGGGACTTTCTGGAGGCTGCACTTCAGAGTCTTCATTTTCTAGCCCATGTGTTGGTAAATGGTGGGGCGGAGGGTTACTTTAAAGCTACTCATGGATTGAGACAAGGTTGCCCATTATCTCCATTCCTATTTGCTATAGTTATGGAATTTTTCTCTCTCATAATGGATCAATATGCTACACCAATCTGATTCCCTCACCCTTTGTGAAAGGAAATGTCACCATCTCTCATTTGATGTTTGCTGATGATTTGATAGTTTTTAGCAAGGCTTCCACAGGTGCAATGGTAAACCTAAGGCATTTCCTTCTTCATTTTAAAGAGTTTACCGGTTTGGGTGTAAATTGGCTAAAAAGTGCTATATTTTTTGCAAAGTGCAAGAAGGAGGACCAAATTGCTATTTCGTCCATCCTTAATGTACCTCAAGAACAATTTCCAGTTAGATATTTGGGCATTCCTTTCTCCTCAAAGAAGCTGAATCTGAATGATTGTCAAGCTCTTTTGGCTAAAGTTCAACAGCGATTATCAGGGTGGAAGGCTAAAGTTCTTTCTTATGCCGGTCGTCTGGAGCTGATTAAATCCACTTTATCATCTTTCCATTTATTCAGGGCTACTGCTTTCATCCTCCCTCAAGCAACTTTAAATGCATTGGATCATCAGATTCAAAATTTCTTTGGAATTGTTGGTCTACTGATCAGTACAATCACCCCATTGCTTGGAGCTCCATTTGCCAACCGATTTCTATGGGTGGGCTTGGGATTCGATCTCTTTATGGTGTTGCCAAGGCTGCATTACTTCGACAAGTTTGGAATGTTGTAATTAACAAAAAAACTTGTTGGAATATATGGGTTCATGCAAAGTACTTGAAAGAGGGTTCCTTTTGGGATGCGTCAATTCTAAAAACTACTTCTTGGGGTTGGAAAGGCATTTTAGCCCTTAGACAGATTGCCTTATCACATATAAAATTCCTAATTGGAAATGGTCATCTCATAAAGTTTTGGACTGATTGTTGGCTCAATGGTGGGCAATTAAAGGATTGTTATGGAGATCGTGCAATTTATAACAGAAGATTGAGCACTGATATCAAGGTTAGTTTGATTATGCAGAATGATGGGTGGAATTTTCCAATTCCAACTACAAATGCGTTGGTGGAGATTTACCAGGCCATTCCTAATGAGATTACTCCATTTAGTGAGTTTGAAGATGAAATTGTGTTGACCCTAGAAGATCATGGTCAGTTCTCTTTGAAATCTTCTTATAATTTAATTTGTAACATCTCTAACCGGACCTTACAGTGGACTTCATCAATTTGGTTTAAAGGATGTATTAAAAAGCATTCAATTTGTGCTTGGATGCTTCTTCGAGGAAGATTCAAAACGAAGGATTTCCTTCTTCAGAAAAATGTTGATTGTGATACCTGTTGTGTTCTTTATGACTGTACATGGGAAATAGCCTCACATCTCATGATTCATTGCCCATTCTCCCGAGATATTTGGCAGGCTTTACTAATTAAATTGAACTTGATGCCAGCAAGTTGTAATGATGTTTATGAATTGCTTGAATCAATTATTTCTCACATAGACCAACAAAGTGAGGGAGCTATCACTCTTGGCAAACTTCTATTCAATGCTTATGTCTGGAACATATGGGCAGAGAGAAATTGTAGGATTTTTAGGGCAAAAGCATATTCTACTGAGACTGTAGTGCATAAAATCATTCAAGTGATTACCACTCGCCTCCTCTATCTTGGTATTAGCTTACCAACAAACATCCAATGCCATTGGAATGTGCCTCCAAATGTTTCTTCGAACACCCATGAGAACGCTTCAAAGCTATCAGTGAGAGAAACCATGGCTGGCGCCTATCTATTGTTCAAACTAGACAGGATTTAGTTGGTGTTCTTTGGTGGGATCTTCATCAGCCAGTAAAGGGACGAATTGAGCCGGTTCTAAACTATTATGAAGGGATATTTCGCATCATGGAGATTGTTCCACACATTGTATCATCCATTACTATTGAAATAGAACAATTTATTCAGCAAGCTATCCTCAATCCAGATCAATCTGAATGGATCATGAGATTTCAAGCCTAAAGACCTTATAAGGAGGTTAAACGATTCGAGCAGGTGTAATTCTCATTGATACACCCTCACACAATGCAGTTCAGCAAATTCATCATGAGAACTTCTGGTACAACTCCTAGGGATGTGAATAATATTGAGATGATGTATAACTTTACCTAAATTTCATGATTGTGTTAGTTTTATTTTAGGTGTTTTGGTTTCTTTACTAGGGTATGCCCCATTGAGAGGTTTTAAGATCCCTGTTGGGTGACTTGGACTCCCCTTTCTGTATTTTATTATTTTGGGAAAATGAAGACGTAACTTACTCTTAAAAAAAATCTAAGGGGGAGTGTTATGAGATATGAATCTTGGGTGGATGCCCACTTAAGATGAGTTAGGGTTAGAATTATGGTTCATCAATTATGAGGGCACTTTGTCTATAAATAGGCTCTCTCTCCTTTGTGTTTGTACATAGATAATGAGATAACAGAAAAGCTCTCTCTTCTCCCTCTAATCCTCTTTCTCTTAGTCTCTCTCTTTTTTAACAGTATGTATATATATGTATGTATGTATTTATGTATATATGTAGATAGAGAAAGGCAGCTTTGGGGGGACCATCAGCTGGGGCGTGCGATAATTGATCTCATTCTCCCTCTGTCGCCTCTCTCTCCCCTTTCTCTTCAATGAACAGTAGCTAAACCTAATTGAAGACACCTGCTGCAAACTCTCTCACTGGACTCTCTCGCTGCAGCTCTCCCTCACGACGTCTCTGGCTCTCTCCATCTCTCCGCCCTGCGCTCCAATCTCCGCCTAGAGGACCATCGCATTGAGGAGCTTTTCTCTCTGCAGCGATCACTATCTCGTCTCTCTCTCCCTCTCTCGTTTGCACTCCCTCCCTCCGATGAGATCTGGAAAATCTACAACTCCCCCTCTCATCTGCAACAGTCCGACCCTCTCATCTGCACTCGCCCTCGCTGCACCTAGTCCGATCATAGATCTGCGCTATCTACAGCCCGCTCGCCCATTTTTCTGGCAGGATCCATCTGCGACCCCTCTCGGTCTCGCCCTTTTCCGCTACCTCACCCTATCCTCTTTCCCCTCGTTCTCTGCTATTTGCAGTCCCATTTCTCCCTCTCTTTATATGTGCAGCTCTCACCCTCTTCATAGGATGGATGGAGATGCTTTGTGAAATTGGTTGTCTTGTATTTGGAATGTTTTAGTATTCATTTTATTCTGGATGTTGGGATGTACTGAGCATAGTTACCTAATTCGATGATCATGGTTCCGAATCCCGAACCATTTGCAGCAAATAAATCGCTATTCAATTTTGTGAAATTCGGAGTTTCCAAAATGTTGGATTCGATTCAGTTCGACATCTTATCTCATGATATAAGAAAGACTTTGGAGAGTGGTGAGTTGTAACGGAAGTGAAAAACCCTCCAAAAATAGGAGTTACTGTCTTACAGAGAAGAGATTTATATTAAAGTAACATTAAAAACTAAAAATAGAAAGTTAAATCAGAAGAAGAATCAGGAAAAAAAATTGATTTTAGAAATAGATTAGAACTCAAATTGTAAATTACCTATTTAATCTCTTAGTATGCATACTTGTAGACACAATCGCTTAATCATAGGCCTATGCAATTAAATTTAGATTCCTGGTTCTCAGACTCCTCGTACTCTCACGTGTAGTGCATGCTAGGGCGGATTTCAGGTATGCATCTCATCGCCATCTTCTTCACACAAACATGTAGAGAGTTTTAAAGGGAAAAACAGAGAAAGGGGCTTGCAAAAACGAAAGATATGAGAAGTGGAAGGGGAAAAGACACTTTTCTCTCTCCATCTCAATCATTGAAATTTTGGGCATTGGGAATGGAAAGTCAATATAGTATAATTGTTGTTTTGGTAGTTATTGAGACACTGAAATTTTTATTATGCTAAGAATCATCATCTTCCTCAATCTCAATGGTATACTGTTGGTGGGCCATAAGATGAATGGTTGTGATTAAAGTCGAGTTTCTTTCCTTTTTTACTCTTTCTCATTTCCAAACGTTCCTACTCGATTTGTGGGAAATCAAATCCAGTTGGATCCTCACTAGAAATCCTGAGAAATCCCAGGTTGAAAAGGAGAAAAAAATAGTGGGGTTCACCTATTAAAATTCAAATCATATTCAATAATCATCCCCCAGGTGTATAGGTTATTCTTAAACTATTCATCAATCTGAGTTTAATCCACCGTTGGATTGACTTTTTGAAAAAATTGTTAAAATAATTATATATAAAATTTGTGTTAGTCACTTATTTATTTATTTATTAAGAAATCAATCTAAAGGCTGATCAAGCTCTAATTGATGTAAGATTTGAAGATACCCCATATTGGTATATGCCATGCATTTTGAACCGATTGAATTTTGAAATGTGAATGACCACTATGGATTAACTCATAATTACGCTGGGTTAGAATGTTAGACACAATGTCAGAGGATCACATTCATGTCTATTAAAGGTTATCTGTTCTCCCTCCTCTTGCATATGTTTTGAATTTTGACTATTCAACTTACCAAACATCTTAGGATAACATATTTATATGTTTCTTTGTTTGTTCTCCACCTTTGGACTTATCTTATATTTAATTTGGATGTGTGAATCCTAACGTGGGTTCACTTATGAGAAACCCTAATTGATCAAAATAATTGGCCCCCTTTTATGTGGGGTTTAATTAAATTTCCTTTCAAAGTAATATACAAAAATAGGAAAGATTAGTCACTTACTAGATATGTGAATATAATATTATTAAAGAATTTACTTATTTATACTAAATAAATCAACACAATATCCCTCTCCTAATGAAGTGTAAAAGTAATCAATAATATGCTAAACTCATTTTTACTAGTTTAGATTATATATATATATATATATATATGGGCCCCAATATGAGTGGCACAAGTAGTGTTTTATACATTTAGAAAATCCACAATTTTAGACAACAGAGGAGAATTGGAAGTTGAGCCTTGTGTTTTTGGATATGAAATCTTGTAAAACTTGATGTTGGTCCCCCACCTACGAGAATTCTAATCACATGCTATATTAAATTATTTAATCAATCAGAATGCAAACATAAAATCATCATCATCATCATTATTGCTATGTATGGCTCTTTTTTTTTTATTAAATCCAAACCATTCTATAATTAATCTTCATCAATTTTTTGTTAACAATTGAAATCTCACAAAAAATTGAGACAAAACCTTGTTAGATTGATTATATATTTTACACCTAATTTTATATATTTTACACCTAATTTCATTTGCCCCCACCCCCCCCCCCCCCCCCCCCCCCCCCCCCTTCCTTTTAAGAAAAACTAGCAAATATTCTTTTATCTATTTTCTACATCTAGATTGACTCACTAAAAACTTAATGAAAATTGTTAAAACTCCAAAGTAGGTCCAACTTATTAAAAATCCAATTCAATCATAATAGATGACTCCCTATTTTTATCGGTAATAAAATAACCATAAGATCAACCAATCATGAAATATGTGAATAAAATATAAAAAAGGATTATTTATACCTATTTGATGAGCCATATGGAGGCAAAATTTCTTATTAGCGTTAATCTAGATTTTTACCACTGTCAAGAAGAAATATATAAATATTTATGAGCCATCAAGATTTTAGTAACTGGCTCATTGATAGGCCCAATACAAAATATTAACAATTGATGACGATATAAAATGGAGATCTGAAAAAAACTTTTACATTGGACTAAAACTTGACAAGGCCCACTTATAATTTAGAAATGCCACGTTTTCAAATACTTAGATTAGAATTACAATGTTTATTATGTAACAAAAATATTCTTCTTAATATATTCAAATTTGTGCAGCATAATGTTCATTGGATAGAGAAAAAGAAAGCAACAGGAAGATGATGATGTCATTTGTATTGAAGAAGAAGCCGAACAGTTTATCAACCGGAATAGTGATGAAGATATAGATGGAAATCAAGATGAAATTCCTTCATGAAAAGAAAGTTTTTTAAAGGAAAGCCACTAAGGGATGAAGTGAAGATATTGGGGGACGCAAAAACTGGTAAATTATGGCTTTGTCCACACTGTAAGCGTGAGTTCAGAACTTCCTACACAAGAATCCACCAACACTTTTCTGAGCCAAGGCCAAATAAAAAATCAGATATTACCCGATGTCAAGCATTGCTTAAGCAACCTAAAGGTCCTCAATTATTACAAGAAATTATTTATAGGGTAAAGAAAGCGGAGAAATCTGAAGTTCATTCACTGTTAAAGCACTCAACACTTCTCCCGCTACAGCAAATTAAGTAAAAGAACCCAATTATGGAGTCCTTTAAGAAGGTAGAAAGAGATTTTGTTGACGGTGCATTACTAAGATGGTTATGTGCTTGTGGAGTGCCCTTCGACATATTGCGGTCACCATTTTTTCATGAAATGATTTCAACTGTAAATAAAGCGCTTGAAGGATATAAATTGCCTTCATTTGAAAAGGCTAGAACATCTTTGTTAGATGAGGAAAAGAGAAAAGTGGAGAACGAAATTGCAATAATTAAAGATACATGGCATATGCATGGTGTGTCTATCATCTCTGATGGATGGACTAGCGTAAAGAATCAGCCACTGATTAATGTGCTTGTAGCAAATAAGGATGGGGCGATGTTTTTGTATGTGGTAGAGTGCTCTGGTGTTGAAAAGATTGGATCTTATATAAAATACTTATTGATAGATGCAATTGAGGAGGTAGGTCCATCTAATATTGTTCAAATAATCACAGACAATGCAGCCAATTGCAAGCTGGCAGGTAAGGAAGTCGAAAAGGTTTATAGTCATATATTTTGGTCTCCTTGTGCCTGTCACACAATTAACTTGATCTTTAAAGATTTGTCAAAGCATTGGCCATCATATGAAGAATTTTATACCATGTGCAAGACAATTGTGACATATATTATCAATCATACACATGCATTGGCAATATTTAGAAGTCATTCTCGATTAGAACTTCTAAAAGTTGCAAAGACTCGATTTGCTTCATATTATGTTATGATGAAACGACTCTAAGATGTAAGACAGGCCCTTAAATCTACTGTTGTTCTTGACGACTGAAAAGAATGGGCAAAACATGGCGATGAAAAAAATGCAAGAAATAGCAAAAAACATAAAACGATGGGTGACCGATAATGAGGATACTTTTTGGACAAATGTGAGGCAAATTGTAAAAATTACCAAACTCATTTTCAAAATGATTAAATTTTATGATCAAGATGGACCATTGATGGGGGAGGTATATGAAGGAATGGACAATATGCTTGGTGAGATAAAAGATATTCTCAATGGTTGTGCAAATTCTAAGGAAATTTATGAGATGGTGGAAAATATTGTCATAAAAAGGTGGAAAATGATGAATAGCCCATTACATTGTCTTGGATTTGCACTCACACCTCGGTTTTATGATTCAACATATCTTACTAAATTAGCACCTGGTGGTGAGAAAAGAAAGCCCTAAATCAAAGAGGTCATAATGGGAGTGATGGAAGCATTTGAAAGACTAACTAACGTAAGCACCTTCAATTTAAATTTTTATAGATATTTCATTTATTATGTTTTTAATATATACCTAACACATTCAATATTTTGCAATTTTTTTTTCAATAGGACACTGAAGCTAAAGCTAAATTGAGGGCTTAATACGCCATATTTCATTCTAAAGATGGCATTTTTGGGCTTCTTGCAGCAAAGGTTGATGCAATCACTATGTCACCAATAAAATGGTGGTCAACATATGGATCTATGACACCAAAGCTAGCAGAGATAGTTATAAAAGTTCTTGCACAACCCATAAGCTCATCATCTACAGACAGAAATTGGAGTACATATTCATTTATCCATAATGTCAAAAGAAACAGGCTTAATGCAAAACGTGCAGATGAACTTATTTTTATTCATTCGAATCTTCACCTTTTATCATCCATGAAGGAGGGGCATAATGAAGGACCATTCAAAAAATGGGACATTGATCCTGAACTAGATGTTATTGATGGTTCAAGTGCACAATTAAAAGACCTAAGGTGGAAAGCACTAGACAATGATGAGGAGCCTCAACTTCAAAATCGAAATGACTAGTACAGTGGAGTCCCGACCAAGTGGTACATCAAATGTTGCAGTCACCCAATCCTCTTTACAATCACGTGCACCTATTAGACAAAGAAGTATTCGTCATACGGATGCAGTTTGCCATCTTCTCATGACAAAGGGACAAAGCATTGGAAATGAAGACTTTTATTTCATACTCCCATTTCTGATGAATTTTTCTTTTACCTTACTTTTTATTTACGTTTTGGTGTTTGATATTTTATATCATTTTTATTTGGTGTTTAGGATTTAGTTTATTTTATATGGATAGTTAAATGATTGAAGTTTATTGATTAATAATAGAAAAAAGTTAGGGATTGTTTTTAAACATTTATTTGTTCATGCTTATTAAAGCATCAAATGACTAAAAAAAATATTTATACATTTATTGAATGGACATACAAATCATATCGAACTATATCGAATTATATATTCGAATTAACTTAGCGAATTCATCGAATTCGAACTGCGGATCGAGCGAAATGAAAACCGAATTAACTCAGCCTACCCCCATCGAATTTTCGAATTTGGGTAACTGTCGAATTGCGAACTGCGAATTCGAATCCGAATTGGTTGAACTGTGAATCAGGTAACTATCGTACTGAATGTTAAAGGGCTCACAAATTTGGTATTCGAATGTGGATTTTAATGGGGATGTTGAAATGTATTGAGTGTTGAGTCTTGGATTTGGATGTTGCAAATGTTGGTTTTGGAATGTTTTATTTTTGGATATTGGATTTTAATGTGGATGTTGTTTTAGTATTGAATGGAGATTAATGGAAAGTAGATTTGATTTTTTTAATATGATTATCTTTTTTTTCTTCTTTTTGTGAAGCAGTGTTTGCTTTGAATGGAAGATGGTCGTTGTCTGTCGTAAGCCTACACTAAGATGTGGTTAGTGACAGATTGTGGAACATGAATTGATGGAATTCTTTTTTCCGTTGTTTGATAGTGGTTGATCTTTTTTACGAGAATGTTTGATATGTTTTGTGTAAATTCAGCTGTATAGATTTCAAACATGAATTTTCTGATGTGGGCAACCCTTGTCACGTTTTAACAGCTGTAATTTCTCATAGACAGTTTTTATTTCTTGTAATTGACTTTGGAGATGAAAGCCCATGTAAATGTTATTGTATGTTCTCCCATGGAATAGATTCCAATCTATTGAATATAGTTTATTGTGTGGGGATATTTTCTTCTCCCTTATCCACCCTTGCCAGGTGCACGGCTCACAATGGCCTGATGGGACTGGGCCCAGAAGTCAGGCCCGATGGGACTGCAGAGTGGGCTTTGATGGGATCAAACTCTGATAGAGTCTCCCTCTTGTCCCCTCTCTTCCTCTATATGAGCACAGCAACGGCTCCAGAAGCTGGATGGCCAACAAACACCACTCACTGGTATGCCATTTCTTCTCCCACTACATCTCCTACCTCTGTTCTAGTCCTGCACCTGCAGCTAACAAAGGCATAGGAGAGCCCTGCGCTGCCCAAGCCAGGGTCCTCTGACCTTCTCCTTTTTCCCATTTCAGGCTCGAGGCATCGGTTTTTCTATCATCACAACCACAACCAAGGAGATCTTCTCTAAAGTGAGACGCAAAATCACCCCCCCGGGTCTGTGAGTTTTTGTGCACTTACAATTGGCGCCGTCTGTGGGGAAAGATCAAAAAGCCATCTTCCAAAACACCATGCCTCGAGGAGCCTGAGAGGAACGAGTTGGTTTGAACTTGGGTCTTGGCAAACACTCCAGCTGGCCGATCTCTCCAGCTTAGCAGACTTCCAGCTCGGCAAGTCTCCCAGTTCAGGAGCATTTCAGTTCGACAGATGTCACAGCTCCCAGCTCGGTTTCAGACACTGCAGACTCCCAGATCGGCAGGGCCTTCTCCAGCCAGACCACCTCGACAGAGTTCCATTGCAGCTCGGAAATCTCCCTGCTCGGTCGGTGACCTCGGTGATCCCAGCTCGGCAGAAGGAGTTCGGCGACATCCCATTTCGGCCAGAAGCCCCCATTCTCGTCTCAGCTCGAACAACGTCCATTTCAGCTCGGCAGGGGGCTGTGTCAGGTCCCAGATCGGTTTCGGCAGAGAGCACCAACTCATCGTATCCATCTCGGCAGGCCCTTCTCAGCAGGACAAGCTTGACAGATGTTCCCGTCTCGGCAGACCTCCCTCCCAGCGCCGGCGTGACGATCTTGGCAGGCTTCCCCATTTCGGTACATTTCCAGATCGGTCGCCCACCTCGGTAGCCTTCCATCCCAGCAGAGCTGTCCCGGTTCAGCCTCTCTAACTGGGCAGAATCCAGCTCGGCACTTCCAACTCGGCCGGGACTGCCTCTTAGCTCGGCAGATGACGCATCACGCTTCCCATCTCGGTAGACTCCATCTAGGGACGCCCGAAGTTGCTGAGCTGCAGACTCCTCCCAGTCCGGTTCGGTAGAAACGACTGCAGGCAGACGCCTCCCCTGCGTCCCAGCTCGGTAGCGCTGACTGCAGGCCACTGCCATTTCGGCAGAGGTCACCAGCTCGGCACGCCCCAGCTCGCTGACATCTCCGGTCCCACCGCAGAAGTCTCCCAACTCCGGCGGGTGCATTACAGCAGCAGGTTCATCTCGACATAAACCCCATCTCTGCACAACAATTTCTGCAGACGTCTCTTAGCTCAAGAAATCAGCACCACCATCAGTTCGGCAGCCCAGTCGCCGCCTGCACAAAGCCATGGAGTTCGTGGAATCCGGCCTGGTCCTTGGCATCGGAACCGGCTCCACCGCTGCAGGCGTCTCGAAAATCTCACACTTCCTCTTCCGCGATCTCCTGATACGTCACGAACTCTCTGCAAATCATCCACGCGATGTACTCGAGCCCCGGATTGCCATTCTTGACGGTGTAGTAGGGCGTACGACGTTCCGTGAGTGCACGTGCACGGGAAGGGGACCCAGACCGTTGATCCGGCCGTGATGGACCGGTTCGTGTCGTGGGTGGGCCACCAGTTGGTAGCGAGGAGCGAGTAGATGGATTCAAGCACGACGAATGTCGCCACGTTTGTCGTTGGAGTTGCTTAGTGGTTTGTGAAATGTGTAAAGTGGTATGAAAAATGCTGTGGGCTGTGACTGTGGTTTTCTTTTTAAACTTTAGTCTCTGATTGTGTGGCGGATAGTGCTTCAACCACGTGGCAGGGATTCAACAATGGGATTGCTTCATTTGACCTGAGTGTGTATTAAATTACAGAGGGTCTTTCAAAACCATCACCTCAGAGGTTTGGTGATCCTAGTGACCACCCCAATTGGTGATCTTTATCCACTCCCATGAGTTCCAATGTTTTACTCCACTTACAACACATGCATCTAAAAAAGTCCACATGGGCCACCACCTTATACCACACGTACATGTAACGTGTCATGGGTATATGACAGATGTCATGCACATATATCGAAATAAATCAGGCTCGGTGATGCCACCAGCCTTGATAAAAATATTACACTGGCTCCGGTAAAAGTACCAGCCAGTTACGTCCCGATTTCGGAAAAGCAGGCTCGGTGATGCCACCAGCCTCAAGAAAAAGCTTACACTGGCCCCGGTAAAAGTACCAGCCAGTCGAGTCCCGAATTAAGCATACAGCATCTCGGTCCTGCACCAGATCGCTGCTCGAAAGATTACACTGGCCCCGGTAAGAGTACCAGCCAGTCTTCAGAAAAATCAGGCTCGGTGATGCCACCAGCCTCGATAAAAATATTACACTGGCTCCGGTAACAGTACCAGCCAGTTCCGACCCGATTTCGGAAAAATCCCGCTCGGTGATGGCACCAGCGTCGAAAAACTTCAAGCTCGGTGATGGCACCAGCTTCGAAAAAATCACACTGGCTCCGGTAACAGTACTAGCCAGTTACGTCCCTCATCTCGGCTATGCGCCAGTTTCCGCCTACACGGCGAAGGACTGCATCTCTGGTGACGAGCCAGCAGGTCGTGTTGCTCAAACTCGAATACGGATAAACCATCAGGCTATTTAGCTTTTAAACTTCTAACGGGTTGCATCACCCTAAAGAAGTTAAAAGCTGGGGGGCTTTGTGTGGGGATATTTTCTTCTCCCTTATCCACCCTTGCCAGGTGCACGGCTCACAATGGCCTGATGGGACTGGGCCCAGAAGTCAGGCCCGATGGGACTGCAGAGTGGGCTTTGATGGGATCAAACTCTGATAGAGTCTCCCTCTTGTCCCCTCTCTTCCTCTATATGAGCACAGCAACGGCTCCAGAAGCTGGATGGCCAACAAACACCACTCACTGGTATGCCATTTCTTCTCCCACTACATCTCCTACCTCTGTTCTAGTCCTGCACCTGCAGCTAACAAAGGCATCGGAGAGCCCTGCGCTGCCCAAGCCAGGGTCCTCTGACCTTCTCCTTTTTCCCATTTCAGGCTCGAGGCATCGGTTTTTCTATCATCACAACCACAACCAAGGAGATCTTCTCTAAAGTGAGACGCAAAATCACCCCCCCGGGTCTGTGAGTTTTTGTGCACTTACATTTATTATCTTCTTCTATGTGATTGAGTTTAGGCTTTTTTGATTAAGTGGTTTAATGGAATTTACAATCTGCCCAATAGTAAGCAGTGTTCCTCCTTGTGAGTGGTTGCCTAGTATCTTACCAACCTAATTTTTTCACTTGATCGTTGCACACAATCTGTTTCTTCTTTGCACACAATCTATCAATACAAGCATTGGAGCTAAATTTGCATTCCATATGCTTTGGCAACTCTTACAATAGTGAGAAGATCAACCTCCATCATGTCAACATTAAGTTGAGCCCTCGGTCCAAACATTTCATATGCCACTTATGAGTAATCTCAGGAGTTGTTTCGGGGTTCCTTAATGCCAGGATTATATGAACCCTAACAAAGCTGATTGCAAGTGGAATTAGTTATGATGTATATGAGACCATTGAGTGGGGCTAGAGTACTCATTTTCTACATCTAACAACTTGTCTCTTCTGTTGAGCCTTTTGCCAATTAATAGCCTTTGAGTCTTAAACCAACACACGAATGTGTTCACTTCTGAAGTCTTCTCCATCCTTCTATCCGCTGCCTTCCTCTGCTTTTTTTGAAGCATTGCTATAGATGCTACATAAAAAGAAAAAGAGGTTTTCCCCTATAGTTTACCTTTAGAGATGGCTTTTTCCCTTCTCATTTCCCAAAAACTCTAATTTTTCCTAGACCTTCTTCATGCCAGGGGAGATGACAAAACTGCCCAAACCTTCTTTTTTTTTTCTCCATATTGGTATGATATCTATTTTCCTCTTCCTTAATCAAACATTCCGTCATTGTACCCCATGTGGCCCAGCTTTGTATGTACAATCCACCTTTATATATTAAAGTGAAATTTGATACAATGAATATATTGGGAGTGGTTGTTCATATAGTCAACTTTAAACAATGAAAGGTGGGCTTTGAATAGAATAAATTAATTATATCTCCATTTCTTTTTTTATAATAAATTGCTCTTTTTTTCATGAATCGAAAAATGTACATTTTCTAGGCCGTATCACCAAAAACCACATTGATTGATAGATAGTAAGGATAGAAGACTCATGAACTTTCAGTTGCTTTTCTTGCTTAGGGCTAACTTTAATGCATGAAGATAGTTTTTAGGAATGATAAAGAACCACTTTACCACTATTTTTTTTATCCCGAACATATAGCAGAGCTTGCTTATTTGCATGAAATTGAATTTTCAAGGATTTGAAGAAATGAATTTATTATTGTTAAAATATGATTTATTAGAATGAATATGAATTTCTAAGAATTCAAAAAAACCGATTACGCCATGAAATATAGGACCTATTTGTTCACATGAAATTGAATCCCTACAAATTAAGGAACTTGTTTTACCATAAAATCCCTTATCTTGAAATTTTATAACATGTTTGTTTGCATGAATATAATCCCTAAAAAATCAAAGCAACTCGTTTTACCATGGATTCATTATCTTGAAAATATAATTGGAGATTTTTATTTTCATTGAATTGAATTCTTTAGAAATATTGTCGTCGTCTTGTCATTTAAAAAAACATTGAAACAAAATTATGAAGTTATTAACTATTTCTTTTATTTAAAAACTAAAGGTCAATCTTGAATTTAGTGTATATTATAATATGGGATAATTGTCAAACTTCTTTGTTCAAAAGTTATTGAATGTTTTGAGAACTGTCAAACAACAACAATATTGACATATTTTATTATGTAATATTTCATTTTCTTAGGATTTAAGTCTAAAAATATTTTATTCTCTACATATCCAAACATTCCCCAAGATCTAAAAGAATAAAAGAAAATACATATTAGATCACCACTTTTCAATTACATAATAATGTTATATATTTTCATCCAAACCCATTTACACCATTCACTTTCAACCCACAATTTCGATAATACAAGTTTGAGTACTTTCATTGACCAAAACTCCGACCCATTTATAAGAATACATCGTCTTATGTTATAGCCCATACTATGGGTATTTTAGTCGTAAAATGGTGTAATTGTATTTGTGGGGAAATATTCAGACTTTGGGAAGGTTAAGGGAAAAGTCATCTCTAGAAGTAAGCTATAGTGGAAAACCTCGAAAGAAAATGTTGCATGCCCATTAAGGTAGCCATGTGATTTTTTCATAACTAATTCAATACTAAAATTGCAAAAAAGTTCAATTTTTTATTTTTTTGAATATTTTTTGGCACATGAATACAGCCATGAGGAAAATGTTTTTTCTTGAATGTTACCATTTTGCTGAACTTGTTTGTACCATGGGATGATTGGATAGTTAGATAGTGAGGTTGACTCCTATCTTGGCTCTGAATAACAACTAGGCGGCTAGGGCCTCTGGATTTGCTCCATTTTCTCAAACTTGGATGGGAAATTCAAACAAGAAACACTAAAATTGGAGAGAGAGAGAGAGGGATGTACCGCTATCTCTGTTTTTTTTTTTTTTTCTACAAATGGATGTAATCAGAGCAAAAAAAAAAAAAATACTAACGCCAAATAGTTAAGAGGAAAAAGAAACCGACGACATTTCAATATAATTGTAAGGTCATATTATTTAAGGATCAGGTCTGGTGAAACCACTTTGGGGGTACTCCTTCTTCTTGTCGTTGGACCCATGCCTTCTAATCAGGTACCTGCTTAAGAAAACAAAAGCAAGGTGAAATTCGATTGGTTGGCCCGATCAAATACTCTCTGATGCCTAAGTCAGTTAATGAGTTAAGATCTTCCTTACTACCCTCTACTATGGATTTTTGTTCATACCTCTTTCTTTGTCCTCCTTTCCGTTTTATCTCTTCCTCTCTTCCGTTCCCTGAATCTTTTCTCATTCCTCCATTAGCTGCTGTTCTTGGTCTCAGGGGTATGCATGTCTTTGATCGTGTCCTCTGGTGTGGGGGAGAGTGTATCATCCCACTTCGCACGATCCCTTTTTTCGTTCTGCCAGCTACCACTTGTCCCCCTTTTTTCTGCGTCAAGCCTTTACGGGCTAAGTGGGCTTAGTCAACACCTTAGTTCAGACTGGCCTGGCCCAAAACCCGTAGACTGGTTTTTCAGGCTAGACTAGGCCTGCGGGTTAGGTCAGCCTAAGCCCAGGTCAGGCCCGAGCCCAGTGCCCTCACAGTTGCCCCCCAAGTTTACCTTTTCCTTACCGTTTCCTGAGGAAAAGGTAGGCTTGTTGCTTCGATATATCCACGTGGCGCTGTTTAAACCATTTCCAATCTATCGAGCCGCTGAACGTCCTTTCATCTTTATCTCTTCTCATCCCTTTCAGGATTTCAAATCTTTTCCAAGGGGGCACGTCTCTCTTCGCATCCCCTCTCGTGAACCACCATCTGTTTCCCCTTAAAATCCCTTTGCAACAGTTCTTCTTCTTGTCCTTTTCCTCCGCCTTCGCTCCTTTCGCTGTAAGTCTCTTTTTCTCTTCAAATGGGAAACCTGAAGGGTCTTATTAACGATCCAGAGGGACTTGTCGAATTCAGGCAAAGATACAATATTCCCTCGGATGTCCAAATCCGAGCACCTCTCCCTGGGGAATCCCTCGAAAGTGGGTCTCGTGATGCCATGCCCTTCCCCACTATTGCCATTGTGGAAGGGGGTGTGCGTTCCCTTTATAGACCCTTTCCTCGTTCAGTTTCTGTCTTTTACAAACCTTTTCCCCATTTCATGCGCCCCTAATCTATTTCGCGTTGTACTAGGGGTGGCCACGCTAAATAAATTGCTCGGCACCACCCTCGAGGTGCTTGACATCCCTTCCTGTTATTCCCATGTTCCTCTTAACAGCCAAAAATCCATCTTCTACTTGAAATACCGTGATCAGAACAAGCTTATTGTCCATTATCTTCCGGACTCGAACAAGCCGAGCAAGGGAGATTTTGTCCTTGTGGGTGGCAACTGGGAGGCGCCGACCTTCTGGGGCGGGGTCAGCCGTGAAGTTCCCTAAGTCCCAGGCTTTCCAGGTCGACCTCTTTCTACACCATGCTTTTCTCTCTCTGCATATCGTCTTTTCTCTTACACACAACATTTCACTTTGTCTTTACCTGCAGGTCCATCAGTCAACCAGATCCCACATTCTCTCCTCCAAGGCGACGACTTGAAAATAGTCTTTGAATACCGTGGGCCCCCCGAGCTGCATGGTTGGGCTCGAGCTGCCCATATTCTGCTCGGATACGAGAGGTCCTATGACAGCTTCTTAGCTATCCCACCCTGGCATATCCCCGAGGAAATTCCTGGAGAACCAACCCACCGCCCGCTTCGGAGGAAAATCCATGCTGTGAAAATGCCGAGATCCTCTAGTCGAGGCAGGACAACCAGTGTCCAATCTTTAGGCTCCCAGAAATCTTCCGGCCTATCACCCTCCGCCGAACAAAATTCTTCTGATCAGAAATGAAGTCTCAGGAGATCGGCTCCATCCAGCACTTCCTCCTCCTCTTATTCCAAACAAGTTCCCATACTAGAGGTTTCATACGGTTCTTCCTTCTCGGACCCAAACAGACCACCCTCTACTATGTCCAAGCGCAAGGCAAAGGAGCTACTCAGCAACCTCAGGGACCTTCCTTCCCCCGAGGCAGGGAAAGCTCCTCCCCAGGTACCCTCCTCGTCTCTGGGCAAAAGGCCACGACCGATCCTTTACTTGACCTCGGTCCAAGGAAGTAGAAGGGTAAGCTCTCGGCAAGGTCGGCTGATGATCCCGAATCGTTCTCTGCCTAGTTGGAAGACTCCTTACCCCCTCTTCCTCCTCAGCTGAGCCCCTCTTTTGGGCACAAGAGCTCGCCGAGCTCACTCCCCGGGTCTTAGTCTTATCTGGGCAAGGGAGTCGCCGACTCTTTGTCAGTGGCGTTACAGCTGGGCAAGTCCGTCCTTCTGCCCTCGGATATGGGGTTACATGGGGATTTATCCGACCAAGACCTGGTGTCCTTCAGTGTTCAGCAATCAGCACTGCCTCCTAGTCAGTTTATACTGCTTTCTTCGTCACCCTCGCTTAGATTGTGTTCCAGTTTCAACTCTAACTTCTCTCCTTTTTTGTTCCACAGGCGCTTCAAAAGTGGTTTGTTATTTCGGATCGTCTGGAGAAAAGCCTGAAACGGATCGAAAGTCTTGAAATGGAGCTGGTGGCGTCTAGAGCTGCTCAACGCCAACCCGAGACCTTTGTCTCGAATTCTTCCAAGGCTCTGAGCCTTGCAGAGGCTAAGGCTACTGCAGCCACCAATCGTTTGGTTGTGAGTGAAATGGAGCTTGAAACCCTTCGTGGTAAGATCGCCGAGATACAGGAGACCGTGGTGCAATCAAGAGATGCCGCCTTTGAAGAGGTTGAGGCGATGTATCTCAATCAGGTGGAGCAAATGAAGGCCCTCGTATTTAAGCGTGGGTACAACGTGGGTCTGAGTGATGCCGGGGACCCAGGGGATTCTCCTCTCTGGGCTAAACATTCAGTCCAGCCAGTCTCTGCTCCTGACCAACCATCTCCTGTTGAGACCCCTGCTCAAAAGTCGAGTTCACCCGTGGCCCGGGATATTGATGCCCCTCCCGATGTTGATCCTGTTGTTTCTACCTTTGAGGTTTCCAAAGTTGTTTGAAGAAATGTTGAATGTTTGACGAATTGTTGAACCCCTCCTTTTCTGTTTTCCTCCTGGGATGCTGCCCGACCTGTGGGCTGATCATTGTATTCGCTTTTCTTCTCTCTCTGTTTTTTTTTTTTTTTTTTTTTTATAAATGTATCCTTGGTGCTTCAAATGTTTAACTCTTCGTGTTTCATTTTTATTTCCACATGGTTCATGCCTAATGCCACTGTCGGACTTTGCCGAGCTCCCCTTTGCCCGGTGTTTGCGTCGTCACGCCAAACATCGTTTAAGGGAAGATCAATGCAGCATACCCAGTTAAGGACTTTCCCAGTTTTGATTTTTTTTCCTTCGGTACAAATTAGTGGGCTTGTTACTGCCCTTAATTCTCAGGCCATGGCCTTATTCTAGCGTGGTTGTCCCGGTAGGGTCTGGCCTGTACAGCGGGTCCACACTCTCATAAATAATAATGGATTGGCTCCTTGGCACAAGGTTATAAAGCATCCCGAACAAAATTTTCACATAACTCATAAGGTAACCTACATATGTTCTTGAATTCTACATAAGTTTTTGATACATGGTTATGAGAAAACCTGCATAAACTGGATGAAAGATTCAAAGTTAAGCAACTACTTAAATACAAAAGCTAAAAAATAGAATTTCTTCAAATTTTCTACGTTCCAAGGTCTCTGCAGTGCCTTTCCCTCCCACGTTTTCAAGTGATATGCCTCCGTTCTTCCTGCAGAAGTGACTCTATAAGGTCCTTCCCAATTTGATCCCAATTTGCCATGATCTGGGTTTCTAGTGCCGGGGAGCACTCTTCTAAGGACCAAGTCTCCGACCTGAAAGATTCTCACCCTGACTTTCTTCTGGAAATATTGTGTCAACTGTTGCCAGTAGGCCGCCAGTTCGATCAACGCCCGCTCCCTTCGTTCCTCGACCATATCGAGCTGCTCGGCAATCCTTTCTTTGTTTTGTTCATGGGCATAAGCCTTTGTCCTCAAGGTCGGCAGTTCGACTTCCATCCCATATGCCAAGGAAAATAGGGCCTCCCCGGTTGACCTTCTTGGAGTTGTTCGGTAGGCCCATAAGACGCTTGGCAGCTCTTCACTCATGCTCCTTTGGCATCGTCCAACCTTTTCTTTAATCCATCCAACAAGGTCTCGTTGGAGCTTTTAGCTTGGCCGTTACATTGTGGGTAGACCGGGGTTGAGAAATGGTGACTGATATTGAATCGCTCGCATAAGGTTCTGAAGGCTTTCCCCTCAAACTGCTTTCCATTATCTGTCACTAGTGCCCAAGGTATCCCAAATCTAGTGATGATGTTTTTCCACACGAATTTTTCAGCATCGCTTTCGCTAATGTGAATCAAGGGTTCCGCCTCTATCCATTTGGTGAGGTAATCAGTTGCCACTATAAGGAATATGAAGTTACATGCTGCCCTTGGCATAGGCCCTACAATGTTGATCCCCCATTTATCGAATGGCCAGGGACTCATGATCATATTCAGCTGCTTGGCAGGTTGATAAATGTCTGTTCCGAAACATTGACACCTCTCACACTTTTGGACGAACTGCAAGGAGTCTTTCTGCATGTACAGCCACCAGTATCCTTGCGACATAGCTCGGTACACCAAGCACCGACCCCCGATGTGACTTCCACAGCATCCCTCATGGATCTCCCATAGCAACCTTGGAACATTAGCTGGGTGGACGCATAGGAGATATGGTCCTGAGTAAGACGCCGATAAAGCTTCTTGGTCGGTGACAGCCAAAACCTCGCAACCTTCTTTTTTATCTTCAAGCGTTCGTTGGGCTCTTCCAAGAGAATGCCATCTGCCAAGTACGCAATTATCGGCGTCATTCAGCTGGAACTTTCATTTCCCGGATCGATACACATAACCTGCTGCTCCACGATTATTAGCTCTGGTTGGAAATCTATGGTGATCTCCCTTCTCAGCTTGGATTTCGCTGCAGTGGCCAAGCAAGCCAGGCTTTCAGCATGTGAGTTTTGCTCCCGAGCAATCTGTTTCACCTCAACATCTCTTATTTCCTGGATCAACCGCTTCTCTTCGGAGACATAGGCGGCCATTCGATCATCTCGGGCCGCATATTCTCCAATCAGTTGGTTGGCAACCAACTATGAGTCACAATGGACCAACAACTTCCCTACTCGGAGCTCTTGGGCCATCACTAGCCCAGACAATAATGCTTCATATTCCGCTTCGTTGTTGATCGCGGCTCCAAGTGCAGAGCTTCGATTATAGTAATAACTGGTAAGACCAGGTCGATCCACATGGAGCTTTAGAAATAAGGCTTTCCAACTTTGTTATCTGCCCTAAATAAAATCTAATTTTAGCCTGAAATCTAGAAAAATACATTCATCATTCCTACTTTAAATTAAAATTAAACACATTTCCAAAATAAAAATTCCTAAATTTAAAAGCCTAATCTAAAAAGAATCACAAGTTGCTACAAAAGAACACATAAATTAGAACATCAAGAATAAAAATTGCCAAAAATAGAACTAAGAAACTAAGCTAGAAACAAAAGAAACCTAAGTTAGAAAGATAGTAATGCAATGTATGCCATGAGATGCTGAAAAATTCTAAGTCTGAAAAACTAGTATGCAGGGCTGTTTTTAGGCATGACTTCTCCTAATCTAATGCAACCTAAAACTGAGTTTAATGGCTGGGTTTTGAACTACAATGATGCATGAATCAAATAAAAAAAACAAAAGTGAAAAACGATTTAAAACGAAAGAGATATGGGTGTATGAACATGACCTAAAAAACTAAAACTGTGCAGAAATTATGCACGCAGGTCGGTCCGACCAGCCATGTTTGAGCCACTGGTTCACCAACCTCCTGAAATCTGTTTGATCTAAAATTTTGGAATGTGATAGACCACATGCTAAACTTCAATTTCCCCAAATTTCACATAAAAATACCATGATTTGACTGATCTACCCACTTCAAACGTTTCGCCAAAAAATGTTTCTACAGGTTTGTTGAAATTGTGCAAAAAATGTTATTTATATGCTGGATCCGAGATTTAGTACTAGGTTTGGCCGAATTTCATCATTCAAATGATTTTTTTTTTAACTAGATTCCTCAGCCACTTAAACATGTAAGAGAGTCCACCAATATGAATATGAATGCAATGCTAACTAGTTCCAACCATAAACTATGCATAAAAATTCACATAAGCATATAAAAAGCATAACAAGAAAAGAAAACAAAATGTGCTTGAATTTAAATGTGTAGTGTAAAAGAAAATAAATGTGTGATTGCATAAAATTAAATGTGTGGCATTAACAAGAAATTAAATGTATGGATTTTTCAAACAAAAGTAAATGTGTGGGAATTGCAATAAATAAATGTGTGATAAGTGTGCTCTCTTTTTTTTTTATTCTCAAATCGGGTTCATAATTACTTATTTCATGCCTTTAGGATCTTGGGTTGTCAATCCAAGAACAACAACAAGGAAAACACAATTCAAGCATTAATCACCTAAGAAAAAGAATAATAATAATAAAAATCACACTTTTACTAATTTGCAATGTTTTTACATAAAAGATAGAGAAATAAAATTCCAAAACAACTACATACTAGGATGAAAGGAACCTCTCTAGTTGAAGCTTCAAGTTGGGATAAACCTTCTTGAAAAGAGATGGGCTATGGTAGAGAAAGGAGATAGGTAGAATGGTGGAGGAATTACACTAATGAGGGGGTCTATTCTTCCATGAGAGGAGCGGTATTCTTATGCCTTCAATATATAGATTTTTTGTTCTCTTTCTTTCCTTCTTTACTCCAAGTTTGTAGCATGCAATCTTCTTTGTATGGCAAGTCCCTTCCTAGGCCAACAAGTCTTCAAAGAAATAGCAAGGCGAGAGAGATTTTTTGTGCTTTCCATGTGCAAAATTGCAATTTATAGCACCAACTTCCAGAGGTCATATCTTCCTTGTTTTGGTTCCGATTGACAAAATCTCTGGTTCTAAAGATATCTACTCGAAAAGAGCTTTCCAAAGGTGTGTGGATTGCACTAGTCCGACGGTTGGATTAAGAGTTATGACCATTTTAATCTTGCTGCCTTTGAAAAATCCGAAAATAATTGTGCACATGGAATGTTAATTGTGCAATGGGGTGTGTGGGACCCATGTGGACATCCAAAGGGATCTTAGGATCTTTATTTCCATGTTTTTTTTTACTCCCCTTTCATCTTTGGTTTGCTTCCAAGTTTCTTTGATTGACTAATCAACTCTTTTAACACACTTTCCTTTTTTGAATTTCTTTCTTGATTTTTGAGTTTTCAAACTTAGAAAGAATTAGATCTTACCAAATCTGAAGTTTCCTTTCTTGATCTTGAAA
This sequence comes from Umbellularia californica, assembly GCA_028538565.1. NCBI lineage: Eukaryota > Viridiplantae > Streptophyta > Magnoliopsida > Laurales > Lauraceae > Umbellularia > Umbellularia californica. The sequence continues at coordinate 77,581,401 of JAPQWN010000002.1, read as the reverse complement.
TTACAAATCTAGTTTTCCATTGTTGACTTTTCAAACTTTCCAAAAATACCAAGATATGTGGGTCCACCTTGAAAGATGTCCTACCCTTGATCTCTCTCAAATTTCACCAATGTGGGTCCCATTCTTGATTTCTCCTACACAAATTAAAATAAATGGATTCAAGAATAATTTTCTGTAAGGAATTTAGATGGACGATGCATGGGACCCTACTTGATGCACCTAAAATAGCCGACTTTCCAAAAATAAATCTCCAAAAATGGCAAGTTTTATGAATTTATGCAAAAAGTGTGATTTTTGAGCAAATTATGCATGAATGCACTACAATGGACCCTAAATGCATAAAGACATGATTTGACACTAAATAAAGCTCTTTAATATCAATAAGCCCTCAAAATGTTTCAAAATGTGTATGAAAATGTACACTTTTCACCCTCCAACCAGTGTTGTGCTAGTCCCTGCCAAAAACTGCGTATAAAATGACAAATCCACAATGACATAATTTATCCTAAAGCTAGTGAAATGCAATGAAAACGGAAATGAATGCAACGCCACTTTCGCTGGCACTCTCGACTGCATTTAGCGTATGTAGTAAATCCTTAAACCTCCAGGTTCCCCCTAATGGACGAGTTGTGCCTCGTGAGGGTTTGCAATGAATTTACCCACAAAATTCAATTTTTTTTTTATCAAATGAACTTTTTCAAAAGAAGATTTACAAACATCGGATATTCCCGATTTTCGGAATTTTCAAAGCAAAGGCAAATTTGAAACTCGGTTCATAAATCCCATCTTTTGGTCTGAAATTCTTGAATTCATGCTAATTTGATCGTGCACAGTGAAATAGTGTGTATACGTAAAAACAAATAAGCTTCAAATGATTCGCCAAGATTCCCGTGAAAATAATTTTCAATTCAAAACTCTGGACCACCTAACCTTAGCAACGAAAAATAAGAATTCCTCTCAAGGCAACCATGATGGCTTTCGCACTACTGTTTTTTCAAAGGCCGCAAATTTTTTTTTTTTTTTTAGACACACACAAGTGGCTGTGCAATGCCTAGGTCCTTTAAGCTTTCTAAGTAACCCATGTAACAAGCATTAGGCCAATTACTCCCAAAACAGATGTCTTTAGGGCACTAGGTATGTAAATACCCCAATGGGCTTACTGGCTCAGGTTAAAAAGGCTACGAACCCAAACTAGTCACACAACTTTTTATTCTTTTCAACACTTTTTATTCTTTTTCTTATTTTTCTCTTTTTTTTAGCGGTCCTCAACAATAGGCAGCCATTTCCATGTGCCCGAATTAATTCAACAACTCTATGGCCAACAAAACCAGATGAACCAGGAAATTATAAAACTAATGGTCGGTTTTCCATCATATTTTCAATCCAATCATTAAAGAAAAACGGAAATCATGGTTTGGCATTCAAAAACTTTGAAAACATATACAGACTGTGTAAAAGTGAGGGATCAAAATTCAGCACTTTTTCCAAAAAATCATTTCCATAAACAAAACAGTAAACCATTATTCTCCATTTTGTCCAAAGTACCAAAAATTCCAAAGTTCAAGATATCTTTGTTTCATAAAAATCCTCTCAAATTTTCCTTTTTCCCAAGAACCAACAGATTTTTTTTATTTATTTTATTTTTTATTTTTTTTTTTGAAAACTTAAAAGTCAATAACAAATTGTGTAAAACTTTTGTCTAAAGATGGACAAGTGTACTTGTTCCCACCCCCTAACCTAAGATGAACATCGTCCTCGATGTTATGCATGTGGTGCAAAAAGTAAATATAACATGAGGAAAGTAAATGACAGGAGGGTAAAGGGGAAGAAGTCACCTGAAGATGCAGCTTTTTCGATCTCTGTCCATAGTGAGACAAAACAAAGAAGACAAAAAGGAAAGAAGCTACTCTACTAACAGAAAAGAAAAATTTACAATAAAAAGAAAGGAAAATCCTACACTACTTGATCCGAATCCATGAATCCACCCGGATCCCAGATGAAATTTTCCTCCACACAAATCACAAGAAACACATAAAGAGATGTTACCATGGGAGCGTGAAGCACATTGAACATAAGGACCACATGATGTTTGGTGTAAAAGTATGGAAAAAGGACTACTATGAAAAATGATTCCTCCTCCCTTAAAAACGGGTCTTTGAATGCAAGGAGAGGAGGACGCAATGAACAACTGGGTGGCCCCATGTCCTCCCATGCCACAAATTCTTTTGAATTAATTTCTGCAATTTCCATAGGCACGGGCTCAAATGATTCCAAAGTGTTAGACTCGAAGGTTTGAACAGGACCACACTCTAATTCCAAAAGTTTCTCTGAATTACATTGAGGGCTAAGAAATGCGATGGCAATTTCTCTTATGGTCGAATCATCAGATTTCATGAAGAATTTAGTACATGATTCCATGGATTCCCATTGTCCGAATCAAAAATCTGAAAAATGGGGTCATCCTCCCAATAGTAATCTTGCATTTGGGGCTCATTGGGCGCATTCGCGGTTCCATCAATCATGAGAAAATCAATTGCTATAAAATCCGCAATGCCAGAATCATCAGAAGAATTGGACCCAAAGTAAGGATCAACATAGAAGGGCACGGTATCTTCTTCGAAGGGGTCCACATTCTCCTTCGAATCAGACAAGTGCGGGTTGGAGGATTTTGGCTCATAAGGTTCATAATTTGATTCATGCAGCACACCATCATCCATATCCACAGGTGCACCCTTGGATACCCTCAACGTATTTGTGCAATCCATATCCGTTGGATTTTCAATGAGTGATGGATCATCATATTGAAATTCATTCTCACTGCCAAGGGTGTCATTTACTTTTTTCATTTGAAGTGCAGTTTAACTAATTGAAGTCATTAGTCTTTCCATGGATTGTGCATTGTTCTGAATGGATTGCATGGTGTTTTGTGTGAACGTGATGAATCTGGCTAAAGTGTCTTCCAGGGATCCCTCTGGGCGTCGTGGTGGCGGTGATGGTTCATAAGACCATTCAGGTGGTGGGGAGTCATTAGGTGCATATGAACAAGGGGAAGAATGGGGTGCATATGAAATATCCTGTGAAGGGTAATCATACGACCCACTCGTAGTAAATTCTTGGAGATAAAAATTCTCCATATCAAACCCATCTTGCCAATTGTCAAGAGCCTAATTGCCTAGGCTACTCATGTTACTCATTTCATCGTGATAAGGCCATTGATTTGCATTTGATTCTACTTGCCATTGAATTCCCACATCCATATTTGAAGGAGCGAATGAGTGTGTGGGGTATGAGTAATCACGTGGGGCCCACGTTGGTTGATCATCTTCCATTGTCATTCCATTGATACCCTCCATGCACTCCTCATTGTAATCATGACCATAGTGATTGGCCCACTTCCGCCCATATGTGGAACCTCTTTCCAACGAACAAGTTATTTGATGTATATTTGCATTCCTTTCTTGTTCGCGCAACTCCTTCATGGATTTGTGATTATTTGAAGCATCATCAAAGTTGCTTTGATAAACTCCCCACTTATTTGTATATGAGTTAATGTAAGTTGACATGTACGTATCTATGGGGTGTAGGTACTCACGCCAGGACTTCGTTGGGCTATCACTATTGATTTTACCCTCATTGGTTTGTCTAGAATTTGGTCTCCTCAAGTTTGTGGATGTCCATTGGTCCATTTTTTTGGAATCACTTCTTCTTGATTTTTTTTCTTTTTTTTAAATGAGAAAGGAAATGAAACTAGCCTATACAAGCAGCAACTAAGTTAATTCCTAAAGTTGGAAAGCTTCCCTAAGTTCACCAACCCGGCCCATTGAAACCAACCCGGCCAGTTCAGCCCCCAGGTAAGGGCAGAATCACGAATGGACCCGTTTGAAGGACCCTTGCCTAGAACAGTCTATCTGTCTCTACACTCTGGACAAGGCTTTGCTTCGGCACCGAGATGATCAAGGGAAGCGATTGGTCACTTTGCTTTACTTTCTTCTAAAAAGATTTAAAACAAGTTGAGAAAAATAAAGTAACTTTGCCAATTCTTAGAAAGTTTCTAAAAATTCAATGATGTGTATTTTCTAATTAGCGATTCATGCACTTTCCTAATCAAATTTAAGGCGGTTTAACATTCCATGCAGGCACCTCCTAATCTAGAAAGATGCCAAAAATAACACACCCATAAAGCAATATAAACAAGTAAAGTCAAAAAAGTTACCTTAAATGGTGCTCCCCGGCAACAGCGCCAAAAACTTGATCGCAGCTCCAAGTGCAGAGTTTCGATTGTAGTAATAACTGGTAAGACCAGGTCGATTCACATGGAGCTTTAGAAGTAAGGCTTTCCAACTTTGTTATCTACCCTAAATAAAATCTAATTTAGCCCTAAAATCTAGAAAAATACATGCATCATTTCTACTTTAAATTAAAATTAAACACATTTCCAAAAATAAAAATCCCTAAATTTAAAAGCCTAATCTAAAATGAATCACAAGTTGCTACAAAAGAACACATAAATTAGAACATCAAGAATAAAAATTACCAAAAATAAAACTAAGAAACTAAACTAGAAATAAAAGAAATCTAAGTTAGAAAGTTAGTAATGCAATGTATGCCATGAGATGCTGAAAAATTTTAAGTCTGAAAAACTAATATGCAAGGCTGTTTTTAGGCATGATTTCTCCTAATCTAATGCAACCTAAAACTGAGTTTAATAGCTGGGTTTTGAACTACAATTATGCATGAATCAAATAAAAAAAACAAAAGTGAAAAACAATTTAAAACGAAAGAGATATGGGTGTATGAACATACATAAAAAACTAAAACTGTGCAGAAATTCAGAACGTAGGTCGGTCCGACCAGCCATGTTTGAGCCACTGGTTCACCAACCTCCTGAAATCTTTTTGATCTAAAATTTTGGGACGTGATATACCACATGCTAAACTTCAATTTCCCCAAATTTCACATAAAAATACCATTATTTGACTGATCTACCCACTTCAAACTTTTCGCCAAAAATCTTTTTTGCAGGTTTGCTGAAATTGTGCAGAAAATGTTATTTATATGCTGGATCCGAGATTTAGTACTAGGTTTGGCCGAATTTCATCATTCAAATGATTTTTTTTTTTTTTGAACTAGATTCCTCAGCCACTTAAACATGTAAGAGAGTCCACCAATATGAATATGCATGCAATGCTAACTATTTCCAACCATAAACTATGCATAAAAATTCACATAAGCATATAAGAAGCATAAGAAGAAAAAAAAAACAAAAGGTACTTGAATTTAAATGTATAGTGTAAAAGAAAATAAATGTGTGGATTGCATAAAATTAAATGTGTGGCATTAACAAGAAATTAAATGTATAGATTTTTCAAACAAAAGTAAATGTGTGGGAATTGCAATAAATAAATGTGTGATAAGTGTGCTTTCTTTTTTTTATTCTCAAATCAGGTTCAAAATTACTTATTTCATGCCCTTAGGATCTTGGGTTGTCAATCCAAGAACAACAACAAGGAAAACACAATTCAAGCATTAATCACCTAAGAAAAACAGTAATAAAAAAATCACACTTTTACTAATTTGCAATGTTTTTACATAAAAGATAGATAAATAAAATTCCAAAACAACTACATACTAGGATAAAAGAAACCTCTATAGTTGAATCTTCAAGTTGGGATAAACCTTCTTGAAAAGAGATGGGCTATGGTAGAGAAAGGAGATAGGTAGAATGGTGGAGGAATTACACTAATGAGGGGGTCTTTTCTTCCATGAGAGGAGCGGTATGCTTATGCCTTCAATATATAGATTTTTTGTTCTCTTTCTTTCCTTCTTTACTCCAAGTTTGTAGCATGCAATCTTCTTTGTATGGCAAGTCCCTTCCTAGGCCAACAAGTCTTCAAAGAAATAGCAAGGTGAGTGAGAGATTTTTGGTACTTTCCATGTACAAAATTACAATTTATAGCACCAACTTCCAGAGGCCATATCTTCCTTATTTTGGTTCCGATTGACACAATCTCTGGTTCTAAAGATATCTACTCGAAAAGAGCTTTCCAAAGGTGTGTGGATTGCACCGGTCCGACGGTTGGATTAAGAGTTATGACCATTTTAATCTTGCTACCTCTGAAAAATCCGAAAATAATTGTGCACATGGAATGTTAATTGTGCAATGGGGTGTGTGGGACCCATGTGGACATCCAAAGGGATCTTAGGATCTTTATTTCCTTCTTTTTTTTACTCCCCTTCCATCTTTGGTTTGCTTCCAAATTTCTTTGATTGACTAATCAACTCTTTTAACACACTTTCCTTTTCTAAATTTCTTTCTTGATTTTTGAGTTTTCAAACTTAGTAAGAATTAGATCTTACCAAATCTGAAGTTTCCTTTCTTGATCTTGAAATTACAAATCTAGTTTTCCATTGCTGAATTTTCAAACTTTCCAAAAATACCAAGATATGTGGGTCCGCCTTGAAAGGTGTCCTACCCTTGATCTCTCTCAAATTTCACCAATGTGGGTCCCATTCTTGATTTCTCCTACACAAATTAAAATAAATGGATTCAAGAATAATTTTCTGTAAGGAATTTAGATGGACTATGCATGGGACCCTACTTGATGCACCTAAAATAGCCGACTTTCCAAAAATAAATCTCCAAAATTAGCAGGTTTCATGAATTTATACAAAAAGTGTGATTTTTGAGCAAATTATGCATGAATGCACTACAATGGACCCTAAATGCATAAAAACATGATTTGACACTAAATAAAGCCCTTTAATATCAATAAGCCCTCAAAATGGTTCAAAATGTGTATGAAAATGTGCACTTTTCAGGACTCATCAGTTGTTCGAAGTGACGAATCCTAGTGTCACTGCTCGTTCGATTATTGCCCGCTCCATCGTTATGAGTACTATGCCAGCACCAGACCCTTGAGAATTGGATGCCCCATCCACATACAGCTGCCACTGCTGGTCGTCACTCGCACCATGTATTCGCCGATCTGGAGTGCCTTGCTCGGTCATTTCCTTGTGAGTGAATTCGGCTATAAAATCAACTACCACTTGGCCTTTTATTGCATTTCTAGGAAATATCTTGATGTTGTGCTCACTGAGCTCTATCGCCCATTTCATTAGCCTCCCAAAGAGGTCGGCCTTCTGAAGAACTGATCGAAGTGGATGCTCGGTCAAGACTTTGATGGTGTGGGCCTGAAAGCAGTGTCTCAGCTTCTGAGCTGCACATACCAAGGCCAATGTGAACTTTTCAAGTGGTAGATATCTCGTCTCGGCGCCCAGCAAAGTTTCGCTGACAAAATAGATAGGCTGATACTGCTTTCCTTGCTCCCTCATCAGGGCCGCACTGACCGCGTGCTGAGATACCTCCAAATACAGTACTAGCTCTTCCTCGGGATTTGGAATAGAAAGGACAGGAGGGGAACTCAAATATTGCTTAAGCTATGCGAATGCTTCATCGCATTTTTCATCCCACACTTTTTCCGCCTTCTTCTTTAGGGCAAGAAACAATGGTCGGTACTTGTCCGAACTCCTTGCTATAAAGCGATTCAGGGCAGCAAACATCCCTATCAACTTCTGTACCTCCTTCCTTGAGCTCGGCCGATCTAATCTCTGCACAGCTGCAACTTGGTCAAGATTGGCTTCTATTCCATTCTGGGTCATGATGTATCCAAGGAATTTTCCCGAGCTAATGCCGAACGAGTATTTCGTGGCGTTCAGCTTCAGTTTGTACTTTCGTAAGATGCCGAACACCGTCTTTAAGTTTTCCTCATGAGTTTCCTTTTTCCTACTTTTCACTACCATACCATCAATGTAAGCTTCTACCGTACTTTCGATCATGCTCTAAAATATCTTCGTAACCAACCTTTGATATGTCGCTCCCGCATTCTTAAGCCCAAAGGGCATTCATTTATAACAGAAGGTTCTCTTTGGGGTTATGAATGTTGTCTTCTCCTGGTCGGCCTCCGCCATTGCAATTTGGTGGTATCCCCGATACGCATCCAAGAAGCTCATTCGTTCATGCCCCGCCGTGGAGTCCACTAGTTGATCAATTTTTGGGAGTGAAAAACTATCCTTAGGACATGCCTTATTTAGGTTGGTGAGATCTACACACACCCTCCATTTGTTATCCTTTTTCGATACGCCCACAGTGTTAGACAACCACTCCGGGTAATACACCTCCCGGATGGCATCCGCTTCTAATAATTTATCCACTTCTTCACTCACGGCTGCTTGGTGTTTAGGGGCCAACCTTCTCTATTTTTGAACTATCGGTTTGGCTCTCGAATCTACCCCCAACTTGTGACTAATAACCTCGAGATCAACCCCAGGCATCTCATGTGCCCAGGCAAAGAGTTGGCATTCTAGTTGAGTAGTCGAGCTAGGCTATCCTGTTCATCTTTGGTCATTGATTTCCCAATCATCCAATATTGCTCGGAGGATGGCACACCTCCCTTTTGGACAACAAATTTTTCCAACTCTTCCATCACCATACTAGTATGGTCGGACCTTCGCTTGCCACCTTCCAACCGACCTGACTGTAGTTGCTATTCCTGGTCTGCCCTTTTGTTTGGGCAATTCCTTCCGTTGACTTATATTACCTTCCCCTTGATTGCGGTTATCAGGCAGCTCCTAGAAATCACCAGATCTCCCTTGATCTCCATCATCCCTTTCAACGTCGGAAAGCGGATCCTCTGATGGTAAGTTGAGGGAACTGCCTTCATTCGATGGATCCACATTCGTCCCATGATGGCATTGTAGGGTGACGACACGTCGACCACAAGAAACTCCACATCCAAATGAATTGGTCCTGCCCCGACTTGCAACGTGATGAGGCCCTTCGGTTGTACGGCTTGTCCACTGAATCCGAACAAGGGCACTGAGGTCGGCTTCAATTTCGAGCGTTTTAATCCGAACTTATCAAATAGCTCGGCGTACATGATTTCTAACGAACTCCCAGGGTCAATCAATATTCTCCGAACATCATATTCTTGTACATCAAAGTCAGTACTAACGCATCATTGTGTGGTTGGACTACGTCCCGTAAATCCTTATCTGTGAATGAGATTTCCCATCCTTCCGTCCTTCCTCATGGACCATGCTAGGCTCAGTAGTCATCTGGTATACCTCCTTTAGGTGCGCAACCATGTTTCTCTATTGGCGAATGGATCGGGTTGTCACCTCAGAAGGGTTGGTGGCCCCATGCACCACGTCTATCACTCCCACCGGCTTCTCCTTTTGTTGGTCGTTCCTCAACTCCTTTCTGGCCGAGCTGCCTAGGGCATTCCTTGGTCAGGAATCCTCCACATATTCCTTCAAGTGTCCCTCCTTTACGAGATCTTCCAAGTGCTATTTGAGCATCCTGCAGTCTTCTGTCAAGTGCCCGTGTTCCCGATGGTATAAACACCACAGGTTAGGATTCCGGCGCCCCGGATCGCTGATAATCTTTGAGGATCTCCTTAAGTATGGCTTATCCTTGATCTGGATCAAAATCCGGTAGATCGGCTCTTTGAAGATGGTGTATACTCCCTCATAGGCCGACCTTATGGGCTCAGGTAGGGCTGCCCTTCTCTCCATCCTCCCCCCAAATTCTCTTCTTCGCTTATGCTCGTTTTCTTCCTCCGTTGGGCGAGCCCATCTCGGCTCTGTAACACCCATATCTTCTTCCAACTTTATGAATTCCTCTATGTGCTCCATTAACTCGCCTTGGGTGATGGGAGGGCACTTTGTCAGGGATAGAGGAAACTGATTCTCCTTCAGCAATCCGAGCTTGAATGTCGCCACCGCAACATGCTCATTGTTCCCTTCTACTTCATTATAAAGTCGCCAATAGTGGGTGCTATACTCCTTTAGGCTCTCCGAACTTTGCTTCTTGAGTGTTAATAGTCCCCCAACATCCTTCGACTGCTTTGAATTTGTCACAAACCGCGTGACAAAAGCCCTAGCAAGTTCTCAAAAGCTACAAATCGATCTTGGCTCCAGACGAGAGAACCATTTCAAGGTGAGGTCGCCAAGACTCGACGGGAACACCTTACACATAAAGGATTCATTTCCAGCCCATAGTGCCATAGAATGCTGGAACTGCTGGACATGGTCAGTTGGGTCCGAGGTCCCATCATACACCCTTAATTTCGGGATTGTCAACCGCCGAGGTGGATCCGTCTTCTCTATTGTTTCCGAGAATGGGGATTCAAAGTTCTGGGAGTTCCTTAAGCACCTCGTTCCGGTTGGATTTTCTGGTGGGAGCTTTCGGTCAACTAGTGCCCTTTCTATCAGAGCTTTAACATCTTTTTCAGCAAGGCCTCGCTGTGGAGTTCTTCTTCGTGGTGGAATGTCCCCCCTCGTGCTCTGAGCTCGAGCTTTAATTTTTCCCTCTTTCTGTGGTCGGGAGCTCGAAGTCCGACTTCCTTCGTCGCATGTCTTCATCCCAAAAATGGGAGTTTCGAGGTCTAGACCCAGAGCGCTGCTTCCTTGGTTGCCGCACTGGCTTTCGTCCTCGGCGCCCCCTGTCCAACGTTCCCAGGGTTTCTTTCAAGCTTGGGGAGCGTCTTCTTTCTCTCTTTGCTTTCTCCAGCTCTTACAACAGACAGTTAATTTTTTCTTGCTGTTGCCTGACTCCTTCGGCCATGTCCCGTATAGCATCCCTAAAGGTTTGCTTAAGTCGATCATATGTGTTGCGTAACGAGCTTTGCCTTGGAGGGTCATTACTCAGCCTTTGGTGCGCTTCCTCTTGTGGTTTTTCTATAGAGGGAGAAACCTCTGTTCGAGCCGGGCCTATGCGATGGATCTCCGATTAAATCCGCCCTTTTTCCTCTCTAGATGGAATTGTACGCCCGCTTTCTGTACACAGACGTATTCAAAATCCACCTCACTGGATTGATGGGTCAAGGGATCTTTACCCAGCCCCTCACGTTGCCCTCTAGGCCGCATCTCCTTTGTCTGAAGCGAGGGCCGTTTCGGCCGGGACAGTGACCCCGGATCTTGCTCTTGCTCCGACATTGACTCAACGAAGTGTGAGCGTATTCTTTCCTCTCGTTTCCCACAGATGGCGCCAATTGTAATGTCAGTTTATTTAAGGATTAGGTCAAGTGAAACCACTTTGGGGGTAATCCTTCTTCTTCCTGTCGCTGGACCCCTGCCTTCTAATCAGGTACCTGCTTAAGAAAATAGAAGCAAGGTGAAATTCAATCGATTGGCCCGATCGAATACTCTCAGATGCCTAAGTCAGTTAATGAATCAAGATCTTCCTTTTTACCCTCTGCTATGGATTTTTGTTCATACCTCTTTCTTTGTTCTCATTTCCGTTTTATCTCTTCCTCTCTTTCATTCCCTGAATCTTCTCCCACTCCTCCATTAGCTGCTGTTCTTGGTCTCGGGGGTATGTACGTCTTTGATCGTGTCCTTTGGTGTGGGGGAGAGTGTATCATCCCACTTCGCACGATCCCTTTTTTCGTTTTGCCAGCTACCACCTGTCCCCCTTTCTTCTGCATCAAGCCTTTACGAGCTAAGTGGGCTTAGTCAGCACCTTAGTTCAGACTAGCCTGGCCCAAAACCCGCAGACTGGTTTTTCAGGTTGGACTGGGCCTGCGGGCTGGGTCAGCCTAAGACCAGGTCAAGCCCAAGCCTAATGCCCTCACAATAATCATATAAAAAAAAAAGATAGAGAACAAACAATCCAAAATCCTGAAGTAGGCGTCAGTCTCATTCCTTCCTTTCTCTTTCTCTTCTCTTCTCCTTATTCGATTCACATTTCTTTACTTTTTTTTAGCTTTCTTCAGCTGGATGTGTTATGATCTCGCAGAGGTTGGGTATGTTGGGAGAGAGACGAGTAGAGAGAGGAGAGGTAGGATGGGGATTCGGGTGGGTTGAGACAGTTCGATAGATGGAGGAAGGTTATGGGTGGGAAAGGAGAGAGAGACAAAGAGGGGCAGATTTAGGTTTGGGGGAGATGGGAGAGTTGGGCGCTGTAGTGGAGAGATTGGGAGGGACAGAGGAGATGACATGAGGAAGCTTTGCAGAATACGTCGCGCGAGGGAGAGAGGCCATGCACGGTAGGGCGGAGATGGTCGCACAGCTTAGGACAGATGGCGTCAAGAGGCAATGATGTAGGGCCGAGAAAGGGATTGCAAACGAGAGAGGGTGAGTGTAGACGAGAGGGCCGGACAGTTGCAGAAGAGAGGAGGAGTTGTAGATTTTCTGGATCTCGCCGGAGGGTGGGAGTGAGGATGAGAGGGGGGGAAAGAGAGAAACGAGATAATGATTGTTGCAGAGAGAAAAGCTCCTCAAAGCAATGGTCCTCTAGGCAGAGATTGGAGCGCCGGGTGGAGAGATGGAGAGAGCCAGAGACGTCGTAAGGGAGAGCTGCAACGAGAGAGACAAGTGAGAGAGTTTGCAGCAGGTGTCTTTGATTAGGTTTAGCTACCATTCGCTGAAGAGAAAGTAAAGAGAGAGGTGCAAGAGGGAGAATGAGATCAATTAGGCTTAGAAAGGGGGAAATGTGAAAAACACCCGGGCCCTTGAATTTTTCTTCCCAATTCAGCCACACGTGGATATTGCACACCTCAGCTGATGGTCCCCCTAAGCTGCAACTATACACACACACACATATATGCATATGTATGTTTGTATGTATGTATGCTGCATGCATATGTTTATTTGTATGTATGTATGCATGCATACATACATACATACATACATACATACATATATGTATATATATATACATACATAGTGCTCTCGTACAAGCTTCCCTTACCGTCTTACGGTACAAGTCCTCGTGGGGCTCACTTGAGAGCTCACAAATCACGAAATAAGATGGGGGGATCGAAAGACCCAAGTGGGGCCAACGTAGATATTAAATTTGAACTCAATTTAATACCTCAAACACAGTCATACATAATCCACAAGTTTAACGGCTTCATATAAAATAATAAAATTGACCCAAGATCCAACGGTTCACTCCACTCGGATCTATCAAAACCCAACGGGACCCTTGTAAATAGGAGGGATGGGTTTGGATGGTCCACTCAAATGGACCAGTAGGTTGCCCCACGAGGTGAAGGGAAGCTTGTACAGGAGCATTACTCATACATATTATCGTTTGTTGTGAGCTCAGTGTTGGGCGACAAGCACATCAGCTATTGGCGCGAACCTAAAACGAGATAAAAGAAAATAAAAAATGTCAAAAATATCAAAAGATATTTAAAGTTAATGCTTATTTTCATTAGCAACTAAGATGAATGTATGTAACGTGCACTTCATTTTATACAAGTTGTGTATCGTTGTATAATTTTAAAATAACAATAACAATGTAATTGTCCACCTATATTCATGTTAATCGGTTATATTAAGATCTAATAAAATGTTAATGGTCATATAGTTAGAATCAAAATTTGTATCGTTTAGCATGTACAGAGTATGTAGTATCATGATATATATCATCAATCATGTTCTATGTACATCCTAGTGTGCAGTTATTAGTACTTAGTTACTACTTAGTACCTACATAATAATTATTACTAACTAATGAGCACTTATTAGTCCATGTTTAATGCTAACTAGTTCATAATTGATAGATAAGGTGATCAAAGACATAAATCTAGAATAAGAAACTATTAATCAGATTATCATTGTGAGAGCACAGATTCGAAGGTGAATCTCGAGAATATGGACCTCCAGTGACCAAGGAGCAAGAGAAGCCCATAGGTCAAGAGACCATAATAAAGAAGTTTCATGTGAAGTTTCCACTGAGGATGATTGAAGGGGAGCAGGGAGGGTGTGTTTTTTGTGGACCCATAGACTTTATGTTTTTCATATGAATTAAAGAAGTCACCAATTGGACAGCAGAAGTGAAACTGATAGGCCTATATGGGACGAAGGTGCCAGGGAAGCAGGGTTCTGAAGTGAGTGTTCATTCATTATGAGCCCACATTTGCGTTACTGTAATATTTGCAATTTAAAACCTTTTTTTTTTTTTTTTTTTTTTTGCCGTGAAGTGAAATTGTATTGAAAAAAAAATGGAGAACAACATGGGCAGGGAGCCCTCGTGGAAGATAATACAGGATTTTTATATGATATGAAAAGCCAATATAATCAACAAGGACACTGTCAAAAGGAATTCGAGAGACGCCTCCCAAAAGAACAATGAAGAAGAGCCGACATAAATAACAATTAGGCTATCAAGAGGTAATTGGAGAGGGGTCTCCCAAAAGAAAAAGATCTTCATTAGACGGCCTATGAACTTTTCTAGGCAAGCTCCCAATGGAGTCTGAAGGTATTCAGAGAGGCGTCTGATGGCCTAGGATTGATTGGGCCATTGTTTTGTTGTTAAAAACTATATCATTTCAGCAATGTCAAATCATGTTGAGTAGGTGAAAGAAAACAAGGGCAGCTCACTGACGTTTTGACTTGTTTCTGCCTGCCGACATGAGAGCCCGTGCATGACCCAGATGGGGAATAAGGATGACTTTTGCAATTGAAAACTCAACTTCCTTTATCATGTAATATGACTTCTTTGCCTTAGATCGTTTTAACTTGAGCTTCGTATAGCAGGGTGAGTGTGTGAGCTCCCTATTCTTAGACTAAACTTGTTTGTATGCAAGGATTCTCCACCCAAGCAAGCAGAGGAATGTGGGTACGGTTGCACCTGCCAATTAACGGTGCGCTTCCAAAACCTATATGAAAATCCTGTATGTTTAGTTTCAACAATTAAAAAAAAAATTCATGGGTTTGCAACCTTGAAAATCAACATGAAAACCCTTAATTTGCCCGCAAAATCAAACTACCTATTAGGGTCCACACCCCTCAAACGAAAATCCTAAGTTTGCCATTGTCCATACATGTAGAATCATTGGAGATTTCGAAGGTTTTTGTTTATGTAACACCTAGGGATGGATTCCTCCAAAAGCTGGACCTGGGAATACTGTATTTTATGGTTCATCCAATGTTGGAATTCTCAGGAATATTTCTTCTTGTTGTGAACTCTAGAGTATGATTCCTCACATTCAAAATGAACTGAAGAAACAGTCGTCTTTGGATAAGAAAATAGTTCTTCTGCTTTAATTTGGTTCCTTCTATCGCGAAAAGTAATTATCCTTCCTCACAACATTTTTTGCAAAAAGTAGGATAAATAATTTTTCTCATCAGGGGTGGATAAAACACCATTTTTTCTAGTAAAACTAGATTTCATATGGTCAAGAAGTGACATTTAACTAACTGACGATATTCTCCTGCAAGTGGATTACATACTGTGAATATGCAGTCAACCTCGTAGGGCCCTATTTCTATCTTTGTTGCTAGGATGGATTGCGGTCTCTTTATGTATGTTAATCGTGGAAAAAAAAAAGCTCCATATTAGATTATCCTAGCCTCCTTTTAATAGACTAATTGAAGGTTTTTTTTCTTAATTCAATCCAACGGTGAATAAATAAAAGTTTGATGAGTATAATAAATATAGGTATAATGCAGGATCATGGGAGGGATAAGAATGTGAAACGGGCTGGACTAATCAAGGGTGGGCCCAAGTGGGCCTCATACTTACGCAGTCCGCTTGTGGAAAGATTCTCCAAACATTTAACTATTTCATAATTATTTTATGTTAAATAATGGATTCAAAATGAATTTCTCTTCCATAGGTTCCAAAATCAAACATAGTGGATAATTGTCACGACCCGGGCCCGAGATCCGGCAACCCCGAGTCGTAGCCCATACTTACTCCCGTAAATCCCGAATTAACCGAGGTTAAAACGAAATCCACAAGGGATGACATTCTCGATAAACCTGCCAATTACACAAATCTGCGGAAATATTCTCACTTGACAACATCAATTATAATTTACATGTATACAAAATAATGTTTCTTATATATGTATCATATCCATCATTTACTTGTCAAATAGTGCACATCCAAAACATGGAGTAATAACCATTAATTACATCCCAAAATGATTATACAAAAAGAATGACTTCACAAAACGTTTCCCAAAATATAATATTCCTTCTCGCACTTGGATGCTCGTATCAAACGGTATCCCGTCCGTTCCATTCATTTAATCCTCCTGAAGGAACATGAGCGGTCTCCTCCGCTCCCGCCGGGGGCGCTGCTGCACCGGCATGGGCAATCGGGCCTGTATTGCCATCAATAATACTAGTGAACACGACGGTTCAACAATGTATAAACAAATCTCGCAATATCATGTTAGTCCATAAGTTAAACTTAATCAATGTATTAGTAACAGTTCCAATTCTAGATAAGTCTAGAAAGTTCCTACAATAACAATGTATAACTATAAAAGTCAATCTTGTGGACATGTTTATGGGTGGTCACTACCATAGCATTCATTGTCATTTCATTCATTTCATTTACCATCTTCCCTCAAAGGAAGGATTTATCATTACCATCTTCCCTCAAATGAATGATTCATCTTCCAATTGGAAGGCATCGATCAATACCCATAAATACAATCGGAAATTAGTGGGACTTACTAGTGTTCGGGCCAGGAACAGCTAGCATCACCACGGAGCTCCGAAACGCCCCCAATTCCATCTACTGCAGTAGAATTAGTCATTTCTTTCATTTATTAATTCATTGAACTCATTTAGAGTTCTAGTACAATTGCTAGGTAGTGCCAGACTTCAGGGTCAATGTTCTTCAGTGAGCAATCAAATCCTAGCTTTAATTCCATTCAATTATTCCCATCATGACAAGGGAAGGGAATAATAGTGATACCAATCTCATTAGATTGGGACACAAAGTTACAATGAGGGACTTGCTAGTCAATCATGTTTCTATTTAACTCTATCTCAAATCTAAACAACCGATAAGGTATAACCATTGGTCACCGAATGCAAGTGTTATTCTTGATGGACATTACATTTGTAATATTAGTATGTGCATTCAAGTTCCCATAATTATCACCCATGGAAGTTTATGTTGACACAAAAAAAGTCAATATGTCTCCTCAACATCGAGAAGCCTCCTGAAGCTGCATCCTGCTAAAAATAGGCAAGGCTACTTCAAGCATCAGATTTTGTCAGAATCAGACAGAAACTGAGAGGTCCTTCAAGACAGCTAAAAGAGGAGTACACCTGAGGTTTCGGGCCATTCCGACATCGTTTGGCCTAACTTCACTGCTTCGACAGCTAAACAAGCGCCCCCGGCGGCAACATCATCAAAGATACCAAAACTTTGATCAAAGCCTACGGATGACTCTAGAATGTCTCCAAAGGGCTCCATGCCAAATTTCAAGTCAAACCGACAACGTTTGACCCTCCATCAATGCTCGAGCAGCAAAATCAAGCCTCCCGGCGGCGGCAACCACCGAAGCCATCACTCATCAAAAAACATACATGAGTGGCTTCAACATGCTTCCAAAAGGCTGCACGTCAAATTTCAGGTCATTCCGACAACGTTTGACTAGGTTTCGATGATCCGAGAGAAAATCAAGCTTACCGACGGCGGAGCAACCCGGGACCATGACATCCAAAACATAGCCCATGGAACGTCTCAAAATGACTCCAATAGGCTCCCCGTCAAATTTCAAGTCAATCGGACATCGTTTGACCACATATCAAAGCTCGGCATTTTCCCCGCAGCAAAATCAAGTGAAGCATCGATAGGACCCCAAACGGCTTCAAAACTCAAATAAAAGCCCATGGTTGGTCCTATCCACTACTCAAGAAGCTTCACCTCAATTTTCAGGTCATTCCGACATCGTTTGACCTAGTTTCGACGCTTGATGGAAAATCGGCTACAAAGTCTTCGGCTTTCCCTAAAAATAGGAAACTTTGTGCTCCGATTTCGCGAGGGTTCTCGTCAAGATTTCTCTAAGAAAATCAAGTCAATAATTGAGGAAAAATGTCAAGAAAAATACATAAGAAAAAAGGAACGAAAAAGACGAAAAAGCTGCCGAAAATTACGCTCGGCGACCCTGGGTGCATGGTCGCCCGGCGACCCTGGAAATCCGGGTCGCCGGATTTTGCACCAAAGTGCCCATTTTCCGATTCTTTTCGCGTTTCGGGTGTTCCAGCGTCTGTGATTTTTGGAAAATGTAGTGTTTGATGCTTGAAAATGACTGATCTTCGTCGACATCTCGGATCCGCCGTCAAAAGCATGAAATCATCACCGATCGCCTCAAGATTGCCAACCGGCTGACCAAGAAAGTGCACTTTCTGTCCGACCGATCGTGAAATCGACAAGACAGACGTCACCGGCCCGCCAACATCAATCAATGTTTGAAATTGCATCGCAATCCAACATCAAATAATGCGTGGATCCACCTGTGATGATCGCAAGAAGAATCTCAAAAGGCGCAGCACGGCCCGTGACTCTTCACATGCCTTGGCAACCACTTAATGTTGTTAATTGACCCATTAAAGCAGTCATTAACTCATTATTTTGGACGGCCCAATCAGAACCAAGCATTTGAGAGTTACAAATCCAAGCAATCATGGCATTAAACCCATGAAACTCCCATCATCATGAAGCATAAAGGTGATTAAATGCCCACTACCTTCATCGGCCAATCACAAGCCTTGAAAAAGGAGTTACAAATCGATTTGTAACTCCTCATCAATTCTTTCATCATGGCCATCAATGCCAATGAACACCTCATGGCTACCAAAAGCCTATAAAAGGAGGTCCATTCCAAGAAGAAAGCATGATGAAAAGAGATCCCAAGTGCAAGCTCTGAAAAACCAGAAAATCCAAGAGAGAGACAAAGTCCTGCTACTTTGCTCCCGGAAGCACCACAAGGTGATCAACGTCCCTTGGGGGGCCACCCCCCCAAGGTCACCTCCTTCTCCAACATGGCCTAAACGCGGCTTTTCAGCCCGTTTACTTGGTTTTTCATTGGATATAGGACCTTCTCTTGGTCCTTGTCCTTTAAAAAACTGAGGTTAGGAGCCAAGCCAAAGAATCAAAGCATCACATGTTCTCATTTGAAGGACGATGGCGAAGCCCATACATGACTTGCGACTGTCGATCTCAACGTGTCCCCACAATCTCCTGAGAAATTAGATCCATTTTCTTCATTTTCTATTGTAGTTTGTATTTCTTAAAGAGACAAAAAGAAATCACAATTCTTGTCTTTCATATTTGATGAGTTTTGTAAAAACGCCTTTCACGGCAAACAAACAAAAACGCCTCTTACGGCATTCTAAAAACTTGTCTCTTTTCTTAATATTTATGCAATTTGAAAATTTAGAAAAAAGGATTGATTTCCTTTCCACTTGTGAAGGTGAATCTCCGGATTATCACTATTCCAAATTCCAAGTAGAAAGTAAATCTGGCATACCCGTACAAAAATGTTGATGCCCGAGATCTTCCCTCCTCCGCCGAGACCCAGGTCAGCCCCCGGGGTGCGGAGGGAGAGGACGGAAGATTCCCCTTTTTTTTCGGGTCCATCAAGTTGGCACACCCGGGGGGATACGTTGACTTGAGAACGTGATGCTTTGATCCCTTGGCTCCTTTCTAGTTGGTGGCTTATGTTGTATCTTGCATCTAAAAAAAAAAAACATGAGATGGGATTGCAATTGGTCTTTCTCACTTCAAAAAAAAAAAAAAAACAAATCTGATCTCTTTTTCTTAAAAGCTCAATTTTGAGAAACTTTGATCCTTCCCTTTTCGAACTTGATAGCTCACAGAAATGTTCGCAGCTATCGTTCATATCTGGGATAGGGCCATCTTTTCTCTTTGATGAGTTCAATTGGGATTTAAAAAAAAAAAAACACCTTCATTTCAAACGCTTTCAAAAAAAAAGTGATCTCTCTTTCTCAAGATTCAACTTTGAGAAATTTTGATCCTCTCCTCTTTGAACTTGATAGCTCACAGAAATGTTCGCAGCTATCGTTCATATCGGGGATTGGGCCATCTTTTCTCTTTGATGAGTCCAATTTGGATTTCAAAAAAAATTAGTTTTCTCTCTTTTGCATTCAAAGTTGAGAAACCTTGGTTCATTCCCTTCGAATTTAGCGCTCGCAGAAATGTTGAGCCTTTGTTCGGATTGGAACACCATTTGTTCTCTTTAATGAGTTTATAAAAAACCTTTAAAAAAAAAGGGATTTAAAAAAAAAAAAAACACTAAGGTTCCACCAGTTGCGTTCTTTGACCAAAGTGGATGTAAGAAAAGCCTTGTCCAGAGTGTGGAGACAGCTAGACTGTTCGAGGCAAGGGTCCTCAGAACGGGTTCATTAAGTAATCCTACCCTTACCTGGGGGCTGATCTATCTACTAAGGTTTCATAAGATCGAATTTGAAATCTATGTGCACCTTTCAAAAAAAAAATTCTCTAAAAAAAATCCTTAAAAAAAAAAAAAACTTCTGTCACTTTGAATTCAGAGTTAAGAAATCTTGGTTCTTTCCCTTTCGGATTTAACGCTCGTAGAAATGTTGAGCCTTGTTCGGAATGGAACACCATTTGCTCTCTTCGATGAATTCAATCTTGACCTTTCAAAAAAAAAAAAAAACTTCTGTCACTTTGAATTCAGAGTTGAGAAATCTTGGTTCTTTTCCTTTCGGATTTAGCGTTCGCAGAAATGTTGAGCCTTGTTCGGAATGGAACACCATTTGCTCTCTTCGATGAATTCAATCTTGACCTTTCAAAAAAAAAAAAAAAAAACTTCTGTCACTTTGAATTCAGAGTTGAGAAATCTTGGTTCTTTCCCTTTCGAATTTAGCGCTCGCAGAAATGTTGAGCCTTGTTCGGAATGGAACACCATTTGCTCTCTTCGATGAATTCAATCTTGACCTTTCAAAAAAAACTTCCATCACGTCTGGATTCACATCTGAGAAATTATGGCTCCTTCCCTTCTGAATTTAGCGCTCGCAGAAATGTTGAGCCTTTGTTCGGATTGGAATACCATTTGCTCTCCTTTATGAATCCAAATTTGACCTTTTAAAAAAATCCCATCTCGTGTCCTTCCCAAGGATGCGATTTGCAACATTTGTGCCTAGCGGTGCTAGTACACCCTTTCGGGTCTACTGTATTCGCAACCGACACATTTGTATCTCCAACCTTATATCATTTTACCTCGAGTGAGCCTTGCTTCTCGGTAATTTGAATTAAGGTCTACAATTGCTTCTAGCAGTCACTGGAACGCTCACTCTGAGCCTACCATACTTGCATTTTAGAACAATTGTATCCTCTATAGCTTTTTGCCTTCTTCATCGTCCTTGGGTTGGGCCATGTCCCCTCAAGTGATTTGAAAAGACAAAACCATAGTTGTTCTCCATTTACAATCACCATATTCTTGTGATTACTAATGGATTTGGTCTTGTTTCAGAAGTTTTCCAAAACTAACAATGGCAGCTTCATTAACCATCACTTTCGATGAGAACAAGTACCAGCTTATGCTGCAAGACAAGCAAAACAAGCATAAGCGCCCTGCCAGTTGCCGAAGCGTCATCTCCCTCGACAACTCTCCAAACACCGGGTCAACTTCAAATCCCCGGACCATCGTCTTCGGATCGCTGGGACCATTCTCACTTCCCGCAGAAGACACTGTACCTGCCAAGAAGCAGAAAACCGCCCCGCAACGTGTCACTAAAATGGCACCAAGGGCGAACACCAAGAAGCCTGAAGCCCGTGGCGTTCCCACGAAGCCTCAACCCACAAGAAACCAGGTTTACACCAAAGCCTGGTCCCTGAGATCTTCGCCAAAGCAACGGAGATCCCAAACATCTGTAAAGCCAGCATACCTGGCCCCTCTCAAGGAGAATCGGTTCTACCCTCTCTCTTACATGAAAGAGGAGAAACTTACCCTCCACCCAAAAAACAAACAAAATCATCATGAGCCGGCTTGCTCCTACAAGCCCAAAATCAAATCCTGCATCGTTAGGCCTTTCCAAAAACACGCTGAAGCCTGCACTCTTGCGAGTCGACCCTTCATCTCAACAAAGGCCGAGCTCGCAAAATTCAAGTCTTCACTGCGACAGACAAAGGACCGCGTCCAGATTCTGTCCTTGCCAAGCTTCAAAGAAGACAAACTCGGCTGCTGCGCACAAGGGACTACATCCTTCATCGCCAGAGCCCAGCCAGAGCTGACTGAAGCTCAAATTGCTCGTCGTATGCGTCGCCGCACTGCATATCGACAAAAGAGACTCGAGAAACAAAGAACCCAGCATTCTACTCTCCACGTCACAAAGAAATGGGTCGAAAAAAAAAGACCCGACCAATTCGTTGCTGTTCATATGGTTGGCAAAACCAGAAAACACCAGAAGTCAGCAACCAAAATCAGTGTTAGACGTCCAGTGACTCGCAACGTCTCTCGGACACGAACACATCTGGAGGAATCTTCCACTCCTCCAAGCCAAGGAAATCGGAGTAACCACTCCTCAGATTCTTCATCCAAAAGAATGAGCCCCAGCTCAGTCACCAGGACGATTTCTTCGTTCGAATCCCGAGGGATGAACGTCTTGGCTACAAGTTCTGAGCAGCCTCCACCGCATGATGACGTAACTGCACACATCCAGCAGTTGGAGCAAGGACAACAGAGAATTGAGACTTTGATGGAAAATTTGATTCTCACTCTACAGCGTCCACCACCTAACAATGAAACCCCTCCGAATCATGAAGATGACGAGGGCAATGCAGAAAACAATGAGTCTCGCGCCCTTACCAGAAAAGACGTGGACGATATCCTCGCAAAAGCAAAATAAGAGGATACATTGAAGGAACATGGGATCAAGCCACCCTATCCTCTATGGATGGACTTGGTTCCGTTCCCTGCAAAATTCAAACAACCTACTCTCCAGACATATACTGGGAAAGGTTCAGCCAGACAGCATCTTATCCACTTCAAGATCCTGACAGGAGCTATTGCGGATCAAGATGCCCTCAAGATTCGCCTCTTCGCAAGTACCCTAAAAGGTACAGCCTTTGATTGGTACTCCACTCTGCCGGAGAACTCCATCCAGAACTGGGCTATGTTGGAGACACGCTTCCTGACCCACTTCCAAGGTGAGGATCATCCTGTTACTATGGCTCAACTCTGCAGAATAAAACAGGGAGAGAATGAGTCAACATACGACTCCATTCACAAATGGAAGGCAATGGCGTACAAATGCTCAGATGTGCTGCCACAAGCGTCGCTAGTCGACATCTGCCGTAACAATATAAGAGCAAAAATCCGCTCCATGATCATCGGCAACAAATCAAAGAACCTGGGGAACTCCTCGAAGCTTCCATGGAAGCTGAAATGGTGATCAAAAACCTCAACAGTCAGAAATCATCAAAGAAAGAGCCGACTGCTGTTACAACCTCAAAACCAAAGAAAAAAGAGGTTCTCAATGTGCAGACTAAGTCAGCTCCTCAGCAGCCAAAGAAACCTGAAAACAAAACTGCAGGTAAAAGGCCTGAACTCTCTGATGCCTTCAAAGAACGTGTAGAAAAGAAATATCCGTTCGATGAAGATGTTGAAGAAATCTTTGAGGCTCTCCTAGCAAATGGCAAACTCATTTTGTCAGAGCCCAAAAGACAGGGAGATGTTGGCAAAACCAATGATCCCCGATACTGTCCATACCATCAGATGATCTCACATCCTCTCAATCAATGCTTCGTTATGAGAGAAAAGATCAATGAGATGTGGAAAAACGGAGTCATAACCTTTGATAAAAACTATGGCCCCGCCTCTGTCAACATGGTGTCATGTCGGCAAACTTCAAAGTCACCGAAGGAGAAAATCACTACTTCATGCAAGGTGATAAAAATGGCTCAAACGTCCCAAGAGTTGGTTCCCTATCCAACATCAGATGGACAACCTATATGGGTGCATCCCGATCTCCTAGATGATGAAAATTGGGAGATCGTCAAAATAAAGCCGACCGCTCAGCAGCGAAGGCAAGCCAAGAGACAGCTCCGCAAGCTCAAACAGCAGCAGAAATCTCAACCAAAACAAGAAGTCCTTGAAAAAGCAGAAACTTCTTCCACTGCTTCACTAGGGACGATGGAAGAATCTCTTCCCAAAACCTCCAAGGCGGTAAGAAAATTCACTCTTGATGATTTCATGCCACCTCTATACAAAAATAAAAATGTGCAGGGGGCATCATACTCTTGCAACTCGGTAGTTGGATTCTCCATGAATGGATACGAGTCCAGTGATACTGCCAGTGATATAGATGAGTGGGAAGAATCCTTTGAAACAGGAGAATACCTCTCCGACGAGGAATGGATTCCCGAGTCTCATCTTATGCCAGTAATCTGGTATAACCCATTACAGCCATAAGGATCTTGGTCTGATGATGAAGAAGACCAGGGCCCTATTCAAGAAAACGCTGTTGATCCAGCACCAGCAAATGCTTCAGTGGAACCCAACATGGGCGAACCACAAGGAGCAAATGACGAAGAAGATTTGGCTCACATGCTTGATCTTGAAGAATATGCAAGAATCTTGCAACATCTTGCCATAGAGCAGGAGCAGGATCGCATCAATCTTTGTCATGACCCAGAATCGGAAGTCCCTGAAAATCAGCGGGAACTTTCTCCCTTAACTCCTGAAAATGGAGAAAACTGTTGGATCAATGATCCTCTCACATCCGAGGATGAGTCCGATTCCCAACAGTCTACACTGGGGGCATCTCCTGTCAGGATAACCTGCAATGCAATAACTCAGGACGACAGTGCCTCTGAAGCTTCCGAAGACACGTACTCCCCAATCGGTGGCGTATCTTCCGGAGCTACATCTTCTCAGGTGACTTCCACTGAGATAACATCCTCTCAACCTTCGTCTCCTGAAGCTGTGACATCGGAACTCAAGCCTCTCCCGATTGATCATCTTGAAGAAACTTTTGCCAATAAAATCTTCTTCAATGAAAACTCAGTCAATTGGTCCCAGATACCCGATCGCACGGGCGATGTCTGGGCTAATAAAGAAAAGTTGCCGACTGCTGTTCAGGACTTGTTCCCGGAAATTGCTCCGTGCAACACAATCACTGAAGACGCCAATGCTGTTACAGAGACGTCCTCAGCAAAGGATCAACCTCTTGGACCTGAGAACGATCTTCCAAAAGAAGACCCTTCTCTAGAGGCTCTTGAAGTTGGTAGAGGTACCCGTTCTGGCCAGGATTACCACAAAAATTACAATCAACCCTCTTCTTCTTATGTAAATCCTTTGGGAAAACAAGATGTAAGCGCCCCAAGTGGCAATAATAATGAAAATGCAGGCCCGAATGAGGCTTTCAAGTACGACTTGATTGAGCACTTCAAACACATACATGCACGTCTGCACGTCCTTGACTTATTGTGAATGTCTCCACAAACTCGTGATAGTCTCATTTCAGAATTACAAAGGCTGACTGCGGATGTCGACAAACATGTACCACAAGTCCTACAAATTGAAATGGACTATAGGGTCAAAAAATCAAATACTCCCTCAAAGGGAGAAAAGAAGAAAACTGAGGGATCAAGCAATGAATGCCTCTCGGTACAAAAAGCAGCAAGTGCAACAATTGCCTTCGACAAGGATGACCTCCTCCTAGGCGAAACAAAGCACAACCGACCCTTGTACTTTACGGGGTACGTCAAAGAAATGCCAGTACACAGAGTTCAGATCGATCCAGGTTCTGCACTCAACCTCATTTCTACTTCGGCACTCGAAGAGCTGGGCATCCCACCTAGTAAACTGAGTCACACGTCCGTATCCATCTTCGGATATGACGGCAGCACTCAAAGGCCTATCGGCAAAATCAAGTTCAAATTGCAAATCGGTGATCTTATTTCTGAAGTCACTATGTATGCAATAAGGACCCCTTCATGCTACAATATACTCCTAGGACGCCCCTAGATACATGAGAATGGTGTCGTCCCTTCAACTCTACATCAGTGCATCAAGTTCGTTGGCAACGATGGCTTGATACATCGAGTGTTTGCAGACAAAAAGCCCTTCAAAGGCAGAGATGTCCATTTTGCAGATGCTCAAATGTATAAAGATGGAAAAGAAGAACAGGAGGAAAAAACAATTCGCTTTGTCGACAGTCTCCAGAAAGATAAAGGCAAGGCTCCTCAGCAATCATCGGAGGAAAACAAACCCTCCATCAAACTCGAAGTAAGCGGTCAAGCTCCCTTCGTCGTCTCCTTCAAATCTCCAAAGCCTTTGGTAATCACTACCAAAGCAAAGAAGACAAAACAAAAGACTGGGGGCAAGTTCACTGTCTCCTTTGTGTCTATTATGCATGACACAGACTCAGAGTCAGAGTCAGAAGATGACACAGCATCGAGCCAAGCTGATACTCAGCAAGATCAGCTCACTCTCACTCCATTGGAGACACTTGCAGACATAGAAGATCCTACGTCTGCCTCCTTTGTTATCCCGACAACTTCGCCAAAAGAAAAAACAATCTTCTTCCACAGGTCGGAAGCATCTCCGCTGAACTGTCTGCTTGAACATTTCCAAAATGAAGGTATGCCTCAGCTATCCCTGTATAGTCCAATGGCACAAGCTATCATGAAGAAAATGGACTATGATGCTCAAAACCCGACTGGTTTGGGAGGTGGCCGTGGTATTCTTACACCATTGGAACCCACCCTGACCAAAAGTCAATCAGAAGATTGGAAAATCCACCTTCACAAAGGCAAGTCTTCATGTGGGTTGGGGTATTATCCTACCACTCCTATGAGACCGTTGACACCATGGCACCAAAGTCGCTTTACCGACCAAGCCTCAACATCTCATGAAGACATCGATATCCCTGGATATCTCTTTGAGGAGTTACTCGTCAAAAATCCTGAAAGCTCCTCCAATTGGTATAATTTCTCTGATAATAAAGAGGAATTGCCCGATGACATAGACGAGCGGTTCTCTATCCTAGAAGAATCATCGTCTCCAAAAGAAGTACCTTACTTCAACCCAATTCCAGCAAATGATTGGGACCATCTCATTGCAAGCCTTGAGAAGGATAGCATTGAGAAGGATGCTGATCAAGAAGATTCATGGACAGAAACAGAGCCTCAGTCTAAAAATTTCTCTGGCACTCCAGAAGGTCTTGTTGAGTTGGAAGCCTCCGAAAATACTGTGGAGGAACCACCTTCAAACCTTCCAACAGAAGACCCTGTTCAAAAGATAGACTTGGGAACACCTGATAACCCACGTCCTGTATTCGTAAGCAAGAATATAAAGGATGATGAGTTACCCGAGTATATCTCTTTTCTTCATGAGTTCGTTGATTGCTTTGCATGGTCTTATGCCGAAATGCCTGGCTTGGATCCCAAAGTAGCAGTCCACAAGCTCAACTTGCAAAAAGAAATCAAGCCTATCAAACAAGGCCAAAGGAGATTCCGTCCCGACGTGATGGACAAAATTGAACAAGAAGTTCAGAAACTCAAAAATGTTGGCTTCATCCGCGAGGAACAGCATCCTGAATGGTTGGCCAACATTGTCCCCGTGACAAAGAAAAATAGACAGATAAGGGTCTGTATCGACTACAGAGACCTGAATAATGCATGTCCTAAAGATGAATTCCCGCTCCCCATACCAGAGGTGATGATTGACAACACCTATGGGTTCGAGCGAATGACGTTCATGGATGGATTCTCTGGCTACAACCAGATAAAGATGCATCCTGAAGTTGAAAGGCATACATCATTTCGGACACCATTCGGCGTGTATTGCTAAACTGTTATGCCGTTTGGTCTGAAAAATGCAGGTGCGACATATCAGAGGGCTATGATGAAAATATTCCAAGATATGCAGCACAAGACGGTCGAATGCTATGTTGACGACCTCGCCATAAAAAGCAGAAGAAAAGAAGACCATCTCGATGATCTTCGAGAAGTCTTCCTCCGACTTCGCAAACACAAATTGCGGATGAATCCACTAAAGTGCTTCTTCGGTGTCTCATCGGGTAAGTTTCTCGGATTCATAGTACGGAAAGCTGGAATAGAACTTGACCCCACCAAAGTCAAGGCTATCCTGGAAATGCCATCTCCCAGAACCCTAAGAGAATTAAAAGGGCTTCAAGGAAGGCTGGCCTACATCCGACGGTTCATCTCCAATCTATCAGGGAAATGCCGTCTATTCTCTCGCCTGATGAAGAAAGGCGTAGACTTTGTCTGGGATGCTGAATGTGAAAATGCATTTCAAGACATCAAAGCACACCTCATCAAACCTCCAGTGCTGGTTGCCCCCACAACTCGAAAACCATTTATCTTGTACAGAAGAGCTCTCGACCACTCTTTGGGTGCTCTGCTCGCACAAGAAAACGAAGACGAAAAAGAAGCTGCTCTATTTTACCTTAGCCGGATAATGGTAGGTGCAGAGCATCGCTACTCCCCAGTCGAAAAAGAATGCCTTGCAGTAATGTTCGCTGTACAAAAGCTGCGTCACTATCTGCTGTCGAACACAGTCTACCTAATTTCGAGGATTAACCTCCTAAAGGTCTTTGTCACAAAAGCAGGTTCTCTCAATGCCCGACTGGCAAAATGGTCCATCCTTCTATCACAGTTTGATATTAGGTATGTACCACAAAAAGCAATCAAAGACCAAGCTCTAGCAGACTTCCTCGCAGAGCATCCATTGCCTAAAGATTCTTCACTCAGGGATGATCTCCCAGACGAATTTGTCTATAATGTGGAAACTTCCTTGTCAGACGTTTCCTGGGACATGTACTTTGACGGTGCAACCAGGACAAATGAAAAAGGAAAGCAAATATCGGGAATCGGCATCCTCTTTGTCAATCCCGACAAATACATGATTCCACACGCCTTCTCGCTACTGGAACCATGTTCAAACAATGCAGCTGAGTACCAAGCCCTGATTGTAGGATTGGAACTCGCCCTCGAATCCGGTATCACCACGCTGGAAGCTTTTGGAGACTCTCAACCGGTCGTCAACCAGATGAATCAGAAATATGAAGTCAGGAAGCCTGATTTGCTGCCTTACTATAATAAGGCGCAGTCGCTTCGACAAAAATTCAATATCTGTCACATCACCCACATCCTCAGAGGTGAAAACATCCGTGCAGATGCCCTGGTTGGACTTGCCGCATCCATGGCAATCCAAGAAGGGGAAAACATGCAAGTCACAGTGTGTCAAAGAAGGATTCTCCCTCCTCTCAACACACACCAAGCAGCTGCTGAATGCCACCAAGTGGTTGGAAGTCGGATGTCCGTCCTCAAACCTCCGATTGGCGACTGGAGAGATCCGTTCATTGATTATATCATGTTCAGAATACTACCTGAAGATCCAAAAGAGCTGGTAAGCATCCAAAGACGAGCCCCAAACTTTCATTTGGATATACCTTCAAAAGCACTTTACAAAAAATCCTTCAACGGAGTACTCCTACGCTGCTTATCACAACAAGAGGCTGAGGAGACTCTCAAAGAAGTACATGCTGGTCTTTGTGGAGCCCATCAGACTGGCCCTAAGCTCTACAACCAGATAAAAAGGCTAGGTTATTATTAGCCTACCATGGTAGCTGATGCAATACAATTTGCCAAGCGCTGCCAAAAATGCCAGATTCATGGAGATTATGTCCACATGCCTCCAGAATGGCTACATCCAACAGCAATCTCATGGCCTTTCGAAGCCTGGGGTATGGACATCATAGGTCCTATTTCTCCCCCATCAAGCAAAGGTCATCGCTTCATCTTCGCCGCTACGGATTATTTCTCCAAGTGGTCAGAAGCATTTGCGCTCATCGAAATGAAGACTTCATCAGTCCTTCAGTTCTTGTGCACCAACATTATTTGTCGCTTCGGCATACCTAAAAGATTCGTCCATGATAACGGACCACAATTCCGGGATCACAGATTCTACAGGTTCTGCGACAAGTACAAAATCCAAAGTTGTCCTTCGACTCCATATAATCCAGCAGCGAACGGACTAGCAGAAGCCTTCAACAAGACGCTCTACAAAATTCTCAAGAAAATGGTCTCTAGTCACAAAAGAGACTGGGGTGACAAACTACTAGAAGCTTTGTGGGCCTATCGAACCACCGTTCGAAGACCAACCCATAGCACACCATTCTCTTTGGTCTGTGGATGCGAAGCTGTTGTTCCTTTGGAAGTACAAATTCCTTCCTTAAGGGTATCTTTGCAAAATGACATGACACAAGAAAGCAATGTCAAATTGAGACTCCAAGAGCTGGATAATCTCGATGAAAGAAGACTCGAAGCTCTACAAAACATTGAGTTGTACCAAGCACGCATGGCAAGATCTTTCGACAAAAAGGTCAGGCAACGCGCCTACAAAAAGGGTGACTTGGTTCTTGCAGTAAAAAGACCCATAGTCTTTGCCCACAAATCCAAAGGCAAATTCGAACCAAAATGGGAGGGACCTTTCGTCATCGACAAAGTCTTCTCCAACGGTGCATACGCTCTTCTAAACATGGAAGGAGACAGATGTATGCTACCCATCAACGGCAAGTTCTTGAAGCGATACTACCCGTAAAGACTTCCTCAAACGGGTCAGAGCAATATCTACATGGCTAAAGCGTATTTCCAAGGTACTTGCTCATCAAACCCACCCCTTTTGAAATTTTCATCTTTATGTTGAAGTTTCAAAAAAAAAAAACTATCTCTCAAAACAATGCTTACTTTCATCGTTTCATTGTTCAAAAGAAAAATCAAATCCAAAAATCCAAGTTTAGGAGCCTCTTCCCAGACTTGACCAAAATTTCGATCCTTGAAACCAAAATTCATGGTTTGAAACAAAAATCGGGACTTCGGAATTTTCACCCTAGACCGCCTCGGCTTTTACAACCAAAATGGTTTTAAGTCAAAATTTATGACCTTCGTGTCTTTAAACAAAAATTTTGGTCTTTAGAAACCGCGGGGAAGAGACATTCAGTCGATACTCGCAAAACCCAAAAATCGGAAAAATGCGAACCCCATTCGATACTTCCAAAACCCAAAAATCGCAAGGAAGCGAACCCCATTCGATACTTGCAAATTTCAAAAATCGTGGAAAAGCAACAAACCAGTTGATATCCACAACCCAAATTTCAAAAATCGTGGAGATGCAACATACCAGTTGCTATCCACAACCCAAATTTCAAATGGTTCGAGAAAACCTCAAATTTCAAAAATCGCGGAGAAACAACATCAAGTCAGTACCCGCAAAACCAAAAGTTTTGGGAAAAGCAGGGAAGCGATGCTTAGTCGATATTTGCACCCCAATTCGCGAGGAAGCGACATTCCATCGATACTCGCAAAACCTAACCCGCGAGGAAATGACATTCCATCAATACTCGCAAAACCGAATGAGCAAGGAAGCGACATTCCATCGATACTTGCAAGACCATTCAGCGGGAAGGCGACATTTAGTCGATACCTGCATTTTGAAAACCAAAACTCGAATATAAACGCCAAAATCCGGCTATAAATGCCAAAAACAAAATTTTTTTCGGCTATAAACGCCAAAATCGGCTTTCATGCCAATAAAACAAAACTTGGTTTTCAAAAAACTCGGCTATAAACGCCAAATCCGGCTATAAATGCCAAAATCCGGCTATAAATGCCAAAAACAAAATTTTTCGGCTATAAACGCCAAAATCGGCCTTCATGCCATCTCAAAATCGGCTCTCATGCCACAAACAAAATTTTTGGCTCTCATGCCATCTCAAAATTCGGCTATAAATGCCAAAACAAAACAAAAAAAAATCGGCTATAAACGCCAAAATCTGGCTATAAATGCCAAAATTCGGCTATAAATGCCAAGACAAACAAAATAAAATTCGGCTTCTATGCCATTTTAAAATTCGGCTTTCACGCCATCCAAAAATTTTGGCTCCCATGCCGCAAAACAAATTTTGGCTCTTACGCTACAAAATTAGGCTTTCTCGCCATCCAAATTTTGGTTTTCAAACCATCAAAAACAAGGCTTTGCGCCACAAAATTGACTTTCATGCCCAAAACAATCCTTTGACAAAAGATTTTCACAAAATGACAACCTTTTGATCAAATTCAAAACAAACATTCCCATCAACTTTTACTCAAAATTGTTATCATCAAAAATGATTTAAGTGAAAGGAAAAGGATACAAAATATAGTACCAAAACTGTTCATACATGGAGTTACCAAAAAAAGAAAAAGCAAAAGAGTTTGTTACAACTCAGGAGCTCAATCCTACATGGTCTTCAACCAAAGGTTCAACTCCTCAAGCAGACCCTTGGCCTTAACTTTCAAAGTTTTTAGGCCACGCTTCTTCAAAATGTCCCCATAAAACGCGGCCGAATGCCGTGACCCATCTGCAGCACGAGGAAGTTCTTCCCAGAGGACCTGCCACTGCTCATGCTCCTGAGTCTTCATCTGGACATTACCTTTAGCTTCCTCAACCTGGCGAATGAGAGTCCCCTCCTTGTCACGAGCCTCCACAATGGCGGTCCATTTGGCAGCAGCCTCTTCCTCTAAAAGATCAAGACGTTGCCTAGCCTCAACGACCTCCTTATCAAGGCGGTCCAAGTCTTGCTTCAGCCCCATGATGGATAACTCGGTAACGTTCTTCTCCCGAACGATCTGCCTCCGAGTCTTCGTGACCTCCGTCAGCTCAGCTTTGACTTTGCTGGAAGGTTTTAAGAACATCTCATCAAAGAAGTCACCATCTGGGAAACTCTTGGTTTCAGTCCATTTGTTCCCCAAGGTGATGATCTCCTCAATAAAATCCTTGGCACTTGCAATGTCCAGACCGACTTCTTTGCTATCAGCGAGGATGTCCTGCACATGCTTGATCATGCCAAAACCAGCTTCCAAATGACCTGAAGAAAGAGTCTCAACCCATGAGCTCAAGACAGTCTTCAACACCTTCCTTGCATACTGAAGGTGCGGTGCAGATGAGGATTCGCCATGCTCTAGTGCCCGACTGCCCACGTCATGCTCCATTGGAAGAGTAATCAATAAACTCTTTCCAACGGAAGAAGCTGACTCATTGAAAGTGGAAGAAGCCCCTACTTCTGCATCAGCCGCAGGTATCCCTTGTTCTGGCTCTGAGGAAGACGGAGGAATCTCTCCTGCTGCTTCACAATCTGTCAAAGAAAAAAAGAAAAAGACAAAAAGGTATGAATATAATCTTGTCAAAAATATATCAAGATTATTATTGCAAGTATACCTGCTTCGACGACCGGCGGAGAACTCTCTGCCTCTTTGAGCTCATCCGAAGCATCGTCAAAAGTTGCGTCCATGGATGGCTCGAAATCGTCGGATCCTTAAACGGGCAGATAAAAGTGATTCGTGAACGGCTGTCCCTCTAGCCAAACGAATCATAAAGGGATCGTCGTCCTGTGCAACTCCCAAACAATGGAAGCCAGGACAGTGGTATACATACCACGAATAGAAGATGTGGGCAGAAAATACCCTGTTCATGGGAAGCCCAAGCCGAACCAGGAAAGCAGCAGCCTGCAGTTCGGTACACAAATAGAAGTAAAGAGCAGGTACCAAAGCCAGCCGCTCTCCAGACGCCATCTGACAAGCCGGAAAAATACAGTGCGGCCTGATGTGCGTTCCATCTCCTCCAGGAAAAACAGCCTCACCCAGCCAGTAAGTGAGGTAAACACGAGATCTCTCTGCAACGCAATGTCAGGACAAATGGCATCCGTGCTTGCAAAGAACTTCTTCAAATCTTCTCGCATAGCAGCGATCTTCTTCAAACTTGATGCTTTAGCCCTAACATCCTGGGCCATGCCATTAGAAGAATCCCCGCTGTCAAAAAAGTTGGAGCTGCAACTCCTCCAACTGCTGCATCTAACTTTCGTGCCCTCCTCCTTCAAAATATCGTAGAAGGCGACGAGCTGAAAGTACACAAGCCTAAACTCCTCAGAGTGCTCCTCAAGGACACTGTCAATAGGCATAAACTCCTCATAGAGTTTGCCGAGGATAGGGAATCCGGTGATGGCGCTCAGCTCCTTCAAAGAAAAACCAATCTCACCATTCATCACAATGAAGGTGTTGGTTTGTGGGAGGAATAACTCCAGCATGGCCATGAAAGCCTCATAGGAGAAAACGACGGTTTGCCGAAAAGCGCGAACCGCGTCAAAAATCTCGGCCTCCCGAAGAACGGCCTCACCAATCCTCAGGGTATGATCAGTCCATGACTCCCAGCTCGAGTCATCACTGAAACGGCCACGAAGTCGAAAAGGCTTCACCCAATTGCTGCCGTCACCCCGAAAAACACCAAGGCCCACCGGTCTCAAATCAATCGATGGATGATCAGAACCTTGGTAGCCACTGGCTGGCATCAACACGTCCATACGGACAAGTGGTTTCTCTGTAAAACCGGAAGGTCCACCAACAAAAACCTCGGTCTTGATCACACTGGTCCTCTTCACCCAACTCGGAGGATCTTCCCTCTTAGGGCACGTGGGAGAAAGGCTCAGGATCGAGATGGTCCGATCAAAAGACGACCGGGTAGAAATAGTTCTCTCCTCACCATCTGCTATGTAAGAGAACTGAAAACATCTCCTTTGGTATGTCAAGTCGTCGGGGACTGCATCACCGAAGAAGAAGGTAGGCTTGAGCACAACGCTCTGATCGTCCGTAACCCAGGGACGACCGCTTACCATGATCTTATAGAACTCCTCATCTTTGAGAGCGATCAATCGCTGTCTCATCTCATCACGATTGAGGGAATCGCATTCTTCCAAGTTTTTCTCCACAAACTGGATCTTCTCCCGAGCCTGCTGAACGGCCGCATTGGAAGATCTAGCAAACCGACGAAGCGCGTCAGTGACAGGACCTTTACCCTTGTTTGTTCTAGAAGAACTGCCTGCAAAAGATGGAAGAGAAAAGATCAATCAACATCAAAATGACAGAATTTTGCTACAAAAATTCTAGCAAAATTTTGACATGGTTTCGGGGCAATTCCAAAGAAAAGGAAAATACTCCGAAAAAGACAGGAAGCCTGAAAATGAGCTCAACATCGCTGCGAGCTCATAGTCAGTGGAGAATTCTCAAAGAAGGCTTGAACTCAACATTGCTACGAGAACAAGCCAATCTCATCAAACTTCAGCAAAATCTGGAAAAGAGCTCAACATTGTTGCGAGCTTCAGAATCCAAAAATTGCAAAACTTCCTCAAAATCCAGTAAGGCCGAGAAAGAGCTCAACATCGCTGGGAGCTCAAAATCCCGATACTTGCAAAAGATTTTCAGGTATGCATCATCATACTTCCAAATCTATTTACCAAAACTCATGCATCAAAAAATATCATCATACATTAAATGCTAGGAAAACCTTGACCAAAGTTTGACCAATTCCAACCCAATTTAGTCAAAACCAATCAAACTTTGTCCAAGTCAAAAATCATGTTGGCTTGACCTAGAGACTCTAGCCTTCTATTTTGATGCATCAAACAAAAAATGCATACATATTGAAATTGCATAGCCTCATTATCATAGTGAGCAAACAAGGAAAAAGAAAAAGAAAGAGAGGAAAAAATCTCAGCAAAAAAAAAAAAAAAAAATTTGGCCCACAGGCCGTGGCCCACTGCCACGTGGCAGTACGGTCAGGTCCGTACGGACCTGTCCGTACAGCCAGAGAAAAAAAAAACAAACAGAAAAAAAAAGGAGAGAAAAGAAAGACGCTGAAAAAAAAAAGAGAAATCGGCGTGGGAAAAAAAAACAGAAAAAAAAAAGAGAGTACACGGTTTTAAAAAAAAAACAGAAGAGAAAACCATGAAAAGAAAAAAAAATGAGAAAAGAAAGAAAGAAAAAAAGAGAATCACGAAAAAAAAAAAAAAAAGAAAAACGTGTATGAAAAGAAAAGAAAAGGAAAAAAAAAGAGAAGAAGAAAGAAAAGAAAAGAAAAAGAAGAAAAAGATGATGAAGAAGCTACTTCTACAATGGAGATTCTTGACGAGAAAGAAAACTTTACTTCTACAATGGAGATTCTTGACGAGAAAGAAAACTTACTTGAAGCCATTGATGGAGAAGAAGAAGAAAAGCTTGGAGATCCTTGAAGAAGAGAAAGCACTTCTTGTCTTGGGGAGCACTCTTGAAGATTTCTTGCAAAAAAGAAAGTAATGGAGCAAAAGCACCAACCCTCTTTGCTTTTATAAGAAGAGAGCAAGCCAAAAGAGGAAACAAAGAGAAAGAAAGGAGGTAAGTGCTAAAATTTAGCTACTTTCCCAAAGAGAAATATATTTTGAGAGAATCTTTCCACAAAAAGAAAACTTGAGAAATTCTCTCCAAGTAAAGATAATTTTAGATATTCTCTACACAAAAGAGATATTTTTAGATATTCTTTACAAATATGACACCATATGAGATCTAGGCCATCTCCAAAGCCTAAGGTCCCATGGGTTAGCCCATATGAGCCAGGTTTGACCACCTAGGCACTAAAAGTGGCTTTTAGTCAAAATATTCCCCTTACCAAGAGCAAAAAAAAGAAAAGAGCAAAAAAAGCCCCATGCCTCTTTTGAGTTGATGGGACCATTCAAAAAAAAAAAAAACAAAAAAAAAAAAGAAAGTCTCATGAGTTTCCAAAAACCAAACCATCCAACCTCATGAACCAAATTGAGCCAAAATCTTGAAATTGACATTTCACAAAACCAAAATCCGGTCCCCTAGCTCGCCACATACAGCTTGTTAGGTCACAAGACCAAAACCAAAATCAAAATCCAAAACCAACAAACCAAATCTGAACCCCTAACTTGCCACATACAGCTTGTTGGGTCACAAGGTCAAAATCAAAATCAAACCCCGACCCTCTAACCTGCCACATACAGCTTGTTAGGTCACAAGGTCAAAAACCAAAATCCAAAACCCAAAATCCAAATACCCCATGTCATTTTCAAAACTTTGCCTTGAGATGGTACGTGATCCCTCTCACTACCATAAAATTCCCCCGGAAACTCAGAAGGCTATTCAAAAAAAAAAAAAAAAAAATTTGCTCAAGACTCTTGGTCAAGTTGGAATCTTTCCTCCAAGTTTCTCATCGAGGCACATCGACTCCAAAAAGCTACTCGTCGCTGTACCTCGAGGGGGCATTTGTTGACACCAAAAAAGTCAATATGTCTCCTCAACATCGAGAAGCCTCCTGAAGCTGCATCCTGCTAAAAGTAGGCAAGGCTACTTCAAGTATCAGATTTTATCAGAATCAGACAGAAACTGAGAGGTCCTTCAAGACAGCTAAAAGAGGGGTACACCTGAGGTTTCGGGCCATTCCGACATCGTTTGGCCTAACTTCACTGCTCCGACAGCTAAACAAGCGCTCCCGGCGGCAACATCATCAAAGATACCAAAACTTTGATCAAAGCCTACGGATGACTCCAAAATGTCTCCAAAGGGCTCCATGCCAAATTTCAAGTCAAACCGACAACGTTTGACCCTCCATCAATGCTCGAGCAGCAAAATCAAGCCTCCTGGTGGCGGCAACCACCGAAGCCATCACTCATCAAACAAAATACATGAGTGGCTTCAACATGCTTCCAAAAGGCTGCACGTCAAATTTCAGGCCATTCCGACAACGTTTGACCAGGTTTCAATGCTCCGAGAGGAAATCAAGCCTACTGGTGGGGGAGCAACCCGGGACCATGACATCCAAAACAGAGCCCATGGAACGTTTCAAAATGACTCCAATAGGCTCCCCGTCAAATTTCAAGTCAATTGGACATCGTTTGACCACATATCAAAGCTCGGCATTTTCCCCGCAGCAAAATCAAGTGAAGCATCGATGGGACCCCAAACGGCTTCAAAACTCAAATAAAAGCCCATGGTTGGTCCTATCCACTACTCAAGAAGCTTCACCTCAATTTTCAGGTCATTCCGACATCGTTTGACCTAGTTTCGACGCTTAACGGAAAATCGGCTACAAAGTCTTCGGCTTTCCCGAAAAATAGGAAACTTTGTGCTCCGATTTCGCGAGGGTTCTCTTCAAGATTTCTCCAAGAAAATCAAGTCAATAATTGAGGAAAAATGTCAAGAAAAATACAGAAAAAAAAAGGAACGAAAAAGACGAAAAAACGGCCGAAAACGACGCTCGGCGACCCTGGGTGCATGGTCGCCCGGCGACCCTGGAAATCCGGGTCGCCGGATTTTGCACCAAAGTGCCCATTTTCCGATTCTTTTCGCGTTTCGGGTGTTCCGGCCTCTGTGATTTTCGGAAAATGCAATGTTTGATTCTTGAAAACGACTGATCTTCGTCGACATCTCGGATCCGCCGTCAAAAGCATGAAATCATCACCGATTGCCTCAAGATCGCCAACCGGCTGACCAAGAAAGTGCACTTTCTGTCCGACCGATCGTGAAATCGACAAGACAGACGTCACCGGCCCGCCAACATCAATCAATGTCTGAAATTGCATCGCAATCCAACATCAAATAATGCGTGGATCCACCCGTGATGATCGCAAGAAGAATCTCAAAAGGCGCAGCACGGCCCGCGACTCTTCACATGCCTTGGCAACCACTTAATGTTGTTAATTGACCCATTAAAGCAGTCATTAACTCATTATTTTGGACGGCCCAATCAGAACCAAGCATTTGAGAGTTACAAATCCAAGCAATCATGGCATTAAACCCATGAAACTCCCATCATCATGAAGCATAAAGGTGATTAAATGCCCACTACCTTCATCGGCCAATCACAAGCCTTGAAAAAGGAGTTACAAATCGATTTGTAACTCCTCATCAATTCTTTCATCATGGCCATCAATGCCAATGAACACCTCATGGCTACCAAAAGCCTATAAAAGGAGGTCCATTCCAAGAAGAAAGCATGATGAAAAGAGATCCCAAGTGCAAGCTCTGAAAAACCAGAAAATCCAAGAGAGAGACAAAGTCCTGCTACTTTGCTCCCGGAAGCACCACAAGGTGATCAACGTCCCTTGGGGGGCCCCCCCCCCCTAAGGTCACCTCCTTCTCCAACATGGCCTAAACGCGGCTTTTCAGCTCGTTTACTTGGTTTTTCATTGGATATAGGACCTTCTCTTGGTCCTTGTCCTTTAAAAAACTGAGGTTAGGAGCCAAGCCAAAGAATCAAAGCATCACATGTTCTCATTTGAAGGACGATGGCGAAGCCCATACATGACTTGCGACCGTCGATCTCAACGTGTCCCCACAATCTCCTGAGAAGTTAGATCCCTTTTCTTCCTTTTCTATTGTAGTTTGCATTTCTTAAAGAGACAAAAAGAAATCACAATTCTTGTCTTTCATATTTGATGAGTTTTGTAAAAACGCCTTTCATGGCAAAATCGCCTTTCACGGCAAACAAACAAAAACGCCTCTTACGACATTCTAAAAACTTGTCTCTTTTCTTAATATTTATGCAATTTGAAAAGTTAGAAAAAAGGATTGATTTCCTTTCCACTTGTGAAGGTGAATCTCCGGATTATCATTATTCCAAATTCCAAGTAGAAAGTAAATCTGGCATACCCGTACAAAAATGTTGATGCCCGAGATCTTTCCTCCTCCGCCGAGACCCAGGTCAGCCCCCGGGGTGCGGAGGGAGAGGACGGAAGATTCTCCTTTTTTTTCGGGTCCATCAGTTTAGTCCACAATAAATTATCTATGAGATCCCTTCTTTATTATTTATAATTCTTATCGGTCTCACTTTACCCTATGATTAGTCTTAAAACTAATATAGGGAGTATCTATACTCATGAGGAGTGCTCCAAGTTTACGCAAAATCCAAAATCCACTTTGATTGGCCAAATTTTTTCTTAGAATTCATGTTTGGCCAGTATCAGGTTCGCTCAAGCGGAGCAGACTTAAACAGACAGGGGATTCGCTCGAGCGGACTTCCAGTTCGCTCGAGCAGACTCCTACAAAATACAGTTCGCCTCAGACAGAAACTCCATCGCTCGAGCGCACATAATGTTCACTCGAGCGGACCCTTTTTGCATCAGACAATAACTAGTTCGCTCGAGCGGACCCATGGTTCACTCGAGCGAACTGTTCAGAATTCCAATCCGGAATTCTGAACATTTACTCTTCTCTTCCATTCAACCACCACCTGCATACACATTTAAGGACCTCCTATCATCTCCTCATTCATCATTTAAACACAAATAACACTTTTATTCCATCATTAAGACATCATTAAATCCATAGAACTCAAACAAATCCATAAAATCTCATTTCTAAAACAAAAAAGGTTTTTAAAACCCAACTCTTCCAACTCATAGCTCAATAAAACTTGTAGACTAGCATTTTGAATCATAAATGAGCATTATACTTGCCTCTTGAAGTCTATTAGCAAGAATCCTCACTTAACTTGACTTTGAGATGAGAAATCCCCAATGTCAAACCCTATTTCCATAAAAGCATGAGAAACACAATCCTATGAGCTATTTGTGCTAGAAACCATACTCATTCACTCATTACAACTTGGAAACTCATTAAAATGATTAACTACTTACTTGTAGTTCCAAGAGAAGGGATTCTTGAGCTCTTCTTCAAGTTCCAATCACTCCAATGGAAAACAAACTAAGGAAGAAGATGAAGAAGATGAGCTTCTTCAAAACCCACTTGGAAACAATCCAAATCTCTCTCTCTCTCTCTCTCTCTCTCTCTCTCTCTCTCTCTCTCTTGATGAAGAAAAGTGGAAGGAAGAAGAAGGAAGAAGAAATGGGGGGTGTCTAGGGTTTCTCTGCAATGGACTTGGATGGAATGAACTAAAAGGGTTCATCTTAAGCCTTATAAGGGGCTTTTTGCAACTAAGCCCACTCCTTCTTTCCTATTCTCCATTTAAGTCAAATGAAGGCCCACTTGGCCAACTCCTAGTCTAATGACCTCAAGCCAATTACGGAAGTTAACGTACTCATCGAGATATGCGTGTTGGTATCAAGAGTTTCCGTATTCGACAAAATACGTATAAATCCGTATTTACGAAAAAGGTCTTGTTTCTTTTGTTTAGGTCTAAATCTCATTCAATCCATTTAACACCCTTCATTATCATTTCATTAGACTTAATTCAATCATTTGAGACTAATTTTTCTCCCTTTGGTCTTTGACCTTCATTAACTCAATTATTCGTGCTTAATTAGCACTAATCCTAATTAATTAGCCTTAATCGTGATTAGTTCGGGTCAGGGTGTAACAAGAATTAATGTCAAAGAAAAGTGATAAATCTCCGGAAAGGAATTCTTCACCTCTAGGCAAAATACTAAACGCGTACATTGCGCCATGATCTTAATGATGAGCACTATGGATTGGTCTAAACTTTGTCACGCCGCGAAATCAATGTCCTTTATCATAAAAGAGTTTTCTCACATCTCCCTTGTCAGTCACTCGGGTCCTTTGCAAATACCATAAGTCAAGAGAGAGGACCAAAAATCCTTTTATAAATAACCCTAAAGAAATTTCTTCCTATCAAATAAATCCAATACAAGTTATTTCCTTAATTCCCTCAAAGATTACCCAAACAAGAGTCCTGATAGATTGGGCTTTCTTAAATTGAACCCAATTAAGATTTGTTAAAATCAAAACTAAAGGGAAAAGGCCTATCAATTGACGAGTGGGATCATATAATTATTAGATATGTGTTAATGGGGACCACTAACGTCTAACATAGGCTTCTCATTGCTCTATCTAGTGAGCATTGGACACACAACATTTTCCTATCTTGCAGTTTAAACTTAAACATCATAGAAATTTGTCCTCCCTCATTTTCTCCTCTTGTCAACCAAATGCTGGATGAATTTGATCTTCCCACATTTGATGTTCTTGGAGCATGTCCTTCATCCTCTTCAGGGACTAGTGGATCTGAGGAGAACAATACATGGAAGCTGGAACCATCTCTTCAACCTTCTCAAAACTGGGCAAGATTGGCTAATCAGACTTTCTCATGCTTGGAGTGTGTTAGATATTATATGTTGGCAATTTCTCTTAGTTAGAACAAAACTCTTTATTTCAGTCCTACTTGAGTTGTATTTTCTAATTCTTTTAGATAAGGACTGTGAAGGAACTCCATTGTTGTGAAAGACTTCTGTTGGGTACATGTGATCAGCTTTAAAGACTCCTTCTTGCACTTGAAGATCCCCTGCAGAGTCCTCCTGGACTGTTATTGCGAAATTTACTGTGTGTGTCTAGAACCTGGTCTCGCTATAGCGAGACTAAGGCTCGCTATAGCGAACCATTATTCTGGCTCTCCCAGGGACTGAGCTCGCTATAGCGAGATGTCGTGTCCAGAACAGCTTAGGACTCTGTCAAGCTGAAGTTCTCTACTTCTTTAAGAAGTTCTTCCTTCTTTCAGTGAGTCTCCTGCACGAATCAAAAACCCCTTGCATCCTCTATAAAGGGGACTGGAGAGCTATCACCATGTGTGCATCAAGTTTTATTCTCTCTCTCAAGTCTTGCAAGGCAGTCTGCGCTGAAGTTCTGGTTCTTATTCTTCTTCTCTCAATCTCCTTGAAGGGGCATTCAAGGAGGGTTTCAAGTTAGCACGTGAAAGGTGAACGGCGGGTCGTCGGCGATTACTTCACAGTCCTTTTAGGTTGAGTTTCAATCGGGTCAAGTCCTGTGAGTTCTTTGTAATCTTCATTCTCATAATGCATTGCTTTCTGTGGCTTTTGCCACCCGTGGTTTTTTCCCGAGAAGGGTTTTCCACGTAAATCTCTGTGTCTCTCTTTGTGTGGTGATTGTTTATATTTGTTTAGCATAATTTCTTTTTGAATTGCATATAATAATCTGAGATAGGACCTTAGCCTGTGTTAAGGCTTAAATAGAAGGTTGGTTTTAAAACCTTCAGAGTGTTAGTCTCAAATCGATCAAACAACCCAGCTGAAGAAAAAATAGCCAAAACCATTTAAACCGCAGTAGACCGATGGCGGCTTGGACGGGCTGGACGGTAACTTAGCTTAGGTTCCCAATCACTAATTTGCATCAATCAAATCAGGAGTCTAATCTCCTCTTTGTTGGTTTTCTATTAAAAGGAATATTCACATTTGAAACTTCCACCACTTCTAGAAATATAAATATTAAAACGTTGGAAAATTCAATTACATGAAACAAATTGGAGGCAGATAATGAAATGGTTTGGCCAAATTGAGTTTGCCTAGTCAACGGATTGGACCTCATTATCACAAACAGAAGAGATTTTGTTTATAAAATGATCTATGAAGTTTATATCTATGAAACTTGCTATAGTACCTTGATGCATGCCATTCATTGAATCAAATTGGAAAGAGAAAAAAATTGATGTGCATGATCTACTACTTGGATGTATTCAATTCAACTATAATCATGTAAGCATCTTTTCATAGAATTCCACAACCCATGCAGGCATGATATATACTATGCATGCACTAAGACAAAGTGGGGGCATGGATCTAAAATGTAATTAGTTCACACAACCTCAAGTTATTTAAGAACAAGGTTGACAGTCTTTTCTGCCTTCCATGCCTGGCATTTATTAAGGAAACCACCTTGGTTGAACATTGAATAGGGATGAAAGTGGGTCGGGCCGAGCCGGGCTTTGAGAAGCCCTAGGCTC
This sequence comes from Umbellularia californica, assembly GCA_028538565.1. Lineage (NCBI taxonomy): Eukaryota > Viridiplantae > Streptophyta > Magnoliopsida > Laurales > Lauraceae > Umbellularia > Umbellularia californica. The sequence continues at coordinate 77,538,055 of JAPQWN010000002.1, read as the reverse complement.
GGCCCTATTATTTTTCAGTAGGCCCTAGCTCGGCCCGAGCTCGAGAGGGCCTCAAAAATCCCGGCTCGGGCTCGGCTCTTATTAAGTTATGAGGCCCTAGGGCCGGCCCTTTGAGCCCGGCTCTATTGAGGCCCTAGGCACGGCTTATGAGCCCAGCACGTTTTATAATGATATAGCACTAGCTGAAAGAAAATATTTTTAGGAAAAAAAATCGTGTCGGAATTCAAAGAAATCTGCATATGCAAACCAGAACAAAAAATGGTCAAATGCATGCATTCATCCCATATTCACATTCCCATAATTTGGATTGCAGCAATAAAATTAACTAAAATAAGAAAGACTCCATAAAAGCAAACGGAGCCCAGTTCCAACACTCCATAATAGTTCAATATTAATGTAGATGAGCATTATCAAACTCCAACAATAATACAAATCAAATTAAACTCCAATAGCATCAAAGAATAAAATAAAGTATTCGGCTAGCATCATAAAATAAAGGTTTAGGGTTTATGGTTTGTGGATTATTTAGTGCTTAGGGTTTAGGGATTATTTATATTGGATTAAAATTAGGGTTTAAGGTTTAGTGCTTAGGTTTAGGGTTTATGGATTATTTAGTGCTTAGGGTTTAGTGTTTAGGGTTTAGGGATTATCTATATTGGATTAAAACTAAGGTTTAGGATTTATGGATTATGGTATATCATATATGTATTATATACTGTATAGTGTACATATATATATATATATATAATATGTATTAATATATGTAGGCCCTAGGGCTTACGAGCCGGACTTCATCAAGCCCGAGCTCGGCTCTTTTAAGAAAACGGGCATCCTATTAGCCGCGGACTGCTCGGTCCCCTTTCACCCCAAACATTGAATGAGATTCATTGAGTCGTCAGAAAGCATGTGAGAGACCTTCTCTCCCCAAGGCAAAATAAAATGGGAACCACCCTCCGTACCATTTTTAGGATGCCACAAGTACACGACGTGATTTCCACAACTTGAAATGGAATATTACTTTGAAAAAGTCTACTTGTCCCGGGACTCTTGTCCCGGGACTGGCCCGACTCCACATAAAAGGGCATTTTGGTCATTTTCAAATGACCAAAATGCCCTTTTATGTGGAGTCGGGCCAGTCCCGGGACAAGTAGCAGGGCTCTATTACTTTTCATATACGGCTCCCTTGCTACGACTCACAATCTCTACTACACAAATTTCATGTAGGTCACGTGGGCAATATACATTCCCCCTGGATTTTATGTATGCATAGGGTAGTTTTCACAAGAAAGGCCTCTCACAATTGAATCCTTCGAAGTGGTGAAAATGGAAGCTCCAAATGAGAAGTGACTACAGTTTTTTATGCATATACTATAAGATATGATGCTTGAACTTGAGGTGATAGGTCATGATTAAATGGGGTTGATATTTTGTACCCCTTAAAAAATTCAAAATTGAGATATTTTCATTAGAACTTCTCTCATGTTGAGGTTAGAATGGCAATGAATTATGGACCCGCTGGACTAGAGGTGGTATTGTGGTGGTTTTCCTTCAAATTTGGGCCTGTTGTAAATTTATAGATTGTGGCCAATTAGGCCTTGAGCCGCCCAACCCTATTTATAACTATTTTAAACATTTTTTTTAGCAAAGAAAAAAAAACTGCTTTATACATTTTCTACGAGTGTTGGTAAAAAAATCTTTTGTGATGAGTAAGTGAAATATATTATTTGAAAGAGTTCGAGGAAGGGGACTTTGTAAGAGTTTTTAGTTGGCTAATTCACTGGATTATGGACGAAACTGGATTTCTTTAAGTTGTAAATTTTATTTAGAAAAGGACTGCTCAAAATTTGTTGCAAAGAAAGAAAGACAGTCATTTTGGGATTTGACAGAGTTCACTCAAGCGAACTCATTTTCACTCGAGCGAACCCTTCACAGAGAACACTTTGCTCAACCTTGTCCAAATCTCCGTTCGAGCCATCAGCATTCTGTGCTGAACGTCTGAAGACAGAAACCAGTTCGTTCGAGCGAACTCTATGTCTGCTTGAGCGAACCTGAGAAAGTTTAATTGGATCCGGAAACCTCTTCCCAATTTCTCTCAAGGAACTTCTCCTATCCTAATTCCATCATAAGTCTTAAGACACGAGTTTAGGCTTATTTATAGTCATTCTCTCTCTCTCTTCCAAAGGCATCTCTGTGATCGAGAATACATCGTCGGTGAAGATTTTGAAAGATCCATTCATTCCCTCCCAAGGCTTCAAGTCTGCTGCGATGAAGATCAAGCATTGGGATCGATTTCATCTAGTTCTTTTGAAGGCAGTTTGCTTAAGCACGGTAAAGATTAACGACAGGTTGTCGACAAGATCAAAAGCAGTGCTTAGGTTGAGTCAACAACTGGGAAAGGGTTGTAAGTAATTTTGTAATCTTTGTTTTTCATATAGTGCTTGGTTGTTTGTTGACCTAGACGGTAAAGCCCGTGGTTATTTCCCGAGTATGGTTTTCCACATACAAAACAATTGTCCTTCTCTCTTTGTGGTTTAATTTTAATTTGGATTAGGTCTAATTATTAGTTTAAACACGTGTGATTGATATATAATAGAGATTTGGTAATTGGGATCTCTGCCTGTGTTAAGGTAGGAATTTTCAGACCTGAGTGTTAATCTTCCTACTCAAAATAGAAAATATATAATGTAATTTTCATTATAAACTTTAAAATAAAACACTCTAGTATTAAACCGGACCTTACCTTATATCTGTCGTAGGACAGGCATAATATCTCAACTTATATATAAATACATCACAGGTTAGGTTCAGTACGAGATGGGTTAGGTCTTAGGTTGGATAACGGTTTAGCACGCACATTACCAAACTCAATCAATTGCCATTTTGATACAGCGGGCCGCAAAATCTTCAATCCTTTGTCCAATCCTTTGATACATAAAAGTGAATGAGTGTCAAAATTTTCACAATCAATTAGGGCACTTGCAGATGAGCATAATCCGGTTGGTAGATTTTGGAGGATAAGGCAATAGTGTTTGACGGATTAGATCAATTGGGGGAAGGCCATGTGGGCTCTATAGTTTTTGACGGATTAACACATCACCTTCGCATTAAAAACCAGTATTGGAGATAGCCTGATTGATGCATACAGCCAATTTTGTGCTGAATTCTAAAATCTTTTTTGATGGTGAAAATACAAAACACCCTTTTTGAACAACTTTAGTTGCTAAAATGAATTACTTCTTGTAGCAAAGAAAAGAAAATCAACTCATTACTCAAATTCATGAGCATATGCCCAAAAGGAGCTCCCTTCTTTCTCTCTTCTTGCTCCATTTTCCCATGTAGATGTAGATTTTTTCAGCTCGAGTAGTTGGGTTCAACCACAAGGCAAACTCTTGCCACGTTCCATCAGCCATCACCCCCTGCAGAAAGAAATTTAAAAAAAAAAAAAAAAAATCTCATGTACTTTCATTTCATTGATTGCAAAGGACAGGAACACTGAAAGATACATGCCGCAGTACGGTCAAAAGGAAGATGCCCCGCCCACTAACAAAATAGACAAAAAAATGAGCCTGACTCCATGCCGCAGTACGGTCAAAAGTAAGATGCCCCGCCCACTAACAAAATAGACAAAAAAATGAGCCTGCCTCCACCCACAAATAGGAGTTCTCTTCCTCTGAGCTGGGGGCAGGACACAGACAATGTCTGAGTGTCAAACTCTATAGATCATTGTCAGAGTGCTAACCACTAAATTGATCACGTTGGAAGCACACTAATAAAATTAGAAAAAGAAAAAAGGATAATATAGTGGGGGTGGTAAGAAGTAAGAACATTGGCTACTATGAAGACAATTTCTTTTTACTTGGCTCAAAGACTGCAGGACAGCCCAGCATAAGTAAATATGTAGGAAAAATTAAGGTGTTTTTAGTTTATTTATTTATTCCTTCAACACATGATCAAATCTGACCCAAGGACATGACACTGGAGTGCAGTGAAACTTGGCTTAGTGACTCTTGAGGAGCTTAGACTTGATCGCTCCATTGGTAGATTTAGAACAATGCACTCAAAATCAATTACCCTCCCCTGCAAAGGATTTGGAAATTCATTTGGGCATTAGATCTCTTATTTGACAATAAAAAAAAAAAAAAAAGAGTATTTGATTGTGTTTGTTAGGGTTTGGATTAGGACTCTGGGACTTTGGATTTGTAACCAGGATTTAGAAATTAAGGATTTGGAATTAGATACTCTCTTGAATCGTCAAGACCTGATAATAAATTTTAAAGTGACAATAAATCTATCCACAAATTAACAAACTCCAACAGGTAGCATCCCACGAAAAATTCTATGTTTTAAGAAAGAATTAAGTAAATTTTTGCAAATTTATGATAGATATATAAGAACCCATTTTCTTGCAAGATCTCTTTTTTTCCAAAAATGCAAAGTTTTTTCTAATAAAAAATGAAGATAGACACCTCCATCATGTTTCTTATTGGAAGATGTAGGGGAAGTATGGAAGATTGAGTCAAATATTGGTGGGGAAAGAGAGAGAGGGAGAGAGAGAGAGAGAGAGAGCAAAGCAGAGCCGGCGATGGGGAAAAAGCTAGCGGAGGATTTAAAAAAAAAGGAAGAGAAGAAAGTTTGTGGAGAAGAAAGAAGGAAGAAGAAGAAAGTTTGTGAAGGAGAGACGAGGAAAAAGAAGAAAGCTTGTGGAGGAGAGGAGAGGAGGAAGAAGAAGAAAATAAGGAAGCTTGTGACAGAGAAAAAGAGGAGGAAGAAGAAAGGAGGAAAGCTTGTGGAGTAAAAGGGAGGAAGAACAAGAAGAAAAGAGGAAAAAGAGTTTTGGGTGGGTTTGAGAGAACATGTGAGCTGGGATATCCCTGTTCAGGAATCCTTTTTTTTTTTTTTTTTAAATAACTAAAATGGGCCCCTGTGACCACTGCGATGGATAAATATATTTTAAGACCTTTTTGGTCTCCACTAAATCTAAAAGGATTTTTTCGATAAAATCCTCTTGTTATAATTTTAAAAGTAAATTATTCTTCTCTCCTCTATTATCTCTTCTAACTATCCACTTCTTATCCCATGCAACAACTATTTTTTCTCATATAACTAGCTATGTGTATTCCCCACTTATTCTCTTTTGTTTTCTGTAAAACACTTATATGTCCACATCTCCTGTTCCTTATATATTCTCCCATTTTTTTTCTACCTCACGTTCTGTATTCCCTTTCTACGCTACTTACTCTCAATTGCGAAAATATGTTTTGTCATATAATCTCTTCTTTCATTTTCTTTCTAAATATTTACTGTTGTGCATTGTATTTGGACTGCCATTCAAGTCAATGCTTAATATTTGAGTTGCATTGTATGGACAAATTTGTGCTAAGCACGAGTTACCGTGCTAGTAATATGATAATTAAAGAGGTGAAGGGTGAAAGAAACAAGGCGAAGGCGGTGAAGAATATACGGTTAAGATGGAGATGGAAGCTTGACTTTCCTACCTGAATAAGTTTCGTATCTTTCATGTAGTGTGTAATAAGCAAATACGATGCATTTTTTTTCCGGTATGCAGCTATAAGGGGTTGTGACCCTGCCCTCAGACAAGGGCAGCATACCTTAGATGAGGTGATAGAGCACTCAGGTGAGGAAAGCTGACATGCACATGGTGAAAGGCAGAGTTTTGGTTGCACTTCTTTCCCACCTTTACCAAACTGCGTTTAGTATATGTGCACAAGTGTGTGTATCCCTTCGTTTTTATTGAAATTTATTTGTGCTCTTTACATTTTATAGGAGCCTGGTTGTCACGACCCGGGCCCAAGATCCGATTACTTCGGACAGACCCCGAGTCGCGAGATCATACTTACTCCCATAAATCCTAAATTAACCGAAGTTAAGACGAGACTCACAAGGGATATCAAATCACAATACCTGCCAATGTACAATTTGCGGAATATACATACATACATTGACGACAATTAACTTTACATCAAAAGTAAAGTCCACACATACAAAATGACAGTCCAATAAAGTCCACCACTGCACATTTAAAATACAATGCATGTGGCATCAATATATACAACTTAAAACTATCTATTACAAAAGTATTTATCAAAATATTCAAGTTCGATCGTCCTCCGACCTATGCCCACTCCGCTAAACCTCCTGGAGGTATCGGATGGGCCTCCTCCGCAAGCGGCGCGGCCTCGGCAGGACCGGCACGGGAAATTGGGCCTGTAATGCCATCAATAACACTATGAACACGACGGTTCAGCAATGCATAAACAATCTATGATAAATCATGCTACGTATGTTCACTTCTCAATGCAATAACTCTATAATTAAATCTAGAACATTACAAAATCCTGTACAGTGCAGATAACCAATAAGCAATGACTAATTTCAACTACAATAGTAGTACTATCATTACTCAATACAGTTCCTTCCCAGAGGAAGTGTTATTCAGTTCATTTCATTCAGTGTTCATTTCCTTTCATTCATTTCGTTCATTTCCTTTCATTTCATTCATTTCGTTCGTTTCATTCATTAAGTGGCTTATGGGACTCTTCAGTCTAATGTATTTCACTTTTCAGTCCAATGTATTTCACTTTTCATTACATGGCTTATCAATTCATTGACTTTTCAGTCTAAGTGTGGGATCTACCAGTGTCTTGATCAGAGATCACTGGCATCACCACGGAGCTCCGGAACACCCCAATCATCTGCTGCAGCAGGAATTATTCATTGCATTGCTACCTCTAGTAACTGTTCATTAATTCATTATATGAGTAATCATTACGTTGCATTTAGTCAACAATGTCACATACGGGTTAGAACTCCCTATTTATGTCCGTTTCTACCGAACTTTCTTTCACATTTTGACAACTAATTAGGTGAGAATATTGGTTACCAAATGCACGTGTTATTATCGATGGACATCACATTTATATGTTTAAGGTATGCATTTAGTTCCCAAATTTTTCACCCACGATTTCAAAATCCACTGGACTCAATCTGAGTCCCCCGATCGATCTGACCGGCGGCTAGCCGAAATGCAGTCGGCGGCTAGCCGGAATGTGACTGGCGGCTAGCCGAAATTTCAATTTCGGCTAACCGCCATTTCGCGGTTAGCTCACGGTCAGCTTTCCAGAAGCTGGCAATTTTGACAGAATTTCTGACTCAATTTCGGTCACCTCACGGTTACCTCGCGGCTAGCCGAAATTCAAATTTCGGCTAACCGAAATTGGCGGTTAGCTTTCCAGAAGCTCGCCCAATTCACAGATTTTCGACGGTTGGCTTCACGGTTAGCCTTACGGCTAGCCGAAATTCGCCCAGAATGTCATTTTTGAGCTTCAGAACTTCTGAAGCAATTTTCTAAAGACTGAGTTCCTCAAACTCAAGTCTCTCTAACAAGCTATAAAATCCAAGAAAACATACTCTTGGAGTAATCATTCACCATTCCCATTCAATCCCTAATAAAACCCATTCTACCACAAAGAAGGGTTTGAGAACCCATTCACTATAACTCAAGAAAGTTGATAAACTAGCATTTGAATCATAGATATGTAATTACACTTGCCTATTGAGTCAAATAGCAAGAAATTCCTTCACTTGTAGCTCCAAGAAGAAAATCCTTGAGTTCCTCTACAAGCTTCACTACTCCGAAATGGAGACCAAGACGAGGAAGAAGATGAAGAAGGTGAAGCTCCACTCCAACCACTTGTCAAGCTTCCAATCCTCACTCTAGATGGAGAGAAATGGAAGGAGAAAGAAGAAAAAGGAAGAAGGAGTTGAGTCTAGGGTTAGAATGAGCTGGAGATGAGTGAATGACTCATTTGAGTCATCTCATAAGCTTTATAAGCTTATTTCTTACATCCAAGTCCACTTCCTCAAGGCTATTTACACATTAAGTCAAATGAAGGGTCATTTGACCGGATTCTCGTCAAACGACTTCGAGCCTATTACGAAAGTTGACGTACTCTTCGAGATACACGCGTTGGTATCACGAGTTTCCGTATTCGACAAAATACGTATAAATCCATATTTACGAAAAAGGTCTCATCTTCTTTGTTTAGACTTAAAACTCACTCAATTCACTTAATCTCTTCATTACCACTTCATTAAGTCCATTTGGGACTAATCTCATTGAGTTGGGTCATTAATCATCATTAGTCTAATTAGACTTGATTAATTAGCATTAATTGCAATTCAATTAGAGTTAATCTTGATTAACTCGGGGCGGGGCCTTACAACTATCCCAACTTTTTGAACCATTCGGTCCTCCGAATGCAATTCAAATCAATGTAATGAAATTAAACAACAAACAATTCAATTAAAAATTACCTGAACGAATAACTCGGGATACTTCTGAGCCATTTGCTCCTCAAGCTCCCACGTAGCTTCATTAGGTTCATGATGATCCCAAAGGACCTTGACCCATTTGATCGTTCTGGTACGCAAGATCGCCTCCTTGGTATCAATAATCCGAATTGGCTTCTTAACATATGTGGTGTTTGGTAACACTTCGATCTCTTCATGATGGATGACATGTGAAGGATCATGCACATACTTCCGAAGCATAGAAACATGAAACACATTGTGAATACCGGAGAGCTCAGGTGGAAGGTCTAGGCGATAAGCCACATTTCCAATTTGGCTCGTGACCTTGAAAGGTCCAATAAATCTCGGGGAAAGCTTCCCTTTCTGCCCGAATCGAACAGTGCCCTTCATTGGGGAAGTCTTCAAAAAGACTAAATCATCAACTGCGAACTCTAGATCACGCCGACGATTGTCAGCATAGCTCTTTTGCCTTGATCTAGCAACTTTCAGTTTATCTTGTATTTTCTGGACCTTCTCTGCTGTTTCAGCAATGATAGTGGGACCGTGGAAACTTCGGGTTCCAACTTCTTCCCAACTAACTGGAGTTCGACATCTACGACCATACAGTGCCTCAAATGGTGCCATTTCAATGCTGGAGTGATAGCTATTGTTGTACGCAAATTCGCACAACGCTAAATGGTTATCCCAATCACTCCCAAAATCAATCACACTGGCACGGAGTAAATCTTCCAGAGTCTGTATAGTCCTTTCTGACTGCCCATCAGTCTGTGGATGGTAAGCAGTACTAAACTGAAGTCTAGTGCCAAATGAATTCTGAAATGACTTCCAGAATGCGGACACAAACCTACTATCTCGATCGGAGACAATCGAGACCGGTGTTCCATGCAATCGAGTCACTTCTTTGACAAACAGTTTGGACATCTCACTGAATCCTATATCCTTTCTGATGGGAATGGAGTGTGCAGACTTTGTAAGACGATCAACGACTACCCATACGGCATCGTGCTGTCTTCTCGTTCTCGGCAAACCCGATACAAAGTCCATCGTAATGTGCTCCCACTTCCATTTAGGGATTTTCAGTGGATGAAGCAATCCCGGTGGTTTTCGGTGCTCAACTTTTACACGCTGGCAAGTTAAGCAGGAAGATACATAACCTGCTATCTCTCGCTTCATGTTATTCCACCAGAATCTATCTTTCAAATTTCTGTACATTTTCGTACTTCCAGGATGCATAGAATACCTGGTGTGATGAGCTTCAAACATTATAGCTTGTTTCAGATCTTCTTGAGCTGGGACACATAGTCTGTCTCTAAAGTACAGAACTCCTTCTATTAACACGAAATCTGGCTTAGTCGCAAGGTTGTCCTTAATCTTCAGCAATTCAAGGTCTTGAAACTGCCTATCCTTAATCTCCGTGATAAGCATTGGTTCAAAGACAGACATTGCTGCAAGCATCACTTTACTGTCTATCATTTCAACCGCTACATCCAGATCTCTGAACTCTTCGATCATGTCCCACTCACCAACTAATGATGCCAAGTCAGCTGATTTCCGACTCAAAGCATCTGCCACGACATTACCCTTTCTAGGTACATATTTGAATGGAAAGTCGTAGTCCTTGATTAGCTCTAACCAATGGCGTTGCCTCGAATTAATATCTTTTTAAGTGAATAGATACTGAAGGCTCCTGTGATCGCAATGGACTTCAAAAGTTTCTCCATATAGATAATGCCTCCATTGCTTCAATGCAAATATAACCGCTGCGAGCTCTAAATCATGCGTGGCATAATTCTTCTCATGCTCTTTCAATTGACGCGAGCGGTAGGCAATTACCCTACCATTCTGCATCAATACACATCCCAATCCAATACCCGAGGCATCTGAGTATATCTCAAATCCTCCTCTTCCATCGGGTAAAGACAAGATTGGGGCTGAAATCAATTTCTGCTTCAAGGTCTGAAAACTAGACTCACATGCATCATTCCATTCAAAGGAAGTGCTCTTACGAGTCAGCTTCGTTAATGGCGATGCTATCTTTGCGAAGTCCTTGACGAACCTCCTATAGTAGCCTGCTAACCCCAAGAAACTTCGGACTTCTGGCACATTCTTCGGACTCTGCCAATTGGTAATTGCTTCAATTTTAGCTTGGTCAACCGCTAGTCCATCTCCGGAAATGATATGACCCAGAAATGCAACCTGCTGCAACCAAAAGTCGCACTTCTCGAGTTTTGCATATAACTGATTCTCTCTCAGTATCTGCAAGGTTGTCCTCAAATGACGTGAATGCTTGATCTCTGACTTTGAATAGACCAGAATGTCATCAATGAAGATTACAATAAACTGGTTCAGAAAGGAAGCAAACACCCTGTTCATTAAAGCCATAAACACTGCAGGTGCATTGGTTAAACCAAAAGGCATAACTAAAAACTCGTAGTGACCGTAACGAGTCCTAAATGCCGTCTTCTGCACATCTTGATCCTTAACCCGAATCTAATGATACCCAGATCGGAGATCAATCTTGGAGAAATACGATGCACCCTCGAGTTGATCAAACAACTCATCAATCCTAGGCAGAGGATACTTGTTCTTGATAGTCACTTGATTTATCTGCCTATAATCGATGCACATCCGCAGAGTGCCATCCTTCTTCTTCACGAACAGTACAGGTGCTCCCCATGGTGAGACACTAGGTTTGATAAAACCTTTGTCCAGCAAATCCTGTATCTGCTTCTTCAACTCATACAACTCTGATGGTGCCATTCGATACGGTGCCTTCGATATTGGTGCAGTACCGGGCACAAGTTCAATTGTAAAGTCCACTTCCCTAGCTGGAGGTAGACCTGGCACTTCATCCGGAAACACATCTGGAAATTCACAGACTACAGGAATGTTTCGCAATTCCTGTACAGGCTTTTTCTCCGAAACGAATGCGATGTAACCTTCACAACCACTACGCATCATACGTTCAGCCTTAAGTGCTGAAACTAGCCTGGTGTCATACTTCTTCTGAACTCCTTCAAACAATACATTGGAATTGGCTTCATTAACCCTGAAGGTAATGACTTTGCGGAAACAGTCTAGACAAGCCCTGTACTTCGCAAGCCAATCCATGCCGAAGATCACATCGAAATCATTCATTGCTAGTATCACCAGATCAGCTGGCATTGATACATCTCCAATTCTAACAGTGCATTGAGGAATATACAATTCACATACTACTTTTCTTCCTAAAGGAGTAGACACAGTAAAATCATAAGACAATTGCATGATCCGGTTTTGCATGCCACCCGCAAATGCAGGTGCTACAAATGAGTGCGTGGAACCGGGATCGAATAATGCAATAGCTGGTCTATTATCTACAAAAATTGTACTTTCAACCACATTTGTGGCAACATCAGCTTGCTCTCTATTGACAGCATAAGCCATCCCAGCCATCTGTGGCCTGTTTAGCTGCTGCTGTTGCCTCGGAGGCTGCCTTTGCCACTGACGCTGCTGGCCTTGACGTTGTGGCTGTGGTTGCTGTTGCTGTTGTGGCCTAGGAGGCGGAGCTGGTAAAGCTAATCTCGGCGGGAGAGCAGGAAGTGCTGCCTGACCCTGCGCAGGATACTGGTACGGAGCTCTATCATCTCTCCTAGCTTTTGGACACTGTGCCATTCTGTGTTCCAAAGAACCACAGACGAGGCAAGCTCCAGTAGTCCTCCAACATAGTTCAGTCCTGTGACTTCTGCCACAAGTCTCACAGACTGGCAGATTGTCTCTTCTCTCATTCCTAGGAATGAACTTCTGCTTCTGCTTCTTGTTTTTGGACTGCCATCCTTTCTTGAACCATGAATCACCACTTCTCTTGTGCTCACAGTCTCTCTATCTTTCTCTCTTTGTATTTCCTCAGCTGTGTATGCCCTATCTATGGCATCATCAAACGTCGTAGGCTTCTGCCCAGCCAATACGATCGCTTTGTAATCTGGGTTCAATCCAATGATGAACCGTTTGACCTTCTTCTCCTCAGTATCTACCAGGTCGGTAGCATACTTAGACAATTGCAAGAAGGCGTGGACATAGGTAGCTACGGTCATTTGACCTTGTTTCAAGTGCAGGAATTCTGATTCCTTTTGCTGCTGCACATGCTCGGGAATAAACTTTCTCTGGAATTGTTTCTTGAAAGTCTCCCAAACGTCCGGTGTGGTCATGGCTTTAAATGTGTCCTTGACACTTTTCCACCACGTGTTCGCTCCCCCTCTAAACATGGTAGAGGTGAGCAACACTCTCTGCCTATTAGTGCAGACAACTGTTTCGAACACATCTTCAATGTGTTCTAGCCACTCATCAGCTTGTATCACGTTCTCAGTTCCGTGAAACTCCGTGGCTCCCCTCTTACGAAACCGCTCATAAATAGCATGAGGGTCTGTATTCTTGTGCTGCAATACTACTTGGGTCTCAACATGAGATGGTTGGACCGGTTGCACAGGTGGAACTTGCATTTGAGCCTGTATCTGACTCTGTACTTGCAACATAGAAGCCATTTGGGTTTGCATACCCAATTGAGCTTCATGACTCTTAGCAATCTGCTCGTTGCTTCTGGCTAATTGTTCCAGAATAGCAACAAATCGAGCATCAGTATCCGATGCTGGGGGAGGAGGTGTAGTCCCATTGTTGACAGGAATCTCAACAAAGTCACTCATCCCTGATCCAGATGCCATGCTGAAGACAATATGGAAGGTAAGATACACATCTATACACTTCCATGACATTTATATCACACACAGTGAAAGCAATAAATACAAATCCAAGATTGGATTCGTCCTAACGATAACGTTCCTCACTTCGTCCTTAGTTATACTAAGTCTTTTAACAGTTGCTTACCCTAGATCTTTAACTATGCTCTGATACCATACAATAAGTATGTCACGACCCGGGCCCGAGATCCGATTACTTCGGACAGACCCCGAGTCGCGAGATCATACTTACTCCCGTAAATCCTGAATTAACCGAAGTTAAGACGAGACTCACAAGGGATATCAAATCACAATACCTGCCAATGTACAATTTGCGGAATATACATATATACATTGACGACAATTAACTTTACATCAAAAGTAAAGTCCACACATACAAAATGACAGTTCAATAAAGTCCACCACTGCACATTTAAAATACAATGCATGTGGCATCAATATATACAACTTAAAACTATCTATTACAAAAGTATTTATCAAAATATTCAAGTTCGATCGTCCTCCGAACTATGCCCACTCCGCTAAACCTCCTGGAGGTATCGGATGGGCCTCCTCCGCAGGCGGCGCGGCCTCGGCAGGACCGGCACGGGCAACTGGGCCTGTAATGCCATCAATAACACTATGAACACGACGGTTCAGCAATGCATAAACAATCTATGATAAATCATGCTACGTATGTTCACTTCTCAATGCAATAACTCTATAATTAAATCTAGAACAGTACAAAATCCTGTACAGTGCAGATAACCAATAAGCAATGACTAATTTCAACTACAATAGTAGTACTATCATTACTCAATACAGTTCCTTCCCAGAGGAAGTGTTATTCAGTTCATTTCATTCAGTATTCATTTCCTTTCATTCATTTTGTTCATTTCCTTTCATTTCATTCATTTCGTTCGTTTCATTCATTAAGTGGCTTATGGGACTCTTCAGTCTAATGTATTTCACTTTTCAGTCCAATGTATTTCACTTTTCATTACATGGCTTATCAATTCATTGACTTTTCAGTCTAAGTGTGGGATCTACCAGTGTCTTGATCAGAGATCACTGGCATCACCACGGAGCTCCGGAACACCCCAATCATCTGCTGCAGCAGGAATTATTCATTGCATTGCTACCTCTAGTAACTGTTCATTAATTCATTATATGAGTAATCATTACGTTGCATTTAGTCAACAATGTCACATACGGGTTAGAACTCCCTATTTATGTCCGTTTCTACCGAACTTTCTTTCACATTTTGACAACTAATTAGGTGAGAATATTGGTTACCAAATGCACGTGTTATTATCGATGGACATCACATTTATATGTTTAAGGTATGCATTTAGTTCCCAAATTTTTCACCCACGATTTCAAAATCCACTGGACTCAATCTGAGTCCCCCGATCGATCTGACCGGCGGCTAGCCGAAATGCAGTCGGCGGCTAGCCGGAATGTGACTGGCGGCTAGCCGAAATTTCAATTTCGGCTAACCGCCATTTCGCGGTTAGCTCACGGTCAGCTTTCCAGAAGCTGGCAATTTTGACAGAATTTCTGACTCAATTTCGGTCACCTCACGGTTACCTCGCGGCTAGCCGAAATTCAAATTTCGGCTAACCGAAATTGGCGGTTAGCTTTCCAGAAGCTCGCCCAATTCACAGATTTTCGACGGTTGGCTTCACGGTTAGCCTTACGGCTAGCCGAAATTCGCCCAGAATGTCATTTTTGAGCTTCAGAACTTCTGAAGCAATTTTCTAAAGACTGAGTTCCTCAAACTCAAGTCTCTCTAACAAGCTATAAAATCCAAGAAAACATACTCTTGGAGTAATCATTCACCATTCCCATTCAATCCCTAATAAAACCCATTCTACCACAAAGAAGGGTTTGAGAACCCATTCACTATAACTCAAGAAAGTTGATAAACTAGCATTTGAATCATAGATATGTAATTACACTTGCCTCTTGAGTCAAATAGCAAGAAATTCCTTCACTTGTAGCTCCAAGAAGAAAATCCTTGAGTTCCTCTACAAGCTTCACTACTCCGAAATGGAGACCAAGACGAGGAAGAAGATGAAGAAGGTGAAGCTCCACTCCAACCACTTGTCAAGCTTCCAATCCTCACTCTAGATGGAGAGAAATGGAAGGAGAAAGAAGAAAAAGGAAGAAGAAGTTGAGTCTAGGGTTAGAATGAGTTGGAGATGAGTGAATGACTCATTTGAGTCATCTCATAAGCTTTATAAGCTTATTTCTTACATCCAAGTCCACTTCCTCAAGGCTATTTACACATTAAGTCAAATGAAGGATCATTTGACCGGATTCTCGTCAAACGACTTCGAGCCTATTACGAAAGTTGACGTACTCTTCGAGATACACGCGTTGGTATCACGAGTTTCCGTATTCGACAAAATACGTATAAATCCGTATTTACGAAAAAGGTCTCATCTTCTTTGTTTAGACTTAAAACTCACTCAATTCACTTAATCTCTTCATTACCACTTCATTAAGTCCATTTGGGACTAATCTCATTGAGTTGGGTCATTAATCATCATTAGTTTAATTAGACTTGATTAATTAGCATTAATTGCAATTCAATTAGAGTTAATCTTGATTAACTCGGGGCGGGGCCTTACACTGGTTTCTCGATCTTGAGCATCTCTCAAGGCCCCATTTCAGAGATGGGCATCATGCACACATCTTATTCCTTTCCTCGATATCTGTTTAACAAAGCCCGAATGACTTCTTTCTAGCAAAGACAATCATTATTGATGGCCCGGATCAGTATGGTCTAATCTGTGACACAAGTCACACAGCCATGGCACATCTGGTTCTTAGTCTGAGACTGAGAAGTGGTACTACAAAGTATAAAATACGATCAGTGAATCCCAAGAGTAGAATCCCTGAGGAGAGGCATAGTAAACTATCCTAGTTCTAATCTAGCCTATACCCGTGGGAGGGTTGTGTGCAGTTCTAAAAGAAAATCTTAGATTCTCTTAATTGTATACTTCTTGGTTCTCAATCTGAATCACGTTAGAACCCATTGATCTAGATCTAAAAACAGGTTCAGACATGCACCTTTCATCTTCATTTTTTTTTTCCCTCCTTAGATTAAGTCTTGTGATGATAGTGAGTTATTCGGATACCTAATAACAAATCTAGGGGTCAAGATTGCATCAGTTCCATTTTAGGGTTCAATGGTCAATTATGGACCAAGGAAAAAAAAAATCCCTCCGTAGACATCATTCGTTCTGAGAAAGAAAAATCTAAGATACTTCCATTGGTTCCACTCCAAGAATTGGTGAAGAAAGCAGCCCCACATTGATATGAGAAAAAGATCAAAGCAACCCCACATTCGACCATTCTTCTCTGTCACACACAGTTTCCACGGAGAAAAAGATCTTAATCCTTCCAACTCTACAAGAACAAAAAGACAAATACAAAAGTAGCTATAAATCTTATTCCTACTCTCCTCAATATCAACCCCCAGTAATAACAAAAAAGAATTTACAGTCAGAATTGCAGTTTCCACCACATCCCTGTATATTTTACAATGTTACTGTATACAAATATTAATGGAGACACAGAGAGCGAGCGAAATGTTCTCATATGATTTCTATCTCAAGAAGCCGCGGTTAGAGGAAGCTGAGAAGCAGCCATTCCTGGGAAGAAAGGCTGTGTCTGTTCTCTCTCTTGATCTTCATCTTCTCCTTCATCTTCCTCAGCATCCCATAGGAATCGAGCATAAGAAGCCATCACATAACTGAAAAAGAGTAGAAAAATATGTTAGAATCTAAAACAACTTATCAAACGTATGAAACCAATTAAAACTCCACAACAGCAACCAATCTTGTTGCTTAATTGAGATTACATGATGGGTTTTACTTATACTCCATGAAATCAAACTCTTAAACACAAAAATTGCCATCTATAATTACCAAAACCCATACCATTTATATGTTGCATCTAATATTATAACACAAACCCCTGAGCCTCATTAAGATGGTAATTTTTGAAAAGAACCCAATAACCCCATGTGAAAAACAATGAAAAAACAGGTTTAAAATTCCTATAACTCCATAAGAGAAGAAAAACCAATTCCAAAACCTTTCTCCCTTCAAAGCAGCAAATCCACCAGAATTGAGATTCTTACAGCCAATAGTAGCTCTTACCAGTCATTGGGGGCAGCTCGAACAGCTTGTTCGAAGTAGCTCTCAGCCCTTTGAGCATCCTTATGGCTCTGCCATATCAGATCAGCATAGAGAGACAGAACATTCCCATCACTTGGATTCGCCAAAATGGCTCGCCCACAGTACTCTTCAGCTCTAGGTAGATCGCCTCGAACCTATCCCCGAGAAGAACCCCAGACATCAATCACATGCAATATCAAGCTTTTCCTATGAAAAATCAACAATCGAAACCAATGAATTATAAACAGCATATGGATTGATATCTTGATACGTACCTCTTTCAAGAACCTTGCATAATTGGAGAGAAGAAGTCCGTTTCCAGGATCTGCCTCAATCATCTTCTGGTAATGAGCATCAGTGCTGTTGTTTCCATGGTTTGAATCCGAAAATCCAGACTCCTCATCTCCATCATCGGCACCACCTCCTCTTCCCCCACCACAAACCCCACCACCACCTCCAGACCCAAACCCATCTCCAGAAAACAGAGTCGCAGACGACATATCCTTCATTTCGGAGCCCAAAACAGAGCACCCTTCTGCTCCCAACACAGTTTCATTCAAACCCGAACTCGTAAACAGAAGCGAAGACGAGATCGAGGCGCTACCCTTCTCTTCTTCTCCTTCTTCTTCTTTCACCTCTATTGATGGTAACCCGTTTGGGATTTGAGAAAAAGGTTTCTTCTTTGGGACTGTAGGAGGTCGAACAAGGTCCCTAAGGTTGGAATCTGATAGAGTTCTTGTGAGTCTTTTAGATGATATTCCAATCGATTCGTCGCTGGAAGATGGAGAATTCAGTGATGCTGTCAATAACATCGAAGGAGAGAGATGGGTTATCGATCGATTTCGCCGCAGAGGAGGAATCAGATCCGGTTCGGGAGAGGAATCTTTCGAGAGTGGAAGCCATGTGTATAGGATAGGAGTCGAGGAGCTTCTGAGAAGCATTGCAAGATAGAAATCCGATTCAAATTCTACCAAAAATAGAACTACAAGACCGTGATCTTCAAGACCCAGAACGATTTTTTGAGAGATTTAGAGACCAGACTCCTCAAATCCACTGATGGGTTTGGTAGAAAAACCACTTCTTTGCAAAACCCAGAAGCTCAAAAACCTCAAAAGGGTTTTAGGATTTCAGAAAATCGATCCACTTCTTATGCCCAGATCCTAAAAACCTTGAAAGGGTTTCAAGCAACCAAGTCGATCTCCAAAACCCATGATGGGTTTTGATTTAAACATTCTTTAATTTCATGAGGAATTCAAGAACCCTTGAATTATGGTTTAATCAGCTGCAAGGAAAAATAAAGTGCGCAGATTTTAAAAGTAATGTGTGTATTCTAGTCTTGAGATCTCTTGATCTCTACTCACCGCCAGTGAGAAGAGAGGAATCGCTGGGGATTTTATAGTAGGTGAGGAAGAATCTCAGCCGTTGATTTGCCTCAAGAGCTGGCTCGACGTCGAGACAAAGGAGATTTTCCTTCTCACGTGCCGACTCGCGCCCATATGGTTCGTTTCAAGAACGGATGGCCCATAAGTGGTTTTATATTTAGGAAATGATGGTTTTACTTTGCCTTTGTACATTATTATATATATTAAAGCAAAGGGAGAGGGAGGGAGGGGTGCCACCTCATTCCTAGAAGAGCAATACTAGGGACAGACGGCCCGGGACAAGCGGCGGACAGACGTTAGAGGGATGCACGCTTCTCAAGACACACGCACGCTTCTCAAGGCACCAAAACCACAATGACTGTCCGCCGCTTGTCCCGGGGCGTCTGTCCCTGGGATTTCTCTTCCTAAAAAGCCTCTCCTTTTAAAGAAATATACACAAGAAAGCCCACATTTTTTTTAAGGTGCCACCTCACTTTTTGGCTATTTATTCTCTCCTAAAACCTCTCTCATAAGATATTTTCATGAACGTTTGAATTTGAATCATATTTCTTGCAATTATCTAAATTATGAGCAAATGTTTACAGTCGGCTTGTTTTCTTTTCCTTAGATCTTCAATCATCAATGGGTTCATATTAAATATGTTTTGTGGGTCCTACTGATAAATGGAATTTAAATTGTTGCTCATTTACTCTTCTTTCAGTTTTTTTCTCAAATGGATGGATTCAGCAGTGGGCACCAGTTTGTATTAAATGTATTTCAAGATTGGACTCGAGTATTGGATGACTCTCTTAACCTATTGTTTCTAAGAGTGGGCCACATTGATGGAGGGAAGCAAGCCTGTTGGCTGCTGTCTCGTTTTTTAATGGATGCAAATCAATTAATGTGCCCCGCACATTTAACTTAGCTCTGCAGTGGGACCCACTCATGGATTATGCATAGATATTAGTTTTCTATGTCAATATGTATCCACAGTAGACAACCAGACTAGGTTGGTATCATACACAAGCTTAATTTCTTTGATAATTGTTAAGATATGATTTGTGTGTATATGAGTTATAACTATTAGAAACATACTATGATAACTCGTATCTATATCCACGTACACTCATCTCATGTAATGTACATCTTTTATGTTTTTTTTTTTTTTTTCATCACTTACACTTGTTCGCCCCCCTCTCTTTCAATTTTTTTTCTTATACTATCAATCATCTGTGGCAGCCAACTGTTCCAACACCATAAATCCAGATGTGGTGTGTGGCCCATTGAAGACGAACATTTTATTTCCATTTCCTTTCTTCTTATTTTCTCTTTTTTCTTCTTTGGATGCAGAGTCATCAGTGGGTCCTACACGTTAAAAACATTTCAAGGGTGGCCCCCACTGATGGATCAAACACGTTAATTTTTTTATCCCTTTCTTTTGGTTCTTTTTAGTAGATGTAGATCCATCCGATTTGTTTTCTTTTTCTTATATTTTCAATCATCAATGGTATAATATATCCGTAAATGAGATAGGTGTAATGGTTAATGCCATTAAAGTCAAGGGGTTGTTGTGTTATATAAATTTACTTTATTTTATATTTATTTTCATACATAAAAAAGAATTTGATATTCAAAGATAACAAAAAAAAACTTATTTTATATTTATTTTATCTTAACAATATTTCAAAAGAATCCTTAAATTTTAACATATTTTCATTCTAAGCTCGGGCCTTTGTTGCTAGTTATTTTACAAATAAATTAACGAACAGGCAAGGGGCCATGTCTGAATGTCCCATGGGCCAAATTCTAAATTATCCCATCTTGAAATTTACCACTTTTATAGGGTGGTTTCCTGCTGTCAGAGGAATATAAGGTAGAAGGAAAATTATTCTGATTTTCTACGTAGAATGTTAAGCTCATACAAGCTTCACTTTTCCTTGATCTGAACCATTTACATTTTGCACTCTTACTGTGATGATAGTAATATTCACCTGTAACACTAGATATTTGGATCAACCTAATTTGTTCGTAGGATTGGTTATATGATAATGAAAACACAAGGACTTCAATCAAATGATTATAAGTTATGATGATACATTAATTCTAAGTTTCCAACTGGGTGATGTTCTTAGATTTACCCACATGGGGCATCGGCTGAACCGCTGAAGTATAATTCACCTTTCACCCTCTCTGAAGTCTGCCCTCGGAGGAGAAGAATAGTCTTCATTTTGTTAGAATGCCTCGTGGCTATAAATGGGTGCTTGCAAAACACACAAGTACCGGTGGGCCCACCTCGAGATGATGAAGATGTGCACGTGACTTGGGACCCGGCAGGGACGTCATTTGCAATTTCGACGGTCCAAATTGCGTACCTATCGCGGTCTCCACATGAAACAAAACAACAAAACCTCAAATCGTAGCAGCTTTTTTAAAACAAAGAAGGAGAAGATTTTCCAGCGGTTTTGCGGTGCGGAAGCGTCCATTGATATTTGGGCTGTCATTCGTGTAATCGTGTGATGTTAACGAATTCCGGTTATGATTAACGAATTCAGGTTAAAATCACGTCAATTTGTATCCGATTTGATAATATAACGAATAAAAAAATTTAACCCGAACACGACCCGATAATTTAACGGGTTACTTGGCCTAACCTGTTAAGTAATTACGTCATTTTGAAATTTTAAAATTTAAAAAAAAAATTATACAAAAATAGAAAGAGAAAAATATATAAATCACATTAAGCTGCAAGTGAAAATCTTGAGTGAATCCCACCTAAAAACCTACTATAAAATAATAAATTTCAATTTCTTCTTTATGAATATAAATTAATTTATTTACATTTAAAGAATAAATATATAAGTCACATGAAGCTGTAAGTGAAAATCTTGAGTGAATCCCACCTAAAAACCTACTATAAAATAATAAATTTCAATTTCTTCTTTATGAATACAAATTAATTTATTTACATTTAAAGAATAAAAAAGAATTTAACGGGTGAAGCGAGTTGTTAACGGGTTATTGGTTTAATTCGTACATGACTCTTTAACTTAACGTGTTAACGGGCTTGACCCGTTAACGACCCGAACCCATTAAGAGCCAATCCAAATTTGTTAATATCGTGTGGGATCGTGTCGTATTAACGGGTCTTGTAACATTTTGACCGCCCTAATTGATATCCGTTCGGCATCGCTTGTAGAGTATGCGTCTTCCATAACTTGGCCATTATAACATTCGTGTTAGTGTGAGATGCATATATCATATGTTAATTTGTAGATCTACATCATGATTTCCTTTTTCAGTTGGGGCATAGAGAAGCCCAACGATGGGGAGAGATAATCATCAAAGAAGCTAACATGGAAATAAAATAATTGGCTACCATCTCTAGTTCTCTATCCCTTGCTTCTATGATAAATGTTGTGTGCAAGACGTACAAAGAGAAGTCCAATTAGGGCCAGGCCATTGCCGTAGGTGGAGAATTGACTGCTTGGATTTCAGGTCCAGATTATGAGTTTACCATCTAATTGTGAGTTTATAGTGTGATCACTATAATGGAAGGTGGGCCGTACAACAGTCAATGTTGGCCGTTAGATGGGAAGGGGCTCATTGTGGTCTGCATATTTAGTATGGGCTATCTCAATCAGATCAAGATCCTGATGGTCGGATGGACTTGATCTCTCAATCTAACTCAATTCACCGCCAGGCGTTGGGATTATCTGGAAAGTATAATTTAATTAATAAGAGCTAATTAGACTAAGCTCTTAAAAATCTCTAATTTATAAACTCTAATTATATTATATAATGAAAGAGACTGATTTCGATTTGAAATCAACTCCAATTGATTTTGACCATCCTACACAATTTTGACCAAATGACCATCAGCAATTCTAATACACAATTCTCCTTTAATCTTATTTAATCTAATTCAATTCAGTAACAATATTATTTATTGCTTCAATAATTGATAATGTGCTATTAGATTTATGATGCCCAAGGTAGGCCCAATTATTGTGATGGAAAAAATCCTAAATCTTGAATCTATCCATTTTATTTTTGAACTTAAATAAGTGTTCAGAAACATAAGTGGTGAGGATTTTATCAATATTATTAATGGAAAGACGAGTCAAGCAAACTAAAACCGCCTATCTTGATACTGGCTTGAGTCAAACTTTGGAAATCCAAAACTACCCTAGACCCAACCAACTCACCATAAAACCCGCTTCTAATTGAAAAATATCATAGTTTAAGTTTCTAATAAATTTCTTCTAATCAATATAATTTATATATACAAACATATCATATTTCAAGTTTTATTAAAATTCTAAAGTTTTTGCATTAATTATTTATTTAGATTTTCAATTAAGTGATATCTAAAAAAGCCTATTATTCTGTATTTCATTAGTAGGAAACACGACATAGTATCCTTTTTATCGGTGATTATAAATTTAAGTGTGTAAACTTTTTTGTTTTTGAGAGATGTTTTATTATAGATCTTCTATAATATAAATATATGAAATCAAAATAAAGTTTTCTTATTTCTATCGTAAAATAAAATGATTTTTTTTGTTGACTTCAATTGTCCGTGCTAAGCACGGGAGCATTTTACTAGTTTAAAATGAGAGTGTTTGGTAAAATTATAAAACGAATCTCTTATTTCATGAGGTAATTAGAGCCCATACTTAGAAATTATGGCCACGGTAAACCCTGGCCCCAAATCCACGAGTGGGTCCTATGTAGTCATCCAATGAAGTGGCTCTTCTATTTTATTTTTCTCACTTGAAAATGAGATAAGCAGGTCTTCTTCCCAGTACGTCCATTCATTTTTTTTTTAGTGAAAAGGATATGCAACCACTTTGGTTTTCTTATATTTAAAATAGGATAAACACCAGGTGAGCACCGTATGCTTAAATCCCTAGTAGAGATCACTTGATGACCCATCTGAGTAGACCATAAAATAGGAACCCACTAATAGTCATCGATCCCAGTTTTGATATCCGTTCAAATGGACTAGACCATTGGATCACAAATGTACTAATTTTGAATGGTGAAAACTTGTCAGCCATTGATCAAGTGGCTAAGATGATGATTTGAACCTCCGTCATCATACACAGTTAGGTGGTGGAGATATCTTTCAATTCCCCAATCCCTAATTGGGCCCTAGGCAGGCCCCACAAGAAATATTGCTCACTTTGTAATGAGCAGTGGTACTCATGTGAGGGGGGACCCATTAAAATAACAACCTCTACTCTTGATTTTTTATGAACAGCAAGCAATGCTCGCGAGAATATTAGTCAGTAACATTAGTCAAGCTTTCTTTTTCATCCTCTAGACTAAATCTAGCCGACATTTTCTAAGAGGACAAAAATTATTATCTTACTCTAAATAATTTATTACAGTAAATTTAGTGTTTGGCTCGAGTTGAATTAACTGTACTCAAAATACTTATATATATAGGGAAATATTTAAGTAAGAACTAGTTCTCACATGTTATGTGAGAACTTTTTTTTAGGGCCCAACCAACAACCCATCCAAACCTAGCAACCAATAGGAAACCCTTTGATAGTCACTAATTCCAAAGATTGGCACACATCCAAATGGACTGAACCGTTGGATCGAGGGTTGAATATTTTTTTTGAATATGAAGCCATTAAACTTGTGGGCCACGGATGAAGGGGTTAGGGGCATGGGTTTGGGGTCAAACTTGATACATGGGGTGGTCTCACATAGATCTTTCCATCCCCCTTGGTCCCATCCCCAAATGGGGCCCACAATTGGGCCCCACAAAAAAGTTCTCACATATATAATATGTGAGAACTAGTTCTCACTTGAATATTTTCCATATATATATATAATATATATATATAGGTGAGGGACACCCCTTTTTGGGAGGTTTCAAGTACAAAAGGTGTACTTTGTACCTCCCTTCTGTACTTGAAATCTCTCCAAAAGGGGTGTCCCTCACCAAAAATGGTGAGGGATGGATGCACTTGAAAATCCCCCATATATATATATATATATATATATATATATATGGGGGGTCTTCCTATGCATCTATCCCTCACCAAAAATGGTGAGGGACAACCCTTTTGGGGAAAAAGCAAGTACAAAGGTGGGGAAAAGGCAAAGTACAAAAGTACACTTTGTACTTGCTTTTTCCCCAAAAGGGGTGTCCCTCATCAAAAAGTGGTGAGGGAAGGATGCACTTGAAGATCCCCCTATATATATATATATATATATATATATATATATATATATATATGAACCGGTTTGTCCCTAAATCAAGTAAAGTTATCACAAGATTTTTATCTCCAGCACCATCGTAGTTCAAATTTCAAGATGAATTAAAGTTAATCAAGGATAAACCACGGAAATTGACTTCAATGAAAGGATACTTTTCATCTTCTTCTAGCAGCTTTTACCGAAGATTCACTGGAAGTGGTAAAAAAACGTTTTATTTAGCCATTCATCGTTGAATTTGGTGGATCCATATTGCTATAAGAATCGGGGTGCTTCTAATCAGCCAAAGTAGAAAGTCTCCAATCTTCCGATCTAAGCTATTGCCACAATAAACACCACGCCCATCCACCAAAAGGCCCATCAGATCAATCATCAAAGCGTTGCTTCCCTCATCATAATGAGATTGAGGTGGTGATGCTCTTAAAAGGTGGCTTTGAGTCATAATCTAAATGAACTGCTGAAGTGGATGTGCTTGATTGTAGCCTTGTAAAGTAGCACCATGTGGTTCACTAGTCAAAATCACCTTTAGGGCGGGTCTGTTTCATAACCGATACATTTCCCTTTGCCTTCACTAGGTTTGTAGGTAATTTTGTGAGACTCCAAGTTTTGGATTCTCAAGGAAGAGAGAGTACTTGTTGTGATTTTCATTCCTATGAGGTGCCAACACCACCTAGCCATCTTTGTAAGTATCACGCCTCCGAATTGGATTTTCGAAAACTTCTCCAAATTTTGGAACACGACTAGTGCAAGGCCCACAAGATATGGCAATTTTTTGCTCTACACCTGTATTTCCCCGCATGATCTCACATGTGATCAGATGTATACAATTCTCATCGCATGCGCACCATATTTCAACGAAAGCACAAGTCATCAGTGGTACTAAACAATTTAGTATATAAAAGCATTCAAGTAAGGTAGTTAGGATGTCTTAACATGAGAGCATAAATAAATCCATCAAAAGTAGAGAAATGCGGAAATGTAAAAGGTTCAACCATTATTACATATCTTAATCCAAACCATAACCACGAAGCTCTAACAACTAGAACTGGCCAAAAACAGTCAATCTCCTTAGTCTTAGAATCGAGAGAGATCAAGAATTCTCACGATTTCTTGGATTCATTGATCCGATCCAATTCAGTAAGATCTTTCACTTCCATTCTCTCAATATATCACCCCCCACACCAGCGGATGCCTAAACCACGTCATCCGAAGTTCACTCAACTAGATTAGACGGTATCTCAACCACCTCAATGGTGGTAGCAATGTCCACTACAACGCCAACGATAGGAGGTTAGAGTAAGTAAGCAAGTATAATAATATAGGCAAGGATAGGAGGTTAGAGTGAGTAAGCAAGTATAATAATATAGGCATGCTGCATAAATATAAAATTCAAAGACAAGTGGATTCTAAAATATATGAAGAAAAGCAAATGTCTAGGCATGATTGTGCAATAAATAGCTTGACATCTTTGGAATTATGTTAAGACAAGTCTAAATAAGTGTAAACTAGCAAAATGACAGTTCATGTGAGCTCATAAGCAAGATGAATGTCCCTCTCTATATATTATTTAGCTATTGCCATAAACATCTTTTGTAACATGGTGAGGGATAGATGTACATGAATATTTCTCTCCGTAAAAAACGTCACACTTTAAAACGCCCCCTTTTCCACACCTTTTTTTTTTTTTTTTTAGTCATGTGCCCATGTTGAGTCAATTTAGTCTTTTTACATACTACCAATCTCATGGATACTCACAAGTCCAAGTTTGACACTCATTCAACTTCCTCATTGTTAGATTGAAATCATGATAAAATGATGCCCCTGAATCATTAAATTTTAGGGTCATGGATCAAAATAAGGTTACGATGATCTTATGGACTTAAGATTTAACATATAGGTAGGCTTCATATGGATCTTTCAACCCAATGAAATTTCATAATCATCATGCATCCCAACGCTTTTATTTTATATATATATATATATATGTTGGGGTATCCTTGACATAGCCATCCCAAGCCCGGACAAAGGAGGAGGGTTGTGCGTTAGGTAGCCGACAACCAGCACAATACTTAGTCGGATTTCTTTTTGGATTTGAGACCTAATGAAATTTCGTTGGAGCGTCCCCTACTTAGCGACGCGCTGTATGGTCCGAGTACAGTGATAAGTGAGTAAGGACCGCTGCATCGGCGCCCGGGTGCAGTGCTAAATAGGCAAGGGTCCCCACACTTTATTGGACGAGTGCGGGGGATAAGGAAGCTAGCCCAAAATAGAAGACTGAGATTAAGTACTTGGAACATTGGGAGCTTAACTGGGAAACTTATAGAAGTGGTGGATACAATGGAAAGAAGACGAATCGCAATTGCCTGCTTGCAAGAGACAAAGTGGGTGGGACAGAAAACTAAAGAGATTGAGAGGACTGGGTATAAGTTATGGTATACGGGACTTAATAGAGCGAGGAATGGGGTCGGCATAGTAGTAAGGAAGGACTTAAAGGAAGATATAGTTAATGTAAAGCGCCGTGGAGATAGGATTATTGCAATTAAGTTAATGTTAGGAGAAGAGATAGTGAACGTAATTAGTGCTTATGCCCCCCAGGTGGGCTTAGGAGATGGACATAAGGAGAAGTTTTGGGAAGACTTGGAAGGAGTGCTACTAGAGATACCCCAAGGAGAGATGGTCTTCATAGGAGGAGATTTGAATGGCCATGTAGGACGCGACGTAGATGGATATATAGGAGTACATGGGGGAATTGGATACGGTAATAGAAATGAAGAAAGGAAGGATATTTTGGAGTTTTCAGTGGCTTATGATCTCATGGTGACTAACACCTTTTTTAAGAAGAGAGAGGAGCATTTGGTGACTTATAAGAGTGGCTCCTCAAGGACACAGATTGACTTCTTCTTAACTAGGAAAAGAGACCGCTTAACTTGTAAAGATTGCAAGGTGATACCGGGGGAGAGCTTGACTTCCCAACATAAGTTGTTGATCATAGATGTGCAGCTACAAAAGTGGACTAGAAAAAAGAAGTTGTATAGATGCTCAAAGACTAAATGGTGGAACTTGAAAGGTGATAAGCACCTAACATTTAGAGATAGAGTCTAGAGGAAGACGTTTGGGCGGTAAATGAGAGTGCAAATAATATGTGGGATAAGATAGCAGAGTGTATTAGGAGGGTAGGGAAAGAAGTCTTAGGAGAATCCAAAGGGGTGCTCCGGCACAGAAGGAGGTATGGTGGTGGAGCGAGGCCATCCAAGACAAGATAAGAGTTAAAAAAGAGTGCTTTAAAACTTGGCAAAAGGATCGGAATGCAGCGAACTTAGAGAGGTATAAAGAAGCAAAAAGAGAAACCAAAAAGGCAGTTAGTGAGGCCAAGGCAAAGGCATTTGAGGAGCTATATAGGCGACTTGATACTAAGGAAGGCGAAAGAGAGATATTCAAGCTTGCTAAAGCCAGAGATAAGCGGACCAAGGACTTAAACCAAGTTAAATGCATTAAGGATGGGGATGAAAAGGTATTAGTAAAGGAAGATGAGATAAAGGAGCGTTGGAAGAGTTACTTCTACAAGTTATTTAACGAAAGTAATAGTAGTGACATACAATTGGGACAGCTTACCATTTCTAGGGAAGAATCGAATCATATGTTCTAAAGGAGAATCAGTAAGGAAGAAGTTATAGAAGTATTGAAAAGGATGAAGAATGGGAAAGCGGTTGGCTCAGATGGTATTCCTATTGAGGTCTGGAGGTGCTTGGGGGAGAATGAAAGAAGTTGGTTGACAAAACTTTTTAATGTAGTGCTAAAGTGCAAGAAGATGCCTGATGCATGGAGGAAAAGTATTCTTATACCCATATACAAGAACAAAGGTGATATTCAGAACTGTACGAGCTACCGCGGGATTAAATTGATGAGCCATACGATGAAATTATGGGAGAGAGTTATTGAAAGAAGACTAAGAAGAACAACAAACGTCTCAGAGAGTTAGTTTGGTTTCATGCCTGGGAGATCAACCATGGAGGCTATCTTTCTCCTGAGGAGGTTAATGGAACAGTATAGAGAAGGTCAGAGAGATTTACATATAGTGTTCATTGACTTAGAGAAGGCCTATGACCGGATTCCTAGGGAGATTCTATGGGGAGTACTGGAAAAGAAAAGAGTGTGTGTCGCATATATTGAGGCGATAAAGGATATGTATGATAGAGCCGTGACATCTATAAGGACGACTGGCGGAGAGACTAAGGAGTTTCCTATCACGATTGGTCTACACCAAGGCTTAGCGTTAAGCCCGTACTTGTTTGCACTAGTTATCGATGAGATTACAAGACATATTCAGGATGAGGTGCCGTGGCGTATGCTATTTGCATATGACATTGTTTTAGTAGATGAGACGAGAGAAGGAGTGAATGCTAAGCTAAAAGTGTGGCGGAAAACGTTAGAGACAAAAGGGTTTAGGCTAAGTCGATGCAAGACGGAATATATGGAATGCAAGTTTAGCCAAAGTAGGACAGTTGGTCACATATAAGTAAGTTTGGGCATACAAAAGATTGTAGAGAAAGAAAACTTTAGCTACCTTGGATCGGTGGTGCAACAGGATGGAGGGATTGATACTGATGTAAGTCACAGGATTCAAGTCGGGTGGACCAAATGGAGGAGTGCTTCGGGGGTCTTGTGCGATCGGAAAGTCTCCCTCAAGGTTAAAGGAAAGTATTATAAGGTGGCGGTAAGACCAGTATTGTTATACGGATCAAAGTGTTGGGTAGTAAAGCATAATCATGTTAAGAAGATGGAAGTTGCAGAGATGAGAATGCTAAGATGGATGTGTGGGATCACAAGGAGAGATATGATTAGCAATGAGGAGATTAGGGGCAAAGTAGGAATAGCACCGATTGGAGATAAAATGAGAGAAAATCGACTAAGATGGTTTGGCTATGTTAGAAGACGTCCAACGGAGGCACCTGTTAAAAGATGTGAAGGCATGGAGATTGCCAAGAGTAGGAGAGGGAGAGGGAGACTCAAGAGAAGTTGGAAAGAAACTATTAAACATGACCTTACCTACATGGATCTAACGGAGGACATTGCCCTAAACATATTTGATTGGCATCGTCAAATCCATATAGCCGACCCCACCTAGTGGGAAAATGCTTGGTTTGGTTTGGTTATATATATATGCGAAAATATTCAGGTGAGAACATGCTTCCGTGAGAACTACTGGTGGGACCCACCAGCAACTCATCAAAACCATGCACAAATAGGGATCCCCTGGTAGTTATTGATCCCAAGGATTGGCACACATTTGAATGGACTAAACCATTGGATCAAGGGTTGAATCGTTTTTTGAATACGAAGCTATTAAACTTGTGGGCCACGGATGAAGGGGTTGGGGCATGGGGTTAGGGTCAAATTTAATACTTGGGGTGGTCTCGCATAGATTTTTCCATCCCCCTGGCCCTATCCCCAAATGGGACCCAACAGTTGGGCTCCACTAAAAGTTCTCATATAATAATTCTCGAACCTGAGTAAATTCGATATATACACATATACATACATACATACATACATACAAATATAGGGAGATGCACCTGTAAGAAATGCTCTCACCTTACTATAGAGATAAGGTGGGGGTCCTCACATCCATATTCAATGCCAACAACTTAAATGTGAGGGCTCTCATTCCTATCTCTCATATAAGGTGAGCGATATCTCTCATGGGAGCATCTCCCATATATATATATATATATATATATATATATATATAACAAAAGCAAATGTACCCCAAGTCTTTGATAAAAGAATTTATTTATGGGCTAGCAAGAAAATTTGAGTATGGTACCAAAGTATAGTCACTCCCAAGCAAGGGCTTCGTTGCTGCAATTATAAATGAGGCTTATAAATCCACACCAGCCCGAATCTGACTAGAATGGGATCGAAGCTATTGACGCTCACACTTGGATCGAAGCTAAAGATTTCATACAAACAACTAAAGTAGCGTTTGGTTCGCTGGAATGGTTGTAGGCATGAATGAAATGGAGACCGGAATGACAATGGAATGGAATGAGGCAGGAATAGTCAAATCCATTCCAGCGTTTGGTACGTTGATGAATCAACCCAGTAATGGAATTCTGATTCCTATTCCTACGTTTGGTACGCTGGAATGCTACTTGGAATGGAATCAAATTTACATAAGATTGACCAAAATACCCTTGTTAGATTCTACTGTTACATTTGCATTGTTTGTGGTGGATGATTTGGGAGTGGGCCCCATAAAGGTGTAGTGAAAAAGTTTGTAATTTCTCATAATAATATATTATTATATTATATTATACTATTTGGGGGTGGGCCCCACAATGTGTAGTGAAAAAGTTTGCATTATAATATTTTGGGGTGGGCCCCACAAAGGTGTAGTGAAAATTTTGCAATTTCTCAAAATAATTATTCTTATATTATATTATAATATTTGGGGGTGGGCCCCACAATGGTTGGGTGAAAAAGATATTATATTATTATTATTATGATATAATAATATATTATTATATTTTATTATAATATTTTGGGTGGGCCCCACAATGGTTGGGTGAAAAAGATATTATATTATTATTATTATTATTATGATATAATAATAATATTAAAAGCGAGGGTATTTTGGTCTCAACAAAAAGTTAGAAATGAATGGAATGGTGATTCCTTCTGTTCTTAGATGGAATGGTGATTCCCTCATATAAAAGAATGGGATTCCAAAGGTAATGGCCATTCCGCCCCTTTTTGGCAAACCAAACACTGGAACGGAATGACCATTCCATTCCGACCTCCATTCACGCGAACCAAACGCTACCTAAAAACAAAACACCATTATAGCACATTTTATTTTATTCTATCTTGATTTGATGCTTCACCTCACCGGACTTCAATTCATCGTACATCCAAACAGGCCCTAAGGAAAAATGGTCACTAGGTAGGCAGTAGGCAACAACATACAAGCTCGTGTAGCTAGTTGCAGGCATCAAGGGGTGTAGCCTTACACTTCCTAGTCCATCCACGTCTACGGCATCAAGTAAACCAAGTACGTAAGGTACAACAAGTCAACTTTATAACAAGATCCCTAGGTTCATCCTAAATTCAAGACGCAAGTCCATCATGTCAAGACATTAGGTATAAACAAGGACAACATGTATAAGTAAAGAAACATGTTCAAGCCATGCCAGGTTCAAAGTGTCCCAAACATGGTATAAAATATCGGCCGATACCGAGTCACCGAGCCGATATCTCAGTGAGATATCGGTCTCGGTCATATATCCCTTCAAAATCCCGAGATATCGGCCGAGATGATATCATCTCGGCCCTAACCGATATCTC
The DNA here is from genome assembly GCA_028538565.1 of Umbellularia californica. Lineage (NCBI taxonomy): Eukaryota > Viridiplantae > Streptophyta > Magnoliopsida > Laurales > Lauraceae > Umbellularia > Umbellularia californica. The sequence goes on along the minus strand of JAPQWN010000002.1, from coordinate 77,505,883 downwards.
GGCCGATATTATCTCGGCCGATATTTTGAAAATATCGGCCGAGATGATATATAATGAAAAAAAGCCCTAATTTTTTCTACTTTTTCCCCATCTTCCTCTTCTTCTCTTCTCTTCTCCAACCATAGCAGCAGCCAACAGCCCAGCCACTCCCTCTTCAACATTTCAAAATCCCACATTAATTTTTTGAAGAAAATATTATCTAATGTATGAGAAAATCAACCCAAAGCATTTTATCATGTGGTTTTTTTTTTTTTTTTTTTTTTTTTAATTTTTTAGATGAAGTATAGAAATCATTAGGTTTGTCATTTATTTATGTTCTTCATTTAGAAGTTAGATCTACATACTTTCATGCTAGATCTACTCATATACATGATTTTGAACTTTTTTTTCCAATTTTTTTTTATTTTCGGATTTTTTGATATTTGAATTATTATATATCATTTTTTGGGGATTTCATCATAACTATGTTCTTTTAATGATTCATGATCATTGTATGGTGTATAAATGATTGATTTACAAACTTTTATGCTAGATCTATGTATTTTGAATTTTGAAAATGATTTTATTAAAAAAAAATTCTTAAAAATAATTGGTGTTACTTGTAACTTGTTAGAATATTTGTGATACCAAAGGCTTATTAATAGTGTGTGGATGATAAATCTACATCTACTCATAGTCATAGACTCATAAACATGATTTAGATTTTTATTTTAATTATTTTATTTTCGGATTTTTTAATATTTGAATTATAATATATCATTTTTTGGGGATTTCATCATAAATATGTTCCTTTAATGATTCATGATCATTGTATGGTGTGTAAATGATTAATCTACATAGTTTTATGCTAGATTTATATATTTAGGATTTTAAAAATGATTTTATTATTTTTTTTTCCTAAAAATAATTGTTGTTACTTGTTACCTCATATCAAAGGCTTATTAATAGTGTGTAGAATGTAGATGATAAATCTATATCTACTCATAGTCATAAACATGATTTAGATTTTTATTTTAATTATTTTATTTTCGGATTTTTTAATATTTGAATTATAATATTTCATTTTTTGGGGATTTCATCATAAATATGTTCTTTTAATGATTCATGATCATTGTATGGTGTGTAAATGATTAATCTACAATTCTACATACTTTCATGCTAGATCTATATATTTAGGATTTTGAAAATGATTTTATTAAATTTTTTTTCTAAAAATAATTGTTGTTAGAGTATTACTATTACATGAATTTCTTATTTTATAGGAATAAGATGATGCATAACATAGATGCGGGATGGAGCCATGGTGAAGCAGTCAGAAGTAAAAGTAAAGTAAAATGTAATTATTGTGGACGAGTGCTCAGTGGCTGGATTACTCGATTGAAACGACATTTGGCACATGTATCAGGACAGGTGCAAAAATGTAATAAAGTGCCACCAAATGTGAGAACTGAAATGCAGGAGCTCCTTAATGCATCTGCACAAAAAAAAGTTGTACAAGAAAGAAGAAGAACTGAGGAATTTGATGCATGCAGAGAAGAAGTATTTGGTTCCTCAGATGATGACGATGAAGACCCGGAAATGAGGAGGGCTAGGAGAGAAAGTGTGAGGTCCCTTCAGGAGGAGGAAGAGAGGAGAAGAATGTAATATGAAGCAGCTACTAGAGGTAGCCAATATGAGCAGGGTGGGTCATCCGGACTTGGGGGAGCGAGTTTGCGACGGGCATTTAGTAAAAAACAACCACGTCAAGATCCAGACATTGAGGAGATTGAAAGACCTCCTACACATGCACCTCGTAGGCCGGATGTGGTGGGACCAACTGACCCATTTGCTTATAGAAAACCAATATCAACGCAGCCCAGCATTATGAAAGCATTGAAGGGCAAGTTTAGTAAAGCAAGAGAAAATCTAGTGAGAGCCACTGGGAAGTTTTTTTTGGATGGAGGCATTCCTCCCAACAAGGCATCTTCTCCTTATTTCACCACCATGTTAGATGCAGCTGCAGAACATGGTCCAGGTATAAAGGCACCCACCCCTTATGAGATTGGGCATGTCTGTGTTGAGAAAGAGTATGAAGAGTTGCAAGCTTGGGTGCAAACTTTCAAATGGGCATGGAAGGAAAGAGGTTGCACACTAATGTGCGATGGGTGGACGACCATCACACATCGTCATCTCTTGAATTTTCTAGTCTACTCATCTATGGACACGGTGTTTATCAAATCAGTTGATGCAACTGATTACGTCCAAGATGCAAAATATATTAATAAGTTATTGAATGAGGTGATTGAAGAAATTGGGGCAGATTCTGTAATTCAGGTTGTTACCGACAATGCTACAAACATGAAGGCTGCAGGAATGATGCTTATGAAACAAAGGCCAAGGATTTTCTGGTCTCCATGTGCAGCACATTGCTTGGATTTAATGCTTGAAGATATTGCAAAAGGAAAAGTCATGCAGCAAGTGATTGGTAAGATAAAGAAGATTACCAATTTTTTTTATCAATCATATAGACTCATTTCCATGATGAAAACATATACAGACAACCATGAATTACTACGGCCTGGCATCACTAGATTTGCCACCCACTTCATTGCTATCGAAAGTGTTTACAAGTATAGAGAAGGACTTCTCCAATTGATAAAATCACATGAGTTCCTGAATTCAAAATGGGGAAAGAGGCCAAGTCCCATTACTCTTGAAGTATGTAAAATAATTGAGTCCAACAAATTTTGGCCTCATGTGAAGGGTGTTTTAAATGTTTTTGATCCCCTAATAAAGGTTCTTCGATTGGTTGATGGTGATGATAAGCCAACAATGGGCTTCTTACATGAGGCCATGGAGAGATCAAAGCTAGCTATCCAAGCAGATTGTAGATATTACAAAAAGTATTGGAAGATCATCGACGATCGATGGGGACGACAATTGAAACATGATTTACACACTGCTGGTAAGTGAAGGCTATTTTCTTTAATACTTGAATTGTTGTATTCAACTCTCTAGTCTCTCCTCACTATATTAATTTATCAATGACTAAAATTCATTGGTTTTACAGGATACTTCTTTAATCCCCAATTTACGGATGGACACATATCAGATGAAATCCGTGTGGGACTAAAAAATGTAATTGAAAGACTGGCAGAGAGTACAGATGAAGCAATTTGGGCTACTAATCAGGTAGGATTGTAGGAAGTAGGATAATTAAGGAAAAAAGCATATAACATTGTAATTTCTCTAATTTATTTTTCTACATTAATGTCTTCAGATTGACATATACAACGTACGTGCGGGAAGCTTTGGAACGACGACTGCGCGGAGAGCTATCACACAGACCTATCCTGGTATTGATTGTAATGTCATCTCTATATTATTCAAGGACTTAATATTATTTTATTAACTCTAATATCATTTCTATTTTTTTTCAGCTGAATGGTGGTTAAATTATGGAGAGAGTGCTCCTGCACTAAGGATGATTGCTATTAAAGTCCTTAGTCAAACTACATCGTCTTCCAATTGTGAAAGAAACTGGAGCACCTTCTCATTTATCCACACTAGACCAAGAAATAGATTGACAATGTAGAAGCTAAATAAATTGGTCTACATCCACTACAACCTCAAGCTCCGGAGTAGAAATAGAAGGAGAAGACAGTTTGAGGATCATCGAGATTATTTTTGTCCAATTAATTTGGACTATATCTTTTCAGATGAGGATACTGTGTTAGGTCAATGGCTGGAGGAACAAGAAGAACCGTTGTTAGACCAAGACCCGGAGTTTGAGGAGTTGATGCAAGATTTGACTGGGGATAGGCCTGAGCCAGTGAGGGCTGCAGAAAGGATAAAAGAAATAAACTTGACAATGCAGCAGGGGCGTGCACCTAATACAAGTGAGCCAAGGGGAAAGGAGGTGGACGAGGAGAGTGAGTCAAGTATTTCTACTTCTTCATCATCAGCAGGAATTCCACCTGACTCTCCCGGGGATGAGGGTCATTATAGAGATGATGAGCCTGTCACTTATGAGACGGTTGAGCATTTTCCTGATGCTACTGAGTTAGATCCTCGCCGTGGCTATGTTAGACATGTTGGACAGACTGAGGCAGGGGGTAGTAGTAGCGCTGGTACTCATGGTCATCATGGGAGTTATGTTGGCCAAGGTGCCATGTATGGACAGCATGGGGGTTATGTTGGCCAACAAGGTGCCATGTATGGACAGCATGAGGGTTATTCATATGACCCTAATTGGGTACCCCCTTCTCCAACACCCATTATTTCTATTGAACAGATGTTAATTGAGCAAGGGAGGCTTAACCCACCAGTTAGCCAACGACCTTTATATGCCCCTCATGCCTATTTCATGCCATTTGACTACAACCAGTCATCTCAATCCACAGGAGATCAGGATAGTTCATCATCTTATCAAAACCAATATGAATATGGTCATGGCTATGGTAGTGCCGCGCAACAGTATGGAGTATATCTTTTTAACCAATACCAAAGAAATGATGATGATGATGATATCGAGCCAGGACGACATTCCACTTGGAATTAGGTTGTCAATCTGTCATTCACTCATACTCATCAATCTCTCCCTAGTACTAGTCCCCTCTAATTTCAGGTGAACCATGAACCTTTTGATGCCCAAGTGCTTTATGATTTATCTATCTCACTACTATGTTTCTGATTTTAATGTGTCATCTTCAAGGTCTTGAATTTCACAACTTATTTGATGATTGAGTTAGCATTAAATGATGATTGATATGTTATCTTTATTTTCTTATATTTTACACTAATAAATTGATCATAAGCATTAATAATGGTTGCATTATATGAAATACTAAAAAAGATAGCGAACTGTGACACAGACAGGACTCATAACTTAAGGTGACCGAGATTTTGATTTATTGTTATTACTAATGGAAAAAAGTATTGTATTCCAGCATTTTCTAATATTCTGGATTTTTTGGATATTTTTGCAAATTTTTTTGGATTAAAAAAAAAATTCACACCGCGATGACCGCGACGGACCGATATCCGCGACCGATACCGATATCATATCGGTTTTTCGGCCCGGCCGATACCGCGACCGAGACCGAGATTTTAAACCATGGTCCCAAACCATCTAGTCTCTAATCTACCCCGCAGAACTTGCTGATCTATCCATTAATCATGATTAATTAGCAATTAATCATATAATCAGGATACGGGATCTTACAATGAGTGTGTTGGCCGAGGTGTTCTCATGATTTCTATGAAAACCATGAAAGTAAAAATGTAAGTTGCTTTTGGACTTGCTAGGATGCATGATGGAGGGATGCTGCAAATTATTGTATGCAGTGAGAGAGCAACATGTGGCGCTCCCTCTTGAAGTTTCGCGATGACAGGTAGGATAGTTAATTATTATTATAATTTTTAAATTATTATCATCTCTGTATCTCTCCCCTGATTATTTCCCTAAATTCTCTCCCCTTAGTATTAACTATTTCCTTAAATTCTTTCTTCATTTAATATTTTAAGGCAATCAATTTTGTTATGTATGCAGTAAGAATGTGACTTACCCCAAAAATCTCCTTACTCAAAAGAAATTTCTTTTTTCAAAACACTCCTCATTGGGCGCATTAAAAAAAAATTAAAGAAAAACTCCACATACATCCAACCATCCATCCAAAAATACATACATATGCATATAGTGGCAGATCAGATGTAGATGTCTCACACTGTGCAAGGCATCCAGTGGGACCCACATAAGGCCTCACATAATCAATCCAATCTTGTCACCCAAAACCAACCCCCTGCGTATCACGGATCACATGAGTTTTACATTGGTAAAAATGGACTAGATGTTGGATTGAAATAGAAAAAATGGTGCGTTCTAAAATCATTAAACTTAAGAGGCATACATCAATGGGTTAAGATGGTGTACTTGAGATTGAAATGTGATATATAAGCCTGCCCCGCTTAGATTTCCTGATCTCCCACCGAATCCATAGTAGGTGCGGGTGGCATATGTGGGTCCGTCCCGACTTGAGCATGCCTCATATATAATACAAATGTGTTTAAGTACGAATCTTACACACATTTTTCTGGCCACCATTGCCGTCTAGTTTATTGCTTTTAAAAGACATCATTATAATAGAACTTATCCCAATTGGCTTAATGCCAAATTTGAGGTCGTTCCAAGTCGCAGTGGTGATGCCTGTGAAAAGTAGAATGAATGATCATAAGTGGACCAAGCGGCCTAAAACAAGGGTTCTCACTTGATGGTTTATACTCACACTGGCACATATGCTTTGCATTTTTTCTGTTTACCCTAGATTAGGGTGCTGAGACCCAAGAAATCTCACACAAGTTAAAAAAACAAAAAAGAAAGGCCACACATATTGCAAGGAGTCGCCTGCCAGGATCAATTCCTCTGTAGGGAGGTGAAAAATGGGGTTGCCAAACCAAGGAACCCTTAGTTATCAGAGCACATGCTCAGCGTTAAAGTCTTCTTTGAGCTCAACATCTTCCGTTATTAGAGTTCGAACTGTGGCTCTCACCCACATCATGTGTGAGCTAGATACTATTTTCTTTCTTTAGTTTGGCGCGGCCTACTGGCTATCAATCTGAAAATTATTGGATTCTTAGACATACGTGTGATACCGAAATGCCAACACCATACCATCCACCCGTGAGTGTGATAGTGAAGCATATAGATTTCCAAAAGATAAATTCCATTGTAGAGTTTCACTTGTAAAGTCCGTACTCATCTCAAAAGTGAGAGCCTTGAGGATGAGTTCTCTTTACATTTAGATAGGTCGTGTCCTTTATATTGAACATGTGTCCAATTAAGGTCTCAACATAGTTACAGAAATATCGATTGATCCTTCATCTTCTGGTTCCACCCTGAACCTAATAAAGTAGATGTGACTATTTTGAGCACTCTAATGCCCAAAATGAGGGTGTTTGGGAAGTGGGGAGGAAAAATGGGGGAGGAAAAAATGGAGGGAAAAAGAGTGTGAGGCCACTTAAAAATTTTTCCTCCAAAATAGGGGAGAAAATCAGGGCAAAGGAGGGGAATTTGTGCAAAATTACTAAACTGATTTTTTTATCCAATTGAAACTTTTGCAAAAGTAAGGGTAAAATGATCTTTGTCTCTCTATCTCACAAACAAACAAAATTATACTTTTTCACTTTTCTCCCCCTTACTTTTTTATCTCCCAAACAAGAGGAGGTAAAATTAATTTCCCCTCCCCTTCATTTTCCTTTCCCCTCAAATTTTCCCTCCCCTCCCCTCTCCTCCCCTCCCAACCCAAACACACTGTTAAAGTTAGTGGTGTGCAATTGACTCGGTCTGAAATGACAAGATGGTCCTTTTAGGGTAAGTCAAGCGTTTTTTTTTTTTTTTTTTTTTTTTTTTTTTTTCTCTAATGAAGAAAAAACAGTGTGCCAGAGAGAGAGAAGTCCCATTGAGTGAGAGTTGCACTTGTCCAACCTGTGTACATGAACCGGATGTTGTACAAAGGAACTGAAACCTCTCCATCAAGAACATCTAATAGGACATGCCTTCAACATTATCAACCATATAATGGATGTTTAAAATAGGATGGTTGTTTAAAATATAATTTTTCTTTTTCTCTCTATCGGTATGGACATAATATGGTATAATCTTTGTGGCCTAGACCTTTTTTTCAGACGCATGATATGTACATATGATTATAGAAATAATGATTCTTTCATGACATGATTATAAGCACAGAAAGTACAAACCATGCATGTAGTATAAGTCTTAGCATTGGAGAAAATAAATGGGTTGGATGAGGGAAGGAAACCTTGGGTAATGTGAGTGAGCTGGACCTTGGTGAGGTAAGATAGCCCCCGTGCGATGGAAGGTGATATGCCTAGGGTTAGAACCTTGGGCAACAGCCAGATAAGAACTGACGCCTCATACTACTGAGGTAAGAGGCCATTGTTAGGATGTATCTAGATTTGAAACCATCTAAGACACAATCCCAATCTATCCAAGATTAAAAAAATGGGGCCAATATGAGTATATCAGGATCAATTAGTTCCAAACTACATATGTTAAACAAACAAGTAGAACTCTTGAAATGAAAATATAATTTAACATCTATAGCCTCTCTCACACACAACAAAATGATTCAAGCTTTGTAGACTCTTAAAGATACCTGAAGTTAACATGGGACCTAAATCCTTGGATCAGATAGACAAGGGTCTAGATTTGGATATGGCATTCATTTGGCCCAGAACCTTTATTGGAACCTTTATGGGGATCCCACATACTGATGATTCGGTTTATGTCAGTCTCGTTTTTATTGGAAATATTGATCAAGTGCAACTGGGTGGGCCAATTAGGCCCTTAAATATTCGTGGTCGATTGTAGGATGATAAGGTCTACTCACAGACTGTATATATAGCTAAAAAATTAGCTCCATTTGACCACTTACGTTAGACTTTTGGTGTGGCCCATTATCTCAAGTTTGGGCCCACTTGAGATCAAGAGCTTGGATAGGATCCAACTCGGTGTGTTGTCTCATTGCAGTCGGAGATGAGAACCTGTTTACATGATCTCATCCAAAACTATAACAGCTAGAATAATCAAGTCCAACCATTCACTTTGCTTGTTTCTTATGATCCTAGAATCACACTAAAATTTAAGCCATATGTACCCAATAATATGGCTTTCCTATCCAAACTTTCACATTTGGAACCCTAGAATAACATCACGAACATATGGAGATGGTTGCAGCAGGCCCCATACGTTGCATTAGACTGCAATTGTAGTCCTCTCATTCGGACTTGATTATTTCTCCTTCACAGACTAGTTTCTCTTGGATTGCCATCTTCTCCTTTACTCTGTTGGTAAGAGACAAATTCAGATTTTTATTTCTACAGGTTCTCATTTCATAACTTTTCCATTATTTGGTGATCTCTTGATCTTGGTATCCCATTAAGTTTATGTATTATACATGAAAGTAAATGAAGGTGAGGGAGCTGGAACTTATCTCTATAATGTATTCACTTGATTTTACAATGATTGTTGAGTGCTATGCAATATTTCAAATTCAGGTGGAAATACTGTTGAGATCGAGGAGTTGATCAATTGGTTGGCAACCGTTTGCAACCCCGCCTCTCACTTGGGTGATCAAGGATTGACCCTGGTCTCTCCCCACTCCTTGCATGTGTTATTTCCTCTTTCCTCAGTGGCGGACCCAGAATTCTCATTTGGATTTCACTCAACTTTGTTAAGATTTTTTTTTACATTAACAATAGCAAAAGAGAAAATGTATGGCATTTCTAGAGACAAAAAATATTTAACTGCATTAATTAACATGCATTTCTCTCACTAAAATGTTCAGCACTTACTTTAGCTGTGAAAATAATTCCTTATAGTTGGTCATGGGGTCATGAAAAAGAAGAGACATTGCCACTTAATTGTAACTCAAGCTATGCAAACATATGAACCCTGAGGCTGGATTTACATATGACCCGAATATTTAAGCATGCCCAAGGGTGATTCCGTCATCTTCAAATTTGTATATATTATTAGATTTGGTGATTTATGGATTAGGGTCCATGTGGGCCTGCCCCTATCTATCCTTGCATGTGCCAATTCTCACTTCTTGCATGTGCGGATTCTCTCTTCTCGCATGTGCAAGTTCTATTCCCCGCTAGTTTGGATTCCCTCGCGTGTGCAAGTCTCTTGGGTCCCAGCCCCTTTTAAGTGGGGGTGCCAAAAATAAAGTGGGAAGGCTATCACAATCTTTTGAGTTTGAAAGGGCTAGATCTCGATCATCTAAACAACAAATGCGAACAAGGAGTTCAGATAAAAACTATTATCTTCAATTTTTTTTATCAGATATCACTGGTTCTGTTATTGACAATGATAATGGTTTTTTTTTTTTCCTCCTATTGTGTTGGGGACATCACTTGAATCCACAACCTTGTTGCAACAGTGAAAGAGACTGCTGTTTTCTTACAACCTTGTGGGAGGCTATCACAATTTTTTTTTTCCTTTCACGTTTTCTCATATTAAAGTCATCTTAAAATGTAAATGATCTATATTACATATAAATTAGGAGAAGTCTTACATCAAAACTATTGGACAACCACAGCGGTAGCACAGCCATATGATCTGAGTGGGGTCTGTCGATAGATGCCACTCCTAAAAAAATATGGAAGAGAAATAATAGTTTAAAGAAAAGTTCCCAAAGAGAGAATTTTATGTGAGCTTTATTGTTTCTATTGATTGAATTTAGTGCAATCATCAACACCAGGACTTATAGTAAAAGTGTACAGAAGTTACAAAAATTAATTGTATAGCTGATGGCAGAGGAATCAACATAATTGATCTTTTGACCTTTTCTTGTTTTATGATTTTCATTTCTTTCACCTCCGGTCCTAAGTATGATAAAAAGTAATATCCCCGGAAACCCTCTACAAAAATCTTGCAGGACTCCTAATCTTTAAAAAAGAAACCTTCTCACAGTGGTTACTACCAGGGATAGGCCTCCCCTAACAACGCCTAGGTGCTTTCAAACACCAGGAAAACCAAAACATTATAAGCCAAGCAAATGATTTGCCAATGCATGCGGCCATGTGTCATGTGTGGTTGTGTGAGCACAACTCACATTTGATTCTCTCACATGCTAACATTTCAGTCTTACTCCCATGATGAACATGTGTTACATTTCCACTAAGAGTTGGGATCCGTTCTAATCCAGATCATACTCTAAAAAGGATCATTAAAGAGGTGAATAAAAGGTGGTGCTTAAAAAAGGGTCACTAGCCCTATTATTGTCTAGTGTGGTGCCCACTTCCATATGATCAAATAAAGTCCATTGATTGTATCATTATGTTTAACCATTCAGTAAATCCCTTTAATGAGGCATAAGAAGGATAAATTACCACATGATGTAAGCTATAATAACCCTAGCTGGTGGAAATTGCTGGAAAAGAAACAGACCCAACTTGCCATGTCCCATCAACCTAAAACAAACAATACACCCATCTACATATCCAAAAGAGAAACTAGTGCCATTTCTCTGAGACATATTTGACTTCACATGAGTGAACAAATCAATTCAGACCTGGTCCCCACCCAGCTGAAATATTATTCATATCACCCTCTTGCAAGTTGGTTAGGAGAAGAGAGCCAACAGAATATATTCTACAGTGTATGTGGCAGATTCCCTTTGGTTCAATCCAATGTCATCCACAGAAGCTTTCTACACGATACAGATAATCTCCACCTGCAGCTGGGCACCAAATACAATTCCACCTTCTCTTCCATTGAATAAATAGTATTAATCCATTCTCCTCTCCTCCACTAGACTAATAGAACAATTGAAGTGGGACCCAACGGTAACCATCACAAATTGAATTAAAAAAATGTCCTTATAAGGCCGGCAATGGCCCTACCTGCATCAAGTTTTAGTGAAATATCAATGCTTAAGGATGAGGTAATCACATCACTTGGAAAATGAAATGAAATGAAATGACAGGAAACTAAAGCAACAGAAGGGAGGGTCCCTTTCTCTTTTCTTACTTTTGCTTTTGGAATAAGCCCTTTTTTGGAATAAGCCCATCAACTCACTCACAACAACTAGCCTTTACCTCACCATAACAACCCTTACCAGCCAGCGACTGTTTAAATAATCAAAAAATATCTTTAGATGCCAAACACCTCAAGCTTCTCACCCCAGTTTCTCTGTTTTTCTTTTTCTTTTTTCTTTTTTTTTTTTTTTTTCTCATTTCCATTTTTCACCAAAGAAAATAAATTAAAAAATAATTATGGTGAGCATCTTGCACGTGCATTATTTCTCCAAAGGCTCCCAATTAGAGATGAAACAGCTTGCGTTGAGGACATGCAGGTCCATGGTCTACTTATGCCTGCACCTAAGAGTTCCTTTGTGTGACACTAATTCCCATAAATCTGAGGATTGCAAGTTTTTCATGATTTAGTGTGGTCATTAAGAATAAATATATATATATATATATATATATATATATGAATTACTCTTTCTTATGTTAGCAGAAAACCATTTGCAAGAGGAAGTCAGAATCACTTTTCTGCATACCAAAAGAAATAGAAGTCCATATATCCCAGCGTTCTAGACTACATATATGTACCAGAAAGAGGACCAACACCTGTACCTTGATTCCGTCCTAGTTACAGGACCCACATGAAAGTCCCACCAAACGGGTTAGCCATGGGTGTTGAGATTGGTGGCTATTGGCGAGCCAGACATGATGTTTGCAAGTAAGACTCTTTAATCGTTTTCTTCGGACCACACTCCCTGAGATTTGGGATTATTTTCTATTTAGAGGTAGTTTGTTTGCAGTCATTTTTAGATATAAATGACTCACGTACGTAATGGTTACACATCATCACATTTGTTTACATTCATTTTGGAGTATGAAAATGGGGTGTAAAAGAGGCCATTTATACACCAAAATTTTCACACCAAGAGTGCTTTCCATAGCTCTCTTGCAGAAAGGCGCTAATAAAGTTCTGACATGGTGATTTCCTTCCCGGGTCCCCATCAACCACCATTATTTTTTTCATTCCTGCAAATCCAATATTTGTAGTCCAGACCATTCAATTACGTAATTGAACTAATAAAGCCCAAGACTATGGAGCCGATTATCTTAAATCGTCATAGACTTTAAGAAATTTGCGAAAAATGTTCTAAACTATGGATCTAATTTTCTGCAATTTTGTGGGCTTGTATTTCATGATTTGAATCATTTCACATTCTTGTATTAATGGAAAACACTTAGACATTTGGTTTCATATTTTAATTCTCGTCATGCATTCTGAGAGATTTGTGAAAAAACATCCAAAAAATCCAAATACATAAAAAACCGTTGGATGTACTTATGCACTCATGTAAAAAAATGTGATTTTGACAAATACGGTAATGTGTTTCACATATGCAACATTTAAACATGTAAAACCCATTTTCCTATCACGTATAAAAGGCAAACATTGGGGACAATGTTTAGGATAGGTTTGGGGGTAAGACATTGCATTTCATTGCATTTTATATGTACATAAGTTGTTTTGCTTTCCATTTATACTAAAAATCCTAAAAAAATTGAAAAATTCCAAAATCACAAAAAAATCTAAAAATTTTCAAAAATCGTCCATGGATTTTAACTTGAGGAGTTGTCATAGATACAAGTCCTATAACCTTTTTACACATTTAGCCACATGAGTAGTCCAAAAGAGAGCAAATCATTTCTGAGAGATCCGAAAGAATCATTAGTGGAGACTAGAACCCATTGAGCGATTGAGCCTATCTATATTCGTTTGGGTGAGGACTCTTCTGTGCTATTCCTGAGTAGAATGAATAGCTACTCCTAGAGCTTCTTAGTCCAGCACTTCCGATCTCATAAGTGCTATTCCTCGTTCTAACCATAGAGGTGACATCAAAATGCGAAGAAACCTTAACTTGTAGCTTATGATCACTTTTCCGAACTTAGGAGAAGATGATAGGCATTCTAAAAAAAAAAGGAGCCAAATTTTGAATCCACCTATTACATCTTATACCCTTAGTAGTCCTCTTGAGCCTAATTTATAAAAAACCTTTCTTCATTGTCCCAAGCCTCATCACCCACATACATATAATCCTTTTTGACCTATTGTTTTGGGAAGGGTAAGGATACATGAGGAAAGGAAGGATTTGAGCATTAACGGTGAAAACTTCAATGGGCTACCAAAAGATAGATGTTCCACAAAGGAATGACAAAGGAATAAAGGAATTTGAAAGTTGAAACCAAAGAGAAAAGTAGAAAAAAAAAAGAAAAAAAAAAGAAGAGAAAAAAAATAATAGTAACGAGAACAAAAAAAAAAAGAAAAAAAAAAAAGAAAGAAAAAAAGAAAAAAAAAAAGATAGAGTGGAATAAAGAACACAAAGCAAATGAAAGAAGTGAAGACAGTCGAAGACTTTCCTATGAAGACTTGAGGACCCTTACCTTCTCAAAAATTCTTAGCCACATTTAACCCTGACCTACTTATTAACCCAAACCCCATTACAACCTATGAAAGACCTATTGGATCTTAGGAAATGTTATGTGTTGAATGAGTGAGAAGTTGAGTTAGCATTTCCACCTTCTATTGGTTATATCTTGTTCTATGAGATCAATCCTTTTATACATAAGCTCCGTTTTTCATCAATTATGTGAGTCTTTAGCCTTGTTCATACTCACATACTGAGAGTTAGTCAGTAAAATTTGTGTGCTTCCATTGTTGAGAGTATGACCTGTAAGGCTGTAGTCAAGGCGAAATGTATTCCGAAGGGGATTAAGGTTGTGTGAACTTCAACTTGAAGATTGCATGATTATTGGCTAAATACACAGACATACACAGTGGGACTTAAGTATTGACTGACAAAACTTCAGGAGTTGGTTAGTATTCCTAACTTGATATTCATTCTTATTAGCTTGCTAAAAAATGTTGGATACCAAAAATATTTTCTTTTCAAAATAAAAAGAATTTTGTGGAATTTATTCGCTGAAAACCCTCACGAGACAAAAACTCGTCCACTAGGGGAAATCTAGGAGTTTAACGGCTTGTTGCACGAGCTAAGTGCAACCATGATTCCTGCGAAAGTGAGTTAAGATCTTTACCATGTTTTTTTGCATATAGTTTAGATTTTCTTTAAAGTTTTTGCTTGAGATTAGCAAAATGTAGATTTGGGGGTGTGATAAGTGTTAAATATTGCATATTTTACCCCTCATTAGTTCGAATTTTATTGGCATCTCATATGCATATCATTTGCTTTACACAGAGATTTTATCATTCTATCACATTAACGGATTATCGGATTATCTCGCATAAATCCGATTATTTGTAGCGAATTTTCATGTAATTTCTCTTGTGTAGGTGGACCCCGTGATTATTCCAACCTTCCAGCTAATGTCCCAAAGTATCAAGAAGAGATGTCAAATAAAGAAGTTACATGAAGAAATCTTGGTGAAGTGTTAAAGAATTCCAAAACAAGAGGAGAAGACTTTAAGGATAAAAAAAAAAGTCATTTCCTGACACCAATGAGTAGCATGTATTGGTTAGAGTTTGGGTTGGTATGAAATAGGTTATGGGTTTAAATTCCAACAATTGCATATTATTTTTTTTACCAATCAAAGCTTGCCATGGCACAAATCCATGTGAAATGATATGAGCCAATCAAAAGCCTCCAAAATGAAGGACTACATAAAGCAAAAGGCACATATCTTTTTGGAAGGAAAGTTTGTTGCAACCAATCAAATTGAACATACCCATGTGAAAGCAAAAGAGCCAATGAAAAGCCTCCAAATCAAATTCAAGCAATCCATGTGAAAGCAAATGAGCCAATCAAAAGCCTTCAAGTTGCAACCAATCAAATGGAAGCAATCATTGTGAAATGAAATGAGCCAGTCAAATGCCTTCAATGTTCTTATAAATTGGAATGCATTTGTAGAGTGAAGGGGGGATCCTTTGGCAAGTTAGTCTTTTTGCAATTTTATTTTTAGATTGTATTTATGAGCTTCTTTGTAACTAATTTAGAGAGTGTGTGTATAATTGAAGATCATTAATGAAGATTTGGAGCTCTTTCTTGATGTTTAGTAGCTAAAGCTCTTGAATTATGCTCTCCTTTCGAAGCTAAGTAATGTGATTAATTCATTTACATGCATGTTTTAGTTTAAATTCCATACTTGTGCCTTGATTGATTAATAGATTTTTAGATCTAATTGTGCTAATCTCTCTCATTTCTCATGATCTATCTTCACACTTGATGCTTTGATAATCTCAATTGATGCTTTGTAATTGGATTAAGTTCTCTCACATAGCATGCTCTAGAACCCTTATCTTTGATCTTTTGTAGCTTGATTTTGATGATTAATTGTTAGGGTAGTTAAGTTATGATCTATGATCTTGGCTTTTGATTTTCTTTACTTTAATCTTCATTGTTATATCATCCAATCTAATTAGACAAGAGATTGCTAATTGGATTGTAGATTTGGGGGTTGAATTAGAACATGCATTAGTTGGACTAATTACATACTTAGTGGATTTTGGATTGCCTAATCTCTAATTTTGATTGTTGTTAATTTAAATATTTACTTGATTTATTATTTTCACTTTTAGATTGTTACATCTACATTTCAAATCACTTGTTTTAAAACCCTACACATTTTATACCACATCTTCATATTAAATCTCCCATTTCCACCACCACTCATCCACTAGTTTAGTGTAGCTTCTTAGATTAGCTTAGGTTTTATTCATTTTATATTTTAAATTGTTAATTAGAGTAGTTTTAATTTTGTTTCACATTTCAATTGATTTAATTCCATTTTTTACACATAGTTTAATAGTTTTAATTTTTTCACTTCAATTGTTTTCATTAGTTATATTTTAGTTAAACTCCCATTTAATTGGATTCATTGCTTCTTCCATCCTCTTTCTGTGGGATCGATAATTCGGAATCTTTAGTCCTTTACTACTTGACGACACTGTAGTCTTGCGGTTAAATGTTGCACATTTAAGTGTTGATCAAAGATCTTGGAGTTGGTGGTTTCTTCCACAAATGCTATCAATGAGGAGGTCTCAAGGAGATGGAGAAGATGATGACTTTTATTTCTTAAAAGATGCAAGGTTGGTAGTGATTTGGGAGATGGAAGAGTAAGGAAAGAAGATGAAAAGAAAAACCCTAGATTGGGTTGGATTTGTGCTTGAAAAGAAGAAAGGGAAGAGAAGAAGAAGGGTTTCCTTTTATAAGTAAGTGAGATGAGCTCCACCACTAGAAATCTTGTATGGCTAAAATCATGACTTTCGGGATCTCGGACGAGTTCGACGAAGAAGGGAAAAACGATCGTCGAAATTTCTAGTTTCTAAAAAGTATATATTTTGAGCGTTTCGGGGATATCAATTTTTGTCTCCAGATTTAGTGTAAAATGATTGTTTTGCCCTCAATGCTAGGAAAGTCAGGTTTTGTTGTTTCAAACGGGCACGGGATCAATACGGGAATTGTAGAGACTAACAAGATGAGCCAAAAGAGGTCAAAACATGAATTGTGGAATTCACGGATAATTCCTCCAAGCACACGCAAAGTCACAAAGAGGAACCCCCCAACGGGTCCCACTAATCACAAAGGTACTCAAAATTCCCAAAAGCTATATCAAAAGTTATTCTATTCCCAACTCAATCAAAATTCGCTAATCACGCTTAGAACTAACATACGACTTAATTAGTACTAATCGAGGTCACTCGGGTCGGGGTCTTACATCCTCCACCCCTTAGGGCATTTGGTCCTCCAAATGAAACATAAAACTCACATCAGGTAGTAGATGCGGATACCCCTTAGGCATTTGGTAATTATGGAGCCCAATTTGTAATTTTGAGAAAACAAGAGTGATATATTGTAATTTCAAAAATATGCCAATATGGGTCTCATTTGATCGTAAATAATTAACTAAAAAACTTTAATGAAGCATGTAATGATGCGAGGCCTTTTTGGTATCAAATAAATACAAATAGGGAAGGATTCTTATACATGCAAGACTTTAGGAATGTTGGGGGGTATATATGGGAGATGCTCCTATGAGAGATATCTTTTACCTTACTATGAGAGATAAGGTGGAGGCCCTCACATTTAAGTTGTTAGCATTAGATATGAATATGAGGGCCCCTACCTTATCTCTCATAATAAGGTGAGAGCATCTCTCATAAGAGCATCTCTTATATATATATGCGTTTGTGTGTGTGTGTGTGTGTGTATATATATATATATATATATATATATATATGAGCAGGGCTCTTCTAAACTGAAGCTTAGCTTATCCTAAGCTGAAATAGTGCTGGTCCCACCAATCAAAGTTGATTCCATCTATTTTTTGCATGATGGAACTGAAAAATCCAGTTCTAATTGGATTTATCTTGATTTTGGAGACGATCATCATGCAAAAAATAATGATAATCGACTTTTATTTGTGGACCAGCGCCGTTTCAGCTTAGGATAAGATAAGCTTCGACGTAGGAGACTTGCCATATATATATTTCAGAGGATAAAAAAAATAAAAGGTGCAAGTATGATGCAACATCGATCAAGCCATGACATGTTTTCACCTGGAAGTCATAGCCCATTAGTATTATATTACAACTACACTGGTAACTTGTAAGAGAAGACTTTTAGCTCATAAATACCCAAGGTGTAATAGAATTAATACAATATAAAAGGACTTGAAAAGGAGCACATGGCCGTCCTCTTTCATTAGAAAACAACTTTCTCTCTCCTTTCCCTTTCTCTCTCTACACTTTCTCACGACCAACGTAGGAGACTTGCCATATATATATTTCAGAGGATAAAAAAAATAAAAGGTGCAAGTATGATGCAACATCGATCAAGCCATGACATGTTCTCACCTGGAAGTCATAGCCCATTAGTATTATATTACAACTACACTGGTAACTTGTAAGAGAAGACTTTTAGCTCATAAATACCCAAGGTGTAATAGAATTAATACAATATAAAAGGACTTGAAAAGGAGCACATGGCCGTACTCTTTCATTAGAAAACAACTTTCTCTCTCCCTTCCCTTTCTCTCTCTACACTTTCTCACGACCATGTTTCTCCTAGGTTGCACATGGGCTGAACCCAACTAACAAATCGAACCAATCCATTTTTTAATTAACCAATCCGATTCGAAGATGGAAAGGGCTTAGACGGTTAGATAAACTGTTTATTTTTTATTCTTTTTTTAAATCATAAATTGAAAATCTCAAAATAATGAAATCCCCATCCTCTATATTTATTCCAATGTTTGGGGCAAAGACAAAAATCCAAATAGTAAAAAATTACTCAAATTACATAATATACTAGTCGGTTCAGTTTAGGCGGGTTCAAACCGATAACTGACCGATCTAAGCTGTTTTCACTATTTTCAAACCGTAAACTGAACCGATTTACTTTAAAATCGATCCGAATCGCCCATTCGGTCCAGCCGGTTTAACAGTGATACTGTTTTCTGTGCAGCCCTACTTTTTACGGTCTTTTCCTCCAAGTACTAGCTTCTTCAAGTCATCACTTTACGCTTATTCAAGGTTAGGGATTTGCGATTTAAAAACACTAATTAGGGCTGAAACTTGGAAAAAAATCCAAAAGACAAGATTGATCTATCTAAGGTTCTCACGACGTGCGATATCATTGACGAATTTGACAATCAATTAAGGCAAGTAAATAGATCTGAATCTCTGTTCTCATGTATTTGATTATATGATTTCGATCTTTCACTTATTAGAAACCCAAATTTCTAAGCCTAAACAACAAACTTGTGTTTGGATGTGTGAATAAATATTTAAAGCCCTGGAATCCTAAAGGACATGACCACCAATCATTGAAGACATACAATGGGGGGGATTTCCTTGGCTGTGGGATTCAAGTGCACCTCACATGTTGGAACATGGTTCAGCCACACAACATGGTCATTGACCGAAATCCCCAAGGATTTTGTGGTTTTGGAGTCCTTTGCACATATATATGTCTTTAGGGTTTGCATTCTTTTAATGATTTAAGTTGTTTTATGATTTCCTTAAATGTTTATTTATGATTTCAGATTTGCTTAAATCAGTAGGTAAGAGATTTTGGGAATTTTTCACTCATATATGTAGTAAATATTTTGGATACGCTTGAAAATCCGTGCACTAAATTCACTACTACAATTTCACTTTTTGCAACGCCAAAAAAACATCATAGATAATATAAAAAGCGTCGCAATAAGTAAGTGCGATGAAAAAAGCTAAGCATCGCAAAGGAGTCGCAAATAATGGGGTCGTAGAAAGATTAGCTACACTAAAGACTGCAGTGTAGCAATAAGACAGAATATTTTCAATGGTTTAAAAGAGTCGCTAAAACGTATCATTTGGATGTTTTCTAAGCGTCGTAGATAATGATTTATTTGTAACGGCAAAATCGCGTCGCAAATAATGATTTATTTGCAACTGCAAAATTGCATCGCCAATGATTTTTTAAAAAAGTCGTTAATAAATCAATAATAGCGACGCTCTTATAAAGTTGCAAATAATCTTTTTTGCAACGCTTCTGTGGTGCAGTTAATAATCTTCATATTGTTACTTTTGATTATTTGCAACACATTAAAAGTGGCGCAAATAATAATTTTTCAGAAAAAAAATATTTTTTAATATTTTCAAAAAAAATATTTTTTTCCTATTATGATACCCTATCAATACAAATATAATCTCATCATCCATTCACAATTCATCCATTTACAAATCTCTAATGCAAAGTCATCCTTAGGTCATCACTGATGGACCCGAAAAGGGGTGGGGGGGGGGGGGGGGAATCTTCCGTCCTCTCCGTCCGCACCCCGGGGGCTGACCTGGGTCTCGGCGGAGGAGGGAAGATCTCGGGCATCAACATTTTTGTACGGGTATGCCAGATTTACTTTCTACTTGGAATTTGGAATGGTGATAATCCGGCGATTCACCTTCAAAAGTGGAAAGGAAATCAATCCTTTTTTCTAACTTTTCAAATTGCATTAATATTAAGAAAAGAGACAAGTTTGTTTTTTTAGAATGCCGTAGGAGGCGTTTTTGTTTGTTTGCCGTGAAAGGCGATTTTACAAAACTCATCAAATGTGAAAAACAAGAATTGTGATTTCTTTTTGTCTCTTTAAGAAATACAAACTACAATAGAAAAGTAAGAAGAGGGATCTAACTTCTCAGGAGATTGTGGGGACACGTTGAGATCGACGGTCGCAAGTCATGTATGGGCTTCGCCATCGTCCTTCAAATGAGAACATGTGATGCTTTGATTCTTTGTCTTGGCTCCTAACCTCAGTTTTTTAAAGGACAAGGACCAAGAGAAGGTCCTATATCCAATGAAAAACCGAGTAAACGGGCTGAAAAGCCGCGTTTAGGCCATGTTGGAGAAGGAGGTGACCTTGGGGGGGTGGCCCCCCAAGGGACGTTGATCACCTTGTGGTGTTCTTTGCAGCAGAGCAACAGGACTTCGTTTGGATTTCTTTGGGAGAAGTGCAGAACTTCAAGTCGATAGATGTCGATATGATCCTTCGATGATCCCCTCTCTCTTGGAAATGGATCTCCTTTTATAGGCTTTTGGTAGCCATGGGATGGTTATGGGCATTGATAGCCATGATGAGAGCATTGATGAGGAGTTACAAATTGATTTTGTAACTCCTTTTTCATGGCTTGTGATTGGCCGATGAAGGTAGTGGGCTTTTAATTGCCTTTATGCTTCATGATGATGGGAGTTTCATAGGTTTAATGCCATGATTACTTGGATTTGTAACTCCCAAATGCTTGAATCTGATTGGGCCGTCCAAAATAATGAGTTAATGACCGCATTAAGTTGTCACAAACGGGTCAATTAACGTCATTAAGTGGTCACCAAGGTATGTGAAGAGTCGCGGGCCGCGCTGCGCCTTTTGAGATTTTTCTTGCGATCATCACGGGTGGATCCACGCATTATTTGATATCGGATTGCGATGAAATTTCAGACATTGATTGATGTTGGCAGGCCGGTGACATCTGTCTTGTCGATTTCACGATCGGTCGGACAGAAAGTGCACTTTCTTGGTCAGCCATGTTGACACCAAAAATGTCACTTTGCCTCTTCAACATCAAGAAAGCTGCATGAAGTCGCAACCTGCCATAAATAGGCAATGCAACTTCTCAAAAAAATCAAATCTTGTCAGAATCAAACAAAAACTGCAAGATCCTTCAAGATAGCCAAGAGAAGAGTACACATGAAGTTTCGGGCTATTTCAGAATCATTTGGCCTAACTTCGCTTCTCCGACAGCTAAATTGGCGCTCCCGGCGGTGACATCATCAGAGACGTCAAAACTTCGATCAAAGCTTACGGATGACTCCAGCATGTCTCAAAAGGGCTCCATGCCAAATTTCAAGTCAAACTGACAATGTTTGACCCTCCATCAATGCTCGAGCAGCAAAATCAAGCCTCCCGGCGGCGGGAACCACCGAAGCCTTCGCTCATCAAACCAAGTGCACGAGTGGCTTCAACATGCTTCCAAAAGGCTGCACGTCGAATTTCAGGTCATTCCGACAACGTTTGACCAGGTTTCGACGCTCCGAAAGAAAATCAAGCCTACCGGCGGCGGAGCTCCCCGGGACCATGGTTTCCAAGACAGAGCCTGTGGATCATCTCAAAATGACTCCAATAGGTTCCCTGTCAAATTTCAGGTCAATCGGACATCGTTTGACCGCACATCAACGCGCGGCATCTCCCTCGCGGCAAAATCAAGTCTACTGGCGACGGGACCCCAAACGGCTTCAAAACTCAAACAAAAGCCTATGGTTGGTCTTATTTATTGCTCAGCAGGCTTCACCTCAAATTTCAGGTCATTCCGACATCGTTTGACCAAGTTTCAGCTTCTGGCGGAAAATCAGCAGCTCTACGCGACAAAGTCTTCGGCTATCCCGGAAAATTGGAAACTTTGCACTCTAAAAATGTAAGGATTCTCATCAGGTTTTCTACAGGGAAATCAAGCCAATAAATGAGAAGAAATGTCAGGAAAAATACAGAAGAAAACGGCGACGAAAAAGACCGCAAAACGGACCAAAAAGGGGAGAAAAACCCCCAGGGTCGCAGCCCGCGACCCTGGCCCAGGGTCGCCGGCGACCATGGAAGTCCGGGTCACCGGATTTTTCGCCGGTGACCCGTTTTTCCGTCCCTTTTCGCGTTTCGCACATTTTGGCCCCTGTGGTTTCCTGAAAATGTGATTTTTAGTGCTTGAAATTGACTCGTATCCGACGACATCTCAGATCCGCCGTCAAAAGCATAAAATCATCATTGATCGCTCCAAGATCGCCGACCGGTGGACCTAAAAAGTGCTCTTTCTGTCCGACCGATCGAGAAATCGACAAGACAGATGTCACCGGCCCGCTCTTAGCTCTCAATGTCTGAAGTCACATGTTCATCCGATGTCGATCAGCATGAAGATCCATCGATGATCATCGCCAGAAGAATTCCAGAAGACACGGCACGGCCCGCGACTCTTCAACTGCTCGGCGACCAATTAATGTGGTTAATTGACTAGCTTTATTGCAGTCATTAATTCATTTCTTTGGACGGCCCAATCAGAAGCAAGCATTCGGGAGTTATAAATCAAGAGATTCATGGCACTTAAACCTTGAAACTCCTCCCATCATGGCGATTAAATGCCCTCAATCTCCACCGGCCAATCAGAAGCCAAGATCCAGGAGTTACAAAATAAAGGAATTAAACCTTGTAACTCCTCCATTTATGTAGCTTTATGATAATTAAGGCTCATAAACCCTCATAAACCCTCCTAAATGGCTACCAGAAAGCCTATAAATAGGAGAGCACCTCAAGCATTCCAGAGGACTTCGGAAAAAGCACCACAGATCCAGAAATCTGAGAGAAAGAAAAAGAGAGAAAACTCTGCTGAAGTTCTGCACCGGGCACCACTACAAGGTGACAAAAAGTCCCTTGGGGGGTACTCCCCCCAAGGTCCTTGCTTTCTCCCGCTGCCTCCAATGGCTTAGACGTGGCTTTTCAGCCCGTCTACTTAGCTTTTTATTGGACATAGGACCTCCTCTTGGTCTTTGTCCTCTAAAAATCTGAGGTTATAGCCAAGCCAAGCGAATCAAGAGCATCCTCTGTTCTCATCTGCATGGATGATGGCGAAGCCCATACATGGCTTGCGACCGTCAATCTGAACGAGTCCCCCACAATCTCTTGAAAAGTTAGATCCTCCTTTTCTTGCTTTTCATTGTAGTTTGTATTTTTCTAAAAGAGACAAAAATCACAACTCTTGTCTTTCATTATTGATGAGAATTGTAAATCGGCTATAAACGCCAAAATCGGCTATAAATGCCGAACAAAATCGCCTTTCACGGCAAACCAAGAAAATGTCTCTTTTCTTAAATATTTGTGCAATGGAAAACTTGAAAGAAGTTGATTTCCTTTTTACTTGCGAAGGTTGATCTCCGGATTACCGCTTGCAATTCCAAGTAAAATAGAAAATCTGGCACACCCACACAAAGAAATGTTGATGCACGCTTTAGCCCCCCGGACGCGAAAGGGCCGGACCCGACGGACTCCCATGTCCACCGACCCCGGTAGCACCCTCGCATTGGAGCGCGTTCCATCAAGCTGGCACACCCGGTGGGACTCGTTCATTTGAGAACACGGTGCTCGGAAATGAAATATTTGCATATCATACTTTTTGCTCTATGCTTATACTTCTTTTCCGGATTCCTTGGCTACTTTCTAGCTGGTAGCCTATGTTGGATTTTGCATCCTAAAAAAAATAAGATGGGATTTTTTGGAAATTTCTATTTCTTTGAGTTTGTTTCCACTCTTTCTCTTTTCAAAAAAAAAAAAAAATCAGTTTTCTTAGTTTGAATTCAAAATTGAGAAACTTTGGTCCTATCCTATCGTTCTTTGGTGCTCGCAGAAATGTTGAGTCCGTTCGACTAAGGTTTTGGGCCATCGTTTCTCTTCGATGAGTTCATTAGAGATTTCAAAAAAAAAAAATTAATAAAAAAATCAAGAAAAAATCAATTTCTCGTTTTGGATTCAAAATTGAGAAACTTTGATCCTTTCTCTTCTGGGCATGTGTGCTCGCGGAAATTGTTGAGCCCGTGTTCGGATCGGGGATTGGGCCATCGTTTCTCTTCGATGGGTCTGTCAAGGATCTAAAAAAAAAATTAAATAAAAAGACATAGACCACTAAGGTTAAACCAATTGTGTTCTTTGATCACGATTGATTCAAGAAAAGCCTTGTCCAGAGTGTGGAGACAGCTTGACTGTTCTAGGCAAGGGTCCTCCAAACGGGTTCATTAAGTAATCCTACCCTTACCTGGGGGCAATTCTATCAATTGAGGTTTCATAAGACCGGGTTAGGAGGCCTATGTGTACTCTCTCGTCTTTAAATCTTAAAAAATTAAAAAAAATCAAAATAAAAAAAAATAAAAAAAAAGATTTTCAAAAAAAATCTTAAACAACAAAAAAAATCAAAATTAAAAAAAAATAAATAAAAAATAAATAAAAAAAAAGATTTTCAAAAAAAAAATCTTAAAATAAAAAATCTTCAAAAAAATAAAAATAAATAATCTTAAAAAAAAACATATTTTTTTAAAAAAAATATATATATAATAAAAAAATAATAAAATAAAAAAAAATCATTTCAAAAAAAAAAAAATCTTCAAAAACTCGTCACTTTTGATTTCAGATCTGAGAAATTTTGGTTTCTTCTTTTCTGAGCACTGGCGCTCGCAGAAATCGCCGAGACCGTGTTCAGATTGGAATTCCATTTGCTCTCCTTGAAACCAATCTTGACATTTCGAAAAAAAAAACTCGTCACTTTTGGATTCAGATTCGAGAAATTGTGGTCTCTTCCCTTCTGAGTACTGGAGCTTGCGGAAATCGTTGAGCCCGTATTTGAATCGGAATGCCACCTACTCTCTTTGACGAATCCATTTCTGACGTTTCAAAAAAGAGAATCCCATCTCATGGATGCGATCTCCAACATTTGTGCCTAGCAATACTGGTACGCCCTTTCGGGGTCTACTGTATCTGTGACCGGCACATTTGTAGCTCCTACCTTATATTCTTCTTATCTCGAGCAAGCTCCGCTTCTCGATAAGTCGAATTTAGGTATACAATTGCTTCTAGCAGTTATTGGAATGCTCATTTCGAGCCTACCATGCTTGCAACCAGAACAATTGTACCCTCTATGGCTTTTTGCCTTCTTCATATTGCTTGGGTCATGTCCCTTGAGCGATTTGAAAAGACAAAATCATAGAATTCCCCATTTATGATCATCATATTCTTGTGATTACTAATGGATGTGGTCTTGTTTCAGAAATTTTGAAACTAACAATGGCAGCTTCACTGATCATCACCTTCGATGAAAGCAAGCACCAGCTCATGCTTCAACAGAAGCAAACCGAGCGCACTTACAAGCGCCCTGCTAGCTGTCGAAGCACCAACTCCCTCAGCAACTCTCTGAACTCCGGGTCGACCTCGACTCCCCGGACCATCGTCTTCGGGACACTGGGACCATTCCCACTTCCCGAAGAAGAAACTGCTCCTGCCAAAAGGCAGAAGGTCGCCTCGCAACGTGTCACTACTGTGACACCAAAGGCGACTGCCGAGAAGCAGAAGATCGCCCCTCAACGTGTCACTTCTGTGACACCAAGGGCGAACCCCAAGAATACTAAAACCCGCGGTATCCCCGCGAAACCTCAACCAACAACCCATCAGGTCTATCCTAAGACTTGGTCTCCAAGACCTTCCCCAAAACAAAGAAGGTCTCAAACCTCCATCAAGCCAGCATACCTGGCCCCACTCAAGGAGAACCAGTTCTACCCTCTTGCCTATATGAAAGAGGAGAGACCTATCTCCAACCTGACTCCCAAGTCAACCCAGCATGAGCTGGCTTGTTCCTACAGGCCCAAAATCAGATCATGCATCACCAGGCCTCTACAAGCACCTGCTAAGGCCTACACTCCTTCGGTTCGACCCTTTATCTCTACAGGGGCCGAACTTGAAAAATTCAAAGCTTCGCTGCAACAGGCAAAGGACCGGGTCCGGATCCTGTCCTTGCCTAGCTACAAAGAAGACAGGCTCGGCTGCTGCGCCCGAGGGAGCACATCCTTCATCGTCAGAGCCCAGCCAGAGCTGACTGAAGCTCAAATCGCTCGACGAGCACGCCGCCGTGCGTCATATCGACAAAAGAGACTAGAGAAGCAACGGACCCAGCCTCCTACACTTCAAGTCTCCCACAAATGGGTCGAAAAAGAAAGACCCGACCAAGTTGCTGCCGTCCATATGGTTGGAAAAACCAAAAGACGCCAAAAGTCAGCATAAAAAATCCATGTCCGACGTCCGGTGACCCGTAGCGTCACCAGGGCACGAAGAATCTCCTGCCCCTTCAAGCCAAAGACGGGAGAGTAATCCTTCATCAAGCTCATCATCAAAAAGAATGAGCCCCAGCTCAGTCACCAGGACGGTTTCTTCGTTTGAATCCCGAGGAATGAACGTCTTGGTTACAAATTCTGAGCCACCACCTCAGAATCCACCTCAAGATGATGCGCTCACACGCATCCAGCAGTTGGAACAAGGCCAGCAGAGGATTGAAACTCTGATGGAAAACCTTCTCCTTGTTGTCCAAAATCAGGTGAACAATGAGCCTCCTCCGAATCATAATAACGAGGAAAATCGTGAAGAAAATGAGTCACACGCCCTTACCAAAAAGGACATAGACAGTATCCTCGCCAAAGCAAAAGAAGAGGATATACTCAAGGAGCATGGGATCAAGCCACCATATCCTTTATGGATGGACTCGGTCCTGTTCCCCACAAAATTCAAACATCCTACTCTCTAAACATATACGGGGAAAGGATCAGCCAGACAGCACGTCATCCACTTCAAGATTTTGACGGGAGCTATCGCGGATCAAGATGCACTCAAGATTCGTCTCTTTGCAAGTACCCTAAAAGGTACAGCCTTCGATTGGTACTCCACTCTACCGGAGAACTCTATCCAGAACTGGGCATTGCTAGAGACACGCTTCCTGACCCACTTCCAAGGTGAGGATTATCCTGTTACTATGGCTCAACTCTGCATCCTAAAGCAGGGGGAGAATGAGTCAACATACGACTTCATTCACAAGTGGAAAGCAATGGCGTACAAATGCTCAGATGTACTGCCACAGGCGTCGCTAGTCGACATCTGCCGTAATAACATGAGAGCCAGAATACGCTCCATGATCATCGGCAACAAATCAAAAAACTTGGGAGAACTCTTGGAAGCTTCTATGGAAGCCGAAACGGTGATTAAAGACCTCAACAGTCAGAAGTCATCAAGAAAAGAGCCAACCGCCATTGTAACCTCTAAACCAAAGAAGAAAGAGGTCCTCAATGTGCAAACCAAGTCAGCTCCTCAGCAACCAAAGAAAGCTGAAAACAGAGCTGCAGGTAAGAGACCTGAACTCTCTGATGCCTTCAAAGAGCGAGTAGAAAAGAAATACCCGTTCGATGAAGATGTTGACGAAATATTCGGGGCTCTCGTGGCAAACGGCAAGCTCACCTTGCCTGAACCCAAAAGACCGGGCGATGTTGGCAAATCCAACGATCTTAGGTACTGTCCATACCACCAGATGGTCTCGCATCCTCTCAATCAATGCTTTGTTGTGAGAGAGAAGATAAACGAGATGTGGAAAAACGGAGTCATAACCTTTGACAAAAACTATGGGACTGCCTTCGTCAACATGGTGTCATGTGGACAAACACCAAAATCACCGAAGAAGAAGATCACTACTTCCTTCATGGTGATAAACAAAATTCAAGCGTCCGAGGAGCTGGTTCCTTACCCGACACCAGACGGACAACCCAAATGGGTACATCCTGATCTCCTGGAAGATGAAAACTGGGAGATCGTAAAAACAAAGCCGACAGCTCAACAGCGAAGGCAGGCTAGGAAACATCTCCTCAGGCTCAAACGGCAAGAGAAGACCCAGCCAAAACAAGAAGTCAATAAAAAGGCAGAGGCCTCCTCTACCACTTCACTCGGGGCAACAGAAACGTTCATTCCAGAGACTTCAAAGGCGGTAAGAAACTTTACTCTCAGTGATTTCATGCCACCTCATTCAAAAAAGAAGCTATGCAGGGGGCATCATACTCTTGCAACTCAGTAGTTGGATTCTCCATTGATGGATACGAGTCCAGCGACACCGATGATGGATTCGAGCCCAACTACACCGGCGAGTGGGAGGAATCTCTTGAAACAGGAGAGTATCTCTCCGACGAAGAATGGGTTCCTGAAACTCACCTTATGCCAGTAATCTGGTATCACCCCTTACAGCCACAAGGATCCTGGTCTGATGATGAGGAAGACCAAGAGGCTGTACAAGAAAATGCTGTTGAGCCAGCACCCGTCGTTGCTCCAGTGGAAATCAACCATCTTGAGCCACAAAGAGTAGACGAAGAAGAAGATTTGGCTCCCACGCCTGATCTTGAAGAATATGCGAGGATCTTGCAGCATCTCGCTCTAGAACAAGAGCAAGACCGCGTCAACGAGATTCCTCACAATCCAGAGTCGGAAGTCCCTGAAGCCCACCAGGTACCTCCTCACTCAACTCCTGAAAATGGAGAAAATGCTGGGTAGACGATCCTCTTACATCTGAGGATGAGTTTGACTCCGAGCAGACAACGTCTCCTTTAAGAGCTGCCTGTAATGTGATAATTCGGGATTATAGCTCTTCCGATGCATCATCTGATGAGATCACTTACACACCGGCGACACCTAGCACCATATCTTCTGGGGCTACCTCGTCTCGCGTGACTTTCACAGAGATGACACCTCTCAGGCTTCGTCCCCTGAGACTGTGACTTCAGAACTCATGCTCTTCCCGACTCATCATCATGAAGAAAACCTAACTTGGGATGATGGATGGGTCAACGAAGAAGAAAAGCTGCTGGATGCTGTTCAGGACTCGCTCCCGGAAAATGCTCCATGCAACACAATCACTGAGGATGGCAATTCTGCTGCAGACGCATCCTCAGTAAATGAGAAACGATAGCCTCTTGATCCGGAGGACAATCTTCCAAGCGAAGACCCTTCTCAAGAAGCTCTCGAAGTTGGTAGAGGCACCCGCTCGGGCCGGGACTACCACAAAAATTACAACCAATCTTCCTTTACTTATGTAAATCCTTCGGGAAAAGATGTTGTAAGCGCCCCCAGTGGCAACAATGATGAACATGCAGGCCCTAAGGAGGCTTTCAAGTATGATTTGATCGAGCACTTCAAACACATACCTGCACGACTGCACATCCTGGATTTATTACGAATGTCTCCACGCACTCGTGATAATCTCATCTCAGAATTACAAAAACTGAATGAGGATGTCGACAAACATGCCCCGCAAGTCCTCCAAATTGAAATGGACTACCGGGTCAAAAACTCTGAAACTTCCTCGAAGGGAGAAAAGAAAACTGAGGGATCATGCATTGAATGCCTCTCGGTACAAAAAGCAGCCAGTGCAACCATCGCCTTCACAAAGGACGACCTCCTACTTGGCGAAGCAAGGCACAACCGACCCCTGTACTTCACAGGGTACATCAAGGAAGTGCCTATACACAGAGTTCAGGTCGACCCAGGTTCTGCACTCAACCTCATCTCCACTTCGGCTCTTGAAGAGTTGGGCATCCCACCCAGCAAGCTAAGCCACACATCTGTATTTATCTTTGGATACGATGGGAGTACTCAAAGGCCTATCGGCAAAATCAGGTTCAAATTGCAGATCGGTGATCTTATCTCTGAAGTCACTGTGTATGCAATAAAAACCCCTTCATGCTACAACATCCTTCTCGGACGCCCCTGGATACACGAGAATGGTGTTGTCCCTTCAACTCTACATCAATGCATCAAGTTCGTCGGCGACGACGGCATGGTACATCGAGTGTTTGCGGACAAACGACCCTTCAAAGGTAAATAAGTCCACTTCGCAGACTCCCAGATGTATGAAGGAGAAAAAGAAGAAAAAGAGGAAATAGCACCCTTTGCTGAAAATCTCAAGAAAGATAAAGGCAAGGCTCCTCAAAAACCACCGGAAGAAAACAAACACTCCGGTAAATCCGAAGAGAGCAGTCAACCTCCCTTCGTCATCTCCCTCAAATCTTCAAAACCTTTGGTCATCACAACCAGAGTGAAGAAGGCAAAGCAAAAGCCTGGGGGCAAATTTGTTGTCTCTCTCGTGTCTATCATGCAAGACACAGACTCAGACTCAGAGCCAGAAGACAATGCATCGTCGAGCCAAGCTGACGCTCAGTAAGTTCAGCCTGCTCTCACTCTGATGGAGACACCTGCTGATGTAGAAGATCCTACGTCTGCAACCTTTGTTGTTCCGGCAACATCACCAAAGCAAAGACCGATCTTCTTTCATAGATCGGATGCTTCTTCATCAAGTTCCTTACTTGAACCTTTCCAAAACGAAGGTATGCCTCAACTATCTCTATATAGTCCTGTGGCACAAGCTATCATGAAGAAAATGGGCTTTGATGCTCAAAACCCAGTCGGTTTGGGAGAAAGACGCGGTATTCTCACGCCATTGGGGCCCGCCTTGACCAAAAGCCAGCTGGAAGATTGGAGACTCTACGGTCATGTAGAAAAGTCTTCATATGGGTTAGAGTATGATCCCGACACTCCTCTGAGACAGTTGACACAAAAGCTTAAAAGTCGTTTTACCGACCAAGCCTCAACATCTCAAGTCCATGAAGACATCGATCTCCCTGGATATCTCTTTAAAGAGTTACCTGACAAAGATCCGGAAGCTCATCCAATTGGTACGATTTCTTTGATGATAAAGAGGAATCGTCCGATAATACAGACTTGTGCTATTCTGACCCAGAAGAACCCTCGTCTCCAAAAAAAGTACCTTACTTCGACCCAGTTTCAACAGGCGATTGGGACCATCTCATAGCAAGCCTTGAGAAGATCACCAATCAAGAAGACCCGTGGAAAGGAACAAACCCTCGGTCTACAAATGCCCTTGGAATCCCAGAAGGTTTCGTTGAGCTGGAAGCCTCCGAAAATATTGTGGAGGAACCACCTTCGAACCTTCTAACAAAAGATCCTATTGAAAAGATAAACTTGGGAAAACCAGATAACCCACGTCCTGTATTCATAAGCAAGAATATAAAGGATGATGAGTTACCCAAGTATATCGCTTTTCTGCGTGAGTTCGTTGATTGCTTTGCATGGTCCTACGCTGAAGTGCCTGGTTTAGACCCTAAAGTAGCAGTCCACAAACTCAATCTTCAAGAAGAAGTCAAGCCTGTCAAAAAAGGCCAAAGAAGATTCCGTCCAGATGTGATGGATAAAATTGAGCAAGAAGTTCAAAAGCTCAAAAGCGTCGGCTTCATCCGTGAGGAACAACATCCAGAATGGTTGGCCAACATTGTCCCCGTGACAAAGAAAAATGGGCAGATCAGGGTCTGTATTGACTATAGAGACCTGAATGGCGCTTGCCCTAAAGATGAATTCCCGCTCCCCATACCAGAGGTAATGATTGACAAAACCTGTGGATTCGAGCGAATGACATTCATGGATGGCTTCTCTGGCTACAATCAGATAAAGATGCATCCTGAAGATGAAAAGCACACTTCATTTCGGACTCCATTTGGCGTGTATTGCTACACTGTCATGCCATTTGGTCTGAAAAATGCTGGTGCCACATATCAGAGGGTTATGATGAAAATATTCCAAGATATGCAGCACAAGACGGTCGAATGTTACGTTGATGACCTCGCCATCAAAAGCAGAAGAAAAGAAGACCATCTCAAAGATCTTCGGGAAGTCTTCCTCCGACTCCACAAACACAAATTGCGGATGAATCCTCTAAAATGCTTCTTCGGCGTCTCGTCGGATAAGTTTCTAGGATTCCTTGTTCGGAAAGCCGGAATAGAACTTGACCCCATCAAAGTCAAGGCTATTCTAGAAATGCCCCCTCCAAGAACCTTAAGGGAACTAAAAGGGCTCCAAGGGAGATTGGCCTACATCAGACGGTTCATCTCCAATCTTTCGGGGAAGTGCCGTCCATTCTCTCGATTGATGAAAAAGGGTGTAGACTTTATCTGGGATGCTGACTGTGAAGCCGCATTTCAAGATATCAAGTCATACCTAACAAAACCTCCAGTGTTAGCTGCTCCTACCACTGGGAAACCATTCATCTTGTACACAAGAGCCCTTGATCACTCTCTGGGTGCTCTGCCTGCACAAGAAAATGATGAAAGAAAAGAAGCTGCTCTATACTACCTCAGCAGCATGCTAGTAGGTGCAGAGCATCGTTACTCTCCAGTCGAAAAAGAATGCCTTGCAGTGATGTTCGCCGTACAAAAGCTACGTCACTACTTGCTTTCCAACACCATCTACCTCGTCTCAAGGATCAACCTCTTGAAGGTCCTTGTTACAAAAGCCGGTTCTCTCAATGCACGACTGGCAAAATGGTCCATCCTTCTATCACAATTTGATATTAGGTATGTGCCACAAAAAGCAATCAAAGGCCAAGCTCTAGCAGATTTCCTCGCAGAGCATCCATTGCCTAAAGATTCACCACTCAGAGATGATCTCCCAGACGAACCTGTCTACAACGTGGAGACTTTCTCGCCAAATGCCTCCTGGGACATGTACTTTGACGGTGCAACCAGGACAAATGAAAAAAGACAGCTGATCTCGGGAGTTGGCATCCTCTTTGTTAGCCCCGACAAATACATGATTCCACACGCTTTCTCGCTACTGGAACCATGCACAAACAATGCAGCTGAATACCAAGCTCTGATCCTAGGATTGGAACTCGCCATCGAATCCGGTATCACTATGCTGGAAGTCTTTGGAGACTCTCAACTGATCGTCAACCAGATGAATCAGATATATGAAGTCAAGAAGCCCGATCTGCTGCCTTATTACAACAAGGCACAATCGCTTCTGCAAAAGTTTGACATCTGTCACATCACCCACATTCGTAGAGGTGAAAACATCCGTGCAGATGCCCTGGCCGGACTTGCCGCATCAATGGCGATCCAGGAAGGGGAAAACATGCAAATCACAGTGTGCGAGAGAAGGATCCTCCCTCCTCTTAACACACACCAAGCAGTTGCTGAATGCCACCGAGTGGTTGGAAGTCGGATCTCTATCCTTCAACCTTCAATCGGCGACTGGAGGGATCCGTTCATTGATTACACTATGTTCGGAATCCTACCTGAAGATCCAAAAGAACGGGTAAGCATCCAAAGGCGAGCCCCAAACTTTCATTTGGATATTCCTTCAAAAATCCTCTACAGGAAATCCTTCAACGGAGTACTTCTACGCTGCTTGTCACAACAAGAGGCCGAAGAAACACTTAAAGAAGTTCATGCTGGTCTTTGTGGAGCCCATCGGGCAGGTCCTAAGCTCTATGATCAGATAAAAAGGTTAGGTTACTATTGGCCTACCATGGTAGCTGATGCAATGCAATTTGCCAAACACTGCCAGCTATGCCAAGTTCACGGAGATTACATTCACATGCCTCCGGAATGGCTACACCCTACAGCAATCTCGTGGCCTTTCGAAGCCTGGGGTATGGACATGATAGGTCCTATCTCTCCCCCTTCAAGCAAAGGTCATCGCTTCTTCTTCGCCGCTACGGATTATTTATCCAAGTGGTCAGAAGCATTTGCGTTCAATGAAATGAAGACCTCATCAGTTCTTCAGTTCCTGCGCACCAACATCATTTGTCGTTTCGGCATACCCAAAAGATTCGTCCATGATAACGGACCACAATTCCGGGATCATCGATTCTACAGGTTCTGCGACAAATACAAAATCCAAAGCTGTCCTTCGACTCCATACAATTCGGCAGCAAACGGATTAGCAGAAGCCTTCAACAAGACACTCTGCAAAATCCTCAAGAAAATGGTCTCTAGTCACAAAAGAGACTGGAGCGACAAACTGTCTGAAGCTTTGTGGGCCTATCGAACCACCGTTCGAGGACCAACCCATAGCACACCATTCTCCTTGGTCTATGGATGCGAAGCTGTCGTGCCATTAGAAGTCCAAATTCCTTCTCTGAGGGTATCTCTACAAAATGACATGACTTAAGAAAGCAATGCGAAATTACGACTTCATGAGTTGGACAATCTCGATGAGAGACGGCTTGAAGCTCGACAAAGCATTGAACTTTACCAAACACGCATGGCAGGATCTTTTGACAAAAGGGTCCGGCAACGAGCCTACAAAAGGGGTGACTTGGGTCTTGTGGTAAAAAGACCAATGGTCTTCGTACACAAATCCAAAGGCAAATTTGAACCAAAATGGGAAGGACCCTACGTCATCGACAAGGTCTTCTCCAACGGCGCATATGCCCTCCTAAACATGGAAGGCGACAGATGTATGCTGCCTATCAACGACAAGTTCTTGAAGCGGTACTACCCTTGAAGACTTACCTAACTGGGTAAGAGCAATGCCTGTACGGCCAAAACCTGTTCTCAGGTACTCGCTCGTCAAACCCACTCTCTTTAGAATTTTCATATCAAATGTCAAAATTTCTAGAGATTAAAAAACAATGCTTACTTTTATCATTTCATTGTTCAAAAACAAAAAAAATCCAAGTTTAGGAGCCTCTCCCTGACTTGACCAAAACTTTCGATCCTTGAACCCAAAATTCATGGTTTGAAATGAAAATCCGGATTCAGGGATTTCCACCCTAGTCCACCTTACCTTTTACCGCCAAATGGTTTTAGGTCAAAATTTACGACCCTCGTGTCTTTAAACAAAAAAAATGGTTTTTCAAAAACCGCGGGGAAGTGACACTTAGTCGATACTCGCAAAACTCATAAAATCGGAAGGATGCGAACCCCATTCAATACTTCCAAAACCTCTAAAATCGTGGAGACACAACATATTAGTTGATATCCATAACCCAAAGGTTCAAAAAAACCGCAAATTTCAAAAATCATGGGGAAACGACATCAAGTCAGTACCCGCAAAACCAAATTCGGAAAAAAGCACGGATGCGACATTCCATCGATACTTGCACTCAAAATCGCAGGGAAGCGACATTTCGTCGATACTTGCAAAATCCAAAAACCATGGAGACGCAACATATCAGTTGATATCCACAACCCAAATTTCAAAAAAGGGTTTGAAAAAACTTAAAACCGTGGAGACGCAACATATCAGTTGATATCCACAACCCAAAGGTTCGAGAAAACCGCAAATCAAGGGGAAAACGACATCAAGTCAGTACCCGCAAAACAAAATTTTTGAAAAGCAAGGATACGATATTCCATCGATACTTGCACCCAAATCCGCGAGGAGGCGAAATTCCATCGATACTCGCAACCGAATGAGCAAGGATGCGACATTCCATCGATACTTGCAAGACCATTCAGCAGGGAAGCGACTCTTAGTCGATACTTGCATTTTTGAAAACCAAAAACCTGGCTCTTTTGCCAAAATCGGCTATCAATGCCACCAAATCGGCTATAAATGCCACACAAAAAAAAAACCTGACTCTCATGTCAAAACCGGCTATAAATGCCACAAACCGGCTATCAATGCCACAAAAAATTGGCTTTCACACCGACAAACCAAAACTTGGCTTTCAAAAAACCCGGCTATCAATGCCACCAAACCGGCTACAAATGCCACAAATTGGCTATCAATGCCACCAAACCGGCTATAGAGGCCATAAAACAAACACCGGCTTCCATGCCAACCCAAATTTTGGCTTTTACGCTATAAAATTTCGGCTTCCATGCCATCTCAAAATCGGCTTTTACGCCACAACCAAAATCAGGCTCCCATGCTAAAACAATTATTTGACAAAAGATTTTCACAAAAAGACAATCTTTTGATCAAATTTTCAAACAAACATCCCATTTACTAATTGCTTTCATCACAAAAAGATTTGAGTGAGCGTAGGGAAAACAAAAAAAGAAAAGTACCAAAAAAATACATGTGGTACAAAAAAAAAGTGTTCACAAGCACTGCAAAAAAAAAGTACCAAAAATACATGTGGTACCAAAAAAAAAAGGGGGAGATAAGAGAAAGAGATGATAGTTTCTGATACAAAAAATCAGGGGCTCAGCCAAAAATGGTCTCCAGCCAAAGCTTCAGCTCCTCAAGCAAACTTTTGGCCTCAGCCGTCAGAGTTTCTAAGGCACGCTTCTTCAGGAACTTGCCATGAGATGCTGGCGAATGCCGTAACCCTTCTTTTACACCGGGAAGCTTTTCCCCTGCAGTTTGCCATTATTCGCTTTCTAGAGTCCTCCTCTCGAGAACTTGACCGGCATCTGCAACCCTGCGAATCAGAGTACTCTCCCTATTACGAGCCTCTGTTATAGCAGTCCACTTAGCATCAACTTGTGCCTTCAAATGCTCAAGACGTTTCCTGGCCTCCTCAACTTCCCTATCAAGGACGTTAAGGTCATGCCTCAATCCGATGATGGCTAGATCTTCCAAGTTCTTCTCCCGAACTAGCTGCTTCTTGCTTTGTGTAGCCTCATTCAGGTCAGACTTAGCCTTACCAGCAGGGTCCAAGAACATCTCCTTGAAGAATTGGTCGTCAGGGAAATCCATGGTCTCAAACCACTTGTCACCCAGTGCAATGATCCTATCAATGATCGCCCTGGCACCTGTGACATCCAGACCAACCTCTTCGGTATCAGTGAGAATCTCCTGTACATGTGGGATCATGCCAAATCCGGCATCCAGGTGTCCAGAAAAGAGAGTCTCGATCCAAGAACTCAAAACCCGAGCCAGCACCTTCTTCGCAAATTGAAGAGACGAACTGGATGAAGATTCACCCTTCTCCGTTGATCGGCTGCTCATGTCATGTCCCATTGGAAGAGTAACAAAAGAACTCTTTCCACTTGGAGCCACTGGAGAAGGAATCTCAGCACGAGGTATCTCCTCTGTTGCGTCAGAACTGGTTGTAGGAGTCTCTACCTCCGGATCGACCTTTGGCATCCCTTGCTCTGGTTCTGAAGAAAGCGATGGAATCTCTTCTGTCACTTCAAAACCTGCAAATGAAACACAAAAAGGTATGAATATGATCCTGTTAAAAAAAAAAATCATCGGGGTCATTACTACAAAGTACCTTCTTCGACGACTGGCGGAACACTCTCTTCCTCCATGAACTCATCGGAAGCATCATCAACATTTGCGTCCATTGATGGTTCAAAGTCATCGGAATCCTGTGGCAAGTCAGCTGACAAGAAAAATGTTAACAAATCAAGTCGTAGGCAAAAAAAAAAAAAAAAAAAAAGAGAAAGCGAAAGGAGTTATACCAATTGGAGATTCTGGAATCCTTCCAGAGTCCCTCGGTTCTTCTTCAGATGCCATAATCGGCTCCATCACCGCCTCATCGGTCGGAACCTCAGGCATCGCCAAGTCTTCATCCTCTGCTAAAAAAAAAAAAAGCAGCAGCAGGGTGAGAAAACAAATCAGAATATGGAAAGCCCCATGAAAGAAGCAGAAAAAGAAAAAGGAAGAATCATACCTTCACCGATGGTCTCTTCTTCCCGAATCCTCTTCTCTGGAGGTTCGTCAGCTTCCCCTGGCACCTCCTCATTGACAGTGAGAGGGACTTCCACATCAGGAGAGTCTTCGTCCCGCCCCGTGTGACGCTGACTCCTCTTCCTCTTACTTCTGTGGGCTCGCTTCCTAGAAGATCCTGCCCCACTGTCAGAGTCAGGTCTCCCACTTGACTCCTCATTGGATGGTCTGCTCTTGCCAGTAGACTCCACGGAAGCTCGCCTCTGTGCCGCTTGCATTCAAGCGTCGAGCTCAGCTTCCTCCTGTTCTAGCTGCTCCAAAGCCTCATCAGGTACTTCCCGAACAGCTTCAGAACCAATGACGCCCTGGTCACCGAGAATGCCTATCTTGTGCTTCTCTCCAGAAAAGAAGGCCCAAACTTCCTCTCGCCGGACGCCATCCGACTTTCTAGTACCTTTCCCCGAAGATAGCTTTACATCAAGCTCCTTCTTGGAAAGCCCCCGATATGCCAGAAAGCTCTCCGCGAACCATTTCGTGAAGCCGACAGTTCGGAAAGTCGACAGCTCAGGATAAGAAATCGTGGCAGTAGTGTCTTCAGCACTATAAAAAGCCCATGCATTTCTGCCATCCTGCAAACCCCCAAAGCGCTTTACCATGCTTGAAGGTGCTCCAACAATGCCTTGAGAGAAGCCCAACTGAAGTGCAAAGCGAGAAGGTACATACGGCTGGATATCGACGAAAAGATGTCTGCGGTACACCATCGTGCCGACGCGTATGCTGAAAAGCCACTCCTTCTCTGCATTTGTCAAAGCATAATATCTCCCTGACCCTGCCCTGGTAGAGTCACGGGGGGCACCAAAGTCAAAAGCCTTCTTCCGCAACTCCGGAGAAAGCTTCACTGAAGACTGCCCCATCTTGACGTCCCTGAACCGTCGGATCCTCATGCGGGCAAACAAAAGCAATTCGGATATGGCTTTTCCCTTAGCCAATCAAATCATCAGAGGATCATCATCCTGTGCAGCACCCAGCTGGTGGAAGCCAGGACAGTGGTATACAAACCACGAATAAAAGATATGGGCTGAAAATACCCTATTCATAGGGAGCCCAAGCCGAACCAAGAAAGCAGCAGCCTGCAGTTCGGTACACAAGTAGGAGTAAAGAGCAGGTACCAAAGCCAGCCGCTCTCCAAACACCATCTGACAAGCCGGAAAAATACAATGCGGCCTGATGTGTGTTCCATCTCCTCCAGGAAAAATAGCCTCACCTAGCCAATAAGTGAGGTAAGCTGCAATTTCTCTCCGCAGTGCAATGTCAGAACAAATTACATCTGTACCTGCGAAGAAGTCTTTCAACTCTTCTTGCATGACGGAAGCCTTCTTCCGGTCCTCCAGGGTCATGCTGTCAGAAGACTCTTTGCTATCAAAGAAGTTGAAGAATGAAAAGCCATAACTCTTCCAACTGCTGGATCTTGCTTTCGAGCCCTCCTTCTCCTTCAAAAAATCATAGAAGGCGACGAGCTGAAAGTATAGGAGCCTGAACTCCTCTGACTGCTCCTCAAGGACGCTGTCAATCGGCATGAACTCCTCGTAGAGTTTGCCAAGGATGGGCAATACAGTAATGGCGCTCAACTCCTTCAAGAAAAAACCAATCTCACCATTCGTTAAAACGAAGGTATTGGTTTGTGGGAGAAATGATTCCAACATGGCCATGAAGGCGTCGTCGGAAAAAGCCACGGTATCTCTGAAGGCACGGACCGCGTCAAAAATCCCGGCTTCCTTCAAAATGGTGCCACCAATCAGCAGGAGGCGATCAGTCCACGACTTCCAATCGGAGTCAACACTGAAACGGCCACGAAGTCGAAAAGGCTTCACCCAGTTGCTGCCGTCACCGCTAAAAATGCCAAGGCCCACCGGTCCCAAATCGACTGACGGATAATCAGAGCCCTGGTAGCCGCTGGCTGGCATCAACATGTCCATTTGGATAGGTGGCTTCTCTGTAAAACCGGAAGGTCCACCAACAAAAACCCCGGTCTTGATCACACTGGTCCTCTTCACCCAGCTCGGAGGATCTTCCCTCTTAGGGCACATGGGAGAAAGGCTCAGGATCGAGATGGTCCGATCAAAAGACGACCGGGTAGAAATAGTTCTCTCCTCACCATCTGCTGTGTAAGAGAACTGAAAATATCTCCTTTGGTATGTCAAGTCGTCAGGGACTGCATCTCCAAAGAAGAAGGTAGGCTTGGGCAAAACCCTCAGATCGTCCATAACCCAAGGACGGTTGCTTACCATGATCTTATAATATTCCTCACTCTTGAGAGCGATCAGTTGTTGCCTCATCTCATCTCTGTTGAGAGAGTCGCACTCTTCCAAGTTTCTCTCAACATACTAACCCTTCTCCGAGGCCTGCTGAACGGCCACATTAGAAGATCTGGCGGATCGACGAGGTACGCTTGTAGCAGGCTCTTTACCCTTGTTCGTTCTGGAGGAACCACCTGCAAAGGTTGGAAAAGAAAAAAAAGATCATCATCAAAATGACAGGATTTCGCTAAAAGAAAATCTGGCGAAATTTTGGCATGGTTCCAGGGCAATTCCGAAGAAAAGGGAAATACCCCGAAAGAAATAGAAAGTTTGAAGATGGGCTCAACATCGCTGCGAGCTCCGAAACTCCAAACTTTCGAAACCTCAAAATCTCCGCAAAATCAAGAAGGGCTCAACATCGCTGCGAGCTCCAAATTCCCAAATTTGCAAAGATTTTCAGGTATGCTATCATGCTCTCAAATTCAATCTACAAAAAGTACATGCATGAACATCTAGATTTGCATAAAAACGCATTATCATGATGAGCTAAAAAAAAAAAAACTTTCTCAAAAAAAGAAGGGGAAGAAAGAAAAAAAAAAGAGAAGAAAGAAAACGTGCAAAAAGAAAAAGAGAAAAAAAAAGAAGCACGAAAAAAAAAAAAAAAAAAAAACAGAAATCACGTGGAAAAAGAAAAAAAAAAAGAGTAGAAGAATAGAAAGAAAAAAAAAAAAAAAAAGAGAGAAACTTTTTTCTTTTACCATCCTATTCTCTACATGGAGTTTTCTTGAAAGAAAAAGAGAGAAAAACTTACTTGAAGCCATTGATGGAGAAGAAGAAGGAAAAAGCTTGAAGATCCTTGAAGAAGAACTCTTGGTCTTGGAGCTCTCTTGAGATTGTTGCAAAAGAAAGTAATAAGGGCAAGAGATCTAGCCTCCTCCTTGCTTTTATAGAAGAGGGCAAATCAAAGAAGGAAACAAAAAAAGAAAGGTAAGTGCTACTAATTAGTAACCTTACCAAAAGAGAAGGAATTAGAGAGATTCTTTCCCAAAAAGAAAGATGTCTTTGAGAGATTCTCTCCCAAAATCAATCAATGAGAGATTCTCTCCAACAAAATAGGAGATTGGAGATTCTTTCCCAAAAAGAAAGATACCTTGAGATATTCTCTCCCAAATTAAGGGAATATGAGAGATTCTCTCCCATAAAGATATTTTTAGATATTCTCTATCCAAGTGAGATATCTTTAGATATTCTTTACAAATATGACACCATATGAGATCTAGGCCATCTCCAAAGCCTAAGGTCCCATGGGTTAGCCCATATGAGCCAGGTTTGACCACCTAAGCACTAAAAAAAAAAAAAAAAAAAAAAGGGCTTTTAGTCAGGAAAAAATCCCTCTTACCAAGAGTATACAAAAATGGTTCCATGCCTCTTTTGAGTTGATTGAACCATAAAAAAAAATTCCAAGCCCCATGAGCTTCCAAAAATCAAACCATCCAGCCTCATACACCAAATTGAGCCAAAATCTTGAAATTGACATTCCACAAAAATCTAAACCACTCCAATGGACACACACAGTCCCAAAGAGTGACCAAAAACCAAATCCTGGTCCCCTAACTTGCCACATACAGCTTGTTAGGTCACAAGACCAAAACCAAAAACCAAATCATGATCCCCCAACTTGCCACATACAGCTTGTTGGGTTACAAGGTCAAAACCAAAACCCGACCCCCTAACCTGCCACATACAGCTTGTTAGGTCACAAGGTCAAAAACAAAAACCCAAATCCACATCCCTGATGTCATCTTCAAAACTTTGCCTCGAGATGGTACTTGATTCCTTTCATTACCATAAAATTCCTCTGGAAGCTCAAAGGCTACTCTACCAAAGGAAAGATTGCTCAAAGACTCTTGGTCAAGACACAAGCTCTCCTTCAAAAATCTCTTCGAGGCACATCGACTACAAAAGTCAAGCAACTCGTCGCTGTACCTCGAGGGGGCATTTGTTGACACCAAAAATGTCACTTTGCCTCTTCAACATCAAGAAAGCTGCATGAAGTCGCAACCTGCCATAAATAGGCAATGCAACTTCTCCAAAAAATCAAATCTTGTCAGAATCAAACAAAAACTGCAAGATCCTTCAAGATAGCCAAGAGAAGAGTACACATGAAGTTTCGGGCCATTTCAGAATCATTTGACCTAACTTCGCTTCTTCGACAGCTAAATTGGCGCTCCCGGCGGCGACATCATCGGAGACGTCAATACTTCGATCAAAGCCAACGGATGTCTCCAGCATGTCTCAAAAGGGCTCCATGCCAAATTTCAAGTCAAACCGACAATGTTTGACCCTCCATCAATGCTCAAGCAGCAAAATCAAGCCTCCCGGCGGCGGGAACCACCGAAGCCTTCGCTCATCAAACCAAGTGCACGAGTGGCTTCAACATGCTTCCAAAAGGTTGCACGTCGAATTTCAGGTCATTCCGACAATGTTTGACCAGGTTTCGACGCTCCGAAAGAAAATCAAGCCTACCGGCGGCGGAGCTCCCTGGGACCATGGTTTCCAAGACAGAGCCTGTGGATCATCTCAAAATGACTCCAATAGGTTCCCTGTCAAATTTCAGGTCAATCGGACATCGTTTGACCGCACATCAACGCGCGGCAAAATCAAGTCTACTGGCGACGGGACCCCAAACGGCTTCAAAACTCAAACAAAAGCCTATGGTTGGTCTTATTTATTGCTCAGCAGGCTTCACCTCAAATTCCAGGTCATTCCGACATCGTTTGACCAAGTTTCAGCT
Organism: Umbellularia californica; assembly: GCA_028538565.1. Classification (NCBI taxonomy): domain Eukaryota; kingdom Viridiplantae; phylum Streptophyta; class Magnoliopsida; order Laurales; family Lauraceae; genus Umbellularia; species Umbellularia californica. The sequence goes on along the minus strand of JAPQWN010000002.1, from coordinate 77,462,755 downwards.
TCTGGCGGAAAATCAGCAGCTCTACGCGACAAAGTCTTCGGCTTTCCCGGAAAATTGGAAACTTTGCACTCTAAAAATGCAAGGATTCTCATCAGGTTTTTTACAGGGAAATCAAGCCAATAAATGAGAAGAAATGTCAGGAAAAATACAGAAAAAAACGGCGACGAAAAAGACCGCAAAACGGACCAAAAAGGGGAGAAAAACCCCCAGGGTCGCCGGCCCATGGTCGCCGGCGACCATGGAAGTCCGGGTCACCGGATTTTTCGCCGGTGACCCATTTTTCAGTCCCTTTTCGCGTTTCGCGCATTTTGGACCCTGTGGTTTCCTGAAAATGTGATTTTTAGTGCTTGAAATTGACTCGTATCCGACGACATCTCAGATCCGCCGTCAAAAGCATAAAATCATCATTGATCGCTCCAAGATCGCCGACCGGTTGACCTAAAAAGTGCTCTTTCTGTCCGACCGATCGAGAAATCGACAAGACAGATATCACCGGCCCTCTCTTAGCTCTCAATGTCTGAAGTCACATGTTCATCCGATGTCGATCAGCATGAAGATCCATCGATGATCATCGCCAGAAGAATTCCAGAAGACACGGCACGGCCCGCGACTCTTCAACTGCTCGGCGACCAATTAATGTGGTTAATTGACTAGCTTTATTGCAGTCATTAATTCATTTCTTTTGACGGCCCAATCAGAAGCAAGCATTCGGGAGTTACAAATCAAGAGATTCATGGCACTTAAACCTTGAAACTCCTCCCATCATGGCGATTAAATGCCCTCAATCTCCACCGGCCAATCAGAAGCCAAGATCCAGGAGTTACAAAATAAAGGAATTAAACCTTGTAACTCCTCCATTTATGTAGCTTTATGATAATTAAGGCTCATAAACCCTCATAAACCCTCCTAAATGGCTACCAGAAAGCCTATAAATAGGAGAGCACCTCAAGCATTCCAGAGGACTTCGGAAAAAGCACCACAGATCCAGAAATCTGAGAGAAAGAAAAAGAGAGAAAACTCTGCTGAAGTTCTGCACCGGGCACCACTACAAGGTGACAAAAAGTCCCTTGGGGGGTACTCCCCCCAAGGTCCTTGCCTTCTCCCGCTGCCTCCAATGGCTTAGACGTGGCTTTTCAGCCCGTCTACTTAGCTTTTTATTGGACATAGGACCTCCTCTTGGTCTTTGTCCTCTAAAAATCTGAGGTTATAGTCAAGCCAAGCGAATCAAGAGCATCCTCTGTTCTCATCTGCATGGATGATGGCGAAGCCCATACATGGCTTGCGACCGTCAATCTGAACGAGTCCCCCACAATCTCCTGAAAAGTTAGATCCTCCTTTTCTTGCTTTTCATTGTAGTTTGTATTTTTCTAAAAGAGACAAAAATCACAACTCTTGTCTTTCATTATTGATGAGATTGTAAATCGGCTATAAACGCCAAAGTCGGCTATAAATGCCAAACAAAATCGCCTTTCACGGCAAACCAAGAAAATGTCTCTATTCTTAAATATTTATGCAATGGAAAACTTGAAAGAAGTTGATTTCCTTTTTACTTGCGAAGGTTGATCTCCGGATTACCGCTTGCAATTCCATGTAAAATAGAAAATCTGGCACACCCACACAAAGAAATGTTGATGCACGCTTCAGCCCCTCGGGCGCGAAAGGGCCGGACCCGACGGGCTCCCACGTCCGCCGACCCCGGTAGCACCCTCGGCATTGGAGCGCATTCCATCAAGCCAGATGGCGATCTTGAGGCGATCTGTGATGATTTCATGCTTTTGACGGCGGATCCGAGATGTCGACGAAGATCAGTCGTTTTCAAGCATCAAACATTGCATTTTCCGAAAATCACAGAGGCCGGAACACCCGAATCGCGAAAACCGTCGAAAAACGGACACTTTGGTGCAAAATCCTTCGACCCTGGGCCAGGGTCGCCGGCGCCGCCGGGAGGCTTGATTTTGCTGTTCGAGCATTGATGGAGGGTCAAACGTTGTCGGTTTGACTTGAAATTTGGCAAGGAGCCCTTTGGAGACGTTTTGGAGTCATTGTTGACACCAAAAATGTCACTTTGCCTCTTCAACATCAAGAAAGCTGCATGAAGTCGCAACCTGCCATAAATAGGCAATGTAATTTCTCTAAAAAATCAAATCTTGTCAGAATCAAACAAAAAGTGCAAGATCCTTCAAGATAGCCAAGAGAAGAGTACACATGAAGTTTCGGGCCATTTCAGAATCATTTGGCCTAACTTCGCTTCTCCGACAGCTAAAATGGCGCTCCCGGCGGCGACATCATCGGAGACGTCAAAACTTCGATCAGAGCCTACAGATGACTCCAGCATGTCTCAAAAGGGCTCCATGCCAAATTTCAAGTCAAACCGACAATGTTTGACCCTCCATCAATGCTCGAGTAGCAAAATCAAGCCTCCCGGCGGCGGGAACCACCGAAGCCTTTGCTCATCAAACCAAGTGCATGAGTGGCTTCAACATGCTTCCAAAAGGCTGCACGTCAAATTTCAGGTCATTCCGACAACGTTTGACCAAGTTTTGATGCTCCGAGAGAAAATCAAGCCTACCGGCGGCGGAGCAACCCGGGACCATGACATCCAAAACGGAGCCCATGGAACGTCTCAAAATGACTTCAATAGGCTCCCCGTCAAATTTCAGGTCAATCGGACATCGTTTGGCCACATATCAAAGCTCGGCATTTTCCCCGCAGCAAAATCAAGTGAAGCATCGACGGGACCCCAAACGGCTTCAAAACTGAAACAAAAGCCTATGGTTGGTCTTAGTTATTGCTCAGGAGGCTCCACCTCAAATTTCAGGTTATTCGGACATCGTTTGACCAAGTTTCAGCTTCTGGCGGAAAATCAGCAGCTCTACGCGACAAAGTCTTCGGCTTTCCCGGAAAATTGGAAACTTTGCACTCTAAAAATGCAAGGATTCTCATCAGGTTTTCTACAGGGAAATCAAGCCAATAAATGAGAAGAAATGTCAAGAAAAATACAGAAGAAACGGCGACGAAAAAGACCGCAAAACGGACCAAAAACGGGGGAAAAACCCCCAGGGTCGCAGCCCGCGACCATGGCCCAGGGTCGCTGGCGACCCTGGCCCATGGTCGCCGGCCCATGGTCGCCGGCGACCATGGAAGTCCGGGTCACCGGATTTTTCGCCGGTGACCCGTTTTTCCGTCTTTTTTCGCGTTTCGCGCACTTTGGCCCCTGTGGTTTCCTGAAAATGTGATTTTTAAGTGCTTGAAATTGACTCATGTCCTCCGACATCCGTCAAAATCACGGGTCAACCTCCAAAAATATCAAAATCAACATTGATCGCCAACCGGCTGACCAAGAAAGTGTACTTTCTGTCCGACCGATCGTGAAATCGACAAGACAGATGTCACCAGCCCGCTGCTAGCTATCAATGTCTGAAGTTACATGTTCATCCGATGTCGATCAGCATGAAGATCCATCGATGATCATCGCCAGAAGAATTCCAGAAGACACGGCGCGGCCCGCGACTCTTCAACTGCTCGGCGACCAATTAATGTGGTTAATTGACTAGCTTTATTGCAGTCATTAATTCATTTCTTTGGACGGCCCAATCAGAAGCAAGCATTTGGGAGTTACAAGTCAATTGATTCATGGCATTTAACCCATGAAACTCCTCCCATTATGGTAATTAAGGTGATTAAAAGCCCTTAATCTCCATCGGACAATCAGATTCAAGGAAAAAGGAGTTACAAAATCAAGAAATAAATCTTGTAACTCCTCCCATTAAAGCCATTAAAGCCCATAAACTCTCCTAAATGGCTACCAAAAGCCTATAAATAGGAGAGCATTCCATTGAAAACGGGGAAACGGAAGATCGATCAATCGGAGATCACTTCCAAAGCACCACAGATCCAGAAATCTGAGAGAAAGAAAAAGAGAGGAAAACTCTGCTGAAGTTCTGCACCGACCACCACTACAAGGTGACAAAAGTCCCTTGGGGGGTACCCCCCCCCCCCAAAGGTCCTTGCCTTCTCCCGCTGCCTCCAATGGCTTAGACGTGGCTTTTCAGCCCGTCTACTTAGCTTTTTATTGGACATAGGACCTTCTCTTGGTCTTTGTCCTCTAAAAACCTGAGGTTATAGCCAAGCCAAGCGAATCAAGAGCATCCTCTGTTCTCATATGCATGGATGATGGCGAAGCCCATACATGGCTTGCGACCGTCAATCTGAACAAGTCCCCCACAATCTCCTAAGAAGTTAGATCCTCCTTTTCTTGCTTTTCATTGTAGTTTGTATTTTTCTAAAAGAGACAAAAATCACAACTCTTGTCTTTCATTATTGATGAGAATTGTAAATCGGCTATAAACGCCAAAATCGGCTATAAATGCCAAACAAAATCGCCTTTCACGGCAAACTAAGAAAATGTCTCTTTTCTTAAATATTTGTGCAATGGAAAACTTGAAAGAAGTTGATTTCCTTTTTACTTGCGAAGGTTGATCTCCGGATTACCGCTTGCAATTCCAAGTAAAATAGAAAAATCTGGCACACCCACACAAAAGAAATGTTGATGCACGCTTCATGCCCCCCGGGCGCGAAAGGGCCGGACCCGACGGACTCCCACGTCCGCCGACCCCGGTAGCACCCTCGGGCATTCGGAGCGCGTTCCATCAAGCTGGCACACCCGGTGGGACCCGTTCATTTGAGAACACGGTGCTCGGAAATGAAATATTTGCATATCATACTTTTTGCTCTATGCTTATACTTCTTTTCCGGATTCCTTGGCTACTTTCTAGCTGGTAGCCTATGTTGGATTTTGCATCCTAAAAAAAAATGAGATGGGATTTTTTGGAAATTTCTATTTCTTTGAGTTTGTTTCCATTCTTTCTCTTTTCAAAAAAAAAAAAAAAATCAGTTCTCTTAGTTTGGATTCAAAATTGAGAAACTTTGATCCTATCCTATCGTTCTTTGGTGCTTGCAGAAATGTTGAGCCCGTTCGACTAAGGTTTTGGACCATCGTTTCTCTTCGATGAGTTCATTAGAGATTTCAAAAAAAAAAAAATAAAAAAAAAATCAATTTTCTTAGTTCAGATTCAAAATTGAGAAACTTTGATCCTATCCTATCGTTCTTTGGTGCTTGCAGAAATGTTGAGCCCGTTCGACTAAGGTTTTGGGCCATCGTTTCTCTTCGATGAGTCTATTTGGGATTTGAAAAAAAAAAGACATAGACCACTAAGGTTAAACCAATTGCGTTCTTTGATCACGATTGATTCAAGAAAAGCCTTGTCCAGAGTGTGGAGACAGCTTGACTGTTCTAGGCAAGGGTCCTCCAAACGGGTTCATTAAGTAATCCTACCCTTACCTGGGGGTAATTCTATCAATTGAGGTTTCATAAGACCGGGTTAGGAGGCCTATGTGTACTCTCTCATCTTTAAATCTTAGAAAAATTAATTAAAAAATAAAAAAAAAATAAAAAAATAAAAAAAAGATTTTCAAAAAAAAATCTTAAAAAAAAAATCTTCAAATAAAAAATAAATAAAAAAATATATTTTTTTTAAAATAAAAAAAAATAAAAATAAAAAAAATAAAATAAAAAAAAATCATTTCAAAAAAAAATCTCCAAAAACTCGTCACTTTTGATTTCAGATCTGAGAAATTTTGGTTTCTTCTTTTCTGAGCACTGGCGCTCGCGGAAATCGCCGAGACCGTGTTCAGATCAGAATACCATTTGCTCTCCTTGATGGAACCAATCTTGACATTTCAAAAAAAAAAACTCGTCACTTTTGGATTCAGATTCGAGAAATTGTGGTCTCTTTCCTTCTGAGTACTGGCGCTCGCGGAAATTGTTGAGCCCGTATTTGAATCGGAATGCCACCTGCTCTCTTTGACGAATCCATTTCTGACATTTCAAAACAAAGAATCCCATCTCATGGATGCGATCTCCAACATTTGTGCCTAGCAATACTGGTACGCCCTTTCAGGGTCTACTGTATCTGTGATCGGCACATTTGTAGCTCCCACCTTATATTCTTCTTATCTCGAGCAAGCCCTGCTTCTCGATAAGTCGAATTTAGGTTTACAATTGCTTCTAGCAGTCACTGGAACGCTCATTCTGGGCTCACCATACTTGCTGCCGGAACAATTGTACCCTCTATGGCTTTTTGCCTTCTTCATGTCGCTTGGGTCATATCCCTTGAGCGATTTGAAAAGACAACCATAGAAATTCCCATTTATGATCATTATATTCTTGTGATTACTAATGGATGTGGTCTTGTTTCAGAATTTTTTCGAAACTAACAATGGCAGCCTTAACCATTATCTTCGATGAGAACAAGCACCAACTCATGCTTCGACAGAAGCAAACCGAGCGCACTTACAAGCGCCCTGCCAGCTGCCGAAGCGTCAACTCCCTCGGCAACTCTCTGAACTCCGGGTCGACCTCGACTCCCCGGACCATCGTCTTCGGGACGCTGGGACCATTCCCACTTCCCGAAGAACAAGCTGCTCCTGCCAAAAGCAGAAGATCGCCTCTCAATGTGTCACTCCCGTGACACCAAAGGCGAGCGCCCAAAAGCCCGAAGCCCGTGGCACCCCCGCGAAGCCTCGACCAACAACCAACCAGGTCTACCCTAAGACTTGGTCTCCAAGACCTTCCCCAAAACAAAGAAGGTCTCAAACCTCCACTAAGCCAGCATACCTGGCCCCACTCAAGGAGAACCAGTTCTACCCTCTTGCCTACATGAAAGAGGAGAGACCCATCTCCAACCTGACTCCCAAGTCAACCCAGCATGAGCCGGCTTGTTCCTACAGGCCCAAAATTAGATCATGCATCATCAGGCCTCTACAAGCACCTGCTAAGGCCTACACTCCTTCAGTTCGACCCTTCATCTCTACAGGGGCCGAACTCGAAAGGTTCAAAGCTTCGCTGCAACAGGCAAAGGACCGGGGCCGGATCCTGTCCTTGCCTAGCTACAAAGAAGACAGGCTCGGCTGCTGCGCCCGAGGGACCACATCCTTCATCGTCAGAGCCCAGCCAGAGCTGACTGAAGCTCAAATCGCTCGTCGAGCACGCCGCCGTGCGTCATATCGACAAAAGAGACTAGAGAAGCAACGGATCCAACCTCCTACACTTCAAGTCTCCCACAAATGGGTCGAAAAAGAAAGACCCGACCAGGTTGCTGCCGTCCATATGGTTGGAAAAACCAGAAGACGCCAAAGGTCAGCATAAAAAATCCATGTCCGACGTCCAGTGACCCGTAGCGTCACCAGGACACAAAGACATCCCGAAGAATCTCCTGCCCCTTCAAGCCAAGGACGGGAGAGTAATCCTTCATCAAGCTCTTCATCAAAAAGAATGAGCCCCAGCTCGGTCACCAGGACGATTTCTTCGTTCAAATCCCGAGGGATGAACGTCTTGGCTACAAGTTCTGAGCCACCACCTCAGAATCCACCTCGAGATGATGCGCTCACACGCATCCAGCAGTTGGAACAAGGCCAGCAGAGGATTGAAACTCTGATGGAAAACCTTCTCCTTGTCGTCCAAAATCAGGCGAACAATGAGCCTCCTCCGAATCATGGCAATAACGAGGAAAATTGTGAAGAAAATGAGTCACGCGCCCTTACCAAAAAGGACGTAGACAGTTTCCTCGCCAAAGCTAAAGAAGAGGATATACTCAAAGAGCATGGAATCAAGCCACCATATCCTTTATGGATGGACTCGGTCCCGTTCCCCACAAAATTCAAGCATCCTACTCTCCAAACATATACGGGGAAAGGATCAGCCAGACAGCACGTCATCCACTTCAAGATTTTGACGGGAGCTATCGCGGATCAAGATGCACTCAAGATCCGCCTCTTTGCAAGTACCCTAAAAGGTACGGCCTTCGATTGGTACTCCACTCTTCCGGAGAACTCCATTCAGAACTGGGCTATGCTGGAGACACGCTTCCTGACCCACTTCCAAGGTGAGGATCATCCTGTTACTATGGCTCAGCTCTGCAGCCTAAAACAGGGAGAGAATGAGTCAACTTATGACTTCATTCACAAGTGGAAAGCAATGGCATACAAATGTTCAGATGTATTGCCACAGGCGTCGCTAGTCGACATCTGCCGAAACAACATGAGAGCCAGAATACGCTCCATGATCATCGGCAACAAATCAAAAAACCTGGGAGAACTCCTGGAAGCTTCTATGGAATCTGAAACGGTGATTAAAGACCTCAACAGTCAGAAGTCATCAAGAAAAGAGCCAACCGCCATTGCCACCTCCAAACCAAAGAAGAAAGAGGTCCTTAATGTGCAAACCAAGTCAGCTCCTCAGCAACCAAAGAAAGCTGAAAATAGAGCTGCAGGTAAGAGACCTGAACTCTCTGATGCCTTCAAAGAGCGAGTAGAAAAGAAATATCCGTTCGATGAAGACGTTGAAGAAATCTTTGAGGCTCTCTTAGAAAATGGCAAACTCATTTTGCCAGAGCCCAAAAGACCGGGCGATGTTGGCAAAACCAACGATCCTCGGTACTGTCCATACCACCAGATGGTCTCGCATCCTTTCAATCAATGTTTTGTTGTGAGAGAGAAGATAAATGAGATGTGGAAAAACGGAGTCATCACCTTTGACAAAAACTATTGGACTGCCTCCGTCAACATGGTGTCATGTGGACAAACACCAAAATCACCGAAGAAGAAGATCACTACTTCCTTCATGGTGATAAACAAAATTCAAGCGTCCGAGGAGCTGGTTCCCTATCCAACACCAGATGGACAACCTATATGGGTACATCCCGATCTCCTGGAAGATGAAAACTGGGAGATCGTCAAAACAAAGCCAACAGCTCGACAGCGAAGGCAGGCTAGGAAACATCTCCTCAGGCTCAAACGGCAAGAGAAGACCCAGCCAAAACAAGAAGTCCATGAAAAGGCAGAGGCCTCCTCTACCACTTCACTCGGGGCAACAGAAACGTCCCTTCCAGAGACTTCAAAGGCGGTAAGAAACTTCACTCTCAGTGATTTCATGCCACCTCGATTCGGAGAAGAAGCTATGCAGGGGGCATCATACTCTTGCAACTCGGTTGTTGGATTCTCCATTGATGGATACGAGTCCAGCGACACCGATAATGGATTCGAGTCCGACTACACCGGCGAGTGGGAGGAATCTCTTGAAACAGGAGAGTATCTCTCCGACGAAGAATGGGTTCCTGAAACTCACCTTATGCCAGTAATCTGGTATAACCCCTTACAGCCACAAGGATCCTGGTCTGATGATGAGGAAGACCAAGAGGCTGTACAAGAAAATGCTGTTGAGCCAGCACCTGTCATTGCTCCAGTGGAAATCAACTATGTTGAGCCACACGGAGAGGACGAAGAAGAGGATCTGGCTCCCATGCCTGATCTTGAAGAATATGCAAGGATCTTGCAGCGTCTCGCTCTAGAACAAGAGCAAGACCGCATCAACGAGATTCCTCACAATTCAGAGCCTGAAGTCCCTGAAGATAATCAGGTACATCCACCCTTAACTCCTGAAAATGGAGAAAATTGCTGGGTAGACGATTCTCTTACATCTGAGGATGAGTCTGACTCCGAGCAGGCAACATCTCCTATCAGACTTCCTGTAATGTAATATATCAGGACTATAGCTCTTCTGAAGCGTCGTCTGATGAGATTACCTATACTCCGACGACGCCTAGCAATGTATCCTCTGGAGCTACCTCGTCTCACGTGACTTTCACAGAGATGACACCCTCTCAGGTTTCTTCTCCTGAGACTGTGACTTCAGGATACACATTCTTCCCGACTGATCATCATAAAGAAAACCCAGATAATGATGCTTGGGATGATGAAATAGTCAACACAGAAGAAAAGCTGCTGGATGCTGTTCAGGACTTGCTCCCGGAAAATGCTCCGTGCAACACAATTACTGAGGATGGCAACTCTGCTGCAGATACATCCCCAGTAGATGAAAAACGACAGCCTCTTGATCCTGAAGACAATCTTCCAAACGAAGATCCTTCTCAAGAAGCTCTCGAAGTTGGTAGAGGCACCCGCTCTGGCCGGGACTACCACAAGAATTACAACCAATCTTCCTTTACTTATGTAAATCCTTCGGGAAAAGATGTTGTAAGCGCCCCCAGTGGCAAAAACAATGAACATGCAGGCCCCAAGGAGGCTTTCAAGTATGACTTGGTTGAGCACTTCAAACACATACCTGCACGTCTTCACATCCTAGACTTATTGCGAATGTCTCCACGTACTCGTGATAATCTCATCTCAGAATTACAAAAACTGAATGAGGATGTCGACAAACATGCCCCACAAGTCCTCCAAATTGAAATGGACTACCGGGTCAAAAACTCAGAAACCTCCTTAAAAGGAGAAAAAGAGAAAAGCGAGAGATCATGCATCCAATGCCTCTCGGTTCAAAAGGCAGCCAGTGCAACCATCGCCTTCACTAAGGAAGACCTCCTACTTGGTGAAGCAAAGCACAACCGACCCCTGTACTTCACAGGGTACATCAAAGAAATGCCGATTCATAGAGTTCAGATCGACCCAGGTTCTGCACTCAACCTTATCTCCACTTCGGCTCTTGAAGAGTTGGGCATCCCACCCAGCAAGCTAAGCCACACATCTGTATCTATCTTTGGATACGATGGGAGCGCTCAAAGGCCTATCGGCAAAATCAGGTTCAAATTGCAAATCGGTGATCTTATCTCTGAGGTCACTGTGTATGCAATAAAAACCCCTTCATGCTATAACATCCTTCTCGGACGCCCTTGGATACACGAGAATGGTGTTGTCCCTTATACTCTACATCAATGCATCAAGTTCGTCGGCGACGATGGCATGGTACATCGTGTCTTTGCGGACAGAAAACCTTTCAAAGGTAAAGAAGTCCACTTCGCAGACTCCCAGATGTATGAAGGAGAAAAAGAAGAAGAGGAAATAGCACCCCCTGCTGAAAATCTCCAGAAAGATAAAGGCAAGGCTCCTCAAAAATCACCGAAAGAAAACAAACCCTCCGGCAAATTAGAAGAGTGTAGTCAATCTCCCTTCGTCATCTCCCTCAAATCTTCAAAACCTTTAGTCATCACAGCCAGAGTGAAGAAGGCAAAGCAAAAGCCTGGGGGCAAATTTGTTGTCTCTTTCGTGTCTATCAAGCAAGACACGGATTCGGACTCAGAGCCAGAAGATGACACCTCGTCAAGCCAAGCTGACACTCAACATGTTCAGCCTGCTCTCACTCCGATGAAGACACCTGCTGATGTAGAAGATCCTACGTCTGCTACCTTTGTTGTTCCGACAACATCACCAAAGCAAAGGCCGATCTTCTTCCATAGATCGGATGCTTCTTCATCAAACTCCATGCTGGAACCTTTCCAAAATGAAGGTATGCCTCAGCTATCTCTATATAGTCCTGTGGCACAAGCAATCATGAAGAAAATGGGCTATGACGCTCAAAACCCAGTCGGTTTGGGAGAAAGACGCGGTATTCTCACGCCATTGGAGCCCGCCTTGACCAAAAGCCAGCTGGAAGATTGGAGACTCTACGGTCATGTAGAAAAGTCTTCATATGGGTTAGGGTATGATCCCGACACTCCTCTGAGACAGTTGACACAAAAGCTTAAAAGTCGTTTTACCGACCAAGCCTCAACGTCTCAAGTCCATGAAGACATCGATCTCCCTGGATATCTCTTTAAAGAGTTACCTGACAGAGATCCAGGAAGCTCATCCAATTGGTACGATTTCTCTGATGATAAAGAGGAATCATCCGATAATACAGATTTGTGCTGTTCTGACCCAGAAGAGCCCTCGTCTCCAAAAGAAGTACCTTACTTCGACCCAGTCTCAACAGGCAATTGGGACCATCTCATAGCAAGCCTTGAGAAGATCACCAATCAAGAAGACCCGTGGAAAGGAACAAACCCTCGGTCTACAAATGCCCTTGGAATCCCAGAAGGTTTCGTTGAGCTGGAAGCCTCCGAAAATATTGTGGAGGAACCACCTTCGAACCTTCTAACAGAAGATCCTGTTGAAAAGATAGACTTGGGAACACCAGATAACCCACGTCCTGTATTCATAAGCAAGAATATAAAGGATGATGAGTTACCCGAGTATATCGCTTTCCTTCGTGAGTTTGTTGATTGCTTTGCATGGTCCTACGCTGAAATGCCTGGTTTAGACCCCAAAGTAGCAGTCCACAAACTCAATCTTCAAGAAGAAATCAAGCCTGTCAAACAAGGCCAAAGAAGATTCCGTCCAGATGTGATGGATAAAATTGAACAAGAAGTTCAAAAGCTCAAAAGCGTTGGCTTCATCCGTGAGGAACAACATCCAGAGTGGTTGGCCAACATTGTCCCCGTGACAAAGAAGAATGGGCAGATCAGAGTCTGTATTGACTATAGAGACTTGAATGGCGCTTGCCCTAAAGATGAATTCCCGCTCCCCATACTAGAGGTGATGATTGACAATACCTGCGGATTCGAGCGAATGACATTCATGGATGGCTTCTCTGGCTACAATCAGATAAAGATGCATCCTGAAGATGAAAAGCACACTTCATTTCGGACTCCATTTGGCGTGTATTGCTACACTGTCATGCCATTTGGTCTGAAAAATGCTGGTGCCACATATCAGAGGGCTATGATGAAAATATTCCAAGATATGCAGCACAAGACGGTCGAATGTTACGTTGATGACCTCGCCGTCAAAAGCAGAAGAAAAGAAGACCATCTCAAAGATCTTCGGGAAGTCTTCCTCCGACTCCGCAAACACAAACTGCGGATGAATCCTCTAAAATGCTTCTTCGGCGTCTCGTGGGGTAAGTTTCTCGGATTCCTTGTTCGGAAAGCGGGAATAGAACTTGACCCCATAAAAGTCAAGGCTATTCTAGAAATGCCCTCTCCAAGAACCTTGAGAGAATTAAAAGGGCTTCAAGGGAGATTGGCCTACATCAGACGGTTCATCTCCAATCTTTCGGGGAAATGCCGTCCATTCTCTCGATTGATGAAAAAGGGTGTGGACTTTGTCTGGGATGCCGACTGTGAAGCCGCATTTCAGGATATCAAGTCATACCTGACCAAACCCCCAGTGTTAGCTGCCCCTGCCACTGGAAAACCATTCATCTTGTACACAAGAGCTCTTGATCATTCTGTAGGCGCTCTGCTTGCACAAGAAAATGATGAAGGAAAAGAAGCTGCTCTATACTACCTCAGCCGCATGCTAGTAGGTGCAGAGCATCGTTACTCCCCAGTCGAAAAGGAATGCCTTGCAGTGATGTTCGCCGTACAAAAGCTACGTCACTACTTGCTCTCCAACACAGTCTACCTGGTCTCGAGGATCAACCTCTTGAAGGTCCTTGTCACGAAGGCCGGTTCTCTCAATGCCCGACTGGCAAAATGGTCCATCCTTCTATCACAATTTGATATTAGGTATGTGCCACAAAAAGCAATCAAAGGCTAAGCTCTAGCAGACTTCCTCGCAGAGCATCCATTGCCTAAAGATTCACCACTCAGAGATGATCTCCCAGACGAACCCGTCTACAACGTGGAGACCTCCTCACCAAATGCCTCCTGGGACATGTACTTTGACGGTGCAACCAGGACAAATGAAAACAGAAAGCTGATCTCGGGAGTTGGCATCCTCTTTGTTAGCCCCGAAAAATACATGATTCCACATGCTTTCTCGCTATTGGAACCATGCACAAACAATGCAGCTGAATACCAAGCTCTGATCCTAGGATTGGAACTCGCCATTGAATCCGGTATCACTATGCTGGAAGTCTTTGGAGACTCTCAACTGATCGTCAACCAGATGAATCAGATATATGAAGTCAGGAAGCCCGATCTGCTGCCTTATTACAATAAGGCACAATCGCTTCTGCAAAAGTTTGACATCTGCAACATCACCCACATTCGTAGAGGTGAAAACATCCGTGCAGATGCCCTGGCCGGACTTGCCGCATCAATGGCGATCCAGGAAGGGGAAAACATGCAAATCACAGTGTGCGAGAGAAGGATCCTCCCTCCTCTTAACACACACCAAGCAGTTGCTGAATGCCACCGAGTGGTTGGAAGTCGGATCTCTATCCTTCAACCTTCAATCGGCGACTGGAGGGATCCGTTCATTGATTACACTATGTTCGGAATCCTACCTGAAGATCCAAAAGAACGGGTAAGCATACAAAGGAGAGCCCCAAACTTTCATTTGGATATTCCTTCAAAAATCCTCTACAGGAAATCATTCAACGGAGTACTCCTACGCTGCTTGTCACAACAAGAAGCTGAAGAAACACTCAAAAAAGTTCACGCTGGTCTTTGTGGAGCTCATCAGGCTGGTCCCAAGCTCTACGACCAAATCAAAAGGTTGGGTTACTACTGGCCTTCCATGGTACCCGACGCAATGCAATTTGCTAAGCGCTGCCAACAATGCCAAGTTCATGGAGACTACATTCACATGCCTCCAGAATGGCTGCATCCTACAGCAATCTCATGGCCTTTTGAAGCATGGGGCATGGACATCATAGGTCCTATCTCTCCCCCTTCAAGCAAAGGTCATCGCTTCATCTTCGCCGCTACGGATTATTTCTCCAAGTGGTCAGAAGCATTTGCGTTCAACGAAATGAAGACCTCATCAGTTCTTCAGTTCCTGCGCACCAACATCATTTGTCGTTTCGGCATACCCAAAAGATTCGTCCATGATAACGGACCACAATTCCGGGATCATCGATTCTACAGGTTCTGCGACAAATACAAAATTCAAAGCTGTCCTTCGACTCCATACAATCCGGCAGCAAACGGATTAGCAGAAGCCTTCAACAAGACACTCTGCAAAATCCTCAAGAAAATGGTCTCTAGTCACAAAAGAGAGTGGAGCGACAAACTGTCCGAAGCTTTGTGGGCCTATCGAACCACCGTTCGAGGACCAACCCATAGCACACCATTCTCCTTGGTCTATGGATGCGAAGCTGTCGTGCCCCTAGAGGTACAAATTCCTTCTCTGAGGGTATCTCTACAAAATGACATGACTTAAGAAAGCAATGTCAAATTGCGACTCCATGAGCTGGACAATCTCGACGAGAGACGGCTCGAAGCTCGACAAAGCATTGAACTTTACCAAGCACGCATGGCAGGATCTTTTGACAAAAAGGTCAGGCAACGCGCCTACAAAAAGGGTGACTTGGTTCTTGCGGTAAAAAGACCAATGGTCTTCGCTCACAAGTCCAAAGGCAAGTTTGAACCAAAATGGGAGGGACCCTACGTCATCGACAAGGTCTTCTCCAACAGCGCATATGCCCTCCTAGACATGGAAGGCGACAGATGTATGCTTCCTATCAACGGCAAGTTCTTGAAGCGGTACTACCCTTGAAGACTTACCCAACTGGGTAAGAGCAATGCCTGTATGGCCAAAACCTGTTCTCAGGTACTCGCTCGTCAAACCCACTCTCTTTAGAATTTTCATATCAAACGTCAAAATTTCTAGAGATTAAAAAAAAAAAAAACAATGCTTACTTTTATCGTTTCATTGTTCAAAAACAAAAAAATCCAAGTTTAGGAGCCTCTCCCTGACTTGACCAAAACTTTCGATCCTTGAACCAAAATTCATGGTTTGAAACAAAAATCCGGATTCAGGGATTTCCACCCTAATCCACCTTACCTTTTACCGCCAAATGGTTTTAGGTCAAAATTTACGACCCTCGTATCTTTAAACAAAAAAATGGTTTTTCAAAAACCGCAGGGAAGCGACATTTCGTCGATACTTGCAAAATCCAAAAATCGTGGAGAAGCAACAAACCAGTTGATATCCACAACCCAATTTCAAAAATCGTGGAGATGTAACATACCAGTTGCTATCCACAACCCAAATTTCAAAGGTTCGAGAAAACCTAAAATCGTGGAGACACAACATTTCAGTTGATATCCACAACCCAAATTTCAAAAATCTTGGAGATGCAACATACCAGTTGCTATCCACAACCCAAATTTCAAATGGTTCGAGAAAACCTCAAATTTCAAAAAATCGCGGAGAAACGACATTAAGTCAGTACCCGCAAAACCAAAAGTTTTGGGAAACGCAGGGAAGCGACGCTTAGTCGATATTTGCACCCCAATCCGCGAGGAAGCGACATTCCATCGATACTCGCAAAAACCTAAACCGCGAGGAAGTGACATTCCATCAATACTCGCAAAACCGAATGAGCAAGGAAGCGACATTCCATCGATACTTGCAAGACCATTCAGCGGGGAGGCGACATTTAGTCGATACCTGCATTTTGAAAACCAAAACTCGGCTATAAACGCCAAAAACTCGGCTATAAACGCCAAAATCCGGCTATAAATGCCAAAACAAAAAAAATCGGCTTTCACGCCGACAAACCAAAACTTGGCTTTCAAAAAACCCGGCTATCAATGCCACAAATTGGTTATCAATGCCACCAAACCGGCTATAGATGCCACAAAACAAACACCGGCTTCCATGCCAACCCAAATTTTGGCTTTTACGCCATAAAATTTCAGCTTCCATGCCATCTCAAAATCGGCTTTCACGCCACAACCAAAATCAGGCTCCCATGCCAAAACAATTATTTGACAAAAGATTTTCACAAAATGACAAAGCTTTTGATCAAATCCCATTTAGCAATTGCTTTCATCACAAAAAGATTTGAGTGAGCGTAGGGAAAACAAAAAAAAAAAAAAGAAAAGAAAAGTACCAAAAAAATACATGTGGTACCAAAAAAAAAAGAAAGTGTTCATAAGCACTACAAAAAAAAAGTACCAAAAAAATACATGTGGTACCAAAAAAAAAGAAGAATAGTTTCTGCTACAAAAAATCAGGAGCTCAGCCAAAAATGGTCTCCAGCCAAAGCTTCAGCTCCTCAAGCAAACTTTTGGCATCAGCCGTCAGAGTTTCCAAGGCACGCTTCTTCAGGAACTTGCCATGAGATGCTGGCGAATGCCGTAACCCTTCTTTTACACGGGGAAGCTCTTCCCCAGCAATTTGCCATCGTTCGTTTTCTAGAGTCCTCCTCTCAAGAACTTGACCGGCATCTGCAACCCTGCGAATCAGAGTACTCTCCCTGTCACGAGCCTCTGTTATAGCAGTCCACTTAGCATCAACTTGTGCCTTCAGGTGCTCAAGACGCTTCCTGGCCTCCTCAACTTCCCTATCAAGGACGTTAAGGTCATGCCTCAATCCGATGATGGCTAGCTCTTCCAAGTTCTTCTCCCGAACCAGCTGCTTCTTGCTTTGTATAGCCTCATTCAGGTCAGACTTAGCCTTATCAGCAGGGTCCAAGAACATCTCCTTGAAGAATTGGTCGTCAGGGAAATCCATGGTCTCAAACCACTTGTCACCCAGTGCAATGATCCTATCAACGATCGCCCTGGCACCTGTGACATCCAGACCAACCTCTTCGGTATCAGTGAGAATCTCCTGTACATGTGGGATCATGCCAAATCCGGCATCCAGGTGTCCAGAAAGGAGAATCTTGATCCAAGAACTCAAAACCCGAGCCAGCACCTTCTTCGCAAATTGAAGAGACGAATTGGATGAAGATTCACCCTTCTCCGTTGATCGACTGCTCAGGTCATGTCCCATTGGAAGAGTAACAAAAGAACTCTTTCCACTTGGAGCCACTGGAGAAGGAATCTCAGCATGAGGTATCTCCTCTATCGCGTCAGAACTGGTTGTAGGAGTCTCTACCTCCGGATCGACCTCTGGCATCCCTTGCTCTGGTTCTGAAGAAAGCGATGGACTCTCTTCTGTCACTTCAAAACCTGCAAATGAAACACAAAAAGGTATGAGTATGATCCTGTTAAAAAAAAATCATCAGGGTCATCACTACAAAGTACCTTCTTCAACGACTGGCGGAACACTCTCTTCCTCCATGAACTCATCGGAAGCATCATCAACATTTGCGTCCATTGATGGTTCAAAGTCATCGGAATCCTGTGGCAAGTCAGCTGACAAGAAAAAAAATGTTAGCAAATCAAGTCGCAGGCAAAAAAAAAAAGAAAAGAGAAAGCGAAAGAAGTTATACCAATTGGAGATTCCAGAGTCATTCCAGAGTCCCTCGGTTCTTCTTCAGATGCCATAACCGGCTCCATCACTGCCTCATCGGTCGGAACCTCAGGCATCGGCAAGTCTTCATCCTCTGCTAAAAAAAAAAAGCAGCAGCAGGGTGAGAAAACAAATCAGAACATGGAAAGCCCCATGAAAGAAGTAGAAAATGAAAAAGGAAGAATCATACCTTCACCAATGGTCTCTTCCCCACGACTCCTCTTCTCTGGAGGCTCGTCGACAGCCTCTGGCACCTCCTCGTTGATGGTAAGAGGGATTTCCATGTCAGGAGAGTCCTCATGTGGCCCCTCGCTGTGATGATGACTCCTCCTCTTCTTATCTCTACGGGTTCGCTTTCTAGAAGAACCTGCCCCACTATCAGAGTCAGGTTTCTCACTTAGCTCCTCACTGGATGGTCTGCTCTTGCCAGTAGACTCCGCGGAAGCTCGCCTCTGTGCCGCTTGCATCCAAGCATCGAGCTCAGCTTCCTCCTGTTCTAGCTGCTCCAAAGCCTCATCAGGTACTTCCCGAACAGCTTCAGAACCAATGACGCCCTGGTCACCGAGAAGGCCTATCTTGTGCTTCTCTCCAGAAAGGAAGGCCCAAACTTCCTCTCGCCGGACGCCATCCGACTTTCCAGTACCTTTCCCCGAAGACAGCTTTACATCAAGCTCCTTCTTGGAAAGCCCCCGATATGCCAAAAAACTCTCCGCGAACCACTTCGTGAAGCCGGCAGTTCGGAAAGTCGACAGCTCAGGATAAGAGATCGTGGCAGTAGTGTCCTCAGCACTATAAAAAGCCCATGCATTTCTGCCATCCTGTAAACCCCCAAAACGCTTCGTCATACTCGAAGGCGCTCCAACAACGCCTTGAGAGAAGCCCAACTGAAGCGCAAAGCGAGAAGGTACATACGGCTGGATATCGACGAAAAGATGTCTGCGATACACCATCGTGCCGACTCGTATGCTGAAAAGCCACTCCTTCTCTGCATTGGTCAAAGGGTAATGCCTTCCCGACCCTGCTCTGGTAGAGTCTCGGGAGGCACAAAATCAAAAGCCTTCTTCCGCAACTCCGGAGAAAGCTTCACTGAAGACTGCCCCATCTCGACGTCCCTGAACCGTCGGATCCTCATGCGGGCAAACAAAAGTGATTCAGATACGGCTTTTCCCTTAGCCAATCGAATCATTAGAGGATCATCATCCTGTGCAGCACCCAGCTGGTGGAAGCCAGGACAGTGGTATACAAACCACGAATAAAAGATATGGGCTGAAAATACCCTATTCATAGGGAGCCCAAGCCAAACCAAGAAAGCAGCAGCCTGCAGTTCGGTACACAAGTAGGAGTAAAGAGCAGGCACCAAAGCAAGCCGCTCTCCAAACGCCATCTGACAAGCCGGAAAAATACAATGCGGCCTGATGTGCGTCCCATCTCCACCAGCAAACACAGCCTCACCTAGCCAATAAGCGAGGTAAACAGCAAGATCTCTCCGCAGTGCAATGTCAGAACAAATGACATCTGTGCTCGCGAAGAAACCCTTCAACTCTTCCAGCATGGCCGAAGTCTTCTTCCTGTCTTCCCGGG
This sequence comes from Umbellularia californica, assembly GCA_028538565.1. Taxonomy (NCBI): domain Eukaryota; kingdom Viridiplantae; phylum Streptophyta; class Magnoliopsida; order Laurales; family Lauraceae; genus Umbellularia; species Umbellularia californica. Next base: position 77,443,147 of record JAPQWN010000002.1, on the reverse strand, counting down.
TCATGCTATCAGAAGACTCTTTGCTGTCAAAGAAGTTGAAGAATGAAGAGCCATAACTCTTCCAACTGCTGGATCTCACTTTCGAGCCCTCCTTCAAAAAATCATAGAAGGCGACGAGCTGAAAGTATAGGAGCCTGAACTCCTCTGACTGCTCCTCAAGGACGCTGTCAATCGGTATGAACTCCTCATAGAGTTTGCCAAGGATGGGCAATCCAGTAATAGCACTCAACTCCTTCAGAGAAAAACCAATCTCACCGTTCGTGACAACGAAGGTATTGGTCTGAGGGAGGAAAGACTCCAACATAGCCATGAAGGCATCATCGGAAAAAGTCACGGTCTCCCTAAAAGCGCGGACCGCGTCAAAAATCCCGGCCTCCTTCAAAACGGCGCCCCCAATCAGCAAGGTGTGGTCAGTCCATGACTTCCAATCGGAGTCAGCATTGAAACGGCCACGAAGTCGAAAAGGCTTCACCCAAGTACTGCCGTCACCGCTGAAAACGCCAAGGCCCACCGGTCTCAAATCGACCGACGGATAATCAGAGCCCTGGTAGCCGCTGGCTGGCATCAACACGTCCATACGGACAGGTGGCTTCTCTGCAAAACCGGAAGGTCCACCAACAAAAACCCCGGTCTTGATCACACTGGTCCTCTTCACCCAGCTCGGAGGATCTTCCCTCTTAGGGCACGTGGGAGCAAGGCTCATGATCGAGATGGTACGATCAAAAGACGACCGGGTAGAAACAGTCTTCTCTTCACCATCTGCTGTGTAAGAGAACTGAAAACATCTCCTTTGGTATGTCAAGTCGTCAGGGACTGCATCTCCAAAGAAGAAGGTAGGCTTGGGCAAAACCCTCAGATCGTCCATAACCCAAGGACGGTTGCTTACCATGATCTTATAATACTCCTCACTCTTGAGGGCAATCAGTTGTTGCCTCATCTCATCTCTGTTGAGAGAGTCGCATTCTTCCAAGTTTCTCTCAACATACTAGACCTTCTCCCAGGCCTGCTGAACGGCCACATTAGAAGATCTGGCGGATCGACGAGGTACGCTTGTAGCAGGCTCTTTACCCTTGTTCGTTCTGGAGGAACCACCTGCAAAGGTTGGAAAAGAAAAAGATCGTCATCAAAATGACAGAATTTCGCTAAAAAAAGGGGTCACTTAGTCCCACCAAAAATCTGGCGAAATTTTGACATGATTCCGGGGCAATTCCGAAGAAAAAGGGAAATACCCCGAAAGAAATAGAAAGTTTTGAAGATGGGCTCAACATCGCTGCGAGCTCCGAAACTCCAAACTTTCGAAACCTCAAAATCTCCGCAAAATCAAGAAGGGCTCAACATCGCTGCGAGCTCCAAATTCCCAAATTTGCAAAGATTTTCAGGTATGCTATCACATCATGCTACTCAATTCAATTTACAAAAAGTACATGCATGAACATCTAGATTTGCATAAAACGCATTATCATGATGAGCAAAAAAAAAAAAAAAGAAACTTTCTCAAAAAAAAAAAAAAGGGGGAGAAAGAAAAGAACAAAAAAGAGAAAGAAACTTTCTAGAAAAAAAAAGAGAAGAAAGAAAACAGCAAAAAAAAAAAAATCAGGGGCTGGCCCATCAGGCCGTGGCCCACAGGCCACGTGGCCGTACGGATCTTTCCGTACGGCCCACAAAAAAAAAAAAAAAAGAAAGTGCAAAAAAAAAAAAGAGAAAAGGAAGCACGAAAAAAAAAGAAAAAAAAAACGTGTAAAAAAAAAAGGGAGAAAAGAGAAACACGTGAAAAAAAAAAAAAAAAACAAAGAAAAGAAAAAAAGAGAGATAGACCTATTCTCTAGAAAGGAGTTTTCTTGAAAAAGAAACTTACTTGAAGCCATTGATGGAGAAGAAGAAGGAAAAAGCTTGAAGATCCCTGAAGAAGAAGAACTCTTGGTCTTGGAGCTCTCTTGAGATTGTTGCAAAAGAAAGCAATAAGGGCAAGAGATCTAGCCTCCTCCTTGCTTTTATAGAAGAGAGCAAATCAAAGAAGGAAACAAAAAAAGAAAGGTAAGTGCTACTAATTAGTAACCTTACCAAAAGAGAAGGAATTAGAAAGATTCTTTCCCAAAAAGAAAGATGTCTTTGAGAGATTTTCTCCCAAAATCAATCAATGAGAGATTCTCTCCAACAAAATAGGAGATTGGAGATTCTTTCCCAAAAAAAAGATACCTTGAGATATTCTCTCCCAAATTAAGGGAATATGAGAGATTCTCTCCCATAAAGATATTTTTAGATATTCTCTATCCAAATGAGATATCTTTAGATATACTTTACAAAAATGGCCCCACATGAGATCTAAGCCATCCTAAAAAGCTTAAGGTCCCATGGGCTAGCCCATATGAGCCAGGTTTGACCACCTAGGCACTATAAAAAAAAAAAAAAAAAAAAAAAAAAAAGGGCTTTTAGTCAGAAAAAAAATCCCTCTTACCAAGAGCATACAAAAATGGTTCCATGCCTCTTTTGAGTTGATTGAACCATACAAAAAAAAATTCCAAACCCCATGAGCTTCCAAAGAATCAAACCATCCAGCCTCATATACCAAATTGAGCCAAAATCTTGAAATTGACATTCCACAAAAATCCAAACCACTCCAATGGACCCACATAGTCCCAAAGAGTGACCAAAAACCAAATCCTGGTCCCCTAACTTGCCACATACAGCTTGTTCGGTCACAAGACCAAAACCAAAAACCAAATCATGATCCCCTAACTTGCCACATACAGCTTGTTAGGTCACAAGACCAAAACCAAAAACCAAATCATGATCCCCCAACTTGCCACATACAGCTTGTTAGGTCACAAGGTCAAAACCAAAACCCGACCCCCCTAACCTGCCACATACAGCTTGTTAGGTCACAAGGTCAAAAACAAAAGCCCAAATCCACATCCCTGATGTCATCTTCAAAACTTTGCCTCGAGATGGTCCCTGATTCCTTTCATTTACCATAAAATTCCCCTGGAAGCTCAAAGGCTACTCTACCAAAGGAAAGATTGCTCAAAGACTCATGGTCAAGACACAAGCTCTCCTTCAAAAATCTCTTCGAGGCACATCGACTACAAAAGTCAAGCAACTCGTCGCTGTACCTCGAGGGGGCATTTGTTGACACCAAAAATGTCACTTTGCCTCTTCAACATCAAGAAAGCTGCATGAAGTCGTAACCTGCCACAAATAGGCAATGCAATTTCTCCAAAAAATCAAATCTTATCAGAATCAAACAAAAAGTGCAAGATCCTTCCAGATAGCAAAGAGAAGAGTACACATGAAGTTTCGGGCCATTTCAGAATCATTTGGCCTAACTTCGCTTCTCCGACAGCTAAAATGGCGCTCCCGGCGGCGACATCATCGGAGACGTCAAAACTTCGATTAGAGCCTACAGATGACTCCAGCATGTCTCAAAAGGGCTCCACGCCAAATTTCAAGTCAAACCGACAACGTTTGACCCTCCATCAATGCTCGAGTAGCAAAATCAAGCCTCCCGGCGGCGGGAACCACCGAAGCCTTCGCTCATCAAACCAAGTGCATGAGTGGCTTCAACATGCTTCCAAAAGGCTGCACGTCAAATTTCAGGTCATTCCGACAACGTTTGACCAGGTTTTGATGCTCCGAGAGAAAATCAAGCCTACCGGCGGCGGAGCAACCCGGGACCATGACATCCAAAACGGAGCCATGGAACGTCTCAAAATGACTTCAATAGGCTCCCCGTCAAATTTCAGGTCAATCGGACATCGTTTGGCCACATATCAAAGCTCGGCATTTTCCCCGCAGCAAAATCAAGTGAAGCATCGACGGGACCCCAAACGGCTTCAAAACTGAAACAAAAGCCTATGGTTGGTCTTAGTTATTGCTCAGGAGGCTCCACCTCAAATTTCAGGTCATTCCGACATCGTTTGACCAAGTTTCAGCTTCTGGCGGAAAATCAGCAGCTCTACGCGACAAAGTCTTCGGCTTTCCCGGAAAATTGGAAACTTTGCACTCTAAAAATGCAAGGATTCTCATCAGGTTTTCTACAGGGAAATCAAGCCAATAAATGAGAAGAAATGTCAAGAAAAATACAGAAGAAAACGGCGACGAAAAAGACCGCAAAACGGACCAAAAACGGGGGGAAAACCCCCAGGGTCGCAGCCCGCGACCATGGCCCAGGGTCGCCGGCGACCCTGGCCCATGGTCGCCGGCGACCCTGGCCCATGGTCGCCGGCCCATGGTCGCCGGCGACCATGGAAGTCCGGGTCACCGGATTTTTCGCCGGTGACCCGTTTTTCCGTCTTTTTTCGCGTTTCGCGCACTTTGGCCCCTGTGGTTTCCTGAAAATGTGATTTTTAAGTGCTTGAAATTGACTCATGTCCTCCGACATCCGTCAAAATCACGGGTCAACCTCCAAAAGTATCAAAATCAACATTGATCGCCAACCGGCTGACCAAGAAAGTGCACTTTCTGTCCGACCGATCGTGAAATCGACAAGACAGATGTCACCAGCCCGCTGCTAGCTATCAATGTCTGAAGTTACATGTTCATCCGATGTCGATCAGCATGAAGATCCATCGATGATCATCGCCAGAAGAATTCCAGAAGACACGGCGCGGCCCGCGACTCTTCAACTGCTCGGCGACCAATTAATGTGGTTAATTGACTAGCTTTATTGCAGTCATTAATTCATTTCTTTGGATGGCCCAATCAGAAGCAAGCATTTGGGAGTTACAAGTCAATTGATTCATGGCATTTAACCCATGAAACTCCTCCCATTATGGTAATTAAGGTGATTAAAAGCCCTTAATCTCCATCGGCCAATCAGATTCAAGGAAAAAAGAGTTACAAAATCAAGAAATAAATCTTGTAACTCCTCCCATTAAAGCCATTAAAGCCCATAAACTCTCCTAAATGGCTACCAAAAGCCTATAAATAGGAGAGCATTCCATTGAAAACGGGGAAACGGAAGATCGATCAATCGGAGATCACTTCCAAAGCACCACAGATCCAGAAATCTGAGAGAAAGAAAAAGAGAGAAAAACTCTGCTGAAGTTCTGCACCGGCCACCACTACAAGGTGACAAAAGTCCCTTGGGGTGTACCCCCCCCCCCAAGGTCCTTGCCTTCTCCCGCTGCCTCCAATGGCTTAGACGTGGCTTTTCAGCCCGTCTACTTAGCTTTTTATTAGACATAGGACCTTCTCTTGGTCTTTGTCCTCTAAAAACCTGAGGTTATAGCCAATCCAAGCGAATCAAGAGCATCCTCTGTTCTCATCTGCATGGATGATGGCGAAGCCCATACATGGCTTGCGACCGTCAATCTGAACGAGTCCCCCACAATCTCCTGAGAAGTTAGATCCTCCTTTTCTTGCTTTTCATTGTAGTTTGTATTTTTCTAAAAGAGACAAAAATCACAACTCTTGTCTTTCATTATTGATGAGAATTGTAAATCGGCTATAAACGCCAAAATTGGCTATAAATGCCAAACAAAATCGCCTTTCACGGCAAACCAAGAAAATGTCTCTTTTCTTAAATATTTGTGTAATGGAAAACTTGAAAGAAGTTGATTTCCTTTTTACTTGCGAAGGTTGATCTCCGGATTACCACTTGCAATTCCAAGTAAAATAGAAAATCTGGCACACCCACACAAAAGAAATGTTGATGCACGCTTCATGCCCCCCGGGCGCGAAAGGGCCGGACCCGACGGACTCCCACGTCCGCCGACCCCGGTAGCACCCTCGGGCATTTGGAGCGCGTTCCATCAGTCATCCGTAGGCTTTGATCAAAGTTTTGGTGTCTTTGATGATGTCGCTGCCGGGAGCGCTTGTTTAGCTGTCGGAGCAGTGAAGTTGGGCCAAACGCTGTCGAAATGGCCTGAAACCTCAGGTGTACCCCTCTTTTAGTTGCCTTGAAGGATCTCTCAGTTTCTGTCTGATTTTGAAAAGATCTGATGCTTGAAGTAGCCTTGCTTGTAGCAGGATGCAGCTTCATGAGGCTTCTTGATGTGGAGGAGACGTAGTAACTTTTTTGGTGTCAACAAATGCCCCCTCGAGGTACAGCGACGAGTAGCTTTTGGAGTCGATGTGCCTCGAAGAGAAACTTGGAGGAGAGATTCCAACTTGACCAAGAGTCTTGAGCATTTTTTTTTTTTGAATAGCCTTCTGAGTTTCCGGGGGAATTTTATGGTAGTGAGAGGGATCACGTACCATCTCAAGGCAAAGTTTTGAAAATGACATGGGGTGCTTGGATTTTGGGTTTTGGATTTTGGTTTTTGACCTTGTGACCTAACAAGCTGTATGTGGCAGGTTAGGAGGTCGAGGTTTGATTTTGATTTTGACCTTGTGACCCAACAACTTGTATGTGGCAGGTTGGGGGGTCAGATTTGGTTTGTTGGTTTTGGTTTGGTTTGGATTTTGATTTTGGTTTTGGTCTTGTGACCTAACAAGCTGTATGTGCCGAGCTAGGGGACCGGAATTTGGTTTTATGAAATGTCAATTTCAAGATTTTGGCTCAATTTGGTTCATGAGGTTGGATGGTTTGGTTTTTGGAAACTCATGAGACTTTCTTTTCTTTCTTTTTTTGAATGGTCCCATCAACTCAAAAGAGGCATGGGACTTTTTTTGCTCTTTTCTGTTTTTTTTGCTCTTGGTAAGAGGAATATTTTGACTAAAAGCCAATTTTAGTGCCTAGGTGGTCAAACCTGACTCATATGGGCTAACCCATGGGACCTTAGGCTTTGGAGATGGCCTAGATCTCATATGGTGTCATATTTGTAAAGAATATCTAAAAATATCTCTTTTGTGTAGAGAATATCTAAAAATATCTTTACTTGGAGAGAATTTCTCAAGTTTTCTTTTTGTGGAAAGATTCTCTCAAAATACCTTTCTTTTTGGGAAAGTAGCTAAATTTGAGCACTTACCTCCTTTCTTTCTCCTTGTTCCCTCTTTTGGCTTGCTCTCTTCTATAAAAGCAAGAGGGTTAGTGCTTTTGCTCCATTGCTTTCGTTTTGCAAGAAATCTTCAAGAGTGCTCTCCAAGATAAGAAGTGCTTTCTCTTCTTCAAGGATCTCCAAGCTTTTCTTCTTTTTCTCCATCAATGGCTTCAAGTAAGTTTTCTTCCTCCTCAAGAATCTCCATTGTAGAAGTAGCTTCTTCATTTTTTTTTCTTTTCTTCTTCTTTTTCTTATCTTTTCTTTCTTCTTCTTCTTCTTTTTTTCTTTTTTTTTTCTTTTCATGCACGTTTTCCTTCTCTTTTTTTTCGTGCTTCTCTTTTTTTCTTTCTTTTTTTTTTCCCTCTTTCCACAGTTTTCTCTTTTTTTTTTTTAACCGCATACTCTCTTTTTTTTTTCTGTTTTTTTTTTCACGCTGATTTCTGTTTTTTTTTTTTTCAGCGTTTTTCTTTTCTTTTCTTTTCTTTTTTTTGCTGTTTTTTTTTTCCTGGCTGTACGGACAGGTCGGTACGGACCTGACCGTACTGCCACGTGGCAGTAGGCCACGGCCTGTGGGCCAATTTTTTTTTTTTTGCTGAGATTTTTTTCTCTCTCTCTTTCTTTTTCTTTTTCCTTGTTTGCTCACTATGATAATGAGGTTATGCAATTTCAATATGTATGCATTTTTTTTTTTTGATGCATCAAGATAGAAGGCTAGAGTCTCTAGGTCAAGCCAACATGATTTTTGATTTGGACAAAGTTTGATTGGTTTCGACCAAATTGGGTTGGAATTGGTTAAACTTTGGTCAAGGTTTTCCTAGCATCTAATGCATGATGATATTTTTTTTGATGCATGAGTTTTGGTAAATAGATTTGGAAGTATGATGATGCATACCTGAAAATCTTTTGCAAGTATCGGGATTTTGAGCTCACAGCGATGTTGAGCTCTTTCTCGGTCTTGCTGGATTTTGAGAAAGTTTTGCAATTTTTGGATTCTGAAGCTCGCAGCAATGTTGAGCTCTTTTCCAGATTTTGCGGAAGTTTGATGAGATTGGCTTGTTCTTGCAGCGATGTTGAGTTCAAGCCTTCTTTGAGAATTCTCCACTGACTATGAGCTCGCAGCGATGTTGAGCTCATCTTCAGGCTTCCTATCTTTTTCGGAGTATTTTCCTTTTCTTTGGAATTGCCCCGGAACCATGTCAAAATTTTGCTAGAATTTTTGTAGCAGAATTCTGTCATTTTGATGTTTTTCTCTTCCATCTTTTGCAGGTAGTTCTTCTAGAACGAACAAAGGTAAAGGTCCTGTTACTGACGCACCTCGTCGGTCTGCTAGATCTTCCAATGCTGCCGTTCAGCAGGCTTGGGAGAAGGTCCAGTTTGTGGAGAAAAACTTGGAAGAATGCGATTCCCTCAATCGTGATGAGATGAGACAGCGATTGATCGCTCTCAAAGATGAGGAGTTCTATAAGATCATGGTAAGCGACCATCCTTGGGTTACGGACGATCAGAGTGTTGTGCTCAAGCCTACCTTCTTCTTCGGTGATGCAGTCCCCGACGACTTGACATACCAAAGGAGATGTTTTCAGTTCTCTTACACAGTAGATGGTGAGGAGAGAACTATTTCTACCCGGTCGTTTTTTGATCGGACCATCTCGATCCTGAGCCTTTCTCCCACGTGCCCTAAGAGGGAAGATCCTCCGAGCTGGGTGAAGAGGACCAGTGTGATCAAGACCGGGGTTTTTGTTGGTGGACCTTCCGGTTTTGCAGAGAAGTCACCTGTCCGTATGGACGTGTTGATGCCAGCCAGTGGCTACCAAGGTTCTGATCATCCATCGGTCGATTTGAGACCGGTGGGCCTTGGCATTTTTCGGGGTGACGGCAGCAATTGGGTGAAGCCTTTTTGACTTCGTGGCCGTTTCAGTGCTAACTCGAGCTGGGAGTCATGGACTGATCACACCCTGAGGATTGGTGAGGCCGTTCTTCGGGAGGCCGAGATTTTTGACGCGGTTCGCGCTTTTCGGCAAACCGTCGTTTTCTCCGATGAGGCTTTCATGGCCATGCTGGAGTCATTCCTTCCACAAACCAACACCTTCATTATGACGTATGGTGAAATTGGTTTTTCTTTGAAGGAGCTGAGCGCCATCACCGGATTGCCTATCCTCGGCAAACTCTATGAGGAGTTTATGCCTATTGACAGCGTCCTTGAGGAGCAATCTGAGGAGTTTAGGCTTGTGTACTTTCAGCTCGTCGCCTTCTATGATTTTTTGAAGGAGAAGGAGGGCTCGAAAGTTAGATGCAGCAGTTGGAGAAGTTGCAGCTCCAACTTTTTTGACAGCGGGGATTCTTCTGATGGCATGGCCCAGGATGTTAGGGCTAAAGCATCAAGTTTGAAGAAGATCGCTGCTATGCGAGAAGATTTGAAGAAGTTCTTCGCAAGCACAGATGCCATTTGTCCTGACATTGCGTTGAGGAGAGATCTCGCTGTTTACCTCACTTACTGGCTGGGTGAGGCTGTTTTTGCTGGAGGAGATGGGACGCACATCGGGCCGCACTGTATTTTTCCAGCTTGTCAGATGGCGTTTGGAGAGCGGCTGGCTTTGGTACCTGCTCTTTACTCCTATTTGTGTACCGAACTGCAGGTTGCTGCTTTCCTAGTTCGGCTTGGGCTTCCCATGAACAGGGTATTTTCGGCCCATATTTTCTATTCGTGGTATTTATACCACTGTCCTAGCTTCCATCGTTTGGGAGTTACACAGGACGAAGATCCCTTTATGATTCGTTTAGCAAGAGGGACAGCCGTTCACGAATCACTTTTATCTGCCCGTTTAAGGATTCGACGATTTAGGGACGTCGAGATTGGGCAGTCTTCAGTGAAGCTTTCTCCGGGCTTGCGGAAGAAAGCTTTTGACTTTGGTGTCTCCCGTGATTCGACCAGGGCAGGGTCGGGAAGACACTATGCCTTGACGGACGCGGAGAAGAGGTGGCTCTTCAACATACGAATTGGTACGATGGTGTACCGCAGACATCTTTTCGTCGACATCCAACCGTATGTCCCTTCGCGTTTTGCATTGCAGCTTGGTTTCTCTCAAGGCGTTGTTGGAGCGCCTTCGAGTATGGTGAAGCGTTTTGGAGGTTTGCAAGATGGGAGAAATACATGGGCTTTTTATAGAGCCGAGGACACTACCGCCATGATTTCCTATCCTGAGTTGCCCACCTTCCGGACTGCTGGCTTCACGAAGTGGTTCGTGGAGAGCTTTTCAGTGTACCGGGGGCTTTCCAAGAAAGAGCTCGATATTAAGCAATCTCCTGGGAAGAGTCTTGGCAAATCGGTGTCCGTCGGGAGGAAGTTTTGGCCTTCCTTTCTGGAGAGAAGTACAAGATAGGCTTTCTCAACGGGCAGGACATCATCAGATCAGGAGCTGCACAGGGGATTCCTGGTGAGGTCCTGAGACAGCTGGAGGAGGAGGAGGCCGAGATCAATGCTATGATACAGGCAGAGCATACAAAGGATTCCATGGAGTCTACTGAGAAAAGTAGACCATCCAGTGAGGACTCTTGTGAGAGGCCTGATGTTGATAGTGGGGCAGGATCGTCGAGCAGATTGGCCCGCCGAGGCAAGAGGAGGAGAGGATAACACCGTAACTGAGGAGGTGTCTGAGGATGCTGATCTTGAAGTTCCTCTCACCATTGCTGAGGAGGTGTCTGAGGATGCTGACGAGCGTCCGGAGAAGAGAAGCAGAGAAGAGGAGATAACTGGTATGATCCCCTTTCTTTCCTTTTGTTTCTTCCTTCCTTTTTTTTTGTGAAAGATTTTGTGTTGATCCGCTGCTTCTTTGTTTAGCAGAGGATGATGACCTGGTGATGCCTGAGGTTCCGGCCGATGAGGCAATGGCGGATCCAGTCGTGGCATCTGAGGAAGAGCCCAGGGACTCTGGAGTGGTTCCAGAACCTTCACCTGGTATGATTTGCTTTGGCTTTTGTTTTTTTTTTTTTTTTTTCTTTTGCTGTCATTTGCTAACATGTAGCTAACTTGCCAGAGGATTCGGACGATTTCGAGCCATCTATGGATACAACTTTTGACTATGCTTCGGATGAGCTCAAAGAGGCAGAGAGTACTCCGCCGGTCGTCGAAGCAGGTATATTTGCAATAATAATCCTGATATATTTTTGACAAGATTATATTCATACCTTTTTGTCTTTTTCTTCTTTTTTTTTTCTTTGACAGATTGTGAAGCAGCAGGAGAGATTCCTCCGTCTTCCTTAGAGCCAGAACAGGGGACACCTGCTGCTGATTCAGAAGTAGGGGCTTCTTCCACTTTCAATGAGTCAGCTTCTTCCATTGGAAAGAGTTTATTGATTACTCTTCCAATGGAGCATGACGTGGGCAGTCGGGCACCAGAGCATGGCGAATCCTCATCTGCACCGCACCTTCAGTATGCAAGGAAGGTGTTGAAGACTGTCTTGAGCTCATGGGTTGAGACTCTTTCTTCAGGTCATTTGGAAGCTGGTTTTGGCATGATCAAGCATGTGCAGGACATCCTCGCTGATAGCAAAGAAGTCGGTCTGGACATCGCAAGTGCCAAGGATTTTGTTGAGGAGATTATCACCTTGGGGAACAAATGGACTGAGACTAAGAGTTTCCCAGATGGTGACTTCTTTGATGAGATGTTCATAAAACCTTCCAGCAAAGTCAAAGCTGAGCTGACTGAGGTCACGAAGACTCGGAGGCAGATCGTTCGGGAGAAGAACGTTACCGAGTTATCCATCATGGGGCTGAAGCAAGACTTGGACCGCCTTGATAAGGAGGTCGTCGAGGCTAGGCAACGTCTTGATCTTTTAGAGGAAGAGGCTACTGCCAAATGGACCGCCATTGTGGAGGCTCGTGACAAGGAGGGGACTCTCATTCGCCGGGTTGAGGAAGCCGAAGGTAATGTCCGGAGGAAGACTCAAGAGCATGAGCAGTGGCAGGTCCTCTGGGAAGAACTTCCTCGTGCTGCAGATGGGTCACGGCATTCGGCCGCGTTTTATGGGGACATTTTGAAGAAGCGTGGCCTAAAAACTTTGGAAGTTAAGGCCATGGGTCTGCTTGAGGAGTTGAACCTTTGGTTGAAGATCATGTCGGATTGAGCTCCTGAGTTGTAACGGACTCTTTTTTTTCTTCCTTTTTTTGGTACCTCCATGTAAAAACAATTTTGGTACTATATTTTGTATCCCCTTCCTTTCACTTAAATCATTTTTTGATGAAAACAATTTTGAGCAAAAGTTTGATGGGAATGTTTGTTTAAGAATTTGATCAAAAGGTTGTTATTTTGTGAAAATCTTTTGTCAAATGGTTGTTTTGGACAAGAAAGCCAATTTTGTGGCGAAAAGCCTGATTTTTTGATGGTTTGAAAACCGAAATTTTGGATGGCATGAAAGTCTAATTTTGTGGCGTAAGAGCCAAATTTGTTTGTGGCATGGGAGCCAAAATTTTGAGATGGCATTGGAGTCAAAGTTTTTTGGATGGCGTCAAAGCCAAATTTTGGAATGGCATAGAAGCCGAATTTTGAGATGGCATGAGAGCCAAGAATTTTGTTTGTGGCATGAGAGCCTATTTTGAGATGGCATGAAAGCCGATTTTGACGTTTATAGCCGAAAATTTTTTGTTTTGGCATTTATAGCGGGATTTTGGCGTTTATAGCCGAGTTTTGGCGTTTATAGCCGAGTTTTTTTTGAAAACCAAGTTTTGTTTTATTGGTATGAAAGCCGATTTTGGCGTTTATAGCCGAAAAATTTTTGTTTCGGCATTTATAGCCGAATTTTGGCATTTATAGCCGGATTTTGGCGTTTATAGCCGAGTTTTGGTTTTTAAAATGCAGGTATCGACTAAATGTCGCCTCCCCGCTGAATGGTCTTGCAAGTATCGATGGAATGTCGCTTCCTTGCTCATTCGGTTTTGTGAGTATTGATGGAATGTCACTTCCTCGCGGGTTAGATTTTGCGAGTATCGATGGAATGTCGCTTCTTCGCGAATTGGGGTGCAAATATCGACTAAGCGTCGCTTCCCTGCTTTTCCCAAAAGTTTTGGTTTTGCGGGTACTGACTTGATGTCGTTTCTCCGCGATTTTTGAAATTTGAGGTTTTCTCGAACCATTTGAAATTTGAGTTGTGGATAACAACTGGTATGTTGCATCTCCACGATTTTTGAAATTTGGGTTGTGGATATCAACTGGTTTGTTGTTTCTCCACGATTTTTTGAAATTTGGGTTGTGGATATCAACTGGTTTGTTGCTTCTCCACGATTTTTGAAATTTGGGTTGTGGATATCAACTGGTTTGTTGCTTCTCCACGATTTTTGAAATTTGGGTTGTGGATATCAACTGGTTTGTTGCTTCTCCACGTTTTTTGAAATTTGCAAGTATCGAATGGGATTCGCTTCCTTGCGATTTTTGGGTTTTGGAAGTATCGAATGGGGTTCGCATCCTTCCGATTTTTTTGGGTTTCGCGAGTATCGACTGAATGTCACTTCCCCGCGGTTTCTAAAAACCAAAATTTTTGTTTAAAGACACGAAGGTCATAAATTTTGACTTAAAACCATTTTGGTTGTAAAAGCCGAGGCGGTCTAGGGTGAAAATTCCTAAGTCCCGATTTTTGTTTCAAACCTGGATTGATTTTTTTTTTGAACAACGAAAATTTTGGTCAAGTCTGGGAAGAGGCTCCTAAACTTGGATTGATTTTTCTTTTGAATAATGAAATGATGAAAGTAAGCATTGTTTTGAGAGATTGTTTTTTTTTTTTGGAAACTTCAACATAAAGATGAAAATTTCAAAAGGGGCGGGTTTGACGAGCAAGTACCTTGGAAATACGTTTTAGCCGTGTGGATATTGCTCTGACCCGTTTGAGGAAGTCTTCAAGGGTAGTACCGCTTCAAGAACTTGCAGTTGATGGGTAGCATACATCTGTCTCCCTCCATGTTTAGAAGAGCGTATGCACCGTTGGAGAAGACTTTATCGATGACGAAGGGTCCCTCCCGTTTTGGTTCGAATTTGCCTTTGGATTTGTGGGCAAAGACTATGGGTCTTTTTACTGCAAGAACCAAGTCACCCTTTTTGTAGGCGCGTTGCCTGACCTTTTTGTCGAAAGATCCTGCCATACGTGCTTGGTACAACTCAATGCTTTGTAGAGCTTCGAGTCGTCTTTCATCGAGATTATCAAGCTCTTGGAGTCTCAATTTGACATTGCTTTCTTGCGTCATGTCATTTTGCAAAGATACCCTTAAGGAAGGAATTTGTACTTCCAAAGGAACAACAGCTTCGCATCCATAGACCAAAGAGAATGGTGTGCTATGGGTTGGTCCTCGAACGGTGGTTCGATAGGCCCACAAAGCTTCTAGTAGTTTGTCGCCCCAGTCTCTTTTGTGACTAGAGACCATTTTCTTGAGAATTTTACAGAGTGTCTTGTTGAAGGCTTCTGTTAGTCCATTCGCTGCTGGATTATATGGAGTCGAAGGACAACTTCGGATTTTGTACTTGTCACAGAACCTATAGAATCTGTGATCCCGGAATTATGGTCCGTTATCATGGATGAATCTTTTAGGTATGCTGAAGCGACAAATAATGTTGGTGCGCAAGAACTGAAGGACTGATGAAGTCTTCATTTCGCTGAGCGCAAATGCTTCTGACCACTTGGAGAAATAATCCGTAGCGGCGAAGATGAAGCGATGACCTTTGCTTGATGGGGGAGAAATAGGACCTATGATGTCCATACCCCAGGCTTCGAAAGGCCATGAGATTGCTGTCGGATGTAGCCATTCTGGAGGCATGTGGACATAATCTCAGTGAATCTGGCATTTTTGGCAACGCTTGGCAAATTGCATTGCATCAGCTACCATGGTAGGCCAATAGTAACTAGCCTTTTTATCTGGTTGTAGAGCTTAGGGCCAGCCTGATGGGCTCCATAAAGACCGGCATGTACTTCTTTGAGAGTTTCCTCAGCCTCTTGTTGTGATAAGCGGCGTAGGAGTACTCCGTTGAAGGATTTTCTGTAAAGTGCTTTTGAAGGTATATCCAAATGAAAGTTTGGGGCTCGTCTTTGGATGCTTACCCGCTCTTTTGGATCTTCAGGTAGTATTCCGAACATGATATAATCAATGAACGGATCTCTCCAGTCGCCAATCGGAGGTTTGAGGATGGACATCCGACTTCCAACCGCTTGGTGGCATTCAGCAACTGCTTGGTGTGTGTTGAGAGGAGGGAGAATCCTTCTTTGACACACTGTGACTTGCATGTTTTCCCCTTCTTGGATTGCCATGGATGCTGCAAGTCCAGCCAGGGCATCTGCACGGATGTTTTCACTTCTGAGGATGTGGGTGATGTGACAGATGTTGAATTTTTGTCGAAGCGACCGCGCCTTATTGTAGTAAGGTAGCAAATCAGGCTTCCTGACTTCATATTTCTGATTCATCTGGTTGACGACCAGTTAAGAGTCTCCAAAAGCTTCCAGCATGGTGATGCCGGATTCGAGGGCGAATTCCAATCCTACAATCAGGGCTTGGTACTCAGCTGTATTGTTTGAACATGGTTCCAGTAGTGAGAAGGCGTGTGGAATCATGTATTTGTCGGGACTGACAAAGAATATGCCAATTCCTGATATTTGTTTTCCCTTTTGATTTGTCATGGTTGCACCGTCAAAGTACATGTCCCAGGAAGCATTTGATAAGGAAGTTTCCACGTTGTAGACAAATTCGTCTGGGAGATCATCCCTGAGTGGAGAATCTTTAGGCAATGGATGCTCTGCGAGGAAGTCTGCTAGAGCTTGGCCTTTGATTGCTTTTTATGGCACATACCTAATATCAAACTGTGATAAAAGGATGGACCATTTTGCCAGTCGAGCATTGAGAGAACCTGCTTTTGTGACAAGGACCTTTAGGAGGTTGATCCTCGAAATCAGGTAGACAGTAGATAGTGACGCAGCTTTTGTACGGCGAACATTACTGCGAGGCATTCTTTTTCGACTAGGGAGTAGCGATGCTCTGCACCTACCATCATGCAGCTAAGGTAATATAGAGTAGCTTCATTTCCGTCGTCGTTTTCTTGTGCGAGCAGAGCACCCAAAGAGTGGTCGAGAGCTCTTGTGTACAAGATAAATGGTTTTCCAGTTGTGGGGCAGCCAGCACTGGAGGTTTGATGAGGTATGCTTTGATGTCTTGAAATGCACTTTCACATTCAGCATCCCAGACAAAGTCCACGCCTTTCTTCATCAGGCGAGAGAATGGACGGCATTTCCCTGATAGATTGGAGATGAACCGTCGAATGTAGGCCAGCCTTCCTTAAAACCCTTTTAATTCTCTTAGAGTTCTGGGAGATGGCATTTCCAGGATAGCCTTGACTTTGGTGGGGTCAAGTTCTATTCCAGCTTTCCGTACTATGAATCCGAGAAACTTACCCGATGAGACATTGAAGAAGCACTTTAGTGGATTCATCCTTAATTTGTGTTTGCGAAGTCGGAGGAAGACTTCTCGAAGATCATTGAGATGGTCTTCTTTTCTTCTGCGTTTTATGGCGAGGTCGTCAACATAGCATTCGACCGTCTTGTGCTGCATATCTTGGAATATTTTCATTATAGCCCTCTGATATGTGGCACCTGCATTTTTCAGACCAGAAGGCATAACAGTGTAGCAATACACGCCGAATGGTGTGCGAAATGACGTATGCCTTTCATCTTCAGGATGCATCTTTATCTGATTGTAGCCAGAGAATCCATCCATGAATGTCATTCGCTCGAACCCATAGGTGTTGTCAATCATTACCTCTGGTATGGGGAGCGGGAATTCATCTTTAGGACATGCACTATTCAGGTCTCTGTAGTCAATACAGACCCTTATCTGCCCATTTTTCTTTGTCACGGGAACAATGTTGGCCAACCATTCAGGATGCTGTTCCTCGCTGATGAAGCCAACGTTTTTGAGTTTCTGAACTTCTTATTCAATTTTTTCCATCACGTCGGGACGGAATCTCCTTTGGCCTTGTTTGATAGGCTTGATTTCTTTTTGCAAGTTGAGCTTGTGGACTGCTACTTCAGGATCCAAACCAGGCATTTCGGTATAAGACCATGCAAAGCAATCAACGAACCCACGAAGAAAAAGAGATATACTCGGGTAACTCATCATCCTTTATATTCCCAAGTCTATCTTTTGAATAGGGTCTTCTGTTGGAAGGTTTGAAGGTGGTTCCTTCACAATGTTTTCGGAGGCTTCCATCTCAACAAGACCTTCTGGAGTGCCAGAGGCATTTTCAGACTGAGGCTCTGTTTCTGTCCATGAATCTTCTTGATCAGTATCCTTCTCAAGGCTTGCAATGAGATGATCCCAATCATTTGCTGGAATTGGGTTGAAGTAGGGTACTTCTTTTGGAGACGATGATTCTTCTGGGACAGAGAACCACTCGTCTATGTCATCGGGCAATTTCTCTTTATTATCAGAGGAATTATACCAATTGGAGGAGCTTTCTGGATTTTTAACGAGTAACTCCTCAAAGAGATATCCAGGGATATCGATGTCTTCATGAGATGTTGAGGCTTGGTCGGTAAAGCGACTTTGCAGCCATGGTGTCAACTGTCTCATAGGAGCGGTAGGATCATACCCTAACCCATATGAAGACTTGCCTTTTTGAAGGTGGATTTTTCAATCTTCTGGTTGACTTTTGGTCAGGGTGGGTTCCAATGGTGTGAGAATACCACGGCCACCTCCCAAACCAATCGGATTTTGAGGGTCGTAGCCCATTTTCTTCATAATAGCTTGTGCCATCGGACTATACAGGGATAGCTGAGGCATACCTTCATTTTGGAAAGGTTCAAGCAGAGAGTTCAATGGAGATGCTCCTGATCTGTGGAAGTAAATCACTTTTTCTTCTGGCGAAGTTGCCGGAATAACAAAGGAAGCAGACGTAGGGTCTTATATGTCTGCACGTGTCTCCAATGGAGTGAGAGTGAGCTGATCTTACTGAGTATCAGCTTGGCTTGATGCTATGTCATCTTCTGGCTCTGACTCTGAGTCTGTTTCATGCATAATAGACACAAAGGAGACAGTGAACTTGCCCCCAGCCTTTTGTTTTGTCTTCTTTGCTTTGGTAGTGATTACCAAAGGCTTTGGAGATTTGAAGGAGACGACGAAGGGAGCTTGACCGCTTACTTCGAGTTTGGTGGAGGGTTTGTTTACCTCTGATGATTGCTGATGAGCCTTGCCTTTATCTTTCTGGAGCTGTCGACAAAGCGAATTGTTTTTTCCTCCTGTTCTTCTTTTCCATCTTTATACATTTGAGCATCTGCAAAATGGACATCCTTGCCTTTGAAGGGCTTTTTGTCTGCAAATACTTGATGCACTGATGTAGAGTTGAAGGGACGACACCATTCTCATGTATCCAAGGGCGTCCAAGGAGTATATTGTAGCATGAAGGGGTCCTTATCGCATATACTGTGACTTCAGAAATAAGATCACCGATTTGCAATTTGAACCTGATTTTGCCGATAGGCCTTTGAGCGCTCCCGTCATATCCGAAGATGGATACGAACATGTGACTCAGTTTGCTAGGTGGGATGCCCAGCTCTTCGAGTGCCGAAGTAGAGATGAGGTTGAGTGCAGAACCTGGATCGACCTGAACTCTGTGTACTGGCATTTCTTTGACGTACCCCGAAAGTACAAGGGACGATTGTGCTTTGTTTCGCCTAGGAGGAGGTCATCCTTGTCGAAGGCAATTGTTGCACTTGCTGCTTTTTGTACCGAGAGGCATTCATTTCCTGATCCCTCAGTTTTTTTTTTCTTTTCTCCCTTTGAGGGAGTCTTTGATTTTTTGACCCTATAGTCCATTTCAATTTGTAGGACTTGTGGGGCATGTTTGACGACATTCGCATTCAGCCTTTGTAATTCTGAAATGAAACTATCACGAGTTTGTGGAGACATTCGTAACAAGTCAAGGAGGTGCAGACGTGCAGGTATGTGTTTGAAGTGCTTTATCAAGTCGTACTTGAAAGCCTCCTTCAGGCCTGCGTTTTCATTATTATTGCCACTTGGGGTGCTTACAACTTGCTTTCCCGAAGGATTTACGTAAGACGAAGAGGGTTGATTGTAATTTTTGTGGTAATCCTGGCCAGAACGGGTACCTCTACCAACTTCAAGAGCCTCTAGAGAAGGGTCTTCTTTTGGAAGATCGTTCTCAGGATCAAGGGGTTGATCCTTTGTTGAGGACGTCTCTGTAACAGCATTGGTGACTTCAGTAATTGTGTTGCACGGAGCAATTTCCGGGAACAAGTCCTGAACAGCAGCCGGCAACTTTTCTTTATTAGCCCAGACATCACCCGTGGGATCGGGTATCTGGGACCAATTGACTGAGTTTTCATTGAAGAAGATTTCATTGGCAGAAGTTTCTTCAAGATGATCAATCGGGAGAGGCTTGAGCTCTAATGTCACAGCTTCAGGAGACGAGGGCTGAGAGGATGTTATCTCAGTGAAAGTCACCTGAGAGGATGTAGCTCCGGAAGATACGCTACCGGTTGGGGAGTACGTGTCTTCGGAAGCTTCAGAGGCACTGTCGTCCTGAGCTATTGCATTGCAGGTTATCCTGAAAGGAAATGCCCCCAGTGCAGACTGTTGGGAATCGGACTCATCCTCAGATGTGAGAGGATCATCGATCCAACTGTTTTCTCCATTTTCAGGAGTTGCGGGAGAAAGTTCCCATTGATTTTCAGGGACTTCCAGTTCTGGATCATGACGAAGATTGATGCGATCCTACTCCTGCTCTATGGCAAGATGTTGCAAGATTCTTGCATATTCCTCAAGATCAGGCATAGGAGCCAAACCTTCTTCGTCATCCGCTCCTCGTGGTTCGCCCATGTTGGGTTTTACTGAAGCATTTGCTGGTGCTGGATCGACAGCGTTTTCTTGAACAGGGTCTTGGTCTTCTTCATCATCAGACCAGGATCCTTGTGGCTGCAATGGGTTATACCAGATTACTGGCATAAGATGATACTCGGGAATCCATTCCTCGTCGGAGAGGTATTCTCCTGTTTCAAGGGATTCTTCCCACTCATCGATATCACTGGACTCGTATCCATTCATGGAGAATCCAACTACCGAGTTGCAAGAGTATGATGCCCCCTGAACATTTTCATTTTTGTATAGAGGTGGCATGAAATCATCAAGAGTGAATTTTCTTACCGCCTTTGAAGTTATGGGAAGAGATTCTTCCGTCGTCCCTAGTGAAGCAGTGGAAGAAGTTTCTGCCTTTTTTTTAAGGACTTCTTGTTTTGGTTGAGACTTTTGCTGCTGTTTGAGCTTGCGGAGCTGTCTCTTGGCTTGTCATCGCTGCTGAGCGGTCGGCTTTGTTTTGACGACCTCCCAATTTTCATCATCTAGGAGATGGGGATGCACCCATATAGGCTGTCCATCTGATGTTGGATAGGGAACCAATTCTTGGGACGCTTGAGCCATTTTTATCACCTTGAATGAAGTAGTGATCTTCTCCTTCGGTGACTTTGAAGTTTGCCGACATGACACCATGTTGACAGAGGGGCCATAGTTTTTATCAAAGGTTATGACTCCGTTTTTCCACATCTCATTGATCTTCTCTCTCACAACGAAGCATTGATTGAGAGGATGTGAGATCATCTGATGGTATGGACAGTATCGAGGATCATTGGTTTTGCCAACATCTCCCGGTCTTTTGGGCTCTAGCAAAATGAGTTTGTCATTTGTTAGGAGAGCCTCAAAGATTTCTTCAACATCTTCATCGAACGGATATTTCTTTTCTACACGTTCTTTGAAGGCATCAGAGAGTTCAGGCCTTTTACCTGCAGTTTTGTTTTTAGGTTTATTTGGCTGCTGAGGAGCTGACTTAGTCTGCACATTGAGAACCTCCTTTTTCTTTGGTTTTGAGGTTGTAACAGCAGTCGGCTCTTTCTTTGATGATTTCTGACTGTTGAGGTCTTTGATCACCATTTCAGCTTCCATGGAAGCTTCGAGGAGTTCCCCCAGATTCTTTGATTTGTTGCTGATGATCATGGAGCGGATTTTTGCTCTCATATTGTTATGGCAGATGTCGACTAGCGACGCTTGTGGCAGCACATCTGAGCATTTGTACTCCATTGCCTTCCATTTGTGAATGAAGTCGTATGTTGACTCATTCTCTCCCTGTTTTAGGCTGCAGAGTTGAGCCATAGTAACAGGATGATCCTCACCTTGGAAGTGGGTTAGGAAGCGTGTCTCTAGCATAGCCCAGTTCTGGATGGAGTTCTCCGGCAGAGTGGAGTACCAATCAAAGGCTGTACCTTTTAGGGTACTTGCAAAGAGGTGAATCTTGAGGGCATCTTGATCCGCAATAGCTCCCGTCAGGATCTTGAAGTGGATGACATGCTGTCTGGCTGAACCTTTCCCAGTATATGTCTGGAGAGTAGGTTGTTTGAATTTTGCAGGGAACGGAACCGAGTCCATCCATAAAGGGTAGGGTGGCTTGATCCCATGTTCCTTCAATGTATCCTCTTCTTTTGCTTTTGCGAGGATATCGTCCACGTCCTTTCTGGTAAGGGCGCGAGACTCATTGTTTTCTGCATTGCCCTCGTCATCTTCATGATTCGGAGGGGTTTCATTGTTAGGTGGTGGACGCTGTAGAGTGAGAATGAGGTTTTCCATCAAAGCCTCAATTCTCTGTTGTCCTTGCTCTAACTGCTGGATGCGTGCGGTTACATCGTCATGCTGTGGAAGCGGCTCAGAACTTGTAGCCAAGACGTTCATCCCTCGGGATTCGAACGAAGAAATCGTCTTGGTGACTGAGCTGGGGCTCATTCTCCTGGATGAAGAATCTGAGGAGTTGATACTCCGGTGTTCTTGACTTCGAGGAGTGGAAGACTCTTCCAGATGTGTTCTTGTCCGAGAGACGCTGCGAGTCACTGGACGTCTAACACTGATTTTGGTTGCTGACTTCCGGCGTTTTTTGGTTTTGCCAACCATATGAACAGCAACGAATTGGTCTCGTCTTTCTTTTTCCACCCATTTGATTGAGACGTGGAGAGTAGAACGCTGGGTTCTTTGTTTCTCGAGTCTCTTTTGTCGATATGCAGTGCAGCGACGCATACGACGAGCAATTTGAGCTTCAGTCAGCTCTGGCTGGGCTCTGGCGATGAAGGATGTAGTCCCTCGTGCGCAGCAGCCGAGTTTGTCTTCTTTGAAGCTTGGCAATGACAGAATCTGGACGCGGTCCTTTGCCTGTCGCAATGAAGACTTGAATTTTGCGAGCTCGGCCCCTGTTGAGATGAAGGGTCGACTCGCGGGAGTGCAGGCTTCAGCATGTTTTTGCATAGGCCTAACGATGCAGGATTTAATTTTGGGCTTGTAAGAACAAGCCGGCTCATGATGATTTTGTTTTTTTTTTGGGTGGAGGGTAGGTTTCTCCTCTTTCATGTAAGAGAGAGGGTAGAATTGATTCTCCTTGAGAGGGGCCAGGTATGCTGGCTCTGCAGATGTTTGGGACCTCCGTTGCTTTGGTGAAGATCTCGGGGACCAAGTTTTGGTGTAAACCTGGTTTCTTGTGGGTTGAGGCTTCGTGGGAACGCCACGGGCTTCAGGCTTCTTGGTGTTCGCCCTTGGTGCCATTTTAGTGACACGTTGCAGGGCGGTTTTCTGCTTCTTGGCAGGTACAGTGTCTTCTGCGGGAAGTGGGAATGGTCCCAGCGATCCGAAGACGATGGTCCGGGGAGTTGAAGTTGACCCGGTGTTTGGAGAGTTGTCGAGGGAGATGACGCTTCGGCAACTGGCAGGGCGCTTATGC
Organism: Umbellularia californica; assembly: GCA_028538565.1. Taxonomy (NCBI): domain Eukaryota; kingdom Viridiplantae; phylum Streptophyta; class Magnoliopsida; order Laurales; family Lauraceae; genus Umbellularia; species Umbellularia californica. The sequence continues at coordinate 77,420,436 of JAPQWN010000002.1, read as the reverse complement.
TTATTTTGCTTGTCTTGAATCATAAGCTGGTACTTGTTCTCATCGAAAGTGATGGTTAATGAAGCTGCCATTGTTAGTTTTGGAAAACTTCTGAAACAAGACCAAATCCATTAGTAATCACAAGAATATGGTGATCGTAAATGGAGAACAACCATGGTTTTATCTTTTCAAATCACTTGAGGGGACATGGCCCAACCCAAGGATGATGAAGAAGGCAAAAAGCCATAGAGGATACAATTGTTCTAAAGTGCAAGTATGGTAGGCTCAGAGTGAGCGTTCCAGTGACTGCTAGAAGCAATTGTAGACCTTAATTCAAATTACTGAGAAGCAAGGCTCACTCGAGGTAAAATGATATAAGGTTGGAGATACAAATGTGTCGGTCGCGAATACAGTAGACCCGAAAGGGCGTACTAGCACCGCTAGGCACAAATGTTGCAAATCGCATCCTTGGAAAGGACACGAGATGGGATTTTTCTGAAAGGTCAAATTTGGATTCATAAAGGAGAGCAAATGGTGTTCCAATCCGAACAAAGGCTCAACATTTCTACGAGCGCTAAATTCAGAAGGGAAGGAACCAGAATTTCTCGGATGTGAATCTAGTAATGACGGAAGTTTTTTTTTGAAGGGTCAAGATTGAATTCATCAAAGAGAGCAAATGGTGTTCTGTTTCGAAAAAAGGCTCAACATTTCTGCGAGCGCTAAATCCGAAAGGGAGGGAACCAAAATTTCTCAACTCTGAACTCAAAAGTGACGGAAGTTTTTTTTTGAAAGGTCAAGATTGAATTCATCGAAGAGAGCAAATGGTGTTCCATTTCGAACAAAGGCTCAACATTTCTGCGAGCGCTAAATCCGAAAGGGAAAGAACCAAGATTTCTCAACTCTGAATTCAAAGTGACAGAAGTTTTTTTTTTTTTTTAGATTTTTTTTAGAGGATTTTTTTTTGAAAGGTGCACATAGATTTCCAATTCGATCTTATGAAACCTTAGTGGATAGATTAGCCCCCAGGTAAGGGTAGGATTACTTAATGAACCCGTTTGGAGGACCCTTGCCTCGAACAGTCTAGCTATCTCCACACTCTGGACAAGGCTTTTCTTAAATCCACTTTGGTCAAAGAACGCAACTGGTGGAACCTTAGTGTTTTTTTTTTTTTTTTTAGCTCTTTTTTTGAAAGGTTTTTTATAAACTCATTAAAGAGAACGAATGGTGTTCCAATCCGAACAAAGGCTCAACATTTCTGCGAGCGCTAAATCCGAAAGGGAAGAAGGAACCAAGTTTTCTCAAATTTGAATGCAAAAGAGAGAAAACTAAATTTTTTTTTAATTTATAATTTTTTTTTTGAAATCCCAATTGGACTCATCGAAGAGAAAAGATGGCCCAATCCCCAATATGAACGATAGCTGCGAACATTTCTGTGAGCTATCAAGTTCAAAGAGGAGAGGATCAAAATTTCTCAAAGTTGAATCTTGAGAAAGAGAGATCATATTTTTTTTTTTGAAAGAGTTTGACATGAAGGTGTTTTTTTTTTTTTTTTGAAATCCCAATTGGACTCATCAAAGAGAAAAGATGGCCCAATCCCCGATATGAACGATAGCTGCAAACATTTTTGTGAGCTATCAAGCTCGAAGAGGGAAGGATAAAAATTTCTCAAAGTTGAGTTTTTAAGAAAAAGAGATCAGATTTGTTTTTTTTGAAGTAAGAAAGAACAATTGAAATCCCATCTCATGTTTTTTTTTTTTAGATGCGAGATGCAACATAGGCCACCAACTAGAAAGGAGCCAAGGGATCAAAGCATCACGTTCTCAAGTCAACGTGTCCCACCGGGTGTGCCAACTTGATGGACCCGAAAAGGGGGGGAATCTTCCGTCCTCTCCCTCCGCACCCCGGGGGCTGACCTGGGTCTCGGCGGAGGATGGAAGATCTCGGGCATCAACATTTTTGTACGGGTATGCCAGATTTACTTTCTACTTGGAATTTGGAATGGTGATAATCCGGAGATTCACCTTCACAAGTGGAAAGGAAATCAATCCTTTTTTCTAACTTTTCAAATTACATTAATATTAAGAAAAGAGACAGGTTTGTTTTTTTAGAATGCCGTAGGAGGCGTTTTTGTTTATTTGCCGTGAAAGGCGATTTTACAAAACTCATCAAATGTGAAAGACAAGAATTGTGATTTCTTTTTGTCTCTTTAAGAAATACAAACTACAATAGAAAAGTAAGAAGAGGGATCTAACTTCTCAGGAGATTGTGGGGATACGTTGAGATCGACGGTCGCAAGTCATGTATGGGCTTCGCCATCGTCCTTCAAATGAGAACATGTGATGCTTTAATTCTTTGGCTTGGCTCCTAACCTCAGTTTTTTAAAGGACAAGGACCAAGAGAAGGTCCTATATCCAATGAAAAGCCGAGTAAACGGGCTGAAAAGCCGCGTTTAGGCCATGTTGGAGAAGGAGGTGACCTTGGGGGGGTGGCCCCCCAAGGGACGTTGATCACCTTGTGGTGTTCTTTGCAGCAGAGCAACAGGACTTCGTCTGGATTTCTTTGGGAGAAGTGCAGAACTTCAAGTCGATAGATGTCGATATGATCCTTCGATGATCCCCTCTCTCTTGGAAATGGATCTCCTTTTATAGGCTTTTGGTGGCCATGGGATGGTTATGGGCATTGATAGCCATGATGAGAGCATTGATGAGGAGTTACAAATTGATTTTGTAACTCTTTTTTCATGGTTTGTGATTGGCCGATGAAGGTAATGGGCTTTTAATTGCCTTTATGCTTCATGATGATGGGAGTTTCATGGGTTTAATGCCATGATTACTTGGATTTGTAACTCCCAAATGCTTGAATCTGATTGGGCCGTCCAAAATAATGAGTTAATGACCGCATTAAGTTGTCATAAATGGGTCAATTAACGTCATTAAGTGGTCGCCAAGGTATGTGAAGAGTCGCGGGCCGCGCTGCGCCTTTTGAGATTCTTCTTGCGATCATCACGGGTGGATCCACGCATTATTTGATGTCGGATTGCGATGCAATTTCAGACATTGATTGATGTTGGCGGGCCGGTGACATCTGTCTTGTCGATTTCACGATCGGTCGGACAGAAAGTGCACTTTCTTGGTCAGCCGGTTGGCGATCTTGAGGCAATCGGTGATGATTTCATGCTTTTGACGGCGGATCCGAGATGTCGACGAAGATCAGTCGTTTTCAAGCATCAAACATTGCATTTTCCGAAAATCATAGAGGCCGGAACACCCGAAACGCGAAAACCATCGAAAAACGGACACTTTGGTGCAAAATCCGGCGACCCTAGGCCAGGGTCACCGGCGACCTTGGGCCACGGTCGCCGGCGACCTTAGGGTTTTTTGCCCTTTGGTCGCCGAGCTCCGTTTTCGGTCGATTTTTCGTCTTTTTCATTCCTTTTTTCTTCTGTATTTTTCTTGACATTTTTCCTCAATTATTGACTATATTTTCTTGGAGAAAACTTGACGAGAATCCGCACGAAATCGGAGTACAAAGTTTCCCATTTTTCGGGAAAGCCGAAGACTTTGTAGCCGATTTTCCGTCAAGCGTCGAAACTAGGTCAAACGATGTCGGAATGACCTGAAAATTGAGGTGAAGCTTGTTGAGCAGTGGATAGGACCAACCATGGGCTTTTATTTGAGTTTTGAAGCCGTTTGGGGTCCCATCGATGCTTCATTTGATTTTGCTGCGGGGAAAATGCCGAGCTTTGATATGTGGTCAAACGATGTCCAATTGACCTGAAATTTGATGGGGAGCCTATTGGAGTCATTTTGAGACGTTCCATGGGCTCCGTTTTGGATGTCATGGTCCCGGGTTGCTCCGCTGCCGGTAGGCTTGATTTTCTCTCGGAGCATCGAAACCTGGTCAAACGTTGTCGGAATGACCTGAAATTCGACGTGCAGCCTTTTGGAAGCATGTTGAAGCCACTCATGTATTTGGTTTGATGAGTGATGGCTTCGGTGATTTTCGCCGCCGGGAGGCTTGATTTTGCTGTTCGAGCATTGATGGAGGGTCAAACGTTGTCGGTTTGACTTGAAATTTGGCATGGAGCCCTTTGGAGACGTTCTGGAGTCATCCGTAGGCTCTGATCAAAGTTTTGGTGTCTTTGATGATGTCGCCGCCGGGAGCGCTTGTTTAGCTGTCGGAGCAGTGAAGTTGGGCCAAACGCTGTCGGAATGGCCCGAAACCTCAGGTGTACCCCTCTTTTAGCTGCCTCGAAGGATCTCTCAATTTCTGTCTGATTCTGAAAATTTCTGATGCTTGAAGTAGCCTTGCTTGTAGCAGGATGCAGCTTCACGAGGCTTCTTGATGTGGAGGAGACATAGTGACTTTTTTGGTGTCAACAATCACAATCATATATTTCTAATTAGTAGTAATTGAGGTATGAAAATAACACTCCATTGATGTAAAATAGAAACTCAATTAATTCATTGAATTTGAGTGCAATGAAATAGTTGTCCTCATCACAAATCCTTACTAAAGATACTAATAATTTCTTGTTAAACATAAATCTATATAATAGTTTGTCTCAATATAACATAGAAATAGTAACTGAAAGACGGTCTTTGATATGTATCATGGAGAGACAACGAACAATTTTCACGATAAAATATAACATCCTCAAATTGATCTGCGCCATCCAAACGGGTCCAAAAAATGTTGCTTGTTCTTAATTTCTCTTCATCTCCCATTTCGATCTATAATAAGTAAAACAAGATATATGTTAAATCTATAAAAAAAAATCGAGGCCATTGAGGTTGTTTTGAAATTGAATTGTTGCACTCCTTTTTATATAAGTTAGACATTGCACCCAGGTGATGGTTGCACTCTTTTTTTGATGGTATACTAAATCAAATTAGTATATGAGTTTTAATTGCACCAAATATTGAACAACTATAGAAGCATAAATTCACTAAAAAAATATAAAAGCAAGAAGTGGGAACAAAAATAATAAATTCAAAACATAACTCTAAATCTATAAAAGTAGCAACAAAATCTAAACATAATCCAAAGCTAGATGTGTTTGGCAGCGACATCCCACTGTTAAGTGATTAACAATAGTAACATGTACTCATATTATCCTTTGCTTGGTCGACTAAAGCAGGAAATTCAAGAATTAGTTTTGCTTCACAATTGATCTGTTGTGGAGATAATTATCCAAAACAATGGTTTTGCTCCCAATCTGTCACTAAATCTGATGTCCTATGGAGGAGGCTAGCACTTTATGCTAAGTTTGAATGTACTGTCTAGTTCATCACTTCAAAAAAACACAACTATATTTAGCATTATAACTAGTCATATTAACATCACCTAGGATGAGAAGCAAGTGAAATTGCCAACACTATATGTAAGTAATGAGATCATTTCTAAGTACCATGTGAAGGAAAAACCAACTGAACAATGTGTCTTGCCCCATATATGGTGGTAAGGAAACATCAAAAAACAAATAAAGAAAGAAAACAACAATTAAAAATAGTTCACTAAGCTGTCACTATTCTTGCCTAGCCTAGACCATGTGATTTGATGCAAGCATTGGATTGTAGGAGTCAAAGCGGAATTGTAAGATTTACTACCGTGAAAGTGTAAAATGTGTGCATGTAAACCTTCAGGGAGAACCTAAGTGTAAGACCCCGACTCGAGTGACCGCGATTAACACTAACTAAGTGTAATAACTTTAAGTGATTTAATAGATTATGTTTAAGTTTGGGATTAGAATAGCTCTCTTATAGCTTTGGGGATTTTTGGAGAGCCCTTTTTGATTTAATAGAACTCATGGAGAGCCTTTTTTAGTGACTTCGCGTAAGCATGGGGGGTTTTGTTTCAGGACTACCGAGGACCAACAGAGGCAATTATGCAATATTGGTCATCGTGGATTGCCTTACCAAGTCAGCACATTTCATTCCCAAGAGGATAGGAAAGAAGATGCACATGTCACCTTTGGCAGAGTTATTTGTCAATGAGATTGTTAGTCGACATGGGCAACCAGTTTCTATCACATCCGACAGAGACAGCGGATTCGTCTCGAAAATTTGGAAGACCCTACATGAATCCATGGGTACGAAGTTACAATATCACCCACAAACAGATGGCCAGTCAGAGAGGACAATTCAGACCCTTGAGGATATGCTCCGCACTTGTGTGTCAGACTTCAAGACTCAATGGGATGAGACTTTATCCTTATGTGAGTTCGCTTACAACAACAGTTACCACTCGAGCATTGGGATGGCGCCTTTCGAGGCATTGTTTAGTAGAATAGATACCTATGTGTTGGGAGGAAGTAGGAGTTCGCAGCTTCCATGGACCAGCCATAGTGAGTGAGACTAGTGATAAAGTCAAGTTGATCCAAGAACATCTAAAGATAGCCCGGAGTAGATAGAAAAGCTACGCAGACTCTCACAGAAGGGACTTGTAGTCCAAGGAAGAAGACGAGGTTTTCTTAAAGGTGTCACCAACTAGGGGAACGTTGAGATTGGACAGAAGGGCAAACTATCCAGGAGGTACATTGGACCATATGATATTGTGAGCAAGATTGGTGATGTGGCTTATAGATTAGCCTTACCACCCAAACTCTCTGGCGTACACAATGTCTTCCATGTGTCAATGTTGAAGAAGTACGTTCCTGACCCTTCACATGTACTCCGTCATGAACCTTTGGAAATCCGAGAAGATGCTACATATGTTGAAAAGCCTGTTCAGATCATTAATACCAAGGAACAAGAGCCGAGAACATGGATTATTCACTGGGTGAAAGTACTTTGGTAAAACCACGGACCCGAAGAAGAGACATGGGAACTACGGGATCAAGTTCAGAAGAAATACCCTCATCTACTACCTGAGGTTAGTTGTTTTCCATTTGGAGGACCAAATGCCCTAAGGGGTGTAAAAAGTAAGATCCCGACCCGAGTGACTGCGATTAGCACTAATCAATTCGTATCTTAGCTTTAAGTAAGATTAATAGATTGTGTTTAAGTTTGGGATTGGAATAGCTTTCTTATAGCTTTGGAGATTTTTGGAGAGCCCTTTTGATTTAATAGGACTCATGGAGAGTCTTTTTTTTTTAGTGACTTCGCATAAGCATGGGGGATTATCCGTGATTCCGAAAATTGGTGTTTTAGCTCCATTTGATTCATCTTATCAATCCCTACAACTTTCATGTTGACTCTGTTTCTATTCAAGACCCCAAAGCCTGACTTTTATGACTCTGAGGACAACACAGTCTTTTTATACCAAATCTGAGCACAAATTTTGATATCTCCAAAACCTGCGAAATATATACTTTTTGGAAACTAGACTTTTTGACAAAGACTTTTCCCTTCTTCATTGAACTCATTCGAGGCTCGGAAACCCATGTTTTTAGCTCGACAAATTTGTTAAGTTGTGGGACCCATCCCCACTTTGTATATAAAGTGAGTTCATTTCTCCTTGTCCTCCTTGTCATGCTTTTATGGAAGGAATAGCTCCAAACCACTCTAGGGTTTCTTCCCTAGGTTCTTCTTGTTTCTTCTTTCTTTCATTCTCCTCCAATCCACTACCAGTATATAAAGTGAGCTCATTTCTCCTTGTCCTCTCTTGTCATGCTTTTGTGGAAGGAATAGCTCTAGCCCACTCTAGGGTTTCTTCCCTAGGTTTTTCTTGTCTCTTCTTGCTTCATTCTCCTCCAATCCACTACCAACCCTTGTCTTATGGGAAGATGGACGTTACCATCCTCTTCCTTACTATGAGAGCTTCCCTTTGACACCATTTGTGGAGAAATATAGCCATTCTGGGGTCTTCTTTGAGCAAGTTCTTGACATTTGAAGGTCTTCCAAGTAAGCAATCTTCCTTAACTTTTAGATATGTTCTTTCGTAGCCCTGGTGAGGCTCCACCTACATTATTGGGAGTTCTCTCTCTCTCTCTCTCTCTCTCTCTCTCTCTCTCTCTCGTTCATTGTTTTGGCCTGTTTGTGTTCTAAATGGGTTTATTTTGGGGGTTTTTGTGTAGCTTGGTGGTTATTGGCTTGGAGAGTGTAATTAGGAGCGTGATTAACTAATTTGGAGGCTAAGGCAAGTGGATGAATGGATCGTTTTGATTATTAGCATATTTTCCGAGAAAAACTTGATTTTCATTAATGGTTTTGGTGGCTTAACCCTTGTGTATTGTTATGGTTTTTATTGACTTTGAAATGTGCATATTAATGTGTCTTTCTATCTTGTTAATTTCTTGGTAAAATATATGCATTTTTGTTAAAACTAGTTTTATGTTTTCATATGGACTCCATGGATGAAATGGAGGAGATTTGATGTATGGTATGGAGTGATTGGTGGATGTGTGGTTTTAGATTTGAGGAAGCAAGGAGACCCCTATGTTTGGTGATAAATGGGTGACGAATGGGGGTTGCGAAAGAGAGGAAGAAAATGCTCGAAATTGCACACACAAAAAAAAAAAAAAAAACCTTAGTTCTAAAGCAGTTCGCTCGAGCGAACCAATTCCAAAGACTAGTTGGCTCGAGCCAACCTACCCAGAGCTAAGTTCGCACGAGCAAACCCCTCCCAGAAAGCTCATGGCTCGAGCGAACCTCTAGTCCGCTTGAGCCATCTATGCTGCTGACCTCGGCCCATGTAGGGAAGCTTGAATTATGGTTTTTAGGATGGGGAGGAGATTGTTTGGAGCCCTAATGCGATGGTAGGACCGAGGAAGGGATATATGGAGCTCAGTTGAAAAAGAAAACCCCATCATGGAGAATTATGAGGATTTTGGACTTATCAATGTGTATAGGGAGCCTGGAATGTCCTAGATCTTCAGGGGTACCAATCCAACAACTAAACTGACATACGGGACCCTTATACACATCGATTTAAATCTTGAATCTTCAATGAATGGTCCCATAGTTTGTGGAAATCCTTTTTGTGTTTTCTTGTACTTGGATTTCATATATACTCTCCAGTTTTCATGTTATTTTTAGTAGCCATGCTTGATAAATACTGATTTATGCACTTTAAGTGTCTTGTTAGCCTTGTATATGCATGACTAGACATGAATGTGATTTATGTGCCTATTGCACCCTATCCCGCCTGCTAAGGTGTTACATACCTATTTGTGTGTATATATATATATATATATGTCTTGATTTCCTTCACGTAATCTATAAATCGGCACCACTAAGATTGGACAACCTTGTTGGCTTGATCCACCGACTTGGCGTCTCCCTCTTGCTCCCGCCAGTTGCAGTCTGGATCCTGCATGTCCCGTTACCCGGTTCCGCGACCGTGGTCTTGTCTAGCTATATGTATATATATTTAGTTGGTTCTCGCCACCTCGAGTACCCAAGACCAACGTTGCTAGCGTGCTCTCATCACATTATTGATGGAGGATCTAGCTCGTGTGGCTGCCATCTTGCCAGTTCCCTTTCCATTGGTACCTTTTTATGTTTTATATTGCAGATGCGGCTTTCAGATAGCTTATGCATTATGTTTCATGAAAATTACTGCTTTAACAAGTTTTCAATGTTTTCCTAAGGTAACTTTTTAATTTACTTCATTGTTTTTATCTTTTCACCCACCTGTCAGACCGTTGTGTCTGACCCATTTTTTGGTACTCAAGTCCAGATGCCGGTTATCTCGAGGAGGAGCCAGAGGAGGCGGCCGGAGAGCTGCAACGAGTAGTAGAATGGCAGGATGACAATGTCATTGAGACATTTGTTCTAGCCTTGAGATACAAAACATTTTGGGATTGTGGTTAACATATTTTGGGATTTTTATTGGTTGTATTGGCCTTTATCTTTGGGGAGTGATAAACTAACTGATCTTGGTATAAACATTTAACTTTACATTTGGGAACTGCTTATGATCATTGCTCACTATGTTATTATATTTTATATAGATGTGTTATCAGTCTTGTTGATGGAAATGAATTATATACTCGATTTGCTACACGCTTTCGCAATTGAACAAAAATGTTATGTTGGTGTGATATCCTCATCGCGGACACCTGTGGGAAATCACGTGCACAGATGTGTTTATGTTCTTTCTAAATCCGTGTACGTACTTGCCAATTTAATTAATGCTCTTGGCATTACCACCATTTAAACTGTCCCGATCCCGAATTAGGTCCGCAGGCCCGGTCCAGGGTCGCGACACTAAGCATTGAAGTATTAAACACAATGTATAGAAAGAATTGGAGTCAATTGGCAAATGACAAACATTTATTGAAGCAAGGAAAGTGTCATGGGTACATGTGATTGTATGATGGAAAAAAAGGGACGTTAGAATTTAAGGCCATGTTTAGGCTAGAATATTATTTTGTGATTCGATTTTATTTCATGGTTTGCTATCTAGAACAGATTTTAGTAGACAAGATAAAAATTAGAGTTTTTGTACTTATCAACCTGTCTCATGTCTTCTGTAGATGATGTATAGAAGTAATGCATATATGTTTTACCATAGAGGAGTGCTCCTCTTTTGCACCATTATAGACTGCATCATGGCCTCCATATTCTTTTGACAGGATCTCATGTCATCCATCTGAGCCTCCATTTGTCATTTTTGACCCGTTATCTAAACCTCCATTTGCTGTCTTTGAGCCTCTATCTAAGCTTCCATCTGCTGCAACTGCTCAGCCAACTCTTGAGTTTGTTTTTCAGTTGTCGTGGCCCTCTTAGTAAGCTTTTACACCCGTTGATTATTGTGAAAACCCGTTGAAGAGGATGAAGGGGCCACCACGCCATGCCCTAGACCTCAAACATATCCGGGCCTTGTACCCAACACTCGTTTGCATATCTCATCATGTGTCAATGGGGTAGAATCCTCTTCAATGGGTTGCGACTAGAGTGTAACCAATTTCTACTACAAAAGAAAATTCACATAAATATGTAGACATGTATAGAAAAAATGAAGAACACAAAAAAATAAGTAATTAGATGAAACTTTTAAAAAAAAAAGTGTCCTTACATAGAGCAGCTGACACTTGGGAGTAGACCAACCCTTCTTTATACTATAATGTCTTATGCCACAATTCTATCCTACTGATTGGAGCATCACGCTGTATAAATCCGAACACAATATTAGATTTAGAAAAAGAAGTTAATAAATCAATACTTAATAAAATATTAGAATTACTAATACAATCTCATGAATATATTCGACAAATGTTTTGAACCTGCACAATGGTTCACTTTAAGCGGCCATCGGTTTTCAGAATTTTTTTTACTAACTTTTTGCATTCAAGTTAATGAATTAGAATGCCGTCAATATTTTCTAAAAAAGATCATTTCTTTGTAGGTAATGCAATTTAAAAAAAAAAAAAAAAAAGTCTCACTTGAAAGTCTTCTGAACAAAACCTATTGTAGTACATCTCTCAATCTTCTTGTGACACACCCTCATAAGGTTTCTGGCATGCCACCTCATGATTGCCAACCTTCTTATAATGGGTATGCAATATGTTCCTATAGTTCTTGAATATTGTTGATGCTAAATAACTGTTAATAGCTTTTTTCAATCGTGGATATTGAAGATCTATATCAAATTTCTCCAACAAATAAGATGCATTCGTAATAAATTTTGTTACATATATTTTATAGGAAAGATATTACTTAATTTTGCATCCAACTTTCAAATAACATAGTATGCAAAATAAAAGCAAAATATAAAATTTTTGAAAACTTAATTACCAAAATGCAATCATAAAATGTTTGCCTTTGTTCTTGGTTAACTGCTGGCCAAGTGGAACACGCAAGAAGAGCATACGTTCGACAAATTATACCAACTTCAATCTTAAATTGCTTAGCATACTTGTCAACTGGTCTAGACAGCCCTTCAGGGATTTCAATCCTTAGCTTTTGACCTATATTCCTAATGTGCGTGGTAAGGGATATATTTCTTGACCTCCCATGTCCTCTTCTAGTGGAGGAGGTAGCTAAAAGGAAAAAGGAAATCATTAATAAAAAAAAATACAGGACATTAATAATTTTATAAAATATATAACTAATAGTATTGATCTTACCAATGCTACTCATGGAAGTACCTTGTATATGTGACTCTGGCTGAGCCGTCGAATCAAATATTGAAGCATCCCGTATATGTGCACTTGTTTGCCTACTTCCTGTTATCATAACTATAAATGAAAGTACATAGAAACATTTCCAATGAAAAATGGTAAAGCTCATTTCAAGTAATTAATAATTAATTCAAAGGCAATAAAAACCACATGCGAATTGAACTTTAGAAAAAGAGCGTGAACTTGTTTGCCTACTTCCTGTTATCATAACTATAAACGAAATTACATAGAAATATTTCCAATGAAAAATGGTAGAGCTCATTTCAAGTAATTAATAATTAATTCAAAGGCAATAAAAACCACATGCGAATTGAACTTTAGAAAAAGAGTGAAATACACTATTCACCCCTATATAATTAAGAACTAAAACTCAAGCTTCATTAACAGAGCTGAATGAAGAAAATAATTCATGTAGCTGCACGCAATCGTTGGAACATAATGCTTTATTGTAGAAAATAAAATGAAATGAAATTAAGAATCTGATCATGGGACTTGTGGGCGATGGAAAGAGACATGTTGGATGAGCCCATCTATCAAGTTTGGGGTCAATCCCATGCCTCTAACCCGTTCATCTGTGGCCCACAAATTTAACAATTTTACATTAAAGGAAAAAAAAATATGACCCTCGATCCAACGGCCAAATCCATTCGGATAGGTTAAAACTCAATGGATCTAGTGTACTTAAGGGGTCCTATTTGTGTAAATAGTTCGGATGTATCGTAAAGTCAATCCTATTACCATATATAACATGGTGAGGGATTTAGTGCACATGAATATTTCCATATATATATATATATATATATAATAAGGCTTTCCTAAGCTTAAGCTTATGATAAAATCTCGTAAACTCATGCTTGTGGGGCCCACCTTTGGTCCATCCAAATGGACCAAATACATGATCCCTCTAAATTGCACGTGTCCACCAACTTTCGGTCAGATTTGAATTTAATGGACCATTGGATTGACTGTGTATCGATCCGAATGGACTATTGACCATTAAACGTTTGAGCTTATATGAAGATGATAGAATTCACGGTTGGAGCTGATTATTTGCAGAGAGGAAGATCGCAGGGAGTCCTTGAAATCCCTCCAACCCCCATCCCAATGTGGGTCCCCAGGTGAGCCTCACCACACACTTGAGCTTACCTTATCCTAAGCTTGAGCTTACGAGAGCTGGCCCCATATATATCAACGGAACTTGGTGATACCGGTGGTACCTTGGGTAGGTCGCTGCCCGGAGGATCCTCTAACCATTCGGCTGGTTTGCCTTCTTTTGGAACTCCTCCTTGGTGTTTCCTATTTCGCTTCACCTACATCGAATGCCATTCTGAATGTGGCGTCAGTTGGGGCCATCCAAACCTGACTAACGAACTCTAAAAACTTATCAAAACCACTGCCAAAACCTACCCCTAATAGGAGTGGAGAAGGCAGGTTATCCATTTATCCGGGAACATTACCATCTCAATAAAGTTGAGGCCCAAACAGGTCCACACCCAATTCCCAAATCCCGAAATAAGGTTATGAGTTGTACATTTAATCAGGGTTGGGCCCAGCCTTTTAGCCTGAAAAGCTATGCTACGGATGGTAGTAGACCTCATTTGTAGTTTTCTTTCCTACTTTGGGCCCAGAGTTATTGACCCATCTGGCAATTGGATGTGTCAGAGCTAAATCTCAAATGGTTGGTTTCTAAAACTCAAATGTTTAAAAGAGATTGGGTCCACAATGTTTCATATCTGTTTACATTCACCTCTTGGTTAGGCTTACTCTTGGACTAGCAAACCTGCAAGAAATGTGGCCGATTACGTGCCTGCCCAACCCTGTGGCACGAACCTAATACATTGAAAAATTTAATGTTGACAATAAGCAAGGTAGCAACTCGTTGGCCTTGATTTAACCCCGACAGGCCCAGCCCATTTTGTTATTAGGCATAAGGTTATTCTTTTAGCAAACCTCAAACTATATTGTGGAAGGTTATTCCAGCTCTCAACCTTGGCCAGCTTAAAAAACAGATTCTTACCAGAGTGGTAAGTAGCGTTAGTTCTTACCTAGCTGTCCGGGGTTCGAATTCTAAACCTCTTCTCGCTTGTGCGGGCTCCTTTCCCACTTGTGTGAGCTTTCTTCCACTTGTGCAGGCTCGTTTTCCACTTGTGTGAGCTTTCTTCCCGCTTGTACGGCCTCCTTCCCACTTGAATGGGCTACCTTCCATTGTGTATGCAGTCTCTTTTTTGGGTCTCAGCCCCTTGACTGGGGTACCCAAAAAAAAAAAGAAAAAAACTCCTTGGCCACTTTCAGGACCTTAGGAAGATATATGCTCCTATTTCTTTCGAGATCCAGAATGATTTCAACCCGGTCATATCTAATCCTTGGCCCAGACACATTTAGGGCCGGTTTGTTTCACATAATTGAAGTTCCTGGAATTTTAAGAGGCATTGTCCATTTCCAATCAGGTGGGCTTAGATCTGGGCTCTGGGGTCCACACTGAAAACAGACCTGGACTTGGACACTTCAACTGTAAACAAAATTGGGCCCGGACAAGAGGAAGTCAGGCCCAGATCTCGCCATTGAAAGGTGCTACTGCTAGGGGCAGCCATCTAGTCAATCGATAGCTCAAACCTAGTTTGGGGCCTTACTTTCCAGATAGTGGGTCAGAAAGCCAAACCTCAATAATTTTGGCCCAAATAACTGCCAAATACTGCATCAGGCCATGGCTCTCCTAACCTGACCAAAAACCAAAATCAGGGTTTTTTTTTTTTTGGTGATTACATGGTCGAGTTGGGTGGACTCAAGGTCTGGTCCGGTATGGTCCAGTTGGCTCTTCTAGAATTTGGGATAGATCCCATTCAGATCAATTCATGATCAAGTGTGGCCATGGTAGAAATGAAAATGGCCCTCATTCAATTAGCTACAAGACATGCAAAACTTTTATCTGGATGGAGATTGGACCTAAACTAGAAGAACAACAATTTAACATGCCATATGATTGGCAACTTCCAATGGTCATGTCGGACAATGTTGGTCCTTTAACCATTTTAAATGGCTTATGTACAGAACATAAGGGTCGACCAGGTCCAAAGGAAGGGATTGAAAGAATGACGAGTGTGTCTAGTCGGATGAAAAATTGAAGGATTAGAAAGGAATGGGGTTAGGGTATCCAACCTAAGAACATAAGTTCCTACTTGAATGCACTTACAGGTTCAAATGGGGGAAATGATCAGCCGGGAACTTACAGTGATTTGAAGGATGGCTCCAGCTTTGTACCAGAGCTAGATGCACGTTTCTACTTGCGAGGGCAATCCGCATTCAATTTAAAATTACAAACACAGTACAGGGCTTATATCTGCAAAAAAAAAAATCATATATAACTTATTAACCACCAATAAAAAATAGTTTGTTGACAACCCTGCATGTCACCCAAGCTGCCCGAGGATTGACTTTGTGAGCTTTATTATCTTCATACTTGTGCTGAAGTATATACTATTGGTTAAAAACATGTAAATGATCAAGAGGAAGTGCTTGAAACATGTGATCTATAAAATAAATAAATAAAAAAGACTCTTTATTTTATCATGCTGGGAGTAAATTCTACTTGATAAGTAATATAGCAATGGCTCTGACTTCTTCCCACGTCCTTTTCATCACATTTAATGATATTTTCACCTTCATTCTTTCTTTTGCATATATTTTAGAATTTCGTTGAGTTCTAAGGAAACAAATTAAGAGTACTTTCAAACTTTAATATCTCTCGAGTTAGATTATGCTTTTTGGTATGTTTGGACAGCTAGATTATGTCACAACACGGGCCCGAGGTCAGAGTAATCGGGGGCTAACCCTGGATCGCGAATCCACATACTTACTCCCGTAAATCCTGAATTAACCGAAGTTAAGACAGGACTCACAAGGGATCTAACCTGCATACCTGACAAATGTACATTTTTGCGGAAATATAGATGCATTGACAATAATTAACTTTACATTAAAAGTAAAGTTCACATATACAAAAAATCACAGTCCAATAAGTCTACCACTGCATTTCAAATACAATGCAGGTGGTATCTAATTACATCTCAAAATGATTTACTACAAAAATATTTATCAAAATATCCAAGTTCAATCGCCATCTGATCTATGTCCATTCCGCTAGACCTCCAGGAGGTATCGGATGGGCCTCCTCCGCTGGCGAGACTGCTTCTGCAAGGCCGGGACGGGCAACTGGGTCTGTAATGCCATCAATAACACGACGGTTCAGCAATGTATAAATAAATCTATGATAATTCATGCTAAATCTGTTCATTTCTCAATGTAATAATTCTAGACAATTAAGTCTAGGACAGTACGATATCCTGTACAGTGTAGCCAATTAATAATCCAGGACTAGTTTCAAATACAATATTAATATTATCATTCAATTCAGTTTCTTCCCCAATGGAAGTAGTTAGTCAGTTTACTTCATTCATTTCATTAATTCATTACACTGAATATTTATTAAATGGCTTATGGGACTCTTTAGTCCAATATCATTAGGTGACTTATCAATTCAGTGACCTTTCGGTCAATGTGTGGGATCTACCAGCGTCTTGATCAGAGATCACTGGCATCACCACAGAGCTCCGGAACACCCCATTCATCTACTGCAGTAGGATTAATCATTATATTGTTACCTTTAGTAACTGTTCATTGTATCATTAATCATTACATTGTATTTAGTCAATGCTGTTACATACAAGTTAGATTAGTTCTAGACGGTTAGAAATTCTCTATGCATTTCCGTTTCTACTCAACTTTCTTTCACATCTAGATAACTAATTAGGTGTGAATATTGGTTACCAAATGCACGTGTTATTCTCGATGGACATCACATTTATATGCTTAATGTGTGCGTTTGGTTCCCAAAATTTTTACCTACAATTTCAAATTTTTACTCACAACTAATATTTGGCCAGTATCAGATTCACTGGCGGTTAGCCGGAACTTGGCCGGCGGCTAGCTAAAATCTGATCGGCGACCGAAATGTGGCTGGCGGCTAGTGAAAATCTCAATTTCGACTAACCGCCATTCCGCGGTCAGCTCGCGATCAACCTTCCAGAAGCTGACATTTCGACAGGAATTCTGACTCAATTTCGGTTACCTCACGGTTACCTTGCGGCTAGCGGAAATTTGAATTTTTGCTTACCGAAAATTGGCGGTTAGCTTTTCAGAAGCTCGCCCATTCTATAGATTTTGACGATTGGCTTCACGGTTAGCTTGCGGCTAGCCGAAATTCACCCAGAACCACATTTTCGAGCTTCAGAACTTTTGAAGCAATTTTCCCGAAATTGAGTTCCTTGAACTCAAATCTCTTCAATAACGTAAAGAATACAAGAAAACTCACTCATTTGGAGTAGCCATCAATCATTTCCATTCTATAACAAAGAAAGGGTTTGAGAACCCATCTCTTACAACTCAAGAAAACTTATAAATTAGCATTCCAATCATAAATGAACATTTATACTTGCCTCTTAAGTCAAATAGCAAGAAACCTTCTTCCCTTAGCTTGACTTGAGATCAAATCCCCAACTCAAACCTTGTAGCTCCAAGAAAAAGGGATTCTTGTGTTCTTCTCAAACTTCAACACTCCAAGGAAGAAGACAAGTTGAAGAAGAAGATGAAGAGGATCTAATTCCTTCAAAACCCACTTGAAACACTCCAATCTTTCTCTCTCTCTCTCTCTCTCTCTCTATGAAGAAGAATGGAAGGAGGAAGAAGAAATGAGTGTCTAGGGCTTTAGCTGGAGACAGAAATGAGTGAATGAACTCACTGTAGTTCACTCAAGCCTTATAAGCCCCTCATTTACATAAAGGTCAAGCCCATTAAGGTTATTTACAACTTGAGTCAAATGGAGGGTCTATTAACCGAACTCTTATCAAACGACTTCAAGTTTAATATGAAAGTTGACGTACTCATCAAGATACGCACTTTGGTATCAAGAGTTTCTGTATTCAACGAAACACGTTATAATTTGTATTTACGAAAAAAAGTCATTGTTTCCTTTGTTTAAGTCTAACTCTCATTCAATTTGTTTAATCTCTCCATTATCACTCCACTAAGTTCATTTGGGACTAATTTCATTGAGCTTAGTCATTAATTATTATTAATCTAATTAAACCTGATTAACTAGCCTTAATCTCAATTAATTAGAGTTAATCTTGATTAACTTGGGACGGGGCCTGACAATTCCCTTAAACTTTTAGAGCCATTCGGTCCTCCAAATCTAATACAAATCCATGTAAGTCAGTTAAACCATTCAAAATTAAAAATTACCTGAACAAACAACTCGGGATACTTCTGAGCCATCTGCACTTCAAGCTCCCACATAGCTTCATTAGGTTCGTGATGGTCCCAAAGGAGCTTGACCCATCTTATCGTTCTCGTATGCAATACTGCCTCTTTGGTATCAATAATCTGAATCGGCCTCTCAACATATGTGGTGTTCGGTAACACTTCGATCTCATCGTGATGGATGACATGTGAAGGATTAGCCACATACTTGCAAAGCATTGAAACATGAAATACATTGTGGATACCGGAGAGTTCAGGTGGAAGGTCTAGGCGATAAGCCACATTCTCAATTCAGCTCGTGACCTTGAAAGGTCCAATGAATCTCGGGGAAAGCTTCCCCTTTTGCCTGAATCGAATAGTGCCCTTCATTGGGGAAGTCTTCAAAAAGACTAAATCATCAACTACAAACTCTGGATCACGCCGACGATTGTCAGCATAGCTTTTCTGCCTTGATCTAGCAACCTTTATTCTGTCCTGTATTCTTTGGACTTTCTCTGTTGTTTCAGCAATGATTGTAGGACCATGGAAACTCCAAGTTCCAACTTCCTCCCAGCTTACTGGGGTCCTACACTTTCGACCATACAATGCCTCAAACGGTGTCATTTCAATGCTAAAGTGATAGCTGTTATTGTACGCAAATTCGCACAATGCTAAATAGTCATCCCAATCACTCCCAAAATCAATCACACTGGCACAGAGTAGGTCTTCCAACGTCTGTATAGTCCGTTCTGATTGTCCATCTGTCTGTGGATGGTATGCAGTACTAAACTGAAGTTTAGTGCCCATGGAGTTCTGAAATGACTGCCAGAACGCGGATACAAATCTACTATCCCGATCGGAGACAATCGAGACCGGTGTTACATGCAGTTGAGTGACTTCTTTGACAAACAGCTTGGACATCTCGCTGAATCCTATATCTTTTCTGATTGGAAGGAAGTGTGCAGACTTCGTTAGACGATTAGACGATCAACGATCACCCATACGGCATCGTGTTGCTTCCTCGTCTTTGGTAAACCAGATACAAAGTCCATAGTGATATGTTCCCACTTCCACTTAGGAATATGCAGTGGATGGAGTAATCCTGGCGGCTTACGATGTTCAAACTTCACACGCTGGCAAGTTAGGCAGGAAGAAACATAACCTGCTATATCTCGCTTCATATTATTCCACCAAAATCTATCCTTAATTTCTATACATTTTTGTACTTCGAGGATGCATAGAATATCTGGTGTGATGAGCTTCAAACATCACTGCATGCTTCAAATCTTCATGTGCTGGTATACATAATCGGTCCTTGAAATAAAGAACTCCTTCTACCAACACGAAATCTGGTCTTGCTGCAATGTTGTCCTTGACTTTCACTAATTCAGGATCTTCAAACTGTCTATCTTTGATCTGCTTGATGAGGATTGGTTCGAATACAGACATCGCTGCAACCATCACTCTATCGTTCACCATTTCAATAAACGCATCCAGATCTCTGAATTCTTCGATCAGGTTCCATTCACCAACTAATGACGCCAAGTTAGCTGACTTCCGACTCAAGGCATCAACCACGACATTACCCTTTCTAGGTACATATTTGAATGGAAAGTCGCAGTTCTTGATCAGCTCTAACCAACGGCGTTGCCTCGAATTAATATCTTTCTGAGTAAACAGATACTAAAGGCTTCTATGATCGCAGCGGACTTCAAAAGTCTCTCCGTACAGATAATGCCTCCATTACTTCAACGCGAATACAACCGCCGTGAGCTCTAAGTCATGCGTGGCATAGTTCTGCTCATGTTCTTTCAACTGTCTTGAACCATAGGCAATTACCTTGCGGTTCTGCATCAATACACAACCTAATCCAATACCCGAGGCATCTGAGTAAATTTCAAATCCTCCTCTCCCATCAGGTAAAGACAAGATTGGGGCTGAAATCAATTTCTGTTTCAAGGTTTGAAAACTAGACTCACATGCATCATTCCATTCAAAGGAAGTGCTCTTCCGAGTCAGTTTCGTTAACAGCGATGCTATCTTTACGAAGTCCTTGACTAACCTCCTATAATAGCCTGCCAACCCCAAGAAACTTCGAACTTCCGGCACATTTTTCGGACTCTGCCAATTGGTAACTGCTTCAATCTTAGCTGGGTCAACTGCTAATCCATCTGCGGAAATGATATGACTAAAAAATGCAACCTGCTGTAACCAACAGTCGCACTTTTTGAGTTTTGCATATAACTGATTCTCTCTCAGTGTCTGCAAGGTTGTCCTCAAATGACGTGAATGCTCCACCTCTGACTTTGAATAGACCAAGATGTCATCGATGAAGATTACACCAAACTGGTCCAAGAACGGAGCAAACACCCTATTCATTAGAGCCATAAACACTGCAGGTGCATTGATTAGACCAAAAGGCATGACTAAAAATTTATAGTGGCTGTAATGAGTCCTGAATGTCGTCTTCTGCACGTCTTGATCCTTAACCTGTATCTGCTGATAACCAGATCGGAGATCAATCTTGGAAAAATATGATGTGCCCTCGAGTTGATCAAACAACTCATCAATCCTAGGCAGTGGGTACTTGTTCTTGATAGTCACTTGATTTACCTCCCTATAATCAATGCACATTCGTAGGGTGCCATCCTTTTTCTTCACGAATAGTACAGGTGCTCCCCATGGTGAGACACTAGGTCTGATAAAACCTTTATCAAGCAAATCATGTATCTGTTTCTTAAACTCATACAACTCCGATGGTGCCATTTGATACGGTGCCTTTGATATCGGTGCATTACCGGGCACAAGTTCGATTGTAAAGTCCACTTCTCTAGCTGGAGGTAGACCTGGCACTTCATCTGGAAACACGTCTGGAAATTTACAGACTACAGGAATGCTTCGTAATTTCTGTACAGGTTTCTTCTCTGAGATGAAGGCGATGTATCCTTCGCAACCATTATGCATCATTCGTCAGCCTCAAGTGCTGAAACGAGCCTGATGTCATACTTCTTTTGGACTCCCTCAAAGAGTACACTGGCATTGGCTTCATTAACCCTGAAAGTAATGACCTTGCGGAAACAGTCTAAACAAGCCCTGTACTTCGCAAGTCAATCCATGCCAAAGATCACATCGAAGTCATTCATTGTTAGTAGTACCAGATCAGCTGGCATTGACACATCTCCAATTCTAACAGTGCACTGAGGAATATACAATTCGCATACTGCTTTTCTTCCTAAAGGAGTAGACACAGCGAAATCATATGACAATTGCAGGTTTTGCATGCTACAAGCAAATGCAGGTGCTACAAATGAATGCGTGAAACCGGGACCGAACAATGCAATAGCAGGTCTGTTATTTACAAGAATTGTACCTTCAACCACATTCGCTGTAACATCAGCTTGTTCTCTAATGACGGCATAAGCCATCCCAGCCATCTGTGGCCTGTTTGGCTGCTGCTGTTGCCTCGGTTGCTGCATTTGCCACTGACACTACTGGCCTTGACGTTGAGGTTGTTGTTGCGCTGTTGTGGCCTAGGAGAAGCTGGTAAAGCTAGTCTCTGCGGGGGAGCAGGGAGTGCTGTTTGTCCTTGAGCAGGCTGCTAATATGGAATTATGTCATCCCTCCTTGCCCTCGGACATTGTGTCATTCTGTGTTCTAATGAACCACAGACTAAGCATGCCCCAGTAGACCTCCAGCATAGCTCGGTCCTGTGACCTTTGCCACAAGTCTCACAGACCGGCCTATTCTCTCTCCTCTCATTTCTGGGGATGAATCTCTGTTTCTGTTTCTTGTTCTTTGATTGTCCCCCTTTTCTAAACCATGATTCACCACTCCTTTTGGTATTCGCAACTTCTGCTTCCCTTTCTCTCTGAATTTCCTCCGCCGTAGATGCCCTGTCCACGGCATCATCAAACGTTGTAGGCTTTTGCCCAGCCAATACAACCGCCTTATACTCTGGATTGAGTCTAATGATGAATCTCTTGATTTTCTTTTCTTCAGTATCTACCAACTCGATAGCATACTTGCAAAGCTGTAACAAAGTATGAACATAAGCAGCCACGGTCAGTTGACCTTGTTGTAGGTTCAGAAATTTTGCTTCCTTCTGCTGTTGCACATGTTCGGGGACAAACTTCCTTTGGAACCGCTTTTTAAAAGTCTCCTAAATGTCCGGTGTGGTCATGGCCTTGAACGTGTCCTTGACACTTTTCCACCATCTGTTCACTGTCCCTCTAAACATGGTAGAGGTAAGTAACACTCTCTGCTTGTGAGTGCAAACTACAGTATCAAACACATCTTCGATGTGTTCCAGCCATTCATCTACCTGCATCACATCCTCATTACCATAGAACTCTGTGGCTCTCCTTTTTCGGAATCTCTCATAAATAGCATGAGGATCCGCATCCTTGTGTTGTAACACCACTTGAGTCCCAACATGGGGTTGTTGGACAGGTGGTACAGGTGGAACTTGCAATTACAACAATGAGGCAATTTGGGCTTGCATTCCCATCTGGGCCTCATGGCTCTTGGCATTTGCTCTCTATGTTGAGCTTGCATGACCACTTGTGCTTCGTGGCTTTTTACTAACTCCTCTAGTATAGCAATCATCCTAGAATCAGCATCCGATACTAGAGGAGGAGGTTTAGTACCATCATTGACGATAACTTCTATAAAGTCATCGCTCCCCGTTTCAAATGTCGTGCTATAAACAATACGAATGGTAAGATTACATCTCTACACTTCCATGACATTTACATCACATTCAGTGAAAGCAATAAACACAAATCTGAAGTTGGATTTGTTCTAATTGTAACGTTCCTCACTCGTTCTTAATGTTTCTAAGTATTTTAAAGTTGTCTTAACCTAGCTTCTTAACTAGGCTCTGATATCATACAATAAGTATGTCACGACTCAGGCCCGAGGTCAGAGTAATCGGGGGCTAACCCTGGATTGCGAATCCACATACTTACTCCCGTAAATCCTGAATTAACCGAAGTTAAGACAGGACTCACAAGGGATCTAACCTGCATACCTGACAAATGTACATTTTTACGGAAATATATATGCATTGACTAGAATTGACTTTACATTAAAAGTAAAGTTTACATATACAAAAAATCACAGTCCAATAAGTCCACCACTGCATTTCAAATACAATACAGGTGGTATCTAATTACATCTCAAAATGATTTACTACAAAAATATTTATCAAAATATCCAAGTTCAATCTCCCTCTGATCTATTTCCATTCCACTAGACCTCCTGGAGGTATCGGATGGGCCTCCTCCGCTGGCAGGACGGCCTCTCCAAGATCGGGACGGGCAACTGGGCCTGTAATGCCATCAATAACACTATGAACACAACGGTTCAGTAATGTATAAACAAATCTATGATAATTCATGCTAAATCTATTCATTTCTCAATGTAATAATTCTAGACAATTAAGTCTAGGACAGTACGATATCCTGTACAGTGTAGCCAATTAATAATCCAGGACTAATTTCAAATACAATAGTAGTATTATCATTCAATTCAGTTTCTTCCCCAATGGAAGTAGTTAGTCATTTTACTTCATTCATTACACTGAATATTTATTAGATGGCTTATGGGACTCTTTAGTCCAATATCATTAGGTGGCTTATCAATTCAATGACCTTTCGGTCTATGTGTGGGATCTACCAGCGTCTTGATCAGAGATCACTGGCATCACCACGGAGCTCCGGAACACCCCATTCATCTCCTGCAGTAGGATTAATCATTATATTGTTACCTTTAGTAACTGTTCATTGTATCATTAATCATTACATTGTATTTAGTCAATGCTGTTCTATACGAGTTAGATTAGTTCTAGACGGTTAGAAATTCTCTATGCATTTCCGTTTCTACTCAACTTTCTTTCACATCTAGACAACTAATTAGGTGTGAATATTGGTTACCAAATACACATGTTATTCTCGATGGACATCACATTTATATGCTTAATGTGTGCGTTTGGTTCCCAAAATTTTCACCCACAATTTCAAATTTTTACTCACAACTAATATTTGGCCAGTATCAAATTCACTGGCGGTTAGCTGGAACTTGGCCGGCGGCTAGTCGAAATCTGATTGGCGGCTAGCTGAAATGTGGCTAGTGGCTGGCCGAATTTTAACCGCCATTTAGCGGTTAGCTTTCCAGAAGCTGATATTTTCGACAGGAATTCTGACTTAATTTCGGTTACCTCACGGTTACCTTGCGACTAGCCGAAATTTGAATTTCGGCTAATCGAAAATTGGCGGTTAGCTTTCCAGAAGCTCGCCAATTTTACAGATTTTGATGGTTGGTTTCACGGTTAGCCTTGCGGCTAGCCGAAATTCACCCAGAACCACATTTTCGAGCTTCAGAACTTCTGAAGCAATTTTCCCGAAATTGAGTTCCTTGAACTCAAATCTCTTCAATAACGTAAATAATACAAGAAAACTCACTCATTTGGAGTAGCCATCAATCATTTCCATTCTATAACAAAGAAAGGGTTTGAGAACCCATCTCTTATAATTCAAGAAAACTTATAAATTAGCATTCCAATCATAAATGAACATTTATACTTGCCTCTTAAGTCAAATAGCAAGAAACCTTCTTCCCTTACATTGACTTTAGATCAAATCCCCAACTCAAACCTTGTAGCTCCAAGAAAAAGGGATTCTTGTGTTCTTCTCAAACTTCAACACTCCAAGGAAGAAGACAAGTTGAAGAAGAAGATGAAGAGGCTGTAATTCCTTCAAAACCCACTTGAAACACTCCAATCTTTCTCTCTCTCTCTCTCTCTCTCTCTCTCTCTCGATGAAGAAGAATGGAAGGAGGAAGAAGAAATGAGTGTATAGGGCTTTAGCTGGAGACATAAATGAGTGAATGAACTCACTGTAGTTCACTCAAGCCTTATAAGCCCCTCATTTACATAAAGGTCCATCCCATTAAGGTTATTTACAACTTGAGTCAAATGGAGGGTCTATTGATCGAACTCTCGTCAAACGACTTCGAGTTAATATGAAAGTTAATGTACTCGTCGAGATACGCGCGTTGGTAATTCGTATTTACAAAAAGAGTCCTTATTTCCTTTGTTTAAGTCTAACTCTCATTCAATTTGTTTAATCTCTCCATTATCACTCCACTAAGTTCATTTGGGACTAATTTCATTGAGCTTAGTCATTAATTATCATCAATCTAATTAAACCTGATTAACTAGCATTAATCTCAATTAATTAGATTTAATCTTGATTAACTCGGGACGGGGCCTGATAGATTATTACCCAAAACCTAATATATTAAGTTCATAAATATAATCTTGTACATTTATATTATTTAATTTTTATCCTTATTTTGTTTAAGGTACGTACAATTAAAAAGACAAAATAAGATGTTAGAGCCAATTGAGAAATTAAAGTAAAAATTATATAATTTTGGTATCTATACAAAAAAAAGAACTCTTTAGTTTATCATGCATGTATAATGCATGGGGAGCAAATTTCACATGATAAATAATGTAGAAATACCTGTGATTTCTTCCCCATCATCCATTTCATGATATTTATTTATTTTTTAGACTTTTAATGATTTTTTTACTTTCTTTCTTCTATATAAGTTTCATCATTTTGTCAAGTTTCAAGAAAAAAACTAACAGTACATTTGACTTCTTTATTATATTATGCTTTTCAGTGTGGTTGGGTAGTTAGTTTATCATCCAAAAGCTAATCCATTAAGTTTATACATTTATGTTGTTAAGTTTTTCTCCTTACCGGCCGTCAATGTACAATAGAAGATAAATTAAGATATTGGAGTCATTGTAGCCAACGATAAAAGGAAGATGATTTCTATTAAAGATAGAAGTAAGTTTTATTTTTTAAGAGAGAAAGAAAAAGACCCCAATGTCAAATTGCAAAATAGCATAGCACTGGAATCGGAAATCATATGTGACAAAAATGGAGAGGCATCAAGATTAGACAGCGGGGCAACTTTGTTAAATAGGGGAGATAGAAAGAGAGGAATAGAGGAAGAGAAGAGTTAATGATTATTCTAAAGAAACTTTGAGGGGATGAAGAGTCTCACCGATGAAGAGTCGTATTATGAGGTCCACCTCTTGTGGTGTTCCATTAGTTGAATATATATAATTTCTCTCAGTTTCTCATTCTTCTTGCTCCCTAAAATTTGTCTACCTCACCATTTCATGCAACAACTTTGTGTTTCTTTGACTATAACACTTGTCTTTTCCTGCTCTTCTAATCATTTTTGTTTATTTATTTTGATTAATCGACATGTAACTTGTTATTTCTTACCCCTATATCATTCCTAGGCTAGTCTCTTAAGCTCGCTAGAAACAGCTTCCTTTACCACAGCAATCCAACAATTGCTTTTACATGTAAATGGAAATATTTATCAGTAAAAGGAGAATGCAATTGCAATCTAGTAACAGAATCTGGTACATCATGCTGCTGCATTTTATCAGTGTCATTTTGTTTTAAATATTGTTTATTGTGTCAGACTATACTTAAGCAGTATATCATTTTTAGGAAAGGATCGGATGATCCGATTGACTAGTGAAGGATTTCATAGATCTCTCACACAAGTACAGTAATCTTGTGAATCTTGTGTGACAAGAAAAGAAACAAGAAAATTTTAAAAAGGCAGAAAAATCTAAGGTCGCCCTTGAAATCATTCACTCTGACATTTGTAGACCAATGAACGTAGCTAATAGACAAGGAACTCGATATTTTATTACTTTCATTGATTATTATTCTCGTTATGATCGTGTGCTTTTTTATCTCCCACAAAAATGAGGCAATTGATTTTTTCAAAGTTTTTGCAAAAGAAGTTCAAAATAAGTTTGATAAAAATATCAAGACCCTTAGGACCAATTGAGGTGGCGAATACACTTAGGAGATTTTTAAAAGTTCTTGCATAGCAAATGAGATTTCTCGTCAACTGACTATAGCCAACACCCCACAACTATTGTGATTTAGGGCCTATGAGAAGAGATAAATCACGCACAAGAATAACACAGAGATTTACGTGGTTCGGCTTTTGGCTTACGTCCACGGGGAAGACGAAAGAATTCACTATGCAATCAGATTAGAGGTGTACATCCTAGAGACTCTGAGTCTCTATTTATAATATCAATCACAAACCTTGTTACACCCAAACCCTACTTCTAATCACAGTACAACTTGGGCAATTCAGGGGCCCAGTTAATCAAGACTTACTAATTTCTATTGTGCCATACAAATTAACAAATATCCACCTTGGCGAACATTGAAGCTGATCCTCATGCACAAAACACGTTTCACCTCTCCACCTGCCGCTAAGGGCACTCAGGTACTGATCACATTGATCAAGTCCAAGCAATGCTTGAACTTGGCTACTGGAATAGTTTTGGTCATCATGTCTGCTGGATTCTTTGCCGTAGCAATCTTAATCATTGCAATAGCACCCTCGGCAATGACATCTCGAATGAAGTGTGCCCTAACATCAATGTGTTTGGTCGTTTCATGATATTTTGGATTGTGTGTTAGATCAATTGCACTCTGACTGTCACAGAAAACAGTAGTCAGCTGCTATTCCAATCCCAGATCTCCAACCAAGCTTTTTAGCCAAATAGCTTCATTTACTGCCTCTGTAGCTGCCATATATTCTGTTTCAGTGGTAGACAAGACAGCTTTGGGTTGCAATGTTGCCTTCCAACTAATGGCACTGCTAGCAAAAGTGAAGACATAATCTGTCAAGAACCTTCTTCTGTCTAAATTTCCAGCAAAATATGAATCAACATATCCAATAACACTTTCAGAAGTGTTCTTGCTTCTGTCATATATTATCCTAATATCAGTAGTACCTTTCAAGTAACGGAATATCCATTTAACTGCCTGCCAATGGGCCTTCCCGGGGTTATCCATGTATCTGCTAACTACACTAACCGCATGAGAAATATTTGGCATCGTGCAAACCATGGCATACATGATACTCCCAACTACACTAGCATAAGGAACATGAGACATGTGCTCCACCTCTTCCTCAATTTGTGGTGACAAAGTATAGGAAAGTTTGAAATGGGATGCCAATGGAGTGTTCACAGGTTTCGAACGTTGCATACTAAAGCACTCCAGAACCTTTTCATGACAGACAATTTGCCCACTTTTTGGTCCCTTCAAATCTCCATTCCAAGAATTTTTTTCTCAGCACTTAAGTCCTTCATCTCACATTCACCATTTAATTGAGCCTTTAACCTATTGATCTCAGACATGTCTTTTGCAGCAATCAACATGTCATCAATATATAACAACAAATAGACATATGAGCTATTTGAGTGCTTCTTGTGATAGACACAACTGTCGTATGCACTTCTGCAATAACCGTTTCCAACTATAAAAGTATCGAAACGCTTGTATTACTGCCTAGGAGACTGCTTCAGGCCATACAACGATTTCTTCATCAAACATACGTGGTCTTTCTTTCCATGAATTTCAAACTCCTCTAGTTGATGCATATAAATCTGTTCATCTAGCTTGCCATGTAAAAACGTTGTCTTGACATCAAGCTGCTCGAACTCTAAATTCAATTTAGCAACCATAGCAAGTAGCACTCGGATAGAACTATGCTTCACCACAGGGGAGAACACTTCATTTTTCTTGAATAATCTTCATTTTTCTTCACCATAGCAAGTAGCAATAACCGTTCATATAGCCTTTTGCAACCAGTCGTACTTTGAGCGTTGCATCTTCCACCTTGGAGTTCCTTCATTTTTCTTGAAGACCCATTTGCAACCAACAAGCTTCTGGCTTTTCGAAGGTTTCACCAGCTCCCAAGTTTGATTCTTGTGGAAAGCTTCAATCTCCTCAGCCATGGCTACAACTAATCTTGTTGATTCTTTGCTAGTGACGGCATCCCAATATGTAACCGGCTCTGACTCAATACGCTCAGCTGTATTAAGAGCGTAGGAAACAATATCTTCATACCCGTATCTCTGATATTGCTGAATCTGCCTCCTCTCTCTGTCCCTGGTAAGCATGAATCATTTGGAATTGCAGTTTCCTCATTTGAGCTTTACGTCTCCTCTACATCCTGTCGAACTGGGACATATGCTTGCACCTTATCCTATAAGTTTTCTTAAGCTTCATTCTCACACTTCACCGGTTTATTGACACCGTTTTTATCCTCCACCTTTTTACTGACATCATTTTCGTTTCCAGCATCATGACACTCCTTCGGTTTGAACACAATAAACTCATCAAAGGTCACATCTCTGCTTATAATGTATTTGGGAGATTTTCCATCTAGGCACCACAGCCTATATCTTTTCACACCATCTGCATATCCTAGAAATATGCACTTTCTTACCCCTGGTTCAAGCTTACCATCACTCACATAAGCATAGACAAGACAACCAAATATCCGCAAGTTGGTGTAATCAACAAGAGATCCAGGCGATAACTCTATAGGAGTTTTACATTCTATAGCTGTTGATGGAGACTGGTTAATCAGATAACAAGTTGTGTTAACAGCTTCCGCCCAGAACTTCCTAGGTAACCCTGCATTAGAGAGAATGTACAAGGTCTTCTCTAAAATAGTCATGTTCATCCATTCTGTAACTCCGTTCTGTTGCAGTGTATTTCTGATTGTGCGATGTCTCATAATCCCTTCATTCTTGCAGAACTCATTAAAAGCACTATTACAGAATTCCAAGCCCTTGTCAGTTCTCAAGCGCTTGATTTATTTACCTGTCTGCTTCTCAATCATAGCCTTCTATTGCTTGAACTACGCAAAAGTTTCATGTTTGTGCTTTAAAATATACACCCAGACCTTCTGAGAATAGTCATCAATAAAGGTCAATATGTATAAACTACCACCAAAAGACAGAACACGAGAGGGACCCCAAAGATCAGAGTGGATGTAATACCAAGTACCTTTGGTCCAATGCACAGCTGTCCTGAACTTGACCCTACACTGCTTTAGGAAGACACAATGTTCACAAAAATCTAACTTTCTTGTTTTCTGACCACACAGCAAACTCTATTTAGTCAACTCATCCATACCCCTCTCACTCATATGCCCAAGCCATATATGTCATAACTTGGTAGTTTCTGAATCTGAATCTGATGACGACATAGCTGCAGCACCTGTAATTGTACTACCTTGAAGAAAGTAAAGGCCATTCTGCTTCAGTCGCTTCATCACTACAAGAGCACCCTTTGAGATTCTCATAACTTCACCTCCAGCTTTGTAGGTACAACCGTTGAAGTCAAGCATACCTAAGAAAATCAGATTTTTCTTCAACTCTATAACGTGCCTAACATCTGATAAAGTTCTCACAATACTGTCATACATCTTAATTTTGATTGCACCATCCCAACAACCTTACATGCTGCATTATTTTCCATAAGCACTTTACCATCATCAATAGATTGATAATTGGTAAACCAATCTCTCTAAGAACACATATGATAGGAATACTCCGAATCAAGAATCCACTCAGTAGCTGAGCTACCAACAGTAACCGAAAGAATTTCTGCACCATCAGAATTACTCTCTGCTACATCGGTTGCAATTCCGGCAATTTCTCTAGAATCAGATTTCTCCTTCCCTTTACACTCTGGACAATCTTTTCTAAAGTGTCATTCCTTATGACATTTGAAGCACTTTAATTTTCTAGTTTTTTATTTTGACCTAGATCGATCTTTTCTATTCTGCCCTCTCTTCTCTGTTCTGCCACGCGCTACCAAACCCTCACTAGAACTGTCAGTGTTTTCAGTTGCGACCTTTTTCTGCAACTTCTTAAAATTCAAGGCTGACTCAACATCTTCCTTAGAAAGAGTTTCTCAACCATATATCATGCTATCAACAAAATTCTCATACGAATGTGGTAAAGAGCATAGCAACATGATGGCTTGGTCCTCATCATCAATTTTAATATTTATGTTTTCAAAATCCATAATAGCTTTTGTAAAAGAATCAAATGGGTTAAACAGACGTACCTTCCTGCATTTGTAAAGTGAACAATCGCTTCTTCAGGTACAAGCAATTCGTGAAGGACTTCGTGATGTACAAGTTCTCTAACTTCTGCCATATGCCCGCAGCAGTTTTTTTCTTGAACAACTTTTCGCAGTACACCATCGCTAAAAAAATAGCAGAATCTGACCGTACGCCTTCTCCAGCAACTCATCCTTCTCATCATCTGACAGTTTGTCAAACAAAGCATTTTGCAATCCATTCTGAACCAGCAAAGCGTGCATCTTCAAACGCTAAAAACCAAAGTTATTATTTCCGTCGAATTTCTCAATCTCAAATTTAGCAAACATTCCACGAATCTTTTACTAACTTGCATTGATCTCCTCGAGATGAGTACGCAGGCTCAAACGGATCTCAAATCGGACTCCGGATCGTTAAGATATCGCGAAAATAATTTTCAACCGTCGATCGGTTAAATTTGCCTTTGAAGTATGGAATTGCTGATGTTAGCACTGACGTCAGCGCCTTTTTTTCTTCTAGGCTTCTTCTGCATGGTTAGGTTAACCTGGACTGGATCCAACCCGGACTAGCGACTACTGGGCTTCTGAAATGGGTCAGGCTTGACCTGACCTGACCTGCACTGGACCGACCCAACAAAGGGTCTTCTTCTTTAGGGTTCTGTTCTGGTTCAGAACTAGAATCTGCAACACAATCCATGGCACGGCACAGCGCGATAAAACCAGTGGGAGCCCTTCTTCTCCGACTAAGATTTCATGGCGAGGCGGGGCCCAGCAGAAAACGAAAAAACACAGATCCAAATCGCTACCTTTTTCGTCCCCGGTTTTGGCACGACTGCAGCGGTGGTGAGGCTGCAGCGATTCCGGCGTGCTGTCGACGACGATGTTCACAGATCACGAATCACATAACCGCGATCCTCTGCTATTCTAGTTCATAAAGGATGGACGTGATCCTGTTACAATTCCCGAAAGTGACGAGAACGGCGGCAGCGAGACAGTAGTCACAATCGTGACCCACCAATCATATGCACAATCTTTGCACGATCTGCGGCCCTTTCGAAGTTCGATTCAACGGATCTCCTCCGATCACGGAAAATCACTCTAATACCAGTTTGTTGTGATCTAGGGCATACAAGAAGAGATAAATCACGCACAAGAAGAACACAAAATTTACGTGGTTCAGCTTTTGGCCTACGTCCACAGGGAAGACAGGAGAATTCACTATGCAATCAGAATAGAGGTGTACTTCCTAGAGACTCTGAGTCTCTATTTATAATATCAGCCTCAAACCTTGTTACACCCAAACCCTACTTCTAATCACAGTACAACTTGGGCAACCCCGAGGCCCGGTTAACCAAGACTTACTAATTTCTATTGAGCCATACAAATTAACAACAACAAAATAGAGTTGCGGAAAGACAGAAGAAGACCCTATTAGACGTGGTTAGATTAATGATAGCTCATGCAAATTCACTTGTCTCTTTTTTAGAAGATGCATTATTAACTGCAGCTTATGTACTAAATAGAGTTCCTTCTAAATCTATTCCAAAGACTACGTATGAGTTGTGGATCGGTAGAAAACCTTTATTTGGAGACCTACGCCCTCATCCCACATCCAAATAAATTGGAGCATAAGACAATTCCAAGTATCTTGGTGAGATACTATGAGTTGTCAAAAGGATATGTTTTAGTTCATGAGGATGTTAATGGCAGATTAATTGAAACAGAATCTCGTAACATAGATTTCTTCGAGTTACAATATCCTGAAAAGAAGAAGACAAGGGTGTTTATTAAACTATTTGAAATGGATGACTCCATCTATTAAGGGGAGACAACACCACTTGCTGGTCTTAGTGGGAGAGCTCTTATGGACTCAGAGACAAGTGGGAGTAATCAAGATGCCCTTCCTCATTCTTCTCATGGATTGATTCCAAAGAAGTATTTTGAAATTAATGGGATTGCTTATTCATACATTGCAATTGACAAGGATGAACCGCGTTCTTATCAAGAAGCAATGGAATCGGTAAACTCAAAGGAATGGATGTTTGCGATGAATGATGAGATCAACTCTATACGTAAGAACCATGTATGGGATCTTGTGGATCTTCCCAAGGATAGGAAAGCCATTTGAAATAAATGGGTTTTAAATATTAAGCAAAAAGCTGACGGTTCTATCAACAAATTTAAAGCTATGTTTGTGGCTAAGGGGCTCACATAAAAAGAAGGTGTGGATTATGGGGAAACTTTCTCTCCTATGGTGAGAGTTTCTTCTGTCCAAATAATCTTATCTATTGTGGCCCACAGGAATTTAGAACTACACTAAATGGATGTTAAGACTGTGTTTTTTTAAACAGGGATGTTAAGGAATTAAACAAACAAGCAAACATTATGTTAATATAAGTGTTCACTTGCCTCTTTCTTGGTGCTAAGTCCAAATCCAACCAATCCAAACCTATTCCCTAAACTACCAAGCCTCAAGGACAAGAACCCCTAAATCTAAATCTCTAAACAAAACCCTACACAACGTAAGAGATAAAATGGAGGTTGAGAAGGGCTGGCATTACTAAATCTAGGCTACTAGGAATTGGTTTCAAGTAAAAGAAAGAGTTAGGGAGTGAGGTCTTACCAAATGGAACAATTAGAAGCAAGTGGGTGTTGTTATTGGATTGGAGAAGATGAACTTGGAGAAGATGAAAGTCTTGGATCCTAGAAATCCATCTCTCAAGCCTTCAGTTGGTGTTTTGAAGCAAGGAAAAGGAAAAGGGAAATAAAGGGGAAATGAGCTCTAGGTGGTTTCTTGCAATAGAGGTGACGCAAGATGAGAAGAGATGGGTTTTAGGGTTTATGGTTAGGATTTTAAACATGAGTTTCTATTATTTGCAGGAAAGTCCAGTTTCTTATAAGAATCGACAGTTTAGGGCTTTGGGGGTTGGAAATGGGTCAAAAAGAGGTCAAATAGTTGGATCCAATTACAAAAGTTGTTACGGACTTACGGTCAAAAAACTCTATCCAACAAGTCCAGTCCTCAAAACCACATGCACTGCTATCCATAAACCCAAAACCTGTGTTACACGGACTCGCCATTTTTTGGCTCGCACTCGCATCGACTCGGTAAGTTACGGATTCGGACACGGCAAACGTACCGGATTCTTTTCGATTCAGATCGACACAGCACTGTATTTCGAAAAATATGAAAGAGGTATGGGAGACTTCTAATGGAAGTAAAAAAGCCCTCTAAAAATGAGAGTTATTTTGAAGAAGAAGTTCATATAATAGAGAGGAGAGGTCTGTATTACCAGTAACATTAAAAAAAATAAAAATAGAACTCAAATGATACAATACCTATTTAATCTTGTGCTAAACATGCTTGCAGAAGACTCTCTCCCATATAGGTCATCGTATTTCAGCAGGTTTGCATCTTGTGTAATCTTCTTTCACCCCAAACATACAAAGAGTTGCATTGAGAGAGAAACAAAAAGTTCTTGCAGAGCTTAACTATGGAGATGGGAAAGGAATCAACGGATAGGTAAAAGGGCGATTTTTGGCCTCCCCATCTCATTCAATGGGACTTCCCCACTTCTCTAGATTTTGAGTTGGAAATACAATCGAGATCCACTTCTCTAGATATCGAGCATTGCAAGAAATAAAATCGTTGGAAATAAAATCAAGATATGGCATTGAATGGGATGTTATGCAAAAAAAGAGGAAGTAAAATGGCGTGTTATGCAAAGAAAGAAGTAAAGTGGCTTAAATGACTCCTTAGCTCCTATTTTTTCTCTATGGCTCCTGGTTTCTCTCCTAACAAACGTATGTGCAATGAATTTTATTGTTATGAAAAAGGTGTGGCCCACAATATGTGGGTCTCCTGGTCACACCAAGTTGTAGCAAATGACAGTCCAATCGATCCATCAGCACTAAGTGGGTCCTCAACACCTACCCAATTAATCCATCAGCACTAAGTGGGTGACTAAGTGGGTCCTCAACACCCACTCATCACATGTAAATCACACTCTTCAATGGGACCACTTATAAAAATAGAAGTGATCATTACAAATGGCGATTTGGAAGGTTGTTATGGGGCCCACTTATAAAAATCCAATTCAATCAAAATAAATGCCCTCAACTTATAAGGAGGCCCTCAACACCCATTTGTCACATGTAAATCATATTATTTAGTGGGGGTGACTTATGAAAATAAAAAAGATCATTAGGAATTTGGTCATAAAAGAGAAGGCCATCTAATTTGAATGGTTAGAAGGTTTTTATGGGGCTCACTTAGAAATTTTAATCACTTTAATGGTTAGAAGGCCATTTTATAGTTTTATGAACTTATTTTATTATTATTATTTTAATTTCAACGAATCCCTGCACCCGTATTCGATTTTGGATGCGTATGGATGAATCCTTTATTTTTAGATTTGATGTATCCGATTCCTCAATACGCACCCGCACCCGATACCCGTATCCGAGTCCATGTAACATAGCCCAAAACCATTAAAAGGTCCTCAAATTACTTAGTTTGGCTCAAAACCCATCTGATCTACCTAATTATCATCACTAATCAATAAATCAACACATTAAGCACCCTAATCATCATTAATTATTTGCTAATCAAGATAAGAAAGGGCCGAGTCTTACATCTGGTATTTCAGAAAGGCGTTCTTGGATTCAAAAGAAATAAAGGAGTTTAGGCATGAAAACATCATTAGTATCGATGGAGAGATGTATATATTCCGCAGTGTGAACATGCAACTACTGGAGGAAAAGTAGACAATCGCTTACAGGATAAAGAGAGAGTACATAGATGGAAATCCAACGATGGAATGAGAAGAAGATGTAATCCAACAATGGCTTTGCAAACATTTAGAAGGAGAATATGTGAAATCCAACGATGGCCGGAGAAAATGATGTGCATAAAGGGGCTTTTCTTGGAATTTTAGTGGAAGCGGCGCGAAAGCAGGTCTTCTTTTTGAGGGAGAAAATGGGTTTTTTTTTTTTTTTTTTTTAAGTATTGGAGAAACTTAACTGATGTTTTATTTAGCAATATTTTCAACATCACATGGTGTTGTTTTTCCTTTAACGACAATTGAAAACTGTGGACCATAAACAAATGTTTTACACTATTATTTAATGCATAGATGGTGTCAGATTTAAGCCCTTTTAACACTACAACAAAATACAGTTTTGCCAAGCATTTGGAGAAATCAGAATTACGTCGGCAAAAAATTTTCCAACGAATTTCGGTGCATCGGCCGCACGTAGTCAATTCATGCCCTTGTCATCGGAATAGCTACAACATAGCTTCCCAAGCTGTTTGGATGAGAAAAATCTTGGAAGATATGCAGCTATCTCAAGCAAATGCAACAACAATTGAGTGTAATAATTAGTCTACAATCCCAATGAAAAAGAATCGGCGAATCACAGCCACATAGCTAGGGACCCAATATCTTTTCATTCAGGTTTAGTGGCGAAAGGGAGAAATTCAGATGGCTTATCGCAACACCAATGAGTAAGTGGCTGACAGTTTTTACAAAGCCACTGCCATTTTGAAAGTTTGCATATTTGCAAAATTATTGAGAGTAATAGATTTTTACATTATAATATGGTGTGTTAAAGGTAATGCAAAAACAAAATACATAATAAGTGGTCATAAAATTCATAATAAGAGGTCATAGTTAGTGCGTGACCCTTCGTTTTCCTATACATGTAATTGTGTTTTTACATTGGGCAATTATTTCACATTATTGGTTGGTTGTTACTAGAAGTAGTGGTCATTTTGTCAGGCCCCGTCCCAAGTTAATCAAGATTAACTCTAATTAATTGAGATTAATGCTAGTTAATCAGGTTTAATTAGATTAATGATAATTAATGACTAAGCTCAATGAAATTAGTCCCAAATGAATTTAGTGGAGTGATAATGGAGAGATTAAACAAATTGAATGAAAGTTAGACTTAAACAAAGGAAATAAGGACTTTTTTCGTAAATACGAATTATAGCGTATTTCGTCGAATATGGAAACTCTTGATACCAACGCGCGTATCTCGACGAGTACGTCAACTTTCATATTAAACTCGAAGTCGTTTGACGAGAGTTCAGTCAATAGACCCTCCATTTGACTCAAGCTGTAAATAGCCTTAATGGGCTGGACCTTTATGTAAATGAGGGGTTTATAAGGCTTGAGTGAACTACAGTGAGTTCATTCACTCATTTATGTCTCCAGCTAAAGACCTAGACACTCATTTCTTCTTCCTCCTTCCATTCTTCTCTATCGAGAGAGAGAGATTGGAGTATTTCAAGTGGGTTTTGAAGGAATTTCATCATCTTCATCTTCTTCTTCAACTTGTCTTCTTCCTTAGAGTGTTGAAGTTTGAGAAGAACACAAGAATCCCTTTTTCTTGGAGCTACAAGGTTTGAGTTGGGGATTTGATTTCAAGTCAAGCTAAGGGAAGAAGGTTTATTGCTATTTGACTTAAGAGGCAAGTATAAATGTTCATTTATGATTGGAATGCTAATTTATAAGTTTTCTTGAGTTATAAGAGATGGGTTCTCAAACCCTTTCTTTGTTATAGAATGGAAATGATTGATGGCTACTGCAAATGAGTGAGTTTTCTTGGATTCTTTAGGTTATTGAAGAGATTTGAGTTCAAGGAACTCAATTTCGGGAAATTTGCTTCAAAAGTTCTGAAGCTCGAAAATATGGTTCTGATTGAATTTCGACTAACCGCAAGGCTAACCTAAAGCCAACCGTCAAAATCTGTAAAATGGGCGAGCTTCTGGAAAGCTAACCGTCAATTTTCGATTAGCTGAAATTCAAATTTCGGCTAACCGCAAGGTAACCTTGAGGTAACCGAAATTAAGTCAGAATTCCTGTCGAAAATGTCAGCTTCTGAAAAGCTGACCGCTGAATGGCGGTTAGCCGAAATTGAGATTTCGGCTAACCGCCGCCACATTTCGGCTAGCCGCTGGCCAAGTTCCGGCTAACCGCCAGTGAATCTGATACTGGCCAAATATTAGTTGTGAGTAAAAATTTGAAATTGTGGGTGAAAATTTTGGGAACCAAACGCACACATTAAGCATATAAATGTGATGTCCATCGAGAATAACACGTGCATTTGGTAACCAATATTCACACCTAATTAGTTGTCTAGAAGTGAAAGAAAGTTGAGTAGAAACGGAAATGCATAAAGAATTTCTGACCGTCTAGAACTAATCTAACTCGTATGGAACAACATTGACTAAATATAATGTAATGATTAATGATACAATGAGCAGTTACTAAAGGTAACAATATAATGATTAATCCTACTGCAGTAGATGAATGTGGTGTTCCAGAGCTCCGTGGTGATGCCAGTGATCTCTGATCAAGACACTGGTAGATCCCACACATAGACCGAAAGGTCACTGAATTGATAAGCCACCTAATGATATTGGACTAAAGAGTCCTATAAGCTATCTAATAAATATTCAGTGTAATGAATGAATGAAATGAATGAAGTAAACTAACTAACTACTACTTCCATTGGGGAAGAAACTGAATTGAATGATAATACTACTATTGTCTTTGAAATTAGTCCCGGATTATTAATTGGCTACACTGTACAGGATATCGTACTGTCCTAGACTTAATTGTCTAGAATTATTACATTAAGAAATGAACAGATTTAGCATGAATTATCATAGATTTGTTTATACATTGCTGAACCGTCGTGTTCATAGTGTTATTGATGGCATTACAGGCCCAGTTGCCCGTCCCGATCTTGCAGAAGCCGTCCCGCCAGCGGAGGAGGCCCATCCGATACCTCCAGGAGGTCTAGCGGAATGGAAATAGATCAGAGGGAGATTGAACTTGGATATTTTGATAAATATTTTTGTAGTAAATCATTTTGAGATGTAATTAGATACCACCTGCATTGTATTTGAAATGCAGTGGTGGACTTACTAGACTGTGATTTTTTGTATATGTGAACTTTACTTTTAATGTAAAGTCAATTATTGTCAATGAATATATATTTCCGCAAAAATGTATATTTGTCA
Source organism: Umbellularia californica (assembly GCA_028538565.1). NCBI lineage: Eukaryota > Viridiplantae > Streptophyta > Magnoliopsida > Laurales > Lauraceae > Umbellularia > Umbellularia californica. The sequence goes on along the minus strand of JAPQWN010000002.1, from coordinate 77,381,078 downwards.
GGTATGCAGGTTAGATCTCTTGTGAATCATGTCTTAACTTCGGTTAATTCAGGATTTACGGGAGTAAGTATGTGGATTTGCGATCCGGGATTAGCCCCCGATTACTCTGACCTCGGGCCCGGGTCGTGACACATTTAGAGCGTTTTATGATTATGAAATGCCCACTTACCTATGTGTAATAGTTTAGTGGGCATTTACAATATTAACTATAATTGTGTAGTGGGCATTTAGATAGTTTGCGAATCTTATCTATTTACATATATTGTGTGTTAATCTGGTCTAATTAAGAAGAGCGTTAATGTATTTTGATATAATAAATTATAAAATCATATTTTTATCCAATTGTCTTTGTGTTATGTGTAAGTCTTGAAAAATCATTTTCTCAAACTAACCGTTGAGAAAAGAAAATAGAGAGCACCCATTAGCATTGTGTTCATCTTATCACTACTTGCAGAAGTTTTCAAGTCCAGATCCCCATTGATGTCTATAACTCCATCAAAGGGACCACATAATGATAATTCCGACTGTTATCATCCCCTTAAGTTAGATATCATCAAATTTCACTTCAGTATGAGTGGGTCTGACTCTTAGGTTGAGCACAGAACTGATAATATTATTAACACAATCTTACTTATCACTAATCACATGACTCAATCACCCACATATTAATGTATGGTATGTTTAAAACCGAGAACCTGATCAGTGTACGTTCCTCACGCCACCGTATATTGTTGCAAGCAATAATTTTGGGACATCAAAAGGACTATCTTATTACATGGCCTGCTCCGCATGCTAATCATTCATACTAGCAAAACATGCCCGCGCTTAGCACGGGCAATGTAATTTATAACATTAAAAAGAATATAATTTTTAAATAATATTTAGTTTAGATTATATTGAGATGGTAAAAATTACAATCAAAATTAAAATATATAAGAAGGCACGATGTCGCAGTCTACGTCATATCTCTGACAAGGTGTGGGGCCGGATTTGGTAGATCTCACTGTAGATGAAGGGATAGCTTCAAATTTGAAAAAAGCAATCCATAACCAAAACTTGTAAAAAAAAAAAAAAAACTCTCAATAACACTTGCATCATCTAAACTCTTTAATTTTCAGGCCATAATTGATATTTTAAAATTTTAAATTCACCTAAAGAAGGTTAACAAAAGTGGACTCTCGATGTAAATCTTAATTGGAGTTCCAATTTCGCAATTTAAAATTGAAATTGAGATCCAATTTCTCAATCAATTGTGAAATTGGACTCCAATTTCGAAATTGAGTCCCTTGCCCGTGCCAATAGAATCATAATATAAAAATTTATAAAAAAAACTTTATGATTAGTTTCTTTAAAATTAAATGCAAAAGGACTTATTCTGAGAGAGAGGGAAAAAAGAAAAAAAAGAAGTGCATAAAAATTCAATACCTATTCCATATAGTTTAAAAAAAAAAAAAAAAGACAAGCCCATGAAAATTGAAGATTAATGATCAAGAAAACTAAAAAACAAAATCAAAACAAACAAACAATATAAGCTATGACTAAAATCTAATGAAATTTGAAAGACACATAGAAATAAAACATAGAAATTAAAATCCATAATCAACTCAATAATATAAGCAATTTAAAATAATCAAACACTCATGAGAAGGAAAAAAAAAAAGTAACTAAAAAATAATCACTTCAGTATGAGTGGGTCCGACTCTTAGGTTGAGCACAGAACTGATAATATTATTAACACAATCTTACTTATTACTAATCACATGACTCAATCACCCACATATTAATGTATGGTATTTTTAAAACCGAGAACCTGATCAGTGTACGTTCCTCACGCCACCGTATATTGTTGCAAGCAATAATTTTGGGACATCAAAAGGACTATCTTATTACATGGCCTGCTCCGCATGCTAATCATTCATATTGGCGGCATGCAACACAACAAAAAGTGAAGGACAAAAGAAAAGATATACTAGGCATAAATAGGACTAGTTTATTACATATCGTGATCCACATGCTAATCATTCATATTGGCAAGATGCTGTAAGAAGTGAAGGACAAAAGAAAAAGTATGCTAGGAAATTTTTATCTTTGATAGAGACCATATGAGGGATCTCTTAAAATAGCAGCAAGAGGAGGACGCCCTTCCAATATAAATGTGGATAGCTTCACAGTTTGTAGTTGTCACTCACTTTATGATCATCTTAGTATAGGACTCTTTTTTTTATCCCTTTTGAGTTGTATCACTCTAGCCATCATCTTCACAATGGCCACCTCCGATATTGTGCCTGAGCAAGAGGAGCCTCTATCCATCATAGAGAAAGGGTGGAAGACATTTCACCTCACTCAGTACCAGGGGTTCTGGATACCTCTCAAGTTTTTCCCAGGGGTATTGGCATGTTGTGAACACTTTGAAGCATGCAAAGATGACATAATACTTAACACCACACCTAAATCGGGCACAACATGGCTCAAAGCTCTCGCTTTCACCGTTGTAAACCGCACTCGTCTCGACTTTCATAACCATCCTTTGCTCACAACGACCCCACAGAATCTTGTGCCCTACTTAGCTTTGGAGCTTTATGCTGACGGCAAGATTCCTGACCTTTGAAACCTCCCCTTCCCCCGCCTCTTCTCCTCGCATTTCCCATATGAACTGCTACCAACTTCAATAATTGAATCCAACTGCCGCATCATTTATCTGTGCCGAGATCCTAAGGATACATTTGTTTCCATGTGGTACTTCTTAAATACCTTAAGACCGGAGGATGAAGCACCTGTTCCAATAGAAGAGGCCTTTGAATTGTTTAGTAGAGGCATCTCTCCCTGGGGCCCCTTTTGGGAGCATTTATTGGGGCACTGGAAAGCCAGCTTGGAGAGACCCGAAAGGGTGTTGTTTATCAAGTACGAGGAGCTTAAAGAAGATCCCATATTCCATTTGAGAAGGTTGGCTGACTTCTTAGGTTGTCCTTTCTCAGCAGAGGAGGAGAGAGAAGGGTTGGTAGAGAAGATAGAGAGGTTATGTAGCTTTGAGACTCTAAAGAGTTTGGAGGTTAATCAGAGCGGCAGGACAAGGCTTGGGCGTCACAATACGGTTTTTTTCAGGCGGGGTGTTGTTGGGGACTGGAAGAATCATTTAACGAGGGAGATGATGGAAAAACTGGATCAACTCAGCCAACAAAAATTGGAGGGCTTTGGTTTGACATTCAAAGATGTTAAGAAATAATGCAATGACTTCGTTGAAGTTACCTGGTAGTCTCTTTAGCTGGAAAGTTACTGGGTTGTTTCTTATAATGCGTGCAGTTGGTAATTCATTCCATCATAATATCTTTTGTCCTGTATTCTCTATCCTACAGTTGTCTTGCAATCTATACATGGAAATGACTTTCCTTTTACCCAATCTAGAGGAGAGAATCCGCTCGTCCTCAAAATACAGTCAAGGGATAACGTGAAAAATATAAATAAATAATTATTTTTTTGTATTTAAGACAACACAAGCTCCTAAATATGGACCCATAAAATTCTGAAACATGATAAGTCATCACAAAATATTTGCGGAAGCATTAAACCAACTGGTATCAATATTCAAAATTAAACCAACACATAACTACTGAATATTTAAGGTTTAAAGGTTCCAAAATAACTTCAATAAAACAACTAACTAAATTTATGTTCATTAGTAAGAATCCCTATTAAAATAGTTTCTCCGATGAAAGTCACTCCCGTGCAGTCTCAGATGGCTTCATGGCCATCATCGGCACTCTACTTGAGTTTGTTAACTGGCTCAACTGCTTGAAACGTCTGACCCTCCTTCGTTTCCTCGGCAGGGTAGGGGTCTGTACCTTTTCACTAATAAATAGAGTAAACAGCAAGCACAAAAGCATAATTCATAAATAACACATAAGATCATTGTGAGTAATGACAGGTAACGATCATAAGAGATTAATAATGGAACAATGACGAAAAGAACGTATAACCCAAATCCAGTCTATATAATAGAGCAATACAATAATCACACAGAAGCACTGCTACTGTTTTGGGTGGTCAGCCCTAACTATCTCAATCACGTTGGCGGTCATAAACCGATCAATAATCCGGAATACTGGTCAATCGATCAAGTCGGATATTACAGTGTCTGCTCACATCGGTGATCAGCTGTCCAATTACAACTACAGTCGTTCGAATATGACCCAATCAATATACATATATATATATATACATATTATAGTAGCATAGACCTAATGATCTGTAAAGTTCTAACACAAAAACATAGGTCAAAGTGAAGGGCTGGCTGCACAACACTCCACAATCGAATTCCAATCAAATCATTCAATTAAACCTTTAAAATATCTCATTCGATTGCCACGCCACATTACGGTCCATATCCAATCAACATAGGGTATGCAACTAATAGACCAACATCAATCTCAATCATGTATGCAAACCGAAAGGTCAAAGGATAATCACAAGTCAATCCTAAGGTCAAATATAAGGTCTCGTACCCAACAACCACAGGAATCTCTAAATAGATAAAAGATTAACACATCTCCTCCCAATCAATGCTGCATAGACCTGATTAAGGGTTTTTCAATAGAGATAGGTTGATTTCGAGTCCACTAGGATTTCCCCGAGGTCATACCAAGCACTAAACCTCGCACTGGTAAGATACCGTTTGCCCGGACAGTATTTACTCAGTCCAATCATTTGATTAATAAGGTACAAATATATAAATTTAACACGTTGAAAACCAAAGATATTATTTAATATTAATTTTGCAAATGACAATGATAAATCACAATCTTAATTTATAATTTTAGAAGACCTGAGGACCCTCATCCAAAACATTGTAACCAAAGGTCTAATTTGAGTTTATAAAACAACCAGGGCCTTTTCTAATTCCCAGAAACTAAAGGGCCAGGTAAATAAATTAACCAAACTCAATGTCACATGGGATGACTTCATCAGTCATCACCATTCTCCCTCCTTTATTCCTATACAAATCAAAGCCATCCTCTCCTCACTCAACACAGTACACCATTCTGTAATAGTGCTCGACGCCAGCAAAGCTGGGCTACTCGGATAGTGGCCCCCGGTGATCAAACACCCAGATCGTCTTCACACACAATGTCGCCTAGCCCTGTACAGCAAAAAGGTCGGCCCAGATCTATGATCAAACCTCCCAGTGGGTCTCGCCACTGCCTAATGTCCAAAACTAATTCTTTTCCCCTCAATCACGCCTTCTCTGATCAACCTAATGGATGGTGAGCCAGGGGTGTCCATTGTCTATGGGACCAACACCTCTAGGGTCGTCCGTGGGTCCCTTTTCGGATCCACGAACTAGATTCATCATCACGTGGCCCAGCTGGGCCCCACACGGGTACAGTCTTCATGAATCCAAGCCCGGGAACTTGTTGCAAGGCCTGGTCTTTTCTCGGTTTCGAATAGGTATCCTATTATCAATTGTAGAGTCCAAACAACCAAGTTTAAACAAAGAAATTAAGTAGGCATTGTTCACATGACCAAGACGTTTATGCCAAACCGTCCACAAGTTATTGAAATTATTAGAAGAAGAAGCAAAGAAGGAATGATGTCCAATGTCCAGCAAAAACAGGCGCCCCATGTTTACTCCCCGTTGCGATCACCTTCCCAGTTTGTCGCCCCTGTATGACACAACCAGAGGAAGAAAAGTGAACAAGATATCCATCATCAATAAGTTGTCCTCCAAAAAGTAAATTGGCTGATAATTTGGGAACAAAGTAGACATTGAAAAAGGTGATGGACTGGCCAGTGACAGTAGATAAAGTAATGGTACCAACTCCAGAAATGGGAAGTTGATCACCATTGGCAGTGGTAATTTTTTCTTTGCCAAGATAAGGGTTGGAATCTGTAAAGCTATGTTCTACAGATGTCATATGATTTGAGGCTCATGAATCTAAAAACCATGTGGAAGAGGTGACAGAAGAAGACAAAGATGCAGAAGAATGAAAGGCAGGAGATGCTATATGAGAAAGAGATTGATACCGACCACCAGAGAAGCCCATAGACGCATATGCAGAGGTGACTGTACTCTGATCAGCTCTTGAATCTGAGCAGGAGTCATGGATATAGCCCCGTAGGAAGTGCTGCCTGTATCTGCTTGAGCCTGAAATGCGGAAGGAACATTTTGTCTTGGCATATTGGAGGGAGGCTTCTTAGACTATGTCTCATTCCTTCGTTGTAAGCTGCGGCAGTCATCAATCACATGACCAGTCCTTTTGCAATATTTGCAAACCAGTTTCTTGCTACAATTTTTGGCAATATGGCAGAAGCCTTTGCAGTCATAACATTGAGTTAGCTTTGGAGTTGCCAAAAGAACCGAGTCAGCAGGAAGAGGCGCGAGGAAGGCTTTGGGAGCGTCGGGTGCTTCTAGAATAGTGCGTTGTGAGGTGAGACGAAGTTCTTCGCGAATGACTTCTTGGAAGCAAGTATCAAGATTGGCAGTATTTTCCCTGTTCATGAGCGCAGACCGAATAGATTCAAATTCAGGTCGTAGATTCATAAAAAACTGGCTGATATAAGTTTCTTCTTGTAACTTGAGAGCCTCAGATAGAAATCCAGAAGAGACTGTTTGGATCAGCATGGAATCCCTTTCAGTCCACAAGGTGAGGAAACCAGTAAAGTATTCCTGCACAGTTTTATTTCCTTGACTATATTTGGCAATTTCGCTATCCAGATGAAATTTCCGAGCTTTATTGGTTTGATGGTAGATTTTCTTCAGATGAGCCCACATATCAGCTGCTGTGGTGTAGGCTTGAAGAGCCACGGCAAGAGAGGGATCAATAGAGTTAAGGATCCAAGTGACGACTTTCGCATTTTCTTTGGACCAGGTGGCTAGCCCTTTTGAGTCGGTAGAACTTGTAATCTGAGGCTTGGTTATCGAGCCATCAAGATAACCAAAAAGGCCCTGTCCTGCGACAAAGTTCCTTAAGTGGAAGGACCAGGACATATAATTTTGCCCATTAAATTTAATTGGGATAACATCATATTTGTCCATTGCAAGATGTAATGGAAAGAGACAGAGCTTGCCAAGTAGTAGGAGAAGGAAGAGATCAGTCCTCAGATCAGCAATCAACAGGGCCAAGAAAATAGCAAGATGCAAACAGTAGTGATAGTCACAGCAGCAGTAGAAATTTGATGAAGAAAATGGAACAGCAAGAGCAAGATGCAAGCAGCAGTAACAGCAACAGCAATAGCAGAACAACAGCAGCAGTGAAAGAACCAATCACAAGTGACTTCAACCAGTCCAGTAGCAAAGAGGAACCAAACAGTCCAATAGTAGAAAAATAGGGACTCAAACAGTCCAGTGGTAGAGAAATTATCAATCACAACTGATAAAAAGATGTAATCTGAGATGATAGTACTAACCAAGCATGAAAGATGCAGTTTGGATGGCTGAGATATGCATCCAGAAGACAATAACCCAACTCAGTCCCACAGATGGCAAAAAATAGAGCCAGACGGCCATAATTTTCTGGGCAAAAGCTGTCTGTGGGCCCCACAAAGTGGTCTAATCACAGATCTGGATTGATCAGCTTGGAAGAGATCAATTGTATGACCTCCGGTCCAAATTTGATGAGATTTGGATACAGATCCACAAATCTGTACCGTTGTGATGAAAACCTTTTGAGAAAAAGGACCCAAACTCGTCAGATGAAGAAGTGGTAGAACAGTATCTTAACTGTCGATAAAAAAATCCAGAAAAATCTTCAAAATACTCCTGAAGGGTAGTCGGTCATCATTACAGTGGTTGCTGGTAGCCAGAGATTGATCAAAGGTGGGCCACGTTGATCAGATGAGCTCCAGGCACGATATGAAGATACACTGCAAAGAAACTGCACGATATGAAGATTACACCAGTAGAGAAGTATTTTAAGATGGTGGAAAGTCTCTTAGCACCTTGTCTCTGATACCATGTAATTATATGTGATGACTGAAGAAGAAAGAGATGAAGAAGAAAGAGACGAGAGTTTGGAGAAAAACAGATACTCCAAAGGAGGATCGTCTGACCTTTTTATAATCTCATTATACCCTAATCAAGGGCTTTAAACATGCTAATTAATACAATCAGAATAAAGAATAAATCAATCTCCTACTCTATGTAAGGAAGTAATACAAAACAATAAGCAACATAATCTAAGGTATACAACTTAGTGGGCTGAGCCTAAGTGGGCCTTGGGCTGGGCCTAAGTCACACTATCTTCTACAGTTGTATTCCATTACAAGAAAATCACTTTCATTCTATTCTTTGTTTTGGATTCAACAATACTCACATATCACATGTATTGGATTTTAAAATCTCACACAACTTGCTTCGCAATGAACAGTCATATCTTTTTCAAGGTTTTTTTAAATTACATGTGATCCGTATTTTACTTCAATCAAATCTCTTTTTGTGATTTTCACTTTCAAATGCTTTAAGCATACATTCATAAGCTACATCTTTAAATTTGATTGAAGATCTCATGCATCACATGTTTTGGTTTTGAAACTTCACAACTTGCTTGAACTAGATTGGTGTATCTTTTACAAGTTGTTTTTAACATGTGATCAGCATTCCAACTTCAATCAAACACTTTTATGATTTAAATTTTCAAAAGCCTTCTGCATATATTTAGGATCCTTCATTTTATATTTGATTGAGGACATCATGCATACACATTGAGCTTTCATCTTTGCATTTATAGTGTATGTGTGAGTTGTTCTTTCACTTTCATACCAGCCTATCTTAGAGCCAATGTAATGAGCTTAAATTGTATCTCTTATACCTTAGACACATTTGAGAGAAAAATCTTTTGGCTTGTAAGGGTTATTGCTTAGCCTAGAAAAACATAATATAAAGGTTATTCCTAGCCTATAGAAAATCATATTGTAGAGGTTATTGCTTAGCTTATTGAAAATCATAAATTGAGATAGTGGAAAATCTGGTGGGGCGTAGGAATACAAGTCGGTAGTGGATGTAGGCATTGAGGCTGAACCACTATATATCGTTGTGTTATGGTGTATGCTTTGTGGTGATTGTTTATAGCTTCCGTACTTTATTTTTTCATAATCATCACTTGTGTGCAACTTGTTTTAAAGAAGTTTAAAATTTAGATTAATTGGCATAAAACTGAGCTCGCCCATTCACCCCCGCTCTAGGGTTCGGATCTTAAATTTAAGTGGCTGTTACATCTTACAGTTTATAGGTGGCATCTTAATAAAACAGCTGGTCGGTTGCTATCTCTTATATATTATGCTTGCATGTATCAGAATTGTTTGCGAAGTGTCCCAATTTGTTGAAATTACTAATGCATTCTGTATGCCACCTGAGCCTATTGCTTGTGGGCCCATATCCACTCAACAAGGGTCCCATTGAGGGTGGTAATTGTTGACCGCCAACTGACCTGATCGGAACCCGATAATTTAAGGTTTAGGTTAACTATTTCAATGTTGGGTTCGGTTTGGATTGATATTTCTAACCCGTTTGTTGAATGGGTCTTGTTCAAATTGGACCCATTCTTGTTTGACCCACTAAAATTTCCCAACCGAACTAGTTGCACTACGAGTCTATGACTCACCAATCCAACCTGAATCAGCTTGTTCATTGACGGTTCGTGTTGTCCCTTTTAAGTTCCAGATGGGTTTGGGTTGACATTTTAAACTAGAATAATAAACAGGATGGTTTCCTAGGATTTAATTTACCATGGGATACTTACTAGTCATTTCTTAATAAATTTTAGACCCCTCCTGGATCTACTCCTTTAATCCTTCACTTTCAGCACCATTGATAGAACATTATTGTTTCAAATCTTAGGCATTTAGTACCTATTAAAGAAAAAGGCTTTAAATATATCTATTTTAAAAATAAATAAATAAATAAATTTTGTGATGTAGCAGCCTAATAATATCAGCCACTACAGGGGATACAGGCCTATATGTCTCTAGTATCAAAATAACATATAGTGGGTATTGTCACTACGTCGTACATAGCAACAGTTGCATTGTGGAGCAGCTGCTATTTTAAATCATGCCTTGTAGCATTCAGTTGCATCATTCCATCTTGTGGTTATTAGCGAATACCAACATTATGTTTTGTTCTATATGAATCTAATATCCGAATCTGAAACGTATCAGCCATTATTTTGAACTACTAAACTCTAGAAATTTAATTCCTTTGGTTTACAGGATTATGTGAGACGACAAACTCGTTTGTTTCGCGCAGACGAGCAAAAATCATTACATCAACTATTGAGACAGTTGCAGAATCCTTGGGGCTTAAGGTCCATTCCCGTAACTATGAGGTAATCATTTTACTTACAACCTAATAATTTATCTAGAATGAAATATTTAAAATTTTCATGTAGTCCTCCATTTACATCCTAAATCATCTTCGTCGTCGTTGTCGTCCTCATCATCATTATCAGCATCATCATCATCTAGCTATGTTGGGTTCAGCTATATGAATTACGTTTATCTATTCCAATCTAGCCTGGGCCAAATCCTCAGTTAGGTTGTAATTCTTTAGATCAGCGTTACTACTTCCATCCATGTCTCCTTTGGCCTTCCCATTTTCCTTCAAGGGTCATCAACCTGCATAAAGAATCTTTTCCTCACTAGTGCCATTGTCGGTTGGCCTATGTTGCACATGGGACTCCCTGTGGACTGTTATGTGGGCCCCACTTGGGGCAATCACGGGGGAGGTAGTGATGCATGACAAACCCATAGTCCCCATGGGTCGACCCACCTTTGGGCCCACCCCACTTATACGTTATAAATCTTATTCATTTAGACTTTTAATTATGTTTTAAGTTATTAAGTGGATGTTTTAATTATGGCTGATTGGAGCCCCAAGTGCAAGGGTGTGATTGTAGTAATAACTGGTGAGACCAGGTCGATCCATAAGGAGCAATGTTGATTAAGAAACATTCCAACTTTAACCTGCCCTAATTGGAAACTAAATTTAGCCTAAATAAGAAAGTAAACAAATTACATCAAACTCTCCTTAAACAACTGAAATTGAATAGTTTAAATGCAGGCTTTTCAAATATAAAAACCCTTATCTAATAAAAAAAATCCTAGGCTAGAAAACCCTAAACTAACTAGAACATGCAAAAGTAACAAACTCATCGAAACAACCAAATTTAACATAATAAATAAAGTAAAAATCTAAATCTACTTTCCAAACATCGATTTATGAAAATATGGATGAATTATGCAACCCTAAAAAGCAACAATGCAATTCTAAACAAGTTTCTAAAAATATGATGCATGCTGAAAAATTCTAAGTATGGAAACTATTGCGCAGGCCCTACTTTGCTAGACTACACGACCTGCCTAAGATGCTCTAAACCTAAATCTAATGGTTGGCATCAACACACTTATTATGCATAAACACAACAAGAAAAGAAGTGAAAAAGGACTTTATGATAACCTAAAGACGCCTAGCTGAATCAGTTATGCTGCTGAAATTTGATTTGACCTTGCTGGGTACCCCTGTTTATGCCTCTGGTTGACATGGTTTCCGAGGTATTTTTTGCTGAATTTTTGGGGTTTCAAAGTCCTATTCCATACTTCAATTCTGTTAAATTACAAAGAAAAATAATTTCTTTTTATTGGTTTTCAAATCGCGCACTTTTGGAACACAGTCAGACCAAAACTGCTGAAACGGTGTAGTTTTTTCAATGTGCAGATTTCCACAAAACCATTCCAGGTTCTTAAATTACCTTCTTAATCAGTCATTAAACATTGTGTTTTCAGCAACGAAAGCCTATTCTAATGTAATTTCTAATTATATGCATGCACAAAAACACTTTCCAACCATAGATTACCCTCGATCCTCCCAACTTAACAATAGGCCGTCACCATCTCTTCTTCTCACCCTCACTTCCCTATCCTCCTTTCTTACTGTTATCTCCTCTTCTTCGATCAACTTTATCTCTTCGGGCTCCTTACCTCTTTTCTGTCCAGATTTCTGATCTGCATAATCACGTGATGTCTCTCGACTTTTCATCCATTTTTTTTTTTTTCAAAAATCTAGATCTAATCATGTGAAATATTGTCTCCAATCATAACACATAAAAGAACTAGAAAGAGAAAATTAAACCACTTACATAAAGGTCTAGAACACGCATAATCGATCCAAGTAGTGTCTTTATTCCTTGATCATTGAGTCAAGAAATTAATGTTCTCTCTTTTTTATTCTCTCAACATGGCCTCTCAACCTATGCCTCAAAGAATTAGAAGAAAGAAGAAGAAGGGGCTTAAAGAGAGAAAGGGTGGATGGCACACACACACACACACACACACACACACAGAGAGAGAGAGAGAGAGAGAGAGAGAGAGAGAGGCTGCCTTGGGGAGTGTGAGAGTGAGAGTAGAGATTCCCTTAAGGTATGGACGTCTAGGCCTGATTTTATAGTGTGTGATGCCTCCTCTTTTGCTAAGAATCTCCTCTCTTTTAGGGACTTGTTTCTTTATGTGTAGAGATTTCTTGCTGAGGCCTCAAGCTAGGCTTCACACTTAGAAAAGAATTTGAATTGTTGAGAGTCCCTTGCCAAATAAAGTATCTTGGTGAGCAAGGCGTTCTAAATAAGGCTCCACAAAAATCTCACATGTTGCCACTTGCCAAAAAATTCAGATTAAATGTTCGTAAGGAAAACTTCAATTTGGGTGTGCATAGGTGTATGTGGGACCTCACTTTGACTTGGGAGAAGTTCAAATCAGATTGTTCATAGCTTGAGTGATTTAGATTCCCTTTTGGATGTGTCTTGTTTTTAATGTCTTCAAAACCTGATTCTTAGATGTGAGTAGTTATCTTGGATGAATGGTGGACTATAAGAGTTTTAGTTGGCTGATTCATTGGGTTATGGACAAAACCGGGTCTCTTAAAATTGTAATTTTATTTAGAAATGACTGCTCAAGATCAACTTGCAAAGAAGATTAGTTGGTCAGGGAACTGACAGAGTTCGCTCGAGCGAACCCCTCACAGAGACCTCTTCGCTCGACCCACCTTATCTCTCTGCTCAAGCGATCTTACTTTTGAATTGATCGTCTGAGACAGAGACAAGTTCGCTCGAGCGAATTCTCTATCCGCTCGAGCGAACCAGGGAAAGTTGTTTTGTATCCAGAAACTCCTTCCTAATTTCTCTTAAGATACTTTTCCTATCCTAATTCCATCACAAGTCTTGAGACACGAGTTTAGGCTTATTTATAGCCATTCTCTCTCTCTTCCAAAGGCACTTCTGATCAAGATTAAATCCTCGGAGAAGATTTTGAAAGATCCATTCATTCCCCCGCAAAGCTTCAAGTTCGTGCGCTGAAGATCAAGCGTTGGGACTAATTTTGTTCTCCTCTCCTGAAGTAGAGACACCTTGAAGACGAATTCAAGGTGGTTTGATCAAGCACGGTTGAGGGTGATGGATGGGTTGTCGACAAGATCAAAGCAGTCCTTAGGTTGAGTCACCAACTAGGAAAGGGTTGGTAAGTCCTCTTGTAACTTTCGTTTCAAATAGTGCTTGGTTGTCTGTTTTCCTAGACGGTAAGGCCCGTGGTTTTTTCCCGAGTAGGGTTTTCCACGTACAAATCGTTTGTCCTTATCGTTGTGTGGTTTGATTGATTTTAATCTGAGTTAGGACTAATTACTAGTTTAATCACATGTGGATTGATTTTTAATAGAGATTTGGTTATTGGGACCTCCGCTTGTGTTAAGGTATGATTTTCAATTGGTATCAGAGCAGGTTGCACTAATCTTTGTGTGATCTATTTACTGATTTCTAATGGATATCAATAGAGAATGAATATCTACTAATAAGCCCCCTCTTCTAGATGGAACCAATTATGCTTACTGGAAAGTAAGGATGATTGCTTTTCTTAGGGCTATTGATGACCAAGTTTGAGACATAGTTGTGGAAGGATACACTGAACCCACCATGGTTATTGAAAGGCAGATTAAATTGAAGCCCAAAGTCCAATGGACTGCTGATGAAAAAACTAAGTTCAACTGCAATAATAAGGCCATTCATGCAATTTACAATGGAATTACTACAACTGAATTTCATAGGGATTCCGCATGCCCTACTGCCAAGGCAGCCTGGGATCTTCTCCAAATTGCTCATGAGGGAACAGACACTGTCAAGCAAACTAAAGTTTAAAACTTGACAACTGCTTTGGAGACGATTCGGATGAAAGAGTCATAAACATTTGATGAATTCAATACAAAATTGACTAAGATTGTAAATTCATGCTTTACTCTGGGAGAACCCATTCCTCAATATAAAAGTATAAAACTGTTAAGAAAATTTTAAGGTCTCTCCCAGAACGCTTTTGTCCAAAAGTAGTTGCCATCGAGGAGCATCGGGGTCTCAATTCCATAACAGTTGAAGAACTTGTTGGAAATTTGCAAACCTTTGAGGCAAATCATTGTCAAATGAAAAAGGAAAAGGACATTGCTCTAGTGTCTTCAAATTCAGTGGATGACCCTGAAATTAGTGATCTTGGCAGTGATTTTGATGATGCAAAATTTGAGGTATATCTTGCTAGAAAGCTTAAAAATATTTGGAAAAATAAAAAGGCTTTTACCAAGAAGGATTCATTGAATCCCAAGGCACCTTCAAAAGGAAAATTTGGACCCAAAACAAAACACAATCAAAAGGTACACCAAAGTCAATCAAATGTTTTGAATGTCAATGATATGGTCACACTGCTTCTAAGTGTTCAAATCGCAGAGAAAAGAATAAAGGTAAGGCTTTAAATGTTGCTTGGGATGACGAGTCTGATGAAGAAGTGTCTGAACTTGATTTACCTTCGAGTGAGTTCGGAAAATATGTTGCTTTCATGGCTCTTTCTAACACATTTTCTATGCAGGAATCTAAGTTTGAAGATGATTTAGATATTAATGAAATTTCTGATGGAGAACAGGAGGGTGATGAAAACCATCAAAGTTGCTTCAAGAATTTGTCAGAATGTCGAAAATTAGCGAGAAAAGAGCCTAAAAATTAAAGGCAATGAAAGAAAAGAATACATCATTGCAAGCGATATTGATAGAATGTCAGTCAAAGGTAAAACAGTTGGAAGATCAACGTACTATCTTGTTTGTCAAGTTGATTCTTGCAGGTCAAGAGAATGATCATCTACATCAACAATCTCAAAATGCTGAATCTGAGTTGGTGAACTTACGAAACGAGTTGATTTCTTGCAAATCTGAAAATGAGAACCTTGCTGGAAAATTGAAGATGGTCCTTGCAGAGTTGGACTTCGCAAAAGCTTCAATCAATCGGATGAATACTGGATCATTGAAACTGAACGAAATTCTGGGAAACCAACAGTTTGTTTTTCACATCAAAGGACAAAGGTAAGTCTACTTTTGTTCAAGGACTTACGATGACAGCATTGCCCCCAATCTATCCAAATGCTACATACCTGAATAATTATTATCCAAGATATGTGTCAAAACCTAAATATGTTCCCATATGTTACTTCTGTGGGATCACCGGACACATACGACCACATTGTAATAAATTGAGAAATTATCACAGGAATCAGCGGATGAAGCATTATGTCTCTCCTCAACAGGTCAGGACTAAGCCCATCTGGGTCTGTAAATCTGACCTACACTATAATGTGGTCCTTACAGCACTCAGTGCTACAGATTCGGATGTGTGGTACTTGGACAGTGGCTGTTCTAGGCATATGACAGGAAACAAAGCATTATTTACCTCCCTTGAAGACTATAATGGTGGAAGTGTTCGTTTCGGAGATGGAGGTAAGGCAAAAGTCATTGGAAAAGGTATTGTTTCCATTCCAGGTATGTCTCAACTGAAGAATGTTTACTTGATTGATGGACTTAAGACAAATCTTCTAAGTATAAACCAATTGTGTGATAATAAGCATGAAGTTCACTTTTCTGCTAATGAGTGCATTATTGTTGATAAAAAGGGAAAAATTGTGCTCTATGGTAAAATAAATCCTGACAACTGCTATGTGGTATCAACAGAAAAAGATATGACATGTAATTCTACAATGTTGAGTGATATTGATTTATGGCATCAAAGGTTGATGTTAATCACAAAGACCTGAAAAAATTATCAAAACGTGAACTAGTTCGTGGGCTATCCAAACTCCAAAGAGCCCTGAATAGTGTCTGTTGCCCATGTCAGGTTGGGAAACAAATTAGAGTTCCGCATAAAAAGGTTGATTCTCTTACCACTAAGAGACCTTTAGAGTTGTTACATATAGATCTCATGGGACCCATTAAGTTTGAAAGTATTAGCGGTAAAAGATACATATTTTTTACCGTTGATGATTTTTCTAGATTAACTTGGGTGCGATTCTTGCTTGTCTTTAATGACTTATGGTTTTTGCTTATTGCAGATAAGGGACAAGAATTTAGAGGTGTTTCTAGAATACGATCCGATCATGGATCTGAATTTCAAAATTCTGACTTATCTTCTTTTTGCACTAAACTTGGCATCAAACATGAACTTTCTACACCAAAAACACCACAACAAAATGGAGTGGTTGAAAGGAAAAATCGTTTGGTACAAGAGATGGCACGGATTATGTTACATAGCAAAAATATTCCTCAACATTTTTGGGCAGAAGCCGTAAACACAGTTGTCTATGTTATCAACCATGTCTATATTCGTCCTGGCACAAAAACCACTCCATATGAAATATGGACCGGAGTCAAGCCAAACATTAAATACTTTAGAACTTTTGGCAGCAAGTGTTGCATTCTTCGGGATAGAGAACACATCTAAATTTGACTCCAGAAGTGACGAAGGAATCTTCCTTCGTTAACTCATTGACGAGTAAAGCCTATCGGATGTTTCATCTTCAACACTATGTTGTCATGGAATCCATAAATGTGGTTATGGATAATGCAGGAACATCTGATTATTTTTCTGATGACGATGAAGGCATAACTTTTCTCCATCTTCTGAACATGTTATTGATAAGGACACTGAAAGTCGGGCTGAACCTGATTCTAGAAATGAAAAGAAAAAGGAAATAACTACATCTGCAGAACCTGTGAGTCCAAAGAAATTTTCTTCAAAATCTATTGTGTCAGATATCATTCGTCAATTCGAAGAGAAAAGTGCATCTCCATCAGCTATACATCCACGATCCCAAAAAGGACAAGTACTGAAAGATCATCCTCTGGATACAATTGTTGGTGAGATTTCTGCTCCCTTGAAAACCAGATTACAGGTACGCTATGAGGTAAGTGATTTGTGTTATGCTTCTACTCTGGAACCAAAAACTGTTAAAGATGCTCTTGTTGATGATTGCTGGATTAATGCTATGCATGAGAAACTTGCTCAATTTGAAAGAAATCGTGTTTGGAAGCTTGTTCCTAGACCTTATCACACAAACGTCATTGGTACAAAATGGATATTCAAAAACATAACCGATGAGTCGGGACAAGTCATAAGGAACAAAGCACGTTTAGTTGCTTAGGGGTGAAAGTTCAGTCTAGAGCCAATGACTAAGTCCTAGAGAGGGGGTGAATAGGACTGAGGCTAAACAATTGCCAATTTTAATTTTCTAAACCTGTTTTTAATCAAAACAGAATAAAGAACAGGACAAGCATAGCAAGAGTATAACTGAAACAGAAACTGTAGAACATTCAAACAAGATATGGACACAGAGATTTATAGTGGTTCGGTCACACAGACCTACATCCACTCTCAAGGATCACACAGACCCTTGGTTCCACTATCAAGAATCAAACTACACAAGTTCTGATTCTACCTCATATTAGATACAGAGGTTCAATCACACAGATCTACTCCTCCTTACAGCAATGTGGTGAGTTTAATCACATAGATCTACACACCTACCACATTATACACATATTGTAGAAATTTGAAGAATGGTGAACACTTGCCTTGATGATGGTTGAAGTGTTCTGTGGAGCTCTGACCGCAGTCGAAGCTTGCACCTCTTGTTGACCTCTTGGTGTTGAGTAGAAAGCCTCCAATGTGTTGCACAACCAGGGTTAAGAGGATTTGGATTCTAGGGTTACACAAATGAGTCTCTCATGGTGTAAACTATCCTAGAGGATGCACTCCCTATCAAGACACTCATCTAAGAGCTAATGGAGCTCTAGGGTTTACCTAGGTCAAGCACATGAGTGTTTTTGGGAGTGATTTGGAAGCCTACAATTGATGGGAAGAAGGTAGCAAGCAAGGCTATACCCTAAGGTCCTTAAACTGTACAGAAAACGAGGCTACTGATTTATAGAAAAATCCCAACGGATACATTTTACGGTTAGCCTCTGAAACTGGCGGCTAGCCCCTTTTGAAATGCACTGCTGCAACAGATATATTTTTGAAAGCGGTCAGCCCACGGTTAGCCGCGAGTGTCCCTGGCGGTTAGCCGTGAGGTAACCGTAAAGGTGACCGCAAGCAGTTCTGCAAAAAGATGCTCTCTGGAAAGCAAACCGTAATACCTACGGTTGCTTGCGGTTAGCCGTAAGCCTGTAAGCGGTTAGCCGTAAGGTAACCGTAAGGGTAACCGAAAGTCCTGACAGAAGAAAAGTTTGCTTTCTGGAATGGTGACCGTAGGACTTACGGTTGCCTGAAGGTTAGCCGCAAAAGGTCTCTGCGGTTAACCGTAAGGTGACCGCGGTGCTGACCGAAGAGAAACAACATTCTGGAAAGGTGACCGTAGGACTCACGGTTGCCTGGTGGTTAGCCGCAAAGGGATTCTGCGGTTAACCGCAAGGTGACCATAAGGTCACCGAAACCTTGAAATCCTGGATAGGTTGAAGCTGAAGAAGGATAGGGATTTTCCAAGGGTTCTATAAGTTGGTCCTGGATTGAACTATCTTAAAGGGGATGGTGAACACACACATGGAGTTCTTCCTAGATGAATCCATGTCTTCCAAGACTTGATCTTCTGCCTTCAAACTTGATCTTCCTTGTGAAACTAGAGAGGCAATGTCTCGGATTCTTTGACACGAAATTGACAATATAAAAACCAGTGCACATTGGAATGTGGCACTAACAAGGGGTATACCCAAGTTGAAGATATCGATTTTGATAAAACATTTGCCCCTGTTGTTAGACTCGAATTGGTCCGATTGTTGCTTGATGTGGCTTGTTTTTTAAACATCAAATTATTTCAAATGGATGTGAAAAGTGCTTTTCTAAATGGTTTTTTAAATGAGGAAGTCTATGTTGAACAACCAAAAAGGTTTTGAAGATCTTCATTTTCCGGATCATGTTTTCAAGTTGAGAAAAGCCCTTTATGGTTTGAAACAAGCACCTAGAGCCTGGTATGAAAGATTGACAGTGTTTCTGGTTGAGCATGGTTTTAAAAAAGGAAGTGTTGACAAGACCTTGTTCATCAAACGAGACAAAAGGAACATTGTTATTGCATAGGTTTACGTCGATGATATCATCTTCGGTTCAACATCTGAACTCTTGTCAGATAAATTTGCTAAAAGAATAGCTAGTGAGTTTGAAATGAGCATGGTCAATGAGCTTTCATTCTTTCTGGGATTACAAATCAAGCAGACTCTTTCTGGTATTTTCATCTCCCAGCCAAAATATGCCAGAGAGTTACTGAAAAAGTTTGATATGCAATCATTGAAACATGCAAGGACTCCGATGAGCACAACTGCCAAAATTAGTCTTGATGTTAATGGAGTGGACATCGATGAGAAACTCTACAGGAATATGATAGGTAGTCTTTTCTACCTTACTGCAAGTCGACCTGGTGTTTGTGCAAGATATCAGTCCAGACCAAAACTGTATCACGTTCATGCGACTAAAAGAATTTTGAAATACATATGTGGGACTGTTGAATATGGCATCTGGATGTCCAAAGATACCAACACCAGCATTGTTGGTTTTTCATATGTTGATTGGGCTAGGTGTGTTGACGATCGAAAGAGTACTTCAGGTGGCTATTTCTTTGTTGGAAATAATTTGGTGGCCTGGCATAGTAAAAAGCAGACTTCGACATCCTTGTCGACTGCTGAAGCTGAATATATTGCTGCTAGAAGTTGTTGTACACAGCTTTTATAGATGAAACAGATGTTGTAGGATTATGAAATTGAGAAAGATACAATGAATGTGTTTGTGGTAATAAGAGTGCCATCGACATTTCCAAAAATCCAATTCAACACTCTCGAACCAAACACAGACATTAGGCACCATTTTATTCGTGATCTTGTGGAGGACATAATCTATTTGCATCATATTCCTATTGAAGCTCAATTTCCGAATATTTTCACAAAACCATTGGATGCAACGTGGTTTGAATCTCTGCGTGAATCTCTATGGATTTCTCTTATTCCCTAAACTCAATAATTTTTTGTTTATTTAAGTGCACATTCACTTTTTCACATGACCAATTTTTTTTTTATTATTATTATTTCTTTGCACTGCACTGATCGATTTCGATTCTCTCACAGCTATCTCCGTCTTTATTCTTTGAGAGATGTTATGGCACTTAGGTTAAACCGAAGGATTAGGGCTACCTAAGAATGTGTGTGATATCTTCCACTTGATTGAAAATTTTCATTTGGAGAAGGCTATCATGTTCATTGGTGTGAAAGTCACCTATGATGGTTTAATCTGTTCTCAGATATATTTATTAAAAAAAAAAAAAAAGGGGAAATCGAAAGATTCAAAAAAAAAAAAAAAGTGGGAAACCATTTTTCTTAACTTCTTGTTGATGGGTGTGCTCCCCATGTAACACTTATGTTCGTCTCGAGGAGATTTAGGGGGAGTGGATCACACTCAATTTATTCAGTTTAATTTTCTTTTATTTTATTTTTATTTCGATTTTTCTTGGTCATATAGTTCACGTTTATCATTGTGTGCTTAAATTTATGAAAAAAAAAAATTTAGTAACAATTTTCCACTGTTCATGGAGTGATTTGACCGAACAAATAGATGTTACAGTATTTTTGCCGCGCTGCACTCATTTTTCGAACATTTGACACTTCGCTCGAGCGACCATTCAAGTTTGCTCGAGCGAACCCACCGCTTTAAAAACCACCCGATCCTTATTTTCTCTCTTCCTCCTCTCTTCCTCCAAAACCCTAACCCCCATTTTCGTCTGCCATTTTCCCTGCTGTGCGACCTTCCTCAAACATCTAAAAGGTATTTTTTCACTTCTCAACTCCTCAAAATCATTTTCTATTTGTTACTTTCATTCCATTTTTCACTTTCTAGAAGGATCATTAGATTGGGAATCTCGTTTTCCTTGTTTAGGTTTCACGGCTTCTAGGTTCTTCATTTTGCTTCCTCTTCTCTCTTCTTCTTCCTTTCATGCATCACCTATGCTTTTGGATTATTGGAATGAATTGGATTTTTTTTACATGAGTTTTTTTGATGAATTTTTG
Organism: Umbellularia californica; assembly: GCA_028538565.1. Classification (NCBI taxonomy): domain Eukaryota; kingdom Viridiplantae; phylum Streptophyta; class Magnoliopsida; order Laurales; family Lauraceae; genus Umbellularia; species Umbellularia californica. Next base: position 77,359,705 of record JAPQWN010000002.1, on the reverse strand, counting down.
TTTATTGCTCAATTACCAAACTTGGAGATTGAATGAGATTGACTGGAAGTAGAGTTTCAAATTTGTGGAATTGTTTTTGGGGACTTTCTGTGGTGGTTGTATGAGATGTGGAGATGGGTGGTTATACCCAATTTTTTTTCTGCATGGACTTGGTTGAGTGCAACAACCCTTGATATGGTGTTTGCAGTAATCACTGACTTGGACATTTTGTTAAATGATCCTTTCAGATTTTTTTAATGGCTCCAAAGAAGAGATCTCATGCTGAATCTTCTTCCTCTCAGCCAAGTTTTGATCATACCTGATTTCCTTCACTGAACAAATCTATTTAGTTTCATGAACAGTTTCAGTCAAGAAATGTTGAGTCAGAGAGAAGTTGCTGAGGAACTCCATTATAAACTTGTTTGCAGAAGTCTTTCTAACAGAAATTGGTATTCTCTGATTAAGTTTAACTTGTCTAAGATACATGTTGATTGGGTCCGGGAATTTTACTGCAATATGGATATTTTAGAGTTTGGATGGCTCAAGACATGTGCGGGGAAAATGGTTAACAATATCTGTGGCTGACATTGCAGATTTCATTAATATTCCGTTGGTCGAGAACCCAGATTACTCAATTCCAGATGAACTTCAAATTCCTATTGACTATGATCTGGTGGCCACCACCATCTGTGGTGCAGATACACGTTGGCCTGGAGGTATTCTCCCTCATGCAATTTAACAGATGAATATCGAATCCTCAATCGGTTTGTATGCCATAATTTGGAACCCAGGTGCCATACCTCCGATGTAGCCCACAAAAATGGCTATCTTTTGTACTGCATCGGGGCAGGGAAGAGAGTGAACATACCGCAAGTCATAATGAATGTTTTCATCCAAACATTGACCGTGAAGAGGAATTCTATCTTTCCATTTGGTGTTTTGACCACAGACTTCCTTTTGTACGAAGAGATTATGAAGAAGAGCAATGAGGATACTCAAAAAGTTCGGAATCCAATCAATGCTCGCACACTTGCTCAATCAACTGCTCACATTCCACTTGCTCCTCAAGGTGATGGAGTCCATGAAGATGGGGTTGTACCTGCTGCACAAGTCAGGGGGAGCAACAGAGGCAAATTGATAGGATTGATCAGCTTTCAACCCAAGTGCAGGGTTTGAATGCGAGAATTGATGCAGGATTCGATGCAGTGGCTGGACGCTTCAACTCTATTGATCAAACTCTAGTTGAAATTCTGGCTCGACTGGGACATCATTAAATGGAATTATGCCTTCTGGGTCTTTTAATTTTGCTGAGATGACTTCATTTTGCTCACTCTGACTAGTTGAACTTTTGTTAGTTTTTGTGGTTCATGATTAGTTTTGGAAAATTTATCTCTGCTGATGACATTACAAATTATGAATTTCTATTTCTACTGTCTTGTGATTCTCTCCTCTCTGTTTACCCTTGACAATTTATGAACAAAAGGGGGAGTTATGAGTCATGGTTGTGCAGAATGTTTCTTTTCCTTTATTTACTTATGCTATGTTCAATTTTTTTTCTATGATAATACACTTGATCTAGTGAACAGGATTTGTAGGGATTCAAAGAAACAAGACATTTTTAGAGGAGCTTTTGTCCGGATAAGTTTTAGTACTAAATAATGGGTAGATTTTTAATAGGTATTTTGTCCATGAATTGCCAAAGGGGGAGATTGTAAAAGTTTTAGTTGGCTAATTCATTGGGTTATGGACAAAACTGTGTCTCTTAAAATTGTAATTTTATTTAGGAAGGACTACTCAAGATCAACTTGCAAAGAAGATTACTTGGTCAGGGAACTGATAGAGTTCGCTTGAGTGAACCCCTCACAGAAACCTCTTCGCTCGACCCACCTTATCTCTCCGCTCAAGCGATCTTACTTTTGAACTGATTGTCTGAGACAGAGACGAGTTCGCTCGATCGAATTCCTTGTCCGCTCGAGCGAACCTGGGAAAGTTGTGTTGCATCCGAAAACTCCTTCTTAATTTCTCTCAAGATACTTTTCCTATCCTAATTCCATCATAGGTCTTGAGACACAAGTTTAGGCTTATTTATAGCCATTCTCTCTCTCTCTTCCAATGGCACTTCTGATCAAGATTAAATCCTCTGAGAAGATTTTGAGAGATCCTCTGAGAAAGGGTTGTTAGTCCTCTTGTAACTTTCGTTTCAAATAGTACTTGGTTGTCTGTCGGCCTAGAAGGTAAGGCCTGTGGTTTTTTCCCGAATAGGGTTTTCCATGTACAAATCATTTGTCCTTCTCGTTGTGTGGTTTGATTGATTTTAATTTGATTTAGGACTAATTACTAATTTAATCACTTGTGGATTGATATTTAATAGAGATCTGGTTATTGGGACCTCCGCCTGTGTTAAGGTAAGATTTTCATGGACCCTACATATGATTGCAATGTCTTTAAGTACCATGGCTTGGGATATCTTAATTTCATATTCTATTTATATTTTTGCAATGAGTGTGGGCCCCACTAGGCATGCAAACCAAGGTGGGAAAGAGCTTCATGTACGTCCAATGCATTGGTGTTTCCTTTCTTCAATTCTTTTTTTTTCCCCTAATTTGACCTCCCTTTGACCTCTTTCAATTTCATCAATGTGAGCCCTACTTTCTTTTCTCTTACACAAATTTAAAGAAACAAATTCATCAATAATCATGTGTGAGAATTTTACATGGATCAGGCATAGGCCCCTAACATTCCTAATGATGCACCAAAATGACCTACTTTCCAAAAATAGCACATGTTGTCAAAATTAGTAGGTATGCATTGATGAAGTGAAAAAAACTAATTTTGGGGCGATGAATGAGATGAAAAACGCTAATTTAACAAATGTCATGCAATGTAATGAATTTTGATCAAATTTGAAAATATTTCCAAAAATAACCCAAAATGCATGAAATCATAAAATTGAGTGTAATTCTATGCAATTAAACCTAATCAAGTCCACAAATGCACATAAAATGATGCACTAATGACCTAATTTTGTCGACTTATCGATGGCCATTGACGTGTTTGGATGGTCCAGATTAGATCTAGGTTTAGTTTTCTCTTATATAAAGTATTGTAATGTCTCTTTGGCGGTAGATTTGATTAATGGAAAAAAAATATTGAGTGCTCTTGCTCTCTTCTTCTAACTTTTGCAATGGGAGAAATTTGCCAACAGTGATTGGAATTTGGCATGAGGCCAAGATTTCTAGGTGTGAAGCTTGACCTACCCCCTCCACCCTATATTTCTACCTGCCCCGCATCTGGTACCCCACTCCGCATCATTTGGCATCAGATCCGATGATTGATCCACCCTGGATTTGATATTCGGCAATCCTCCCTTCCCGCCAGCATTTGTTCAAAGCGGCCAGCCAGCCAGCACCACCATCTGACTGTTAGATCCGAGTTCCAATCCCCTTTACCGAATGCCGAAACCCTAGCCCGTAGAACCCTTATCACCATCCAAACTGGAAACCCCCACAAGAGCCCAATCTCCCACTCGAGATGATACCGACTACCCAAGCCTATTCCCAGTTTTCGAACACCACCCAAACCCATCCTCCCTCTCATATCCCATACTTTGTCTCCATCAGATCCCTCAATTAACCGAACTCCCTCAATCCTAAAAATCAAAAACCCTAAACCGAGGTTGAATCCGAAAATGCCAAACCCTGATATTACAAACCTTGTTCCGAACCATGATTTTCCCAAATCCCAATCTCGAAACCCTACCCCAATTTTCCAAAACACTAATTCCCCCCGTTAGCTAACCAAAGCACTAATCCCCTGCATTGGCAGAATCATTTGCTAGCCCATATCTCCCAAAACCTTTGGCCGATTGCAATACAACCCATCCCTATAGAAATTTTTTTCGAATGAATTGGCAAAGCCATGTGAAGAGCATGTAGATCAAGAAATGCACTGGGAAGCTGTAAGGTTGACTTTTGATCCTGGCGGACATCAATAGAACTCGAGGTCGAGTTCTCTTCAATTTGGGAATGGCTGATGTAGGACGGACCCATAGCCAGTCGACCCACCTTCGTGCCCAGCCCACTTATCAGTTATAAATTTTATTTTATTTAGATTTTTAATTATGTTTTAAGTTATTAACTGGATGTTTTAATCTTGGCCATCGATGTGCTTGAATGGTATTGTAATACCTCTTTGGCGGTAGATTTGATAAATGTAAAAAAAATAATGAGTGCTCTTGCTCTCTTCTTCTTTTCTTCTTCCTCCAGCGATGGGAGAAACTTGCCTCCAAATGATTACTAGAAACAGAGATTTCTGTGGCTGATTGCACCTCAAAACTCAGACAAAGGATATATTGCGGTACATTTTTAATTAGCTTGATGCTATGAATTCTTTTGTACTATCTCACCCAAGATGCTTGCCTTGGGTGATAAATGGAAGATTGCATCTTCTGTTCTCATGTCTGATGGTATGTTCTGAGAAGGAAAAAATTGCAATACATTTCATTCTTTGATGCAGTACAGATGCAATTGAATGGGCTGCAACTCCAAGGGACTGCTGTGAAAGCAGTTTGTGTGATAGACACTCCAAGAGAATGGCTAGGAAAAAGAGAAACAGGGGAAATCACCTCCACATCAATCTCACAAGGACGTAAAGACTAAAGAGAGTTAGGAACGATGATGCTCAGATTCAGATGACGATATGGAAACGGATATAGGAATCGTGGATACCTCTTGGCACTTTTGGAAGTTTAGGATAATACGGATAGCACTGTCCTAATTTTTTCTTTAGATTCGTGTCTAACCATGAATTAATGTAGTTATTCACATTCCTTTCTAGCATTTTTATGTTGAAAAGTAAGAAGATTAAACAAAAGATATAAATGGACTTGGCATGTGGGTTGCTAACCCAGTATCCTACAAGTATGGGTGCAGTATTGATTACCAATAAGGGTGTCGTATTGGTTCAACACAAGTACACTGGGCATGTACTAGTATCCGGGTATCATAGGTTAGAAACCTCCAAAACCCTGTCCTTTTCACCTTCACAGTTCACAGTTAACAGTTCATACGAATACAAAGGGACTGCTATTCTTCAAAGGTCAGGCACAGCAAAGAATAGGGCTTTCAGCTGTTTTTTCTCATTGTTAACATGAAGTTTCAACTTAAAAAAAACCTCATATACAACCCAAACTATTGATCAACAATTAAGCAAACATGATAAGCGATCCTAGCCATTATTACCTTTCTAAAGAAGCAAAGAAAAAGAGAGGAGTTGCACAAGATTTGTGCATGTGCAATCTTGCACACACAGCCTTTGGGCTGTTCTTTTGGTCCTATTGGGATGGACAGACACACTTCTGGGCCTGTTTTGTTTTACATGGAAACACATAAGAGCCATGTGTATATGGAGCTTCTGTTTGGGTCCAAATCAAGTCCTTGCTTCCAGTCCAGGCCCTCTGATTAATGGGAACAGCCAAAATGAGGAACTTTCTGAATAAAACAGTCTACTAATAGCAAATATATGGGACTGATTTTCACCCAAATGGTTTCAAACCCGCTAAACATGGGTATGGATCTTGTTAGTGCCAGTCATATATGCACTACCCTTTGGTTGTCAATTCCGTGTCAATAGTCCAAGACCTTGCCTCTATGAGTCTCTACAAGGAAGATCAAGGTCGAAGGCCCGGATTTTATCAAGGAAGAAAATCCAATTGGTGCCCACCTATTCAGGTAAATTGGACCCTACACAAACCAAGAAAAGGCCTCAGGACCCTCAGACCAAATGGTTAAATCAACAGGGTTAAAATTGCTTAGTTGTTGATCTTTGGAATAGCTTAATTACAGAGCAGGGGTTCGGCTAACTGTAGGACCCCATGGTCAGCTCACGGTCACAAAGACAGTATCTTATATTTCACTATAAATGAGCTACGGTTAGCTTCATGGCTCACCATAAGCCCCCTGTGGCTAGTCGTGAAGCCAACCATAGAGAATTTCCCCTGTTTTTGACTTCAGTCAAACTAGCTGTTCGGGGTTTCGCGGTTGGCAGTAATTAGTTGAAGGCTAACCATGGACTAGCCGTTGGAGCGTGTTCTGTATATAAAAGAACCCATTCCAATGGCCATAACTCTTTTGATTTTGAGACTTCTTTTCCAATACTAAGTGCCGTCGTAGTAATACCTTATTAGAGCTCCCAAAATCCAATTCCATTCACACCTAGGCTTCTAACAGGCATACTTAAGAGCATTCAAAGCTCTAATTAAGTGTGATTAGTGGAATCACTTCTCTAGGGTAAACCTCAAGCCTCACAAGTCATAATCATTTATTACCCTAGATTTAGACTCCCAAACCCTCTTGGTTGAGCACTCAATGGAGCATCATCAACATCAAGACAACAAACAAGGAGTCAAATCTTGGAGCTTTGGATTAAAGCATCAAAGTGCATCCTCAAGACATAGTCCAAGAGGCAAGTGATCTTTGTTTCAATTTCTAAATTGAGTTGTAAAGTGGATTAGATCTTTGCGAACGAACCATCGTATAAAAAATTAGTTGTGTATGCGATTGGAGGTGTACCCATGTGGTGACCTCAATTAGTGGAAGCAAGAGTGTTGAAGCTCTTGAGAGCATAGTTGGCAAGTACGTTTCGATTCGGACGAAATGTCCGATTTTCCTCAGTTTGGAGCCTAAACTGAACCGAACATCTCGCTTGAAGATGTTCTTTTTAGGTTTTGTTTCATTTCGCCCGAACTAGAAGGTTTTGGTCAAAACCCCCAAATATGGGACGAAAAGACGAATCCAGAGGGCAACTGTTGAAAGAAGTGAAATCAAATGAAAATAATTTGGGGATTTGGAAGAATCTGAAGAGAAATATATGAAATTATCCTATGCACCTTTTCTAATAAAGGAGAAAGCTTTGACAAAGCCAACAAGCCCTCGTTTCATCTTCCTGAGCATGCAACGTTGAAAATTCCAATCGATCTATAAAATGGGCTCCAAAGGGAAAATATCGTCCATATCACCTCCAAGATCTTCTCTGCCGAAGAGATTGCAGCATTTTCTCCCTTGCCGAGAGTCTTGGGTACATTGTCAAAGGCTTTCGTTGCTGCGAAGCTTGGATTTCTTGCAAAACAACAAGCCAGATGACCACCAGGTATGTAGGATCTCTCCATTCCTTCTTCGTTTCCCTTTCTTTTGTGGTTGATTAGAGGAAAGGGTTTGCCGAAAGGGTTTGAAGCTTCGAGACCTCTCCTTCCTTCTATTTTCTTACGACGAGAGCCCCTTTTAAAAGGGTTGCTTTCACATATGGGTTGTGAGTCGAATAGAAAGGTGGGGCCACCCAGTTGTAATCTTTGATGTTCATCAAAGGGCCACTTACTTAAGTTGCAACTGCTCATGTCATCCGCGGGCCCCTCATTTGTGATAGCTGATGTTCATCAGAGGGTTAGGAGTCGTGGCTCATTTGTAGTTGCTGCTGTCATTAGAGGGCCACCCACTTTATTTGTAATCACTGATGTCATCAAAGGGTCAATTATTTGTAATCGCTGCTGTTCATCAAAGGCACATTTATTTGTAAACGTTGATGAAGACTTCAATTGATGCTATCGTTCAGTATTTAAGAAATACGAAAGCCCATTATGAGTTGCATACAGTGGTATTTGATGTTATTAGCAAATTTTATGAAACCATTTTTAAAATGTCAATCTGAAATGGGCCATTTAAATGGTTTTGATCTTTTTATAAGTGTCCCACTAAAAAATTTGATGAACAAATTGAGCAGTGCTATATGTTTTTAATATTTATATATAGGGAAATGCTCCTATGAGAGATGTTCTCATCTTACTATGAGAGATAAAGTAGGGGCCGTCACACCCATATCCAATACCAATAACTTAAATGTGAGGGCCCCTACTCTTATCTCTCATAGGAGCATCTCCCATATATATATAATATTTATATTTTCCGAAACAAATTTATGAATTGGAAAGAGAAATGTCCGAATCAACCAAAATGTTTCATTTTGGAGCCAAGCCGAAACAGCATCCGAAACGAACTTGACAACTATGCTTGAGAGTAGATGTAGGTCAAGGGATCGAACCACTATAAATGTTTGTGTGACCCTATTCTGTGTGTTCATTATCACATATTTATACATTGAGATGCATGTGCTAGGTAGGTATACATTTCATGTTTTGGCATGCAACGCACATACACTTGTGCTAAATCACATTGAACATATTGGTATATCATAGATTTAGCACACACTCCTTTTCGTCATTTCACTTGAGTGTTCTCACTACGTAGTCATAACTATATTGTTGTTCAATTCAAGGAAACTTGTGGTTAACTGGATTAACTGAATTAATTAAGTTAGAAATTTTAATTAGTCGGGCTTTAGGTCTAGTTGCACTTTCAGATCTCACATGGACAATGAAACATTTTCAGATAAGCAAAAGGATAGGGCCCCTTCTTGGTCTTCTTTAGTGCATATTGATCAGCATCAATATTTCATCACATCAATATTTTATCATTGTCATGTTGGTGGTTTTCAATCAAATGCAGAAATATTGCAAGATTGTGTTGTTTTCCCTTGAATGCTACAACCATTAAGTATTTATCAGTATTTATCATCAAGATCACACCAGCCCATTTTTAAATTTACCCAAGCCCAAAAAAAAGCGAACAAAAAACAAGTAATTATCACTAAGAGGGCATTTAGTTGTGTGATATTGAGAAGAAGCTGTAAACCTTGCAATATTCATCCCTCCAGAACATACTAATCTTTCTTCGATTCTGAAACAACTGACGCTGTGATTCCTCTCGCATTATTATTATGCAGATTAGACTTGAAGGAATATCTGCAATTAACACTGGACAGTTTGCTGTTGTCTTGGAGGTGTAATTTTCATATTTTAAGCTCTTTTAACTTTCACTTTCGTCATTTAATTGATGGGATTCATCTCCTGGAGGGCATTATCTATTAAGAAAACTCTTCTTTTTTGTGGTAGATTTTTGAACTTGCACCATCCCTTTTCATGGTGGATGTTCGGAAGGCTACAGGTGAAACACTTGAATATCACAAGGTTAGTTTTTCTCATCTATCATTCTTCCTGTTTTCAAGTCTTACCTAGAGTACTATTTTACATTAAAAATATTACCCAATTGGTGTAACTTCCCGAATTTTTGTGATCCGAAATTTGGAGAGTTATTTCCAATCACAGTGAATTGGGAAGATTTTTCTTACCTAGAGTACTATTTTACATTAAAAATATTACCCGATTGGTGTAACTTCCCAAATTTTTGTAATCTGAAATTCGGAGAGTTATTTCCAATCACAGTGAATTGGGAAGATTTTGCAGCAAAATATCTCTCTCTCTCTCTCTCTCTCTCTCTCTCTCTCTCTCTCTCTCTCTCAGCACAATGTAGCATTTCATTTTCACCAAAAATTATTTACATCTATTGTCCAACAATGTAGCATTTCATTTTCACCAAAAATTATTTACATCTATTGTCCAAGTACAATAAAGTTAAGTCTAGTCACATAGTGTATAGTCATCCACTACTACTATTTCTATACTATGAATTACACAAAAGTCCATTCTAAACCTGTCCAAAGCTGGTTAATAAATCATGATATAGATGGCTATGAAACTTTAATGACTTTGAATTTTGGGCCAGTATCATCAAAGAGGTAGTATACTAATTACTATATTAGTCCTAATCTATGCTTGCAAGTGCAACAATCAGGATGCCATATGATTTTTACCTGCTACTTGAAGATTTTCTAATGCATGTTTCAACCTGCTACTTGAAGATTTTCATTTTAAAGATTTTCTAACAATCAGGATGCCATATGATTTTCTAACAACCAGGTAGTAAAGGGGATTTTCATTAAATACTAGCATCTGTCTAATGCATGTTTCAACCTGCTACTTGAAGATTTTCTATCTGCCGCTGCTCAGTTACCTTTTCTAAGATGGTTGTAGAAGGTGAACTTTTTCATGGTTAGACCTTTTCCTTGATTGTTGATATGATTTCCTTGACTGTCCAGAATGTAAAAATGAGCCACTGACTCAAGTCCTGTTTCAGCCCATAAAGGCCCAGCCCCATTGCAGTTATATTGTATATATTGAGATAATCCCCAGGTTCATACCTTTGAGAATTTTGGCGTCTCCATGTAGTTGCTTCGACTGTGAGCTTTGAAGATCTTCGTCCCTCTCATGAGATCGGATCTTCATTTTTAGGGAGCAACAACCCTTGTTTGATTAGCGTTTCTAGGATATTTGTGATCTTCGTGCATGCATCAATCTGTTCGTCTGTTCATCTGCTCTGTGCATCAATCTGCTCGTTTGTTCATCTGTTCATCTATTCTAGGAAGTCGCTTCCATCTTGGCATCCTCTTCTCAAGACTATATTAGGTATTGGGTCCTCGTTTGATTGGGTCCTCACTTTCTCTGCACTTGGCAGCAATTTTCTGCGCTTTTTTGCAACAGCCAAACTGTGTACGGGTATTGTCTTCCCTTCTGGTTCTGTTTTGCAAATAAAGGCCTCTCTCTCCCTCTTCCTTTGTGTTTTGGGAAACAAGAATACAGACCAAGATACCATAGATTTACCGTCTTCGATGAAGCTCTTCTATTTTTTGTTTGTTTCATTGGATCAGGTGGACCTCAACCATCATCACACATGTTACACCCCGACCCGATTTAATCTTGATTAGTACTAATTAATTGTGTTTTAGCTAAATTAATCATGTTTAATTGCTAATTATGGTGATTAGTGCTTAATAGTCTTTACAGACTGAGTTGGTTGAGTTTTTAACCTTGAATAGGTGAGTCATAGTAGAGTTGACTCGGTTGAGTAGAGTCAAGGGCTTTTCCATAAATATGGATTTTCGCATTTTGCACAATTTTTACATCACGTTGGCGTCATCGCGTGTATCTCGGTGAGCACGTCGATTTTCATATTAAGCATTTCTCCATTTGACCGACCGTTAAGTGAGTGGGCCATCATTTGACCCAAAATGGAAAAAGGCTCTTTTAGTGGACTTTCCTGCAAATGGCATTCTTATCCCTTTTATAAAACCACTATACCCTTTCCTTTTCATTCTTCTCATTCCTTTCTCTCTACTCTTCCTCTTTACTCCTTTCTTCCATTCCTCTTTCTGTTTTCTCCATCATCAAGAGGTTTAGTAGCTTAAGCATTGGAGGGAAACAAGGCTTGGGATCTCCCTATTCATCTTCTTCACTCTTTTCCACTCTACTTTGGCAAGGAACCATTTTCACCATCTCCTACCTTCTCCAAAGTTGAAAACCTTGCTAGAGGTAGGCTTCAAAACCTTGTTAGTTAAATTTTGAGTTAGAAAAGAGCCAAGGGACTCATAGCTACTCAGGTATACATTTTCATTTGGTTCTTCCATGATCATTGGTGATTAGAGTTTGGATATTTGGGATTTTTGAGGCTTCCTTGAGTCAAGTGTATTAGAAGATTTGGAAAAGTTCTCTGAGGCAAGTATGAGCATAATTTGGGTTTACATTTTGTTAATTCCATTTGATTCAAGTCTTATTCTTTCTCAATGATTCTAGCTTTCTTAAGTTGATTAATGGATTGGATTTGTTTATATGGTTTTGATTGATGAATGAATGGAAGTATTTTATAGAATATAGAAGGGGAGCAAGAAGGCTCCATTATTGTCGGTTTAAGATTAGAAGAAGTGAAGAGAAGAAATGGAAGAAGAAGAACCCATCAGAATCCTGAAATGGAATTCTGGAGCAGGCGCTCGAGTGCACATATGGCCGCTCAAGCGGACCCACTCACTAGAATTCCGGAATGGAGATGTGTAATGGGCGCTCGAGAGCGCCAGGGGCCGCTCGAGCGTGCAAACCCTCTGGACACCTCCGCTCGAGCGCACATAGGGCCGCTCGAACGGACTTGAACCAAGCTGTTTGGGCCCAATTAAAATGAGTACTAACACTCCTAGCCTACATTAACCCTCCTTAATCCTCCATTTAATGGATTTTGGTGCTCACCCTTACTCCCATAGGAATTTAGGGCTTCGGAGACCTTATGACCCTAGAATGGAACCTTCAACGTTATATATTGGATCCATGGATATTCTTTAGTCTGATTCTATGCAATGAAAGTTCGTTGGAAAACTCGACGTATTTCTTATAACTAGTGACACCTAATAAAGTATTATTACGTCGGCCTTCCCAGCCTACTTGTATTGGACGGTGGAGGACTAAAACAATAAATCTAGAGTTGGATAGTAAAAATGTTTGATTCCTCTAAATTTTTGCATTTCATATTGGAGCACAATTTCATTCTTGATCTCAAATCATGTTTAGTAGATTGATAGCATTGATAGTACCCATTAAGGTTCGATCTTTTTATATTCCGTTTGTAACTTCGCATTGTATATTCGAATTGACAATCATCAGAATGAGGGTTGAGTAAGAAATGGAGTATATGTGATTATTATTCGATTTGGTTATGATTAAATCGATACAAACTTACTCAATTCCGATTTTAATTGAATATCATTTGATTCGATCGAGTCGGTACTACTTAGCTTCTACCAAGTGATACCCGACGGGGTTGAGCTTGGTTTAGTTATTCGAGACTACTGCAGTAAGTCATCTAGAGTACCGGAACTCCAGACTCGGGTAGCCACCTAGCCTTTGGCCGGGCCGCTGGTGACATCCTAACTAGATTTTCTCTTTTTGAGAGGATAAGCTTGAGGTAGTAGTCAATTTGTATGTTCTCATCTTATTTGATTCGCAATGCATAAATTATTCATTTTTAGCACAACTTGCCTAGTTGATACTTATCATTGACATCTATTAATTTATCCGTCTTAAATTCAATTTGATACATTATGTATTTCCTTATTATCGCCTATATTTGCTCAATCGTCGTATTGATGATACTACTATTGGTGTCACAGTCGCAGGTGCCACTCCCGACCCTGAAAAGGGCGAGAAGGGAGAGAAGGCTACCCAAAAGGTACCTTCAGGACTAGAAGAATGGCCTGAGCCAGAGACTGTTTAGTAATCGTTCTCGGAGCGCGTGATGACTTCTTTTGGAGGTGTTAAAAGTGTGTGGTCAGCCCCTTTTTATGTGGGCCACACTTAGATAATAATGATTCTTTTGTTTATACTTTTGGTATTGCTGTATAGGGTTCTTTGATACACCCTCTTTTGTAAAACAATGTATATAATTGTATAATTTTTTTGTATTGAAATTTGAAATATTAATTAGACTAAATGGGAATTGATACCTCACACAAATGAATTACAGCTTCCGCTATGTTTAATTGCTTTTGAAGTGTTTTAGTGAGTTCCAACTGACGTGTAAGGAAGGTTGTTTTCTCTCCTTCGTGTATTGTATTTGGCTCGAGACAGGTACATCACGCGAAAGTACGTGTGACACACCTCGGAGATTACCCTAGGCAGGGTGATTCGGGACCGAGATGTGACATACGTAAGTATGGTATCAGAGCCAGGTTAGTCTTCTTAAAAGACTTAGAAACACAATTAGAAACTTTTTGAGGATACATTAGAATCGGTTGAGAGTTTAGAATAGTTAAGGTTAGTTCTTGTTGGTTATAAGTTATTAGTTAGCATTTTGTGTTGGGTGTGAGTATTATATAGAAAGGTGAGAGTATAGCCCTAGCCTTTATAATTGTTTTGCAGGTTATTGGCATCCAGTTCTAGGAGCCGACACAATGATGGAAACAATGAGTCTCAATATGTGGACTCTTTCGTTGAATTGGAAAATGATCCGCCCCCTATGGAAGCCCGCATGATGATGTTAATGAAACAAATGGCCAAGACTAATGAATATTTAGCAACATTAATGGCCAGACAAGGACAAGATTTGGCTCAACCAAATCCTGGCACTCAAGTGGTTTTCCAACCTAAGGAGAACGACCTGAATACCTTACATGAGAAATTCAGGAAAAGAGGTGCTACAGAGTTCCAAGGGAAGGAAGATGTCATTGAGGCTGACGAATGGTTGGAGCACATCAACGATGTATTCGAGATGGTAATTTGCGACAACAAGCAATGCGTAGCTCTCACGACTTCTATGTTCAGGGGAGTCACCAAAGATTGGTAGAAGAGTATTCGAGAAGCCTATAAAGTTATGCCTAATGCTACAATATGAGGGACTTTTCAAGAACAGTTCCGCCGTAAATTCATACCGGCTCATGTACATCGAAAGAAAGAAGAAGATTTCATCTCCCTTAAGTAGAACAACATGACAGTGGCGACTTACGTGCACACTTTCACCCAGTTGTCCAAGTTTGCTAAGGATTTAGTTGACACAGAAGAGAAGAAAGTCAAGCGGTTTGTCGAAGGGCTTCATCCGATATACGAAGAACAAGTGACGATGTACAGGAGGCCCGAAACTTTTCAAGAGGCAGTAGATAGAGCTTATGTTGCAGAGGAGATGGCTATTAAGAAGAGAAATGTTGACCCAAAGCGGAGCATGTCCCATGGGAAGAATTTTCAATCTAAGAGGCAGGGGTGTAGTAATTGGTGCTAATGCACTCAAGTGCAAGACGTGCGGCAAGGGACACCTCATTGAGAGATGTTGGAGGAATACTGGCGCATGCATTTTATGTGGATCTATGGAACACCGAGCAACTACTTATCCTAGAAACCGAGGCAATTATGGAACACCGCAGCAACCCCCTCAGCAGCCAATTAAACCAGTACTCCCAACTTTGCCGCAATGGTTAGCCTTGCCAGCACCACCCCCGAGACCCCCGCAGCAGCAACGACAATGTCAAGGCAGACCAAGGCGGCGGCAGCAGCAGGCTCATCAAGTACCGTAACAGATAGGGAAACTATTTGCCACGAACCTTGAGCAGGTAGAAGCATCGAGCAATGTAGTGGAAGGTGATGTCCTAATATGTTCTAGAGATGCAAGGACTTTGTTTGATTTGGGATCCACAGGTGCCTCATTTTTATAATGGGTTTCAGCAACCGCCTGAGTTGCTTCCGTTTGTGTTGATGGTGACTACCCCAGTGGGTAAGCGAGTAGTTTGTGATAACTACTATCCTGAATGCAGCGTGCAGATCGGAGATTTGGTGATGCCAGCAGATTTGATCATCCTAATGATGCAAGACTTTGACGTCATCCTTGGAATGGATTTGCTCGCGCGATATCGAGGTTGTGTGGATTGTTTCCATAAGACCATCACGTTTAAAGTGGGGGAGCCTAAGTCGAATGTGACATTCAAAGGTGTACTGAGAGAGAGGCCTAAGTCCGGACTCGTGTCAGCATTGGACGTTGTCAAGCTTCTAGAGAGTGGTTGTGAAGGCTACTTTGCTTTCATCTCTAAGAAGAAACCGCGTGTAAGACTATAAGATATTCCAGTGGCGTGTGAATTCCCAGATGTATTCCCAGACGAGGTTCCAAGATTACCTCCACCCCAAGAAGTGGACTTCTCCATTGACCTCATGCCAGGCACCGCTCCGATTTTGAAGGCACCATACAGAATGGCCCCAGCAAAACTCAGAGAATTGAATGAGCAGTTACAAGAATTGCTAGATAAGGGACTCATACGTCCTAGTGTTTCGTCTTGGGGAGCTCCGGTATTGTTCGTGAGGAAAAAGGACGGTTCTCTCCGGATGTGTCAGGCAGATCAATCAAGTGATGATAAAGAACAAATATCCGATGCCTCGCATCGACGAATTATTTGACTAACTTCAGGGAGCAACGTACTTTTCGAAGATCGATCCCAGATCCTGATACCATCAGTTGAGAGTCCGTGAGCAAGACATTAAGAAGACAGCATTCGGGACGAGATACAGCCACTACGAATTTCTTGTGATGCCCTTCGGCTTGACCAACACGCCGGTATTGTTTATGGCATAAATGAATAGGATCTTCACTCCCTATCTCGATCAATTTATCATGGTTTTCATTGATGATATTTTAGTCTACTCGAAGTCAATGGAAGAGCATGTAGGTCACCTCAGATCTTCACATTAGCTTCTGAGAATTCATCAATTATACGCTAAGCTTGAGAAGTGTGATTTTTGGCTAGAACAAGTGGCCTTTTTGGGACACATTATCTCTCGAGATGGCCTAAGAGTAGATCCAGCGAAGGTCGAAGCTGTTATTAATTGGCAGAGTCCAAGATCGGTGACAGAGATTCGAAGCTTTCTGGGCCTAGCAGGATATTATCGTAGATTTGTTAAAGATTTCGCCAAAATCTCAGCCCCATTGATGAAGTTTACTAGGAAAGATATCCCCTTTACTTGGATTGAAGAATGTGAGACCAGCTTTCAGACCCTAAAGGAGAAATCGTCCGCCCCAATCTTATCCTTACCGGAAGGCACAGGAGGATTCGTAATCTATTGAGATGCATCCAAGGTTGGTTCGGGGTGTGTCCTTATGCAGAATGGAAAGGTTATAGCGTATGGGTCACAACAGTTAAATAACCATGAAACGAATTATGGCACCCATGATCTTGAGTTAGCAGCTATTGTGTTTGCACTAAAACTTTAGAGACATTATTTATATGGAGAGCAATTTGAGGTACACTTAGATCATCGTAGTTTGCAATACCTATTCTCCCAACAAGATCTCAATATGAGGCAGGGAGGTGGCTATAATTTATAAAGGACTACGGTTTTCCAATTAAGTACATTCCGGGGAAAGGAAACGTTGTGGCTGATGCCTTAAGTAGAAAGTCGTCAATAGTTACAGCTATGGACACGCAAGGAAGCAAGTTTGATGTTTTCGAAGAACTAGACGTTAAGGTCCAACCGCTTAGTGAATCGGTGTTGTTAGCAGCAATGTCTGTGTATGAACTTGAATTAATGACTTGGATTAAGAACGAGCAATTTGAAGACCCAAATTTGGCTAAAATCAGAGATCACATTGCTGAGAAACCTGATTTCCAGCTAGTAGACGGAGTCCTATATTTCAAGAACCGATTGTGCGTACAGAAGAATGATCAACTAATAGTTTCAATTCTGACAAAAGCACATCATGCAAAATACTCGATGCACCCTGGAAATACCATGATGTATAGAGACCTCAAAAGGCAATTCTGGTGGAACAACATGAAGAGAGAAATTGCAGAATTTGTATCAAGGTGTTACACCTGTCAGAGGGTGAAGTTTGGACACAGGAAACCTCCAGGTTTGTTGCATCCTTTGTTGATTCCTCAGTGGAAATGGGAACACATATCAATGGATTTCGTTTCCGGCCTTCCATTGAACAGCCGGAAAAACAATGTGATTTGGATAATAGTTGACCGACTGACGAAATCCGCTTATTTTCTTCCATTTAAGAAAGGCATGAAGTTCAATGAAATGGAAAAGCTTTTCGTAAAAGAGATAGTTCGATTACATGGTACCCTAGTTTCGATAGTCTCCGATAGAGATACGAGATTCGTTTCGTCATTTTGGAAGTCATTTCAACAGTCCATGGGCATCAAACTTAGTTTCAGTACCGCTTACCACCCACAGACAGACAGACAGTCCGAACACACCGAATAGACCTTAGAAGATATGCTTCGAGCTAGCGTTCTCGAGCGTTCTCGACTTTGTGGTGGCGAGTGGGATGAACATTTGGCCTTAAGTGAGTTTACGTACAATAATAGTTTTCATTCGACCATTGGGATGCCGCCTTTGGAAGCTCTTCACGGACGGAGTTGTAGGACTCCGATTTGTTGGGAAGAGGTCGGCACAAGAAGTTTCCATGAACCGACTATCATTGCGGATACGACTGAGAAAGTTCTTCAGGTCAGAGAGAGATTTGAAGACTGCACAATCTAGGCAGAAAAGCCATACGGACAATAGAAGGAGAAAACTCGAATTCCAAGTTGGAGATTGGGTATTTTTGAAGACGTCCTTGATGCAAGGCA
This sequence comes from Umbellularia californica, assembly GCA_028538565.1. Taxonomy (NCBI): domain Eukaryota; kingdom Viridiplantae; phylum Streptophyta; class Magnoliopsida; order Laurales; family Lauraceae; genus Umbellularia; species Umbellularia californica. The sequence goes on along the minus strand of JAPQWN010000002.1, from coordinate 77,341,849 downwards.
CAATTCGGTTTGGACAAAAAGGCAAACTCTCATCAAGATATGTGGGACCATTCAAAATTAAGAGCCGAATATGTGATGTTGCCTAGAGATTGAAGCTCCCACCTGAATTCGCAGGAGTACATGACGTATTCCATGTTTTTATGCTTCGCAAGTACATCTGTGATCAGTCTCACATTATTCAATACGAGGAAATACATATCAAGCCTGACTCCACATATATTGAACGTCCACTTTGTATCATTGACGAAAAGAACAGGTGTTGCGGATGAAGACAATTCGTTGGGTAAAACTTCTTTGGGATCATCATGGACTTGAGGAAGCTACATGAGAACTCGAAGAACAAGTTGCACGACAATATCCAGAACTCTTCACCCAGGTATGATCATTCAGAGGACCGAATGAGTCAAAGTGGGGGAGAAATGTTACACCCAGACCCAATTTAATATTGATTAGTACTAATTAATTGTGTTTTAGCTAAATTAATCATGTTTGATGACTAATTATGGTGATTAGTGCGTAATAGTCTTTATAGACTGGGTTAGTTGAGTTTTTAACCTTGAATAGGTGAGTATAGTAGAGTTGACTCGGTTGAGTAGAGTCAAGGGCTTTTCCGTAAATATGGATTTTCGCATTTTGCACAATTTATACGTCACGTTGGCGTCATCGCGTGTATCTCAGCGAGCACGTCGATTTTCATATTAAGCATTTCTCCATTTGACCGACCGTTAAGTGAGTGGGCCATCATTTGACCCAAAATGGAAAAAGGGCTCTTTTAGTGGACTTTCCTGCAAATGGCATTCTTATCCCTTTTATAAAACCACTATACCCATTCCTTTTCATTCTTCTCATTCCTTTCTCTCTACTCTTCCCCTTCACTCCTTTCTTCCATTCCTATTTCTCTTTTCCCCATCATCAAGAGGTTTAGTAGCTTAAGCATTGGAGGAAAACAAGGCTTGGGATCTCCCTATTGATCTTCTTCACTCTTTTCTACTCTACTTTGGCAAGGAACCATTTTCACCATCTCCTACCTTCTCCAAAGTTGAAAACCTTGCTAGAGGTAGGCTTCAAAACTATGTTAGTTAAATTTTGAGTTAGAAAAGAGCCAAGGGACTCATAGTTACTCAGGTATACATTTTCATTTGGTTCTTCCATGATCATTGGTGATTAGGGTTTGGATATTTGGGATTTTTGGGGCTTCCTTGAGTCAAGTGTGTTAGAAGATTTGGAAAAGCTCTTTGAGGCAAGTATAAGCATAATTTGGGTTTACATTTTGTTAATTTCATTTGATTCAAGTATTATTCTTTCTTAATGATTCTAGCTTTCTTAACTTGATTAATGGATTGGATTTGTTTATATGGTTTTGATTGATGAATGAATGGAAGGATTTTATAGAATATAGAAGGGGAGCAAAAAGGCTCCATTATTGCAGGTTTAAGATTAGAAGAAGTGAAGAGAAGAAATGGAAGAAGAAGAACCCGTAAGAATCATGAAATGGAATTCTGGAGCGGGCGCTCGAGCGCGCATATGGCCGCTCGAGCGGACCCACTCACTGGAATTCTGGAATGGAGATGAGTAATGGGCGCTCGAGCGCGCCAGGGGCCGCTCAAGCGCGTGAACCCTCTGTACAACTCCGCTCAAGCGGCCCTATGTGCGCTTGAGCGGACCTAAACCAAGCTATTTGGGCTTTTTGGGCCCAATTAAAAGGAGTACTGACACTCCTAGCCTACATTAAACCTCCTTAATCCTTCATTTAATGGATTTTTGTACTCACCCTTACTCCCATAGGAATTTAGGGCTTCGGAGGCCTTATAACCCTAGAATGGAACCTTTAACCTTATAAATTGGACCGATGGATATTCTTTAGTCTGACTCTATGCCATGAAGGTTCGTTGGAAAACTCGATGTATTTCTTATAACTAGTGACACCAAATAAAGTATTATTACGTCGGCCTTCCCAGCCTACTTTGTATTGGATGGTGGAGGACTAAAACAATAAATCTAGAGTTGGATAGAAAAAATGTTTGATTCCTCTAAATTTTTGCATTTCATATTAGAGCACAATTTCATTCTTGATCTCAAATCCTGTTTAGTAAATTGATAGCATTGATAGTACCCATTAAGGTTCTATCTTTTTATATTCCGTTTGTAACTTCGCATTGTATATTCGAATTGACAATCGTCAGAATGAGGGTTGAGTAAGAAATGGAGTACATGTAATTATTATTCGATTTGGTTATGATTAAATGAATACAAACTTACTCAATTTCGATTTTAATTAAATATCATTTGATTCGATCGAGTCGGCACTACTTAGCTTCAACCCTGTGATACCCGACGGGGTTGAACTCGGTTTAGTTATTCAAGACTACTGCAGTAAGTCATCTGGAGCACCGGAACTCTAGACCCGGGTAGCCACCTAGCCTTTGGCCGGGCCGCTGGTGACATCCTAACTAGATTTTCTCTTTTTGAGAGGATGAGCTTAAGGTAGTAGCCAATTTGTATATTCTCATCTTACTTGATTCGCAATTCATAAATTATTCATTTTAGCACAACTTGCCTAGTTGATACTTATCATTGACATCTATTAATTTATCCGTCTTAAATTCAATTTGATACATTATGTATTTTCTTATTGTCGCCTATATTTGCTCAATCGTTGTATTAATGGTACTGCTATTGGTGTCACACTCGCATGTACTACTCCTGACCTTGAAGAGGCCAAGAAGGGAGAGAAGGCTATCCAAAAGGTATCTTCAGGACTAGAAGAATGGCCTGAGCCAGAGACTGTTTAGTAATCGTCCTCAGAGCACGTGATGACTTCTTTTGGAGGTGTTAGAAGTGTGTGGTCAGCCCCTTTTTGTGTGGGCCACACTTAGATAATAATGATTCTTTTGTTTATACTTTTGGTATTGCTGTATAGGGTTCTTTGATATACCCTCTTTTGTAAAAAAAATGTATATAATTGTATAATTCTTTTGTATTGAAATTTGAAATATTAATTAAACTGAATGGGAATTGATACCTCACACAAATGAATTACAGCTTCTGCTATGTTTAATTGCTTTTGAAGTGTTTTAGTGAGTTCTAACTCACGTGTAAGGAAGGTTGTTTTCTCTTCTTCGTGTGTTGTATTTGGCTCGAGACAGATACAGCACGCGGGAGTACGTGTGACACACGTCGGAGATTACCTTAGGCCAGGGTGATTCAGGACCGGGATGTGATAACATACGAGTTCTCTTCGGCATCATCTCTATTCTTCAGTATTCTCTTTTGGCAAAAGAAATCTCAAAACTTCTTAAAATCAGTGAAGATGACGGTATTTTGGGATGGCATCAGTAAAGATGACAACATTGGCATCTTGAGGTTTTCTTGCTAGTTGCCTCTGCCATTTGTGCTTGTTTTCTCTTCTCATCATCATCAAAGCCTTGTCCCAACTCGATTGTGGAGGAAGGAATGAGAGAGAGAGAGAGAGAGAGAGAGAGAGAGAGAGAAATGTCGTTGGGTTTGGGAATGGGGTTGGTTTATTGCTTCCAATGAACATTCAAATGACCAAAATGCCCTCACGTAAGTTATAAAGCAAAGAAGGCCATAGAAGGGTATTTTTCAGAAACTAAAGAAACCATTTATTTTCTCTCAAGGAACCTACAACCAACATATTGCTCTCAAAGGGCCCTACTTCCTACACTTCCTAAAATTACAAACACCCCCTACACTCTCTCAAAATTACAAATAACCCCTTAAACTTGTACAACTAAGCCTAAAATCAATATAAATAACCAAAAATAGGCATCTGAACCCACTAAACATCTACAAGATCACACAAGCACATATCATTACCATAAAGACCTTACAAGTAGTATAGCCCTTAAAACATATCTCATGCGTCATTTCAAGATTACGGACCTTGGGCATCTCACCTAGTTCTTGGGTCGGAGATTGCCCATGTTAACAATGGTATTTGTATTAACCAAAAGAAATATGCAGACTTACTTTCTCTAACTCATTTGACTGATTCCGAAGTCCGTGACACACCTATATGGAGCTTAACTCTAAACTTCACAGAGATGAAGGTGATCCTCTTCCAGATCCTACAATCTACAAGAGACTAGTTGGAGTCTCATATATTTTACCATGGCACGTCCTGACATCTCTCTTGCAGTCCAAATTGTTAGCCAATTTGTAAGCAAACCTTACAAACTGCATCTAACTACTGTCCACTGGATACTATGTTATATTCGTGGAACCCTTGATTGAGGTTCCTTCTACCCTACTTCTCCCATGGCTCTACATGCTTACGCCTATGCAGAGTGGGCCGGATCTCCTGACACTCGACAATCAACAATTGGCTTGTGTATATTCTTAGGCTCCTCTCTCATTTCATTGAAGTCCAGAAACCAAGCTACAATTTCCAAATGTTTCTGTCTTCTTCATCTTCCACATGTTAATTTTCAGAATCAGTTGGCAAACCTCTTCACTAAAGCTTTGCCATGACTGCACCATGATTTTCTAGTTACCAAAGTGATGTTTTTTTTTCCAAAGCTACATCAATTTGAGTGGGGGTGTAAAAATGAGCCACTTGACACAGGTCATGGTTCAGGCCCATAAAGGCCAAATCCCATTGCACTTATACTATATACATTGAGATCATCCCCAAAGGGGAGTCATACAATGTAAATTTCAATTCATCCGATTTCTTCTCTGATTTTACAGTACTGGTTGATGAGTTATGGCATAGATAGCTATGAAGTTTGATTTAGCACGAATTTGAGTTATTGATTGGCCAGGAGTAGGTCTGATTATTAGAATGTGAGACAGTCCTGATCCATTCCCGTAAGTGCACCATTGAGGACTGCACATTTTCTATCACAAGTATAGGGATTTCCATTAATGCTGTACCTGTATAACACATGTCTTGAACCTGCTACTTTTTAGAAAGCTGTGCTTGTGGCTGTTAGTTACCTTTTTTCTGACTTCCAGTTGTAATTGCATGTTTCAGTTGTACAAAAATTTCTGCAGTGAACTTGAGCATATCATCTGGAAACCGGACGGAATGACTAAAGCCAGCCCCCTTGGTGCAATGAGCTGCTGATCTGGTTTTAGTTGCAAGACGCTAAGTATTCAACTGAACTCAGAGCCTACATATACAAGGAATAGTACTGTCTCCAAGAAAGAGGTTACAGCTGAAGTTGGCTGCTGGTGGCTATGTTGTATTATGTGTATATAAAAATCTCTGTATCCTGCACATATTGTCAGGCTACTTCTGGCCATATCAATCAAGAACTGCAGCCTAAAATATCAACTCCTTCATAGTGCCTGTCTAGATCTCTGGCTGTTTTCCTTTGTTGTTATCTACACACACAGAGTCTAGTCTCATGTTGTCTATGTTGGCGGGGGTGGTGCTACTGCTGTTAATTCTTTTACTAGATCAGAAGGTTAAACCAAGGATGTTCAAAAGAAATATTGAAGTCGCCAAAAAAAATAAAAATAAAAATGAATGAATTTATGTTTTTACCGTATTTAATGCATTACTGTATCTACATCTAGCTTGTCTCTCAGACTTTAGGAATGCTGCTAGTTCAATAGACTGGAGGTTTGGCACATCCCACTCCTGCACCGAGCATTAGTCATTGATAAGAGACTCAGATGATCTTGGTTGAGCTTTTCTGTTTTTATTACAAGGGATGGAATATGTAAGTTTATTGGAAAAGAAAAAGAAAAAAGAAAAAAGAAAGAAGATGTGCTTTTCCATCATAATTAAAGGCATTAAAAGCCAATGCACTAACGGATGAGTGGGATTGGCACATTAGTATCGCATGGGTGCCTAGGGATCGATCTCTGGACATGTAGGTTGCTTACCGTCTCACAAAATAAGTTGCCCTATCTAGCAAAACATAAAAAAACAAAAAACAGAAAGGCATTAAAAGACGTGGGAGCCTTGAAACATAGTAGTAGTAGTATGTACCTTGTCGTCACATTTCAATCAGTGCATAGTTTGCTCGTCAAGTAGACGATAGCGTGAGGATTTATAGGGATGCATCACTAATTGGTCACTGCTCATCAAGGTCCACAGTGGTTTGAGGGTCTTTGGAAATCCAATCTTAGACGATTAAGTTGAAATGGGTAAAAATTCTTCCGAGGGAAAGTATCCCTTTCCTGAAATTTCAATTAATTGGAAGGAAAAGGATGGTTTGATCATGTAAAACTATGGATGCACACACTTTCAACGGCTAGGGATCATTCCATTCTATTGCCTTCAGAACACTCTGTTCCATGATTAGAAGATTCTCATTTTTTGCACCTACCTGGCTCTAGAAAGCCCACCCTCAATCGATTAGGTAAGTGTTTGTTGATGATTATGACGATGACCTTGATCATTGTAAGACCACTGAAATCCTATGCCACCTTCCCAGGGGCGGACCCAGAAAATGGAATTAGGGGGCCCAAATGAAAATTATTAAAAGAAAATCTTAACAATTTAGGGTAAAAGTAAAAAATTACAAAAAATTTAGTAGTAAAAAATAAAATTTTGAAAACTTAGGGGGCGCCATGGCCCCCCTAGGCCTACATGTAGGTCCGCCCCTGCACCTTCTCCAATGATTAGCATACATCCAAAGTAGCGTCACATTTCATGCCATGATTTTCTTTAAATTAGTTTTTTATTTTATTTTATGTTTTTATATATTATTTTAATACATGTAACATATTCTACTTACTATCTGATGCAGTGCCTTAGTGGGTGCCATATCATTTTCATTGCCATGTGGGCTTCTTTGTGGCAACATTGGAAGGCCAAGTTAATGTGACTTTGAGATGGGGTTTGGGATTACTTTGATTTTCTTGGAACTATTAGCATTTATGTTGTCCAGTAACCAAGGTTGGAAAACCCGTGACAAGGATTCAACTCGTCCAATGTGAAAAAATAGACTTGGATAAAGTCAATGCGGAGACTTCGGAGAGTCATGTTTTTTTTTTTTTTTTTTTTTAATAATTAGAAAAATATTTAAAAATGAGTCCATTCCTTATAAAATATATAAATATAGTTATTTACATGCATTCATGGCAATCAATATAAATTAATAAAAAAAGATTTTCAAGAAAGCTTACATAATTTGTTAGTACAAATATCAAATGTAAAAGATCAAAAGTAAGTTTCAAATTACATTCAAGTCATCATTTTCAAATTATTGACTTTAAACCTCATGTATAATTACTTATAAATAAATATTAATTATTTAAAATTAGATGCGCCTAGTAAATGGTTCGGAATACAAACTTCTTATTAAAATAAAACGACTCAGCCGAGTCTCCCCTATTTTTTACTCGGTCCTACGTCAAAATGAGATGACTCGGGAGAGTCGAAAGTCAACTCAAAAAGTTTTCTAACTATGCTAGTAACTAGTTCTTAGTAAGTTGCGTTTATTTTGGGAGTGTTAGTTGACTACTCAGTAAGTCAACTTGTTCTTAGTATTGAATGTAGTTAACTTGTGTTTGTTTTTTGGAGTGAAAGGGCCCGTTTGACATCATTCCTATATTGAAAATTATGCCTATCTTAAACTGAATCGTGTTGAGGATTTTCTCTTCCGAAAATGAAATTTGTTGAACTTGTTTGGTAATGTTATGTTAGAATTATTTCCAATTAGAAAAATTGGCAAAATGATGTTTGCCAACATTTTTAATTTAAGAATATTCATACATCCTTGTTATTAATTAAAAAATAAAAAATACTCATGTCATATATAAATTTGAAAATTTAAAAAACTAATTAGACATGAAAGTACTTAAATATAAATTACTCTTCAAGTACACTATGATGCACAAAAACTGCATGTGCTATTTCATCTCATATGAGTGCAATCTCATGTCTTCCTTGTGATACTCATATTTCAAAGGGCATCAAGGGCCCTACATCAATAATAGGTTCACCATAAACTATGGTTTCTTCATTTTGAAATCAAACAAAATCTCTATAACTTTGCATTTTCATCTTTATAAAGTTGTGGAGCGTGCATACAACGATCACAGTTTTTCTCTGTCTATGTAAAGAATAAGGTGGCATGAGCTTTAAAATAGGAGACTTTGCCTTTTGAAACTCCAAAACAATGCTCGATTACATTCCATAATGATGAAGGGTGATAATTAAATAACTCTTTTTTCCCTCTAGGCCTCCGTCCATGTCCCTTGTACTGTGATAAGTGATATCGTTCTCATTTATAATGCATAAGATAGCCTGGTATGCTAGTGTAGCCGGAGTCTACAACATAGTATTTACCTGCAAAATTTTTAATTTTGTCATTTCCAAAAGCAATGTACATGTACATATACATACATCCATCAAAGAAGACTTACTTGGATGAGGATAGGGAAAATGAAATTACGGATTAGTTATACCTTCTACAAAAACCCGAGAATCATTTGTTCTTCCTTTCCCAACCAACCTATACAAAGGTGAACCTCATGTCAGAAAAACATGCACACATAACATTTTGTGTGACCAGAATCTTCCCTCCTTGGAGTTAGGATTTTATTTGTGTTGGCTAATTCATGGTTGGACAAAACTCTGGGTCCATTGAGTTGTATTTTTCTATTTATTTAAGAATGGCCTGTGGTTATGACACTAGAAGAGCAGAAGCGAAGACAGAGAAGAAATGAGAAGAATTCCGGGTGATCCCATGAGGCCCGATTGATTGGATGGTGGTCGGATCAATCAGATTTGGTTGACCTGATCGATCAGATACTTCACCTGATTGATAAGATGTCGGGAAAATTCCAGAACGGGCTATGCGGATTTGTTTCTTTTTGCAGCTAGTGTTTCCCACTTTGAGTCCTATTTGTGTTCAAATACTGAGGCACGAGTTTGGGCTATATAAATGGTGTTCTCTCAACCCTAATAGACACATTAAGTAATTCTCTCATTGTTCTGAGGTGAGAAAACCCTAGGAGAGATTCTTTGCTTCTCTAGAGCCATCATTGAGAGGTTGTGCTGAAGATTTGCTCTTAAAGTTTTGCTGCTTCTACTCTTTTGTAGAAGATTGGTACATCTTGGTTCTCAAGATTGTTGGATCAAGTGTGGGGAACGGTGCAGGGTGGGGAAGTCGTGACAACATGAGAAGTTGTGCAAGAATAACTACAGTCCTTAGCTCGACGGATAGACTGGGAAAGGGAGCTATGAGTATATCTTATAACCGTTCAATATTCTTGATTTCATATCGTGATTTTTCTCTCTGGATAGGGTTTCTACGTATAAGATTGTGTCCGTCTTCTTGTAGTGATTATTTGGTAGATTTATTTGCTAGTTCTGTTAGGTTTGGTTTATTTCTTCCGCAGTGTTTTGGTAATTGGACTAGCACTCACTAGTAAGGATACTTTCACTTGGTAAGGAATCTGATCCTTCATAAGAATAGATGCACTCATATGTGTTCAATCAAATGGCTCCTACACGATCCTATATTAAGTGATAAAAATATGGCATTAGTTATTAAAAAGAAATATATTATCTTGTAGAAGATTATGATTGGAAAAAAGTGAAAAAGTTATCTTAAGTCAAGGATAGTATTTAGGATTGTTTAGGATTTCTAACGGTATTTCCATAAATGATGGAGTGGTGATTAGGGATGTCAAATGGGCCGGCCCGGCCCGGCCCGGCACGCTCCGGCCCGCTGGTCAACGGCCCGTGGCCAGGCTTGGCAGGGTCAACGGCCCAGCCCGCAAAGGCCCGGCCCGCACATGGGCTGGGCTGGGCCTAGGTGGCTGGGCACGCTGGCCCGTTTGGCCCGGGCCCGCCAGGAACGTGGGCTGGGGGCTGCAGCCCGCCAGGCCCGCTAGGATCGGCCCGCCAGCCCGCCCAATGACCATAAGCCCATTTTTTTGAAAAAAAAGTCCTTTTTACTCCCCCCCCCCCCCCCCAACAGCTATAAAACGGTCATATAAGGGGTATTTTGTGTCATATAAGGGGTATTTTGTGTCATTTTTCATTTTACAAAGTCTATAAATACCCTAACCCTCCCATTCTCATTCCTCACCAATTTACACAACTCTCTCATTCTCTTTATACATTCTCTAGCTCTCTCTCAAAGCATTCAAATCTTTCACTCTCTCTAAGAAGTTTTTGGAGGGCCAAAGATCAAGTCATCAAGAGACAAAATTAAAAGGGCCTTCAAAGATTTAGAGGTATTTATATTATTTAAATTTGAGATTCCATATATATAAGTTTATATTATATTATATTAACTCTCATTTTCTCCCCTTTCTTATATTAATTATCACAAAAGAAGGCTATTAGAGCCTACTACTGTTATTACTTATAAATTTTATATTTTGAAATATGGCTGGAAGATTTCTCACAGAATCATCTTCAGTTAATTTAGGGGAAGAAGAAGATTTTATTGAATTACAAGATGAAGTAGGTGATTTACCACCCTCCTTTCCTCAGAGTTCCCGTAAACCAACCAAGAGGAATAGAACTTCACCAGTTTGGGAAGCATTTACGAGGTTTGAGGTTGTTGAAAATGGAAAAACAGTTGAAAAGGCAAAATGCAAATTTTGTAGTAAGATTTATGGTGCCAGTCAAAAATGGGTACCGGCCATTTGGCAAGGCATATGCGTCTATTATGTCCAGGCATTAAAAAGGCAACGGATGTAGGGACAAGGAAGCCTGGATCACAGACCCAAATTTCTAGTACTGGTGGTGGTAGCAGTAGTAGCAGTTTGGGTCTTTTTTCTTTTAATGCACAAAGTTGTAGACAAAATCTTGTTAAAATGTTGTGTTATCCGAATTACCATTTCGTTTTATTGAAAATGAGTTTTTTGAAGAATGGGTCCAGAAATACTGCCAACCACAATTTTACAGTATTTCAAGAAATACAGCCAGAAATGGTGCTATTAGACTCTGGCAGGAAGAGAAAACAAATATAAACAATTACCTTGCAGAAATTCTTGGTAGAATAGCCCTAACCACAGACATATGGACATCTAAAGGGGGTGACAGTTATCTTTGTCTTACTGCACATAATATAGATTCAAAATGGATTATTAATAAACGTATAATTAGTTTTAGCAGTCTTGAATGGCCACACAATGGCACTAGAATAAGTACATTTATTTTGGAAAAACTAGATAAATATAATATTAAAGAAAAAGTTTTATCTATAACTTTAGATAATGCCAGTAATAATACAGTGGCTATTGAATTAATGAGAATGCAGATGCTACTTGCAACTCTGATAGATAGCTCTATCTTTCAAAATAGATGTGTATGTCACATCTTAAATCTCATTGCAAAGGTCGGTTTAAAGCATCTTGTAAGTTACACAGATGCTATTAAAGACATTGCTAGATTTATTTTCACCTCCGCACAGAAAAGACAATTGTATGCTGGAATATGTGCGAGGCAAGGCGTATCAGCTATTAAATTGCCTAAGGAGGTAGAACATAGATGGAATTCTATGTATGATTTGTTAAACAAGGCACTTGATCGGAGAACTATTTTGAATGAATTTTGTGCTTTTCATGCACAACATTTGATGATTAGTGATGAACATTGGGAGTTATGTGCCCAAATAAGAGATTTATTAGAAGCTTTTTATACTTCAACATTATTTTTTTCTGGGATATATTATCCCACATCTAATGAAGCTTTAATAAAGCTTTTTAAAATTACTTTACAATTCAGTAGATTTAGAGATCATTTTTTACTGAGTAGCACTATTAAAAACATGGAAGAAAATTTTAATAAATATTGGAAAGAGGCTCCAATGATATTTTCTTTAGCTGCCGTATTTGATCCTAGGTTAAAATTAAGTGGTGTACAGTTTTTTATTGATGGAATAAATAAAAACATGAATTATATAGATTTTTTATTGATGGGCAAATTTAAATGACATTTTCTTTAGCTGCCGTATGGGCCATTCAGAAGTCCAGCAAATAGGTGTTGGTGAGTGGGATGTGTGGTATTCTTCCCTGTCTACGGGCATGGCATCCAGCTCAAGCTCAAGTAACACTGTAACGGAGTTATCATCGTATCTTGACGTCGGTGTAATATGGGTGCATGATGCATCTAGTTTTGACCTTTTAGCTTGGTGGAAGTAACAAGAAAGCATTTATCCGGTGTTGGCCGCCATGGCTCATGATCTATTAACTATTCCAATGTCTTCTGTAGCATCAGAACATGCTTTTAGTGCAGGTGGGCGTGTGGTGGATGACAAAAGAACCAATCTGACTGAAGAAACGGTGGAATGTTGTGTTTGCCTACGAGACTGGTATTTGGCAGATAAGAGGAAGCAAGAGTTGACATCAATGGAAGATTATGATCCAGCAGAATACATTAGTGGACTACACATCTAATTTTTTACTTTTTCCTTCATTGTAATTTTTAAATTTATAAGTTTTTCATTCTTTTTTATTTTTATTTTCTAAAAAGTTTGTAAGATTTTGAAGGTAATCCTATTTAGAAACCTTCAAGAAGTTAAGATCCAAATGGTTCTCTCTTCTCAGTGGAGTAGGTCGAGTTTGACCAAACCACTTAAATATCTTTGTCATTCTCCATGATTGTGTGATGTTAAAATTTTTTACTTATTTGATAATTCAATAGCCACTGTAAAGAAAGTCCATTAATTTTTAACTGTTTCATTATTGAAAATACAGTGGCTATAATGCCAGTTAAAATCCAAATGGTTCTCTCTTACACTAACTGTGTCCTTGACTCTTTCTATATGAACTCAATTTCTATGTATTCTATACGAACAAATATAAAGGATGGTAATTATAAACAAATAGTTCCACTAATGATTTTTAATTTTATTTTTTGTTACAATCACTGATGAATTTATAGTGTTGAGCTCATAAAATCCTTTTAAAGCCTTATTGTAGAGCATCACGAAGTATTAAAAATCTATAGTTAAATAATTTCAATCACCCGAATTTTTTTAGTGAACTATGTTTGATTGTTCACAACAAATGGAAAAACAAAGTTTTAGTAATAAAAAAGTTTACTTTTACTTTATCAGAACCTAAACATTTTACTTTCTAAAAGACAAGTAAAGTAATTACACTACCATTTGCCAACTTTTCACTTCACTTCTTGAAAGACATGTTAGTTTTTGTTTTATTCTTTTTTTTTTTAATACTGAAAAAAAAAAGTGCAGGCCCGCCCGGCCCGCTGGCTGGGCGGGCCGACTATGAAGCGGGCTGGGCCGGCCCGGCCCGGCCCGTTTGACATCCTTAGTGGTGATAATTTCTTTACCCAAATTTACCCAAATGATGGAGTAGTTGTTGATCAATTTTCTAAAATGGCACATTTTATCCTATGTAAAAAGACTATGGATGTTGGTTGAAGTATGGATGAAAGTGGGCCGGGTCGAGCCGGGCTTTGAGAAGCCCTAGGCTCGGCCCTAGTATTTTTCAGTAGGCCCTAGCTCGGCCCGAGCTCGAGAGGGCCTCAAAAACTCTCGCTCGGGCTCAACTCTTATTAAGTTATGAGGCCTTAGGGCCGACCCATTGAGCCCGGCTTGATTGAGGCCCTAGGCATGGCTCGTGAGTGTTGACACCAAAAATGTCACTTTGCCTCTTCAACATCAAGAAAGCTGCATGAAGTCGCAACCTGCCATAAATAGGCAATGCAATTTCTCCAAAAAATCAAATCTTGTCAGAATCAAACAAAAACTGCAAGATCCTTCAAGATAGCCAAGAGAAGAGTACACATGAAGTTTCGGGCCATTTCAGAATCATTTGGCCTAACTTCGCTTTTCCGTTAGCTAAAATGGTGCTCCCGGCGGCGACATCATCGGAGACGTCAAAACTTCGATCAGAGCCTACAGATGACTCCAGCATGTCCCAAAAGGGCTCCATGCCAAATTTCAAGTCAAACCGACAACGTTTGACCCTCCATCAATGCTCGAGCAGCAAAATCAAGCCTCTCGGCGGCGGGAACCACCGAAGCCTTCGCTCATCAAACCAAGTGCATGAGTGGCTTCAACATGCTTCCAAAAGGCTGCACGTCAAATTTCAGGTCATTCTGACAACGTTTGACCAGGTTTCGATGCTCCGAGAGAAAATCAAGCCTACCGGCGGCGGAGCAACCCGGGACCATGACATCCAAAACGGAGCCCATGGAACGTCTCAAAATGACTCCAATAGGCTCCCCGTCAAATTTCAGGTCAATCGGACATCGTTTGACCACATATCAAAGCTCGGCATTTTCCCCGCAGCAAAATCAAGTGAAGCATCGACGGGACCCCAAACGGCTTCAAAACTCAAACAAAAGCCTATGGTTGGTCTTATTTATTGCTCAGGAGGCTTCACCTCAAATTTCAGGTCATTCCGACATCGTTTGACCAAGTTTCAGCTTCTGGCGGAAAATCAGCAGCTTTACGCGACAAAGTCTTCGGCTTTCCCGGAAAATTGGAAACTTTGCACTCTAAAAATGCAAGGATTCTCATCAGGTTTTCTACAGGGAAATCAAGCCAATAAATGAGAAGAAATGTCAGGAAAAATACAGAAGAAAACGGCGACGAAAAAGACCTCAAAACGACCGCAAAACGGGCTCCGAAGGGGAAAATCCCCCCAGGGTCGCAGGCCCCTGCGACCATGGCCCATGGTCGCCGGCCCATGGTTGCCGGCGACCATGGCCCATGGTCGCCGGCGACCATGGAAGTCCGGGTCACCGGATTTTCCGCCGGTGACCCGTTTTTCCGTCTTTTTTCGCGTTTCGCGCACTTTGGCCCCTGTGGTTTCCTGAAAATGTGATTTTTAGTGCTTGAAATTGACTCATATCCTCCGACATCCGTCAAAATCACGGGTCAACCTCCAAAAGCACAAAATCATCATTGATCGCTCCAAGATCGCCAACCGGTCGACCAAAAAAAGTGCTCTTTCTGTCCGATCGATCGAGAAATCGACAAGACAGATGTCACCGGCCCGCTCTTAGCTATCACTGTCTGAAGTTACATGTTCATCCGATGTCGATCAGCATGAAGATCCATCGATGATCATCGCCAGAAGAATTCCAGAAGACACGGCACGGCCCGCGACTCTTCGACTGCTCGGCGACCAATTAATGTGGTTAATTGACTAGCTTTATTATAGTCATTAATTCATTTCTTTGGACGGCCCAATCAGAAGCAAGCATTTGGGAGTTACAAGTCAATTGATTCATGGCATTTAAACCATGAAACTCCTCCCATTATGGTAATTAAGGTGATTAAAAGCCCTTAATCTCCATCGGCCAATCAGATTCAAGGAAAAAGGAGTTACAAAATCAAGAAATAAATCTTGTAACTCCTCCCATTAAAGCCATTAAGGCTCATAAACCCTCCTAAATGGCTACCAAAGGCCTATAAATAGGAGAGCATTCCATTGAAATGAAAAAAAGGGGAGAAAATCGAGATCAGAAAATCGAGATCGATCAATCGGAAAGAATCCAGAGCTCGTATCCAGAGAAAGAAAAAAGAGAGAAAAAACTCTGCTGAAGTTCTGCACCGGCCACCACTACAAGGTGACAAAAGTCCCTTGGGGGGCACCCCCCCCAAGGTCCTTGCCTTCTCCTGCTGCCTCCAATGGCTTAGACGTGGCTTTTCAGCCCGTCTACTTAGCTTTTTATTGGACATAGGACCTTCTCTTGGTCTTTGTCCTCTAAAAATCTGAGGTTATAGCCAAGCCAAGCGAATCAAGAGCATCCTCTGTTCTCATCTGCATGGATGACGGCGAAGCCCACACATGGCTTGCGACCGTCAATCTGAACGAGTCCCCCACAACCTCCTGAAAAGTTAGATCTTCCTTTTCTTGCTTTTCATTGTAGTTTGTATTTTTCTAAAGAGACAAAAATCACAACTCTTGTCTTTCATTATTGATAAGAATTGTAAATCGGCTATAAACGCCAAAATCGGCTATAAATGCCAAACAAAATCGCCTTTCACGGCAAATTAAGAAAATGTCTCTTTTCTTAAATATTTGTGCAATGGAAAACTTGAAAGAAGTTGATTTCCTTTTTACTTGCGAAGGTTGATCTCCGGATTACCACTTGCAATTCCAAGTAAAATAGAAAATCTGACACACCCACATAAAAGAAATGTTGATGCACGCTTCAGGCCCGCCAGGGCGCGAAAGGGCCGGACCCGACGGACTCCCACGTTCCGCCGACCCCGGTAGCCGCCCTACGGCGCCTCGGAGCGCGTTCCATCAGTGAGCCCGGCCCGTTTTATAATGATATAGCACTAGTTGAAAAAAAATATTTTCAGAAAAAAAAAATCCTGTTGGAATTCAAAGAAATCTGCATATGCAAACCAGAACAAAAAAGGGTCAAATGCATGCATTCATCCCATATTCCCATTCCCATAATTTGGATTGCAGCAATAAAATTAACTAAAATAAGAAAGACTCCATAAAAGCAAAGGGAGCCCAGTTCCACCACTCCATAATAGTTCAATGTTAATGTAAATGAGCATTATCAAACTCCAACAATAATAAAAATCAAATTAAACTCCAATAGCATCATATAATAAAGTAAAGTATTCGGCTAGCATCATAAAATAAAGGTTTAGGGTTTAGGGTTTATGGATTATTTAAGTGCTTAGATTTAGGGTTTAGGGTTCATGGATTATTTAGTGCTTAGGGTTTAGGGATTATTTATATTGGATTAAAATTAGGGTTTAAGGTTTAGTGCTTAGGTTTAGGGTTTATGGATTATTTAGTGCTTAGGGTTTAGTATTTAGGGTCTAGGGATTATTTATATTGGATTAAAACTAAGGTTTAAGATTTATGGATTATGTTATATCATATATGTATTATATACTGTATAGTGTACATATATATATATAATATATGTATTAATATATGTAGGCCCTAGGGCTTACGAGCCGGGCTTCATCAAGCCCGAGCTCGGCCCTTTTAAGAAAACGGGCCTCCTACTAGGCCCTAACTCGGCTCTTTTGTCTTTTGAGCCGAGCTCGGGCCGAGCCTATAACGGGCTGTCCGCGGGCCGGCCTACTTTCATCCTTAGTTGGAAGGTGAAAAGCCTCCTTGGGTGATTTTTAATTGATGGACCCTCGATTTTCGTCCTCTCCTTCCGCCCCGGGGGCTGCCGGGTTTCGGCGGAGGAGGAAAAGCGGGTATCAACATTTTTGTACGGGTATGCCGGATTTTCTATTTTACTTGGAATTTAGAATTGTGAGGATCCGGAGATTCACCTTCACAAGTAGAGAGGAAATCGATCCTTCGTTCTAACTTTTCAAATTGCATAAATATTTACGAAAATAGACAAGTTTTGTTTTGAATGCTGTAAAAGGCGATTTTTTGTTTGTTTGTCGTGAAAGGCGATTTAGTGCCGTGAAAGGCTATTTTGCCGTGAAAGGCGATTTACAAATCTCATCAAAATGAAAAATAAGAATTGTGATTTTTTTGTATCTTAAAAAAAAATACAATGTACAATAGAAAAGAAAGAAAATGGATCTAACTTCTCAGGAGATTGCGGGGACTCGTTCAGTTCGACGATCGCAAGTCATGTATGGACTTCGCCATCGTCCTTCAAATGAGAACACTTGATGCTTCGATTCTTCGGCTTGACTCCAACCTCAGTCTTTTAGAGAATAAAGACCAAGGGGAGGTCTTATATCCAATGAAAAACCTAGCAAACGGGCTGAAAAGCAGCATTTAGGCCATGTTGGATAGTAGAAGGGGACCTTGAGGGGGTGGCCCCCCAAGGGACTTTGATCACCTTGTAGTGTCTCTTGCAGCAGAGTAGCAGGACTTCGTCGGATTTTCTCTGGGATTTTCCAGACTCCGGATGGGTGTTGGTGTGGATGTGCAAATGCAAGGATTCAAAGTTATCTCTCTCTTTAGAATGGACCTCCTTCTATAGGCTCTTGGTAGCCATGAGGTGGTTTATGAGCATTGATGGCCATGATGAGAGAATTGATGGCATTGATGCTTCATGATGGGAGGAGTTACAAGTTTTCATTTTTTGATTTTGTAACTCCTTTTTCTTGGCTTGTGATTGGCCGATGGAGAATAATGGGCATTTAATCGCCTTTAATCTTCATGATGAGGGGAGTTTCATGGTTTTAATGTCATGATTGCTTGGACTTGTAACTCACATTTGCTTGAATCTGATTGGGCTGTCCAAAATAATAAGTTAATGACCGCATTACGTTGTCATAAAACGGGTCAATTAACGACATTAAGTGGTCGCCGGGGCATTTGAAGAGTCGCGGGCCGCGCTGCGTCCTTTGGGATTCTTCTTGTGATGATCGCCGATGGATCCATATGCTATTTGATGTCGGATTGCGATGCAATTTCAGACATTGATTGATGTTGGTGGGCCGGTGACATCTATCTTGTCGATTTCTCGATCGGTCGGACAAAAAATGTACTTTCTTGGTCAGCCGGTTGGCGATCTTGGTGCGATCAGTGATGACTTCATCCTCTTGACGGCGGATCGGAGATGTTGGTGAAGATCAGTCGTTTTCATGCATCAAAAATTGGATTTTCATAAAATCATAGAGGCAGGAACTGTCGAAACGTATAAAGGATTGAAAACGAGCCATCCGGTGAAAAATTCGGCGACCCGGATTTCCAGGGTCGCCGCCGACCATGGGGCTTTGTCCCCTTTAGTCGCTGAGTGTTTTTTTCGGCTGTTTCTTCTTCTTTTTTGCTCCTTTTTTCTTCTGTATTTTTCTTGATATTTTTCCTCAATTGGTGACTTGATTTTCTTGGAGAAAATTTGACGAAAAGCCGCACAAAACCGGAGCACAAAGTTTCCCATTTTTTCTAGAAAGCCAAAGACTTTGTAGCCGATTTTCCGTCAAGAGTCGAAACCAGGTCAAACGATGTCAGAATGACCTGGAAATTGAGATGAAGCTTCTTGAGCAGTGGATAGGACCAACCATGGGCTTTTATCTGAGTTTTGAAGCCATTTGGGGTCCCGTCAATGCTTGACTTGATTTTGCTGCAGGGAAGATGTCGAGCTTTGATATACGGTCAACCGATGTCCGATTGACCTGAAATTTGACGGGGAGCCCATTGGAGTCATGTAGAGGTGATCCATTAGCTCCGATTTGAATGTCATGGTCCCAAGAGGCTCCGCCGCTAGTAGACTTGATTTTCTTTCGGAGCACCGAAGTCTGGTTAGACGTTGTCGGAATGACATGAAATTCGACGTGCAACCCTTTGGAAGCATGTTGAAGCCACTCATATACTTTGTTTGATGGGTGATGGCCTCGGTGGTTCTTGCCGCCGAGTGGCTTGATTTTACTGCTCGAACGTTGATGGAACGCTGTCGGTTGTCTTTAAATTTGACAAGGAGCCTTTTGGAAGTATTTTGGAACCATCCGTAGGCTCTGATCGAAGTTTTGATGTCTTCAATGCTGTCGCCGCCGGGAGCGCCTGTTTAGCTGTCGGAGAAGTGAAGTTAGGCCGAATGATGTCGGAATGGCACGAAACTTCAGGTGTACCCCTCTTTTGGCTGTCTTGAAAGATCTTACAGCTTTTGTTTGATTCTGACAAAATCTGATGCTCAAAGTAGCTTTGCCTGTTTGTAGCAAGATGCAGCTTCATGTGGCTTCTTGATGTCGAGGAGGCAAAAGTGACTTTTTTTTGTGTCAACATTAATATTCTTTTGATCTTGAAAACTAGGATCTGACACCCAAAATTGCAAAGAACCAATCCTAGGATCGATTACCTTTTCTTAATGTTTTAAAATTTCAGATCTATCAACAAGAATAATATATCTAATCTATTAACACCTAGATATGCAAGAAACTACTGCAGATCTATACATATAACTACTAGATCTACAATAAACTGGTGCAGATTTATACCTAAGAAGCTCTGTTGTGCTCAAATCAAGTCCTTAATCTTTTAATCTCTACAAATCCTCTCTGCATACGAGATCTTACAGACCCTGCAGTCTTCCATGCTATGACCAAATAGAGAGATCTTCTTAAAAGGATGGTGGAATCACTTTTGAGAAGTAGTTCCTCAAGGCACTTAACCAGAGATCGAGAGAGGAGAGGGGCGGAGAAAATGTGCAAAAGGGGGGGAAATCCAGGCTCTAGGGTTTTCTCTCTTGTGTTTTTCTCTCTCTTATGAGTGCATGTATATACATCTCTCATTAGGGCTAGCATGGAGACCACTATGAAATCCTTGGATCTGGCTCCAACTGATGCATCTGAGCCCCACATCTCACGCAAGATCCTAAACAACAATTAATTACAAATAACACCACTATATAATTGTAAATATTGCACTCAGTCCTAGAAATTCTGCAAGAAGACCCTAAACTTTCCAATTATTACAAACAAGCCCCTTCGTCAATTATATTCATGGATCCATTGGAAATTAATATGAAACTGTCTAACCAATGGGGACCCATTTCTTATTATCCTTGTGACCCAATTAATCACATTAATCATCGATACCATCTTGATTAACTCTTAATTAGAATGGTTGCGCACTTACCAACAATAAATTCCATTAATCAGTATAAACAAATATTTCTCTTACAAAGGACAGATTCCATCTTGAGAATATATATTCCCACAATTCCACTACCATCTATCCAAGATACCAAGGTGTTGACCTACAGTTGGCCTTCCTCATTGGTAAGTCAAAATAAATGTTTAACAGAAACTTGAATCCATTAATCTCTCAGGATTAAGCGCACGCTTCTTGGAAATTATGAGGGCGTTCCTTAATTAGAGACATTATTTTATATATAAGGCGTTACTCATGATCCTTCAATATATCTATTGTACTAGCACAATAATCCGGAGTCTCTCGCTCCGATAGTTGAGACAAACCACACTATCTCATAGCAATTACAGTGCTAAAAACCTTCCAGATGAGGTGTTCAGTCTCATCATCGATTGTGAAAACATTTTAAATATAAGAATCGTGACCTATGTCTCCTGCATGTGAATCTCATCTACATACATATATCACATTTAATATACTTAAGGGCTCATATATTCATCTCATGAACAAACATGTCATTTTGTATCAAAATAAATTCAACAATTAATAAAGTCATATTCATTTCATGAATATATGCAAGAATGTATCAGTAAAGATAAAAATTTTATATTATCCACTAGAGTGAGGACATACAATCTAACAGATGCCTCATATATTACTAATCTTTATTTTAATGAAGTGGTAAAGTATCATGGTCTCCCTATGTCAATCACTTTTGATCGGGACAGTAAATTCTTAAGTCATTTTTGGAAGGAACTTATGGAAAAGGTTTGGCACTAATTTGCAGTCTAGTAGTGCTTATCATCCTCAAAGGATGGGCAAATTGAGGTGGTAAATCGGACTTCAGGTAATTTGTTACAAAGTTTCAAGAGGCCAAAACAATAGGACATGGTGCTTCCTCAAGCTAAACTTGCTTGCAATTATGCAGTGAACCACTCATCGAGGAAAAGTCCATTTGAGATAGTTTATGATCGAGCACCCACACACTATCTCAACCTTAATTAAATACCATCTTCCGAACAACCATTGTCGAGTGAATGGGCCAAAGACTTTGCGGCTACGATGGCCAAGACTGATGAAAATATTCAAAATAAGTTAGAAGAGAATAGTGCAAAGTATAAAGAAGCGGCTGATGTGCATCGCCGTGTAAGAGTCTTCAAGGAAGATGATCTTGTGTGGGTGTATATGAACAAAAGAACATTTTCCGACAGGTTCCCACAACAAGCTCAAAGAGAAAAAGGTTGGGTCATGTCAAGTTCTAAAGAATATCAATGACAATTCTTAAACAGTTAAACTTCCTCCTCATATCCACACCATCCTACATTTAATGTACATGATTTGTCGATTTATCATGGTGAGGAAGGAGAAAACTACTCATGGGCGATTTCTTTCTCACCCGGAAAGAATGATGCAGTAGCTTAGTTATAGCGCCATGTCATTCTCATTGCCATGTGGGCTCCTTTGTGGCACATTGGAAGACCAAGTTTCTTTTGCCCAATTAATGTGATTTTGAGAAGGGGTTTGGTATTATTTCGAATTTCTTAGAACTCTTTAGTATTTCTATTGCCTAGTAACTAGACTAGTTCTTAGTAAGTTGTGTTCGTTATGGAAGTGTTAGTTGACTACTTAGATAGTTGCAGTATTGAATGAAGTTAACTTGTGTTCATTTTGGGAGTGTACGTTGACTGCTTAAAAGTTGTGGCATCAAATGTAGCTATCTTTGGGATTAAGCATGTATTCATGAGAGGAGTGTTAATTGTATATATCTTTTAAGAGTCCAATGGTGGGGGTAGATTATGTTTGTTTCATTTGGATTAATGTCAATTCAGGGGATAACTTGACTCCTCAGTTTTATCTATTATTATCGTTTGTTGTGATTATCGTTTCTTCTTGTTGTCTCCATCTTATCTTTTCCTCGTTACTATGTAAAAGCAATTGTGGAAAAACAAGAAAAAAAATTAAGAGGAAATTACCAAAAAAAACACATTA
This sequence comes from Umbellularia californica, assembly GCA_028538565.1. Taxonomy (NCBI): domain Eukaryota; kingdom Viridiplantae; phylum Streptophyta; class Magnoliopsida; order Laurales; family Lauraceae; genus Umbellularia; species Umbellularia californica. Next base: position 77,319,400 of record JAPQWN010000002.1, on the reverse strand, counting down.
GATGTCTAGTGCACCAAAAAGGCCCTCGTAATCTCTTTATTATAATAAAGGCCCTTTAGTCAATTTTCACTTTTGTTTGAGCGATGATATCATTGCTCGTCTCGTCGGTCGAGTTTTAAGTTTGTGAGTAGGCAATGGGGGTGAGATGACTATGATGGTGGTTTGCCATTGTATGGGTGGGTGAAGTGTGTTAGCATGTGGGCTTGAGGCATAAATAAATTTATTGCATGTCTATATATAAATAATATATAAATAAATATTGTTAGCATGTCTATTTATAAATAATATTTATTGCTTTCCTTAGTCTGTCCTAACAAAGGCATAAAAATGGCATTGAAATGAAATGGCTTTCATAAGATATTTCAAAAAGAGAAAACTTAGAAATAACAAAAATGTTATATAATTTTGATAATATTTCCTCAAGATTTTTCCTAAAGAACCTAATTAGAAGTTCTACCGGCAGGTTCCCCGTATGATTTCCTAAAAAGTTGCCTAAATGTAGAGAAGTAAAATGGTCGAGTTAGGATTAGTTCCACGGTGAACCCAAACTATAGGACCCTTTTGGACCCAACTCCAGGCGTGACTCAAAGACGATACACATTATTATATTATATTATATTATACATAATGTTGGTGCAATAAATTAATTGAAAAGTAGCACGATCATACAAACCAAGCACAACCAAAAATAACAAAAAGTCTTGGTATAAAAGCAATATACCAACACTAAAAAAGATCCGCGCAAGAGAAGAAAAAAAAAGAAAAACCCTGTCAACCCCTTGCTTGGCCAAGGAATCGGCCATCCCATTAGCTAATCGCCTCACAAGAGAGAAGGACACATAATTAAGAGAAGACAAAATAGCGTTGATTTCGATGAAGTGAAAATGAAAACTCCAAGGGCCATAATCCGATGAAGACACCCAATGAATAGCGATAGAAGAATCACTTTCCACAATTACCCCTTCTTGAAAAGAATATGAGAACATCTTCAAAGCTTCAAAAATAGCAAGAACTTCTCCTTCATTAAAACTCTCTCCACATTTTTTGAGAACATGAACAAGTCCTATCCCATTCTATTATGAAGAACTCCACCAATACCCAGGGTTTTCCTCTAGGTGTACGATCAACATTAAACTTTAAAACACCAACCGTAGAAGGACGTAAACCAATGGACCACCTTTCTCACAACTGGAGGAACACAACATATGCAAGCTTCCCAATTGTGAATAATGTTATCCAAACTAATATGGTGAAACTCTTTTCTCAAGAGAGCCCATTTTGCAATCCTTAACTCCGCCCTCAATAAGATGTCCTTAAGAGACAAAGAAAAACCTCTTAAAACTCTATTATTTCTTTCTTTTTATAATAGCGAAAGGGATAATCTTCCAAAGAACTAAACCACAACCATGAAAAGGACAAACCCTCTAAGCTTTAGTCTCCGTTATTATATATTTTATTGTTATTTTCATTATATGTGAGAGGTTTAGTCTAATATCATATTAGTATTTTCATATGATATTGATCATATAAAATAATATATATTTTATTATTAGGGACTTTTTTTAGAAAAACTGGGCTTAAACTCTGATTAGATGAATAAGTATATTAAAAAATATAAAAATAATGGTTTGTGCTTTTTTTTTTTCATTTTATGATAATGCCCCATTGGTGATATCGCCACTCATAGGCAATAGTGCCATTGGTTGTCTGTTTTTTTCTTTTAGCCCGTCACTTTCGTTCTTCCCATGCGCCAGAACCTATATCTTATAAGAGTCTCAATTAGCTCTCTTCAAAGAAGCTACAAACCAGAGAAAAAATAAAACTTATATTCATCAGCCCTTGAACCAAGTAGTTTCGATCTTTAAGAGGTTTGGTCCTCATCCTTATGGTTTTTTTCTCCTCATTCTCTTGTATTATATTTTGTACATTATTTTCCGTCTATCTATTACCTTTCATTTTTCCTTTGTGAAAAAGTTAAATGGTAGAAATGAATTCTTCTTAATATCCAAAGAAGAGTTGCATTTGTAAAATTTTGGATTCATTTGAAAATGATCTGTAAGAGCACAAAAATTCACAGACCCGGGGGGGTGATTTTGAGGCCCACTGGAAGAGGACGGAGACTGCAACTCCTTGGTGATGATAGAAGAACCGCTGCCTCGAGCCTGAAAGGGAGAAAGAAGAAGGTCAGAGGACCCTGGCTTGGGCAGCGCAGGGCTCTTCGATGCCTAAGTTAGTTGCAGTTTGCAGGACTAAGCAGAGGTAGGAGATGGAGTTTGAGAGGAGATGGCGTACCAGCGTGTGGATAGCCATCCCTCTTTACCTGTTGAAGGCTTCTGTATTTATAGAGGAGGAGAGTGGACTTTGGGGCAAGCACTTGAGAGGCTGTCCCATCGCAGCCTACTTTTCTTTAATTGTAGTCCCATCGTAGCCCACTCTGTCCTATCGGGCCATACCCCGACCCCTGGACGGTGCAGCTGTGTTAGAAATTTGGGCGGTGCCCTTATCCTTTCATATGTTCCAGACACCTGTCCATGGTCGTCCTGATCAGCAGTCTGACCGAGACTGAGGTGGAGCATGGGACCGAGATGAGGTTGCAGCTCCGTTCTCATACTTGTACCGAGACCGAAGCCAAGGGTCATTTTACCGAAATGGGGCACATAGCTGAGAGAGCTGAGATGGAGAATCTGGTTCTCTCCAAGTACTGGCCGAGATGAAGCACATTGCTAGTGACCTCGGTAACGTAGAATTATATACCCACACAGATCCCCCCAGCTTTTGACCTCTTAGATTTTCCTAATTCTTTGAGGTCGAGAGCTGAATATTAGGAGGGCCTTTGTCTCGCGCTTTGCGATTTATAGGCAGCTTTTCCAAGTCTTTCTTCAGCTGGTTCGTCATCAACTGAGAAGTTTGAGAGATCGAGGCATGACTGGCTGGTACTTTTACCGGAGCCAGTGTAATCTTTTGGACAGCGATCTGGTGCAGGACCGAGATGCTGTATGCCGAGATCGGGACTTAACTGGCTGGTACTTTTACCGGAGCCAGTGTAATCTGTCAGACAGCGATCTGGTGCAGGACCGAGATGCCTTATGCCGAGATCGGGACTTAACTGGCTGGTACTTTTACCGGAGCCAGTGTAATCTGTCGGCAGCGATCTGGTGCAGGACTGAGATCCTGTATGCCGAGATCGGGACTTAACTGGCTGGTACTTTTACCGGAGCCAGTGTAATCTGTCAGGCAGCGATCTGGTGCAGGACCGAGATGCTGTGTGCCGAGATCGGGACTTAACTGGCTGGTACTTTTACCGGAGCCAGTGTAATCTGTCAGGCAGCGATCTGGTGCAGGACCGAGATGCTGTGTGCCGAGATTGGGACTTAACTGGCTGGTACTTTTACCGGAGCCAGTGTAATCTGTCGGGCAGCGATCTGGTGCAGGACCGAGATCCTGTATGCCGAGATTGGGACTTAACTGGCTGGTACTTTTACTGGAGCTAGTGTAATCTTTTGGGCAGCGATCTGGTGCTGGACCAAGATGCCTTATGCTGAGATCGGAACTTAACTGGCTGGTACTTTTACCGGAGCCAGTGTAATCTGTCGGGCAGCGATCTGGTGCAGGACCGAGATGCTGTGTGCCGAGATCGGGACTTAACTGGCTGGTACTTTTACAGGAGCCAGTGTAATCTTTTGTTCGAGGCTGGTGGCATCACCGAGCCTGCTTTTGGGACTATTTGAAAGGGCGAATGTCACTGCTGCCGAGCGGGGGAAGGCACTGCCGCCGAGCTAGAGAGGACTGAGTCATGCTCGCCCAGCTGGTATTGTTACCGGAGCTGGTGGCCTCGGTGCACTGCTGCCGAGCTGGAGAGTTACTTCTGCCGAGCTGGAGAGTAGCATTGCTGCTAAAGTTGATGACGTATCCCAGCAGCAAAGGATAATGCCATCAAAGCTGATAGTAGAGGACCGTGCTGCCAATGGCGGTAGAGGATCGTGCGATTGAAGCTGACGGCTAAGGATCGTGCCGCTGAAGCGAGGGCGGCGAGGGATTTTTAGCAGCTCTCCTTGAGGTGGAAGAGATTGGTTGCTTGCCGAGCTGGAGGAGGCATTGCCGCCGAGGGAGAGGACCGAGTCATGCTCGCCCAGCTGGTACTGTTACCGAAGCTGGTGGCCTCGGTGCACTGCTGCCGAGCTGGAGAGTTACTTCTGTCGAGCTGGAGGAGGCACTGCCGATGACGTTGATGAAGTACTTGGCCGAGGTGGAGAACCTGGCCGAGATGTTGAAGACCAAACTGGCTGGCCAAGGTCGATTGGTACTTTTGCCAAAGTGGACCTTTTGCCGAGTTCGGGGCTGAGGTCGGTCATCTTGGGGAATATCCCCACACAGAGCCCCCTAGTTTTTGATCTTCTTTAGAGTTCCCAACTCTTTGAGATCATCGAAGCTATAAAAGAGAAGCTTTTCCTGAAGATGACGGTGTCATCGAAGCTGGAGGCATCATCGGAGCCGATGGTAGAGGAACGTGCCGTATGATGGTAGAGGATCGTGCCATCAAGGCTGATGGGCCATCCCAAATGGAAATCTTTTCGGTTCTTCGAGGCATGGTGTTTGGAAAGATGGCTTTTTGATATCTCCCCACAGACGGCGCCAATTGTAAGCGCACAAAAATTCACAGACCCGGGGGGGGGTGATTTTGAGGCCCACTAGAAGAGGACGGAGACTGCAACTCCTTGGTAATGATAGAAGAACAGCTGCCTCGAGCCTGAAAGGGAGAAAGAAGAAGGTCAGAGGACCCTGGCTTGAGCAGCACAGGGCTCTCCGATGCCTAAGTTAGTTGCAGTTTGCAGGACTAAGCAGAGGTAGGAGATGGAGTTTGAGAGGAGATGGCGTACCAATGTGTGGATAGCCATCCCTCTTTACCTGTTGAAGGCTTCTGTATTTATAGAGGAGGAGAGTGGACTTTGGGGCAAGCACTTGAGAAGTTGTCCCATCGCAGCCTACTTTTCTTTTATTGTAGTCCCATCGTAGCCCACTCTGTCCTATCGGGCCATACCCCGACGCCTGGACGGTGCAGCTGTGTCAGGGATTTGGGCGGTGCCCTTATCCTCTCATATGTTCCGGACAGCTGTCCATGGTCGTCCTGATCAACAGTTTGACCGAGACCGAGGTGGAGCATGGGACCGAGATGAGGCTGCAGCTCCGGTCTCATACTTGTACCGAGACCGAAGCCAAGGGTCATTTTACCGAAATGGGGTACCGAAATGGGGCACATAGCTGAGAGAGCCGAGATGGAGAATATGGTTCTCTCCAAGTACTGGCCGAGATGAAGCACATAGCTAGTGACCTCGGTAACGTAGAATTGTATACCCACACATGATCTTTTCCTCTAATTTGCAGCTTATTTGAAGAGAGCTTGAGACTCAAAGAGATAAGTTTTGAAGTACACGAAGATATAAAGAAAGTGACTGGAGTTAAAAGAAAAAGAAATAGAAGAATAGTGGTGTTATTGCCATCCGGGGCAGTTTTATAAAAGAATGTATAGCACCCACTGCCATTGTTTTTATGTTTTTATATATTTATTCGTCTAATTAGAATTTCGCCTGATTTTTTTTAAAAAAAAAGTACCCCTATATTATAACTAGTATACAGGTATTTTTTTCAAGTGACTATTGAATCCAGATCCAGACAAATTATTAATGAAGCCCAAACTGCAGGCGCATACCCAAACCCAATTATCATTTGGGCCTAGAAAAAGGATTCCTATCACTAATTAAGAATTAGGCGTCCAAAAACCTGCAGGCTGTAAACCTACTTTAACTGTTTAAAGACATTTAGTTCCGAAGGTTGCAAGGTGCCCACCTCTTCACCTTCACCTAATAAAAAACGAAGAAAAATCTCTTAACTTGAAAAGAGAGGAAGGAACTAAATTAGTCAAAAGTCAACTTGAGAAAGCATGTAGTTAGTTGGTAACTAAAACAAATCAAATGGTAAAGCTTGAACAACAAATATAAGTGCAAAAGCAGAACATGAAAAAGTTCATAACCTTATCACATCACATGGAATCATATAATAATCATGTATAATGTTTGATGGCACAATTTCATGTCATAGGATTCCTATCCTTCTAGTAAAGAGAGCCAGTTACACACCTAAACTTGACAGACTAAGGAGGAAAAAAAAAAACCAATTGTCTTGAATGATTCAAAAAGCTACTTCAGATTCCTTTTAGTCACATCATACATCTTTTCTTAGATATAGAATTAGGTTCTAATCTCCTATGGTGCTGTACAAATATTAAGGTTGGAAGAGCTTATCCCCACATCTGCACTTCCATGAGAGAAGATAGTAGCTTTCATCTTTCTCTTCTTTAGCTTGCACTGTGGATTTACTCCTATGTGGAGGAATCACCAAAGTAGCCTTGCATGGGCTGCAGCTCAAACACTTGTTTATACACTGAGGCGGCCTTGAACCCAAAACTGGTTTCCTTGGGTTGTGGGAAGTCTCACTAGACTTGGAAAAGACCAACCCAACTGTCAAAACAAGGTAAGTTCAAAAAAAAAAAAAAAAGGGCAGCTCCAAGAGGAAAAGAAAAGATATTCTTATTTACATATCTAGCAGCCTAAAAGCAGAAAATGGAGAAGACCCAAATGGAATTTTCTTCTCCTATGAAAAGATGGGAAGGTGTCTACAGAAATAGGGTTGTTACCTGGTTTGAAGGGGAGAAATGTGGAGGAAAAGATGAGAATTACCACTACAGTGCAAAGCCCATTTGGGTAGCTTCTTGGTGAAGCCATCAACCTATGTCGCCTTTGTTTTGATGTTTTTAGATGAGAGAAGTTGGGAAGGAGGAAATGAAAGTGTGGGATTTTAAGAGGTGGGTGGAGTTTGGCTGGAAGATCGGATGGGAGGATTTGAGACAGGGTGATGGGTTGCTGTCTACTAAAGAGACATGTATCTGGTCCTTGTTGGTTACCTTACCCTCCCTATTAAAGAGCGAAAGCCCGGGAAAAAGGACACAAGCCATCGGAGCACAGAAATTCCTGCAGTAGATGAACATCATTCAACATATGGGCCCCACTGTAAAGAGACAACTGATCCTTTGCAGGACTTAAAATAAAGTCTCCAATGCCAGCCCCAAAACGCCACCGGTAGGGGCCATGTCTAAATCTGAGCTTCCTTTTTTGCTGGGGTTGGGTCAATTGTCATTTTAATTTTAGTTGGATTACCGTTTAGATTTATGACACGTTTGTGCAATGCCCATTTTATGACACGTGGAAATCTAAACGGTAATCCAGCAAAAATGTTATATATGGGCTCCATCATAAACGGTTGGGCTTCTGGGTAAATGCTGTTGAGAATTGAGTACGTGAGAAGCACACACCAAATACTAGTACTCCCGAGGTGCAAATTACCATTTCACGAGGAGACTCAATATCAGTAGAGAAACATATTTATGGAAACTGTCTCCACTGACATGGTTTTCTGTGATAAGACTTCAGATATTTGGTAACCTAACTAAAACACCCTGCTCCATCCTCTAAAACCACGGAACTGCCACTATGAAAGAAGAAAGTAGCTTCCTTTTAAATAAGTTGTTCTGATTGAAATGGGCCTAACCCGGATTGGACTGATCCCACACAATCCAAGTGTGGGCATCTTGGGTCTCAACTCAAGTTGAGCTCAAATCTGAAAAACAAAGCCTGATCTCAAATCCAGGTCAGGTTTGGGTGGGTCATGTTATAACTTTCTGATCATTCATAAAACGGGGGGTGTAACATGTTCTCCTCAAGTCAGGTTGAGATTGGCCATCTTGACATTCGGGTCAGGTACAGGTCAGACAGAAATTAGTTTCGCGTGGATGTAGATTTATATTCAGGTCGAATTCGAGTTGACCCGAAATACGACCCAACTAGCCAAAAAAAGCAACCTGCCTAAATAAAACCCATCATATGTTTCAACTAGAAATCTTAGAACATGTTTCGGTTAAAACTTGAGTGATTATTACCAAATCCATTTCTTCCCAGCAACAGTATTCAAAATTCTCACTGACTAGTGACAAGGACTCAGCCCTTCTTTTTCAGATTGTGAACCGTACAAGGTCCATGAAATACCCGATTTGTAAAACTTCAGAACCCAGAGTCCTTACTTGAAAAAGGGCCTTTCTGTTAAGAGCAAAAAAAGGGAGGGTTCTGATTGGGGCAGGGCCAAGTTTCCAAATTTTGTGGGTCATTTGCCACATATGAAAAAAAGTGGCCTGATACACTGCCCTGGATCATATCTCAACCGTACGTGTGGCTGACGGCAATCGAATCTGTATATCTGGACCCTTGATACCACATGTGATTGGGGGGCATTGATCATAGATAATGCCATGTGGCACGTGAGCATGTTTTATTCAAAAACAAAAGTCAACACCCTGGAATACACAACAACTTAGAACGCATGGGTGATGGAAAGTTGTAGAAATGGATTAAGGGGCTATAAAACTTAAGGCTGATTAAACGATCTAAACCTTTAATTTTAGGAGAAAGGCACCTTATCAGAGTGGTAAGGAGCCGCCGTTCTCACCTGGCTAGCTGAGGTTTCGAACCCTGGAAATGCCGCTTCTTCCCGCATATGTGGGCTGTCTTGCTACTTGTGTGGGTCTTCTTTCCGTGTGTACAGGCTCTCTCTTGATCCCAGCTCCCTCTGGCGAAAAAAAGTTCTAATTTTAGGTCCTCTTTATTTAATAGCCATGCATTGTTAAAACTTACTATCCTAAAAGTAAATGGTCCCTTCTCAAATTAGGAGTGGGAGCAGGAAAAGGGATTGAATTGATGGTAGCTAAGCCCCTACATCCAAAAAAAAAAAAAAGGACTATCTGTTACCGCTTTTCCATTGAAATGGAAAGGAATAGCAGAATTTCTTTTTCCACAGAAAACCTTTGGTGAAAATAGTCTGCAGGAAAAACGCATAAAAAGCGGTGTTGTAGTTTTTTGCATATCTGCAAAAAAAGTTGTTTCAAATGGAGCAAAATAAATTTTCCGCAGAAAAGCAGAAATCTAGATAACCGTACCCTTAGAGAGTAGGCCTTTTGATCAAAACTTGAGGGGCCCTCTGATTTCATTGAATTGGATTGCTAGGAATTTGTGTTAAATGGTTTCCAAGAAAGTATTATCAAAGAGGTTAATGGTGATGATATGTAGTACACAACTTTTCAAGTATTTCATTTACTAGGGTGATCGCCGGGTAAATATATTTCATCTCCTCTCGATACATTTTTCATTAAAGAGGAGATTTCTTTTCTTTCTTTTTTCCTTTTTTTTTTCCACTTTTGGCTGCTTGTATAACACTTTTGTTACTTCAATTTTAGATGATTTAGGAATACATTTCTTAAAATGATCAGGAACATATTTCCACGTAAATATACTGGCCCTAAATGACTTCAGCTCATTTTTAATCCATAATTAGATGTAGGACTAACGGAGTTGCCTCAAAATCATGTCTCCTTTTGGCTTCCTTTTGGGTCATGGCTAAACAAAGCGAATAAACTCGTCAAGATCTCGTCGATGTTGGCCGGATGTAGATCACATTCAAGATGAAATCACATGAGATTCTTTTTTTAAAAAAAAATTAATTTAACCTCAAAACGACAGGAATATAAATGTTGTTTTGGTGCCAAGAAAAACAAACCAAAAAAAGCAATGGGGTAGAAAGTAGAGATTGAGAAAAAGGTTACACAGTGACGCGGCACAGCACGCGTCAGCACGACGACATCCCAGCCCGGCCGTGCCGCCGGAGGGGTCGGCCTAGCACGACCAAGACTATGCCGTGACTCCATGCCTTTCGTGTCGTGCGGGTTCGTCGATTTTGGATACTTTTTGGGGCTTAGAAAACAAAGCTCTTACACTAACAAAAATAGAAAGAGAAATACATGCAAAAAAGAGAGTATGACAAATATTTAAGTGGTTCGTTCAAACTCGATTTACTCCATTGAGAAAATAATCATTTAGATCTTTTCTATTTCAAGGTTTTTCAATAGGATTACATTTAAAGCCTTTAAAATCTTTTTGGAGAATAAAAAAATATAAGACAATGTTTTTATATGTACAATGAAGTAAATGAAAAAAAAATTAGACTTGTAGTCCGCTAATGTATTAAGTTGAATCATAATCTTCAATTTCTACCAACACTTGCTTTCTCTTGTCAACTAAATACCATCTCATGGGCAAACACAGCACTCCACAGTTTCTTTAGCTAGTCCTCTTGTCATCTACCATATGTCCACTTGTACTAAAAGCTTATTCCGATGTTACATAATACATTGCAATAGTCAGTAAATTACGAGTCATGGCGGATAACACCGAAAATCTGCTTTTGAGTGCTTTCCACTAAGTTAAAATGTCAAAACTAGATGCATCCTGCTTCTTTAATACACTAGAGTCAAGATATGAGGATAACTCCGTCACAACTTCACTTGAGCTGGAGGCACTACCCGTATTCCTATAAAAGAGGTACCAAGAAAATCCACCTGATTGCTGGACTTGTTGAGGAGCCATACTAACCCCTGATGTATCCCCTTGGTCACAATAAAATTCAAAAAGTGTTTGTAATTTTGACCTTAAATTTGAAAAAGTATTTAAATATGTGTTTTTCATATTATTATTTATTTCTTCAAGAAGAAATTATACACCGGTTAGTTTTAACCTAAGATCTAATGAGCCAAACAAAATGTTATTTGACCATCTTTCCAATATTTTTTAAATTTTTCTTTCATTTTTTCACAAATATCATTAAGTAAAACATGATCTCTATATTTTTCAAATTGTAAACTAATTTCAAAAAGAGAATTTAGAGCTCTATTAGAGGTGGGATAATACACTCCAGAGAAAAATAATATTTCATTATAAAAAAAAATGTAATAAATTTATTATTTGGCCACACAACTCCCAATGGGCCTCGATCATCAAGCATTATTGTGCATTAAAAGCACAATATTCATTTAAAACTTCTTTTCTTGAAATAACCTTATTTAACAAATAATAAATAGAATTCCATCTATGTTTAACATCTGAGTTTATTTTTATGGGGGATACATTATGCCTCGCACATCTTGTATAATATAATTGTCTTCTATGTGCGGAGGAGAAAATAAATTTAGTAATATTTATAAGTCTTTCTGTTACCATTGAAATATGTATCAAACCAACTTGTACAATGAGATTTAAGATGTGACGTACACAATTATTTTGGAAAATAGAACTCTTTATCAAATTTGCAAGTAGCATCTGCAATATCATTAGATCAATAGCCGCTTGATTATTTGTCGCATTATCTGAAGTTACAGCTATAACTTTATCCAAAATATTATATTCTTGGAGATTTTTCAAAATAAAGGACCCATTCTATGGCCAGTTTGTGGCCATTCAAGTTTAGAATAAGTTATAAGTTATTTATTAATAACACATTTTGCATCTATATTATGAGCAATAATACAAAGAAAGCTATCATCACTTCTAGATTTTCATAAATCTGTAGTAACAGCTATTCCACGAGGACCGTCTACAAAGTAATCTTTTATATTTTCCTTCTCACTTTGCATAAGCCTAGTAGCGTCATTTCAAGCAATATTTCTAAAAATCTTTCTAAATTGTGGTCATAGGGCATTTTGTATGAATTCTTCAAAAAAACTCATTTTCGGTAACAACAAATGGCAATATAGCTAGTACAATCATTTTAACAAGTAATTGTCTAGCATTAACAACATTTTAAGAAAAAAGTCCCAAATTACTATTACCAGTCATAGAAATTTTGGTCTGTGCCCTTGACCCTTCCCCTTGAGGCCTTGAAATATGTTTGGGTTCACACTTATTCTTATGTCTCATCATATTCGGTACCCCCACCTGAATGATTAACATAAATTTTACCACAATATTTACATTTTGCCTTATCAACCTCCTTTCCATGTTTGTCTTTAACCTTTAATAATTCATATGTTTGCCAAACTATGGAAGTTTTGGGTCTCTTCGATGTTCTATGGGAACTAGTAGCTTCTACCTAGACTTTCTCTCCTACTTCCTCCAATTTGACATAATCGTTTTCTTCCCTTAAATTAATGGAAGAAACATCTCAGGGAGTATTTTTAGAAGCTCATCTAGCCATATTCAAAAAATTAAATTTGAAAAAAAAAAAGATATAGAATAATAGTAATAGAGATTTTTGTAATAATTAATATAACAAATGGGAGAAGATGAGAGTTAATATAATATATTATAGATTATATAGAAATATGAAATCTCAAATTTAAATGAAATAAGTACCTCAAAAATTTTGAAGGCTCCTTAATCTTATCTATTGATGACTTGATCTTTGGCCGCTAAAAGAATTCTTAAAGTGAGAGAGTTTAATGCTTTGAGAGAGTTAGAAAGTGTTGATGGAGTGAGAGAGTTCGATGATTTTGGTGAGAAATGAGAATGGGACCCCCCTTCCCCAATTTATAGACATTTGAGAATTAAAAAGGATAAAAAATGCCCCTAATATGACCGTTTTATGCATGTTGGGAGGGGGTAAAAAGGTCAAGACATGCGATATGGCCGTTTTATGATCATTGGGGGGTAAAATGGTCATTTTAACAAACAACACCCCCCCCCCCCCCCCCCCCCCCGATGCCGTTGACAGGTTGTGCTGCAACCATGCCGATGTGCCTAGTGGGATGTACCGTTGAACGGATCGGGCCGTGGCATGGCGCATCGACCATCGTGTTGGGCTGGGCCATGCCGCGCTAGCCCTGTCCATTTGACATCTCTCTTGCACACCTACAATCAACTTGGGACATCCGGAGGAAAGAACTTCACCATGTCAAAGAAGGATGTGTTTTCACTTTTTCGTTTTTTTCTTTTTTTTTTTTTTTTTTTATTGTCTTTTTTTGGCACCCCAAGGAAAAGCCCACATTGTGGAAATAAGAAAATACCTGTGTGAAGAGTGACATTGGCGCACCCAAGGCTGAAACCCTAGGCACCCGAATGACATGCGGGTTGCCAACCACTAAAGCAACCCCTTGATTAAGGTTGCAAACGTGTATTCGATTCTCCGATTATACGGTAGTTTCGACCCACAAAAAATCGGGTTTAAAACCTATTTTAAGTTCCGATTCACAATCGGGGCCGCGTTTGGAATTCAAATTTAGGTTCCGATTGATAAACAAGTCCGGTTCCAGGTCCAAATAGGTTCCGACCTGTGGACCCGGGACCCGACATATGAGCCTTTGATATTGCAAGTTGTACTTTAAAGTCAACTGTGTTTTAGACATTTTTATGAATAATACTAGAGGTATTAGACTTGATGTACTATTATAACTTGAATGATATGCGTATTTTAAGAAAAATGAAGAATAAAGAGAAATTAAAATCGATTTTGAAACTAGATTCAAGTCCTCTAGGTGGACCTAGTTCAAGAATCGGAACCGTTATTTAGAAACGGGTCTGAATCCGGGTCCACTATAGCTCGGATCCGGAACTGTCCAGTTTGCAACCCTCTACCCTTGCTGTAACGTTAAATATAGATGCTATAACAAGCCTATGCCCCTATGCATGCTTACATGGTCACTGGAGAATAATACGGGCCAAATGAGGTATACTAAAAATAGTAAAGGTGGGTGCAACTAGTGCAATGCGTTCGAGACCAAGTTCACAGGCGGCAAAATTAATTGTGCCCTACTCAGTGACCACAACCAAAAGTGTAAAACCATTGTCTATTGTCCAATTGTCCAGGCATTCTTGAGAAATTATCCGTCCTAAGCACCATGACCAGGAAAGGATGAGAATTGAGAAGAGGGCCTCTCTTAACTCCGTCCACTTTATAACAAATCTAGTGCTGCGTACTCTTGTTTTTGAGATGCAAAACAAAGTTGGGAAGCCAAAACATACTGCAAGGAAAAGGAAAGCAGAGAAATGCAGGAAGGAGAGAGAAAAAGGACAGTGTGTGGAAGGATGAAGGAAGATATGGAAGAGGAAACGAGAAGAAATGAGTCCCACATTAAGTTATAATGCTCAAATGGACGAGGCATGATGCATCAACCATCAGAAAATGGTTAGGTTAACCATGGTATGCCCGTTTATCTTTATTTAGAATAGTGAAGTACTTGGTCGTACCAAAAAGAATGACCACAACGGACCACTCACGGACCACTCACAAAGAAAAATGTGGATACACGACAGTTGAACCTTTAGGGTCAGTTTGGAAACTCTACTAATATAGTCAAGTCAAGTTAAGTTGATTTTGAAGAAAGAATAAAATATAAGTGGGTTATAATGGTATTTTGTTTTTAGTTGTTTGTTATGGAATCTTTTGACTTTTTATATGGAAAAGTGGAGTTTTTTTGTATTTTAGTGGATAAAGATAGTTGCTTTTTGACTTTTTGTATGAAAAAGATGGGGGAATTTTTAATAGAGTACATTTGATGTGACATCTTGTCTGGAAAATGGAGGCTTTACTTGACTTGTATTGTATTAGTAAAGTGTCAAACGGGCCCAGGGCCAATTTGGTAACTCTACTAATATAGTCAAGTCAAGTAATGTTGATTTTGAAGAAAGAATAAAATATAAGTGGGTTATGATGATATTTTGTTTTTAGTTGTTTGTTATGGAATCTTTTGACTTTTTGTATGGAAAAGTAGAGTTTTTTTTTTTTTGTATTTTAGTGGATAAATGTAGTTGTTTTTTGACTTTTTGTATGAAAAATATGGGAGAGTTTTGAATAAAGTACATTTGATGTGACATCTTGTCTGGAAAATAGAGGCTTTACTTGACTTGTATTGTATTAGTAAAGTGCCAAACGGGCCCCGGGTGGCAAAACTTGATCCCACTAGACCCTAACTCAACCCATATTTGACCTGTCAAACCCAACCCACATAAAATGAGTAAAGTTTTCTTAACCTCCATAAAAAAAGAGGTCATGATAGGGTTGACCCACATGACCTATATTTGACCCGCAAATAAGACTAATTCATGCAGTTCTTGAAATGAAGTTGAGCTTGGATTAAGGATTTACAAGCAAGCTGGAAATTTAGGGATGAAAACGGGTCAAGTTCGGTAGGATCCGTAGTGGAATTGGTACTGGAACCGAGTCTAACATCATGGCCCCAGATCCGGAATCGGACCCGGTTTGTTGGTTCCGAAGCCGATTCGGATAAGTGTTAGAAATACGGTACTTACAAAGGGACAAGTGCGAGAGAGAGTTAGGAAAGGGTGCCACGAAGACAGATAGAGAACAAGAACGAAGTATGTTTCTAAATATAATTAGGATAATTTCCATTATTAGATTATATTTTCTTAGGCCCCAAGTTTACTTTTCCTATTTATATTACAGTGTAGAGATGAAAATCTCATACTTTTAATAATTGGACCCTCGAAGAGGAGTGTGTTCATGTTGAGATCTCTACGGAGACGTATTGAGGTGTTTGCGGACACTGTGCCTCAACACTCTATGCAAGCCCTAACCTTAGGTCCCGCATCACCCATCTTTAGCCCAAGCCCAGATAGGACGAAATTTAAGACAACAGCCAATCCTAAATTTAGAATTGGAGCCTGATACCCAAGCCCAAGCTCCTGAACAAGTTAGATATTATTAAACCACGATAAGAATTTGGCTTTAATTGCACACGAATAAAACCGAGTACAAACTCGAGCCCGGTTTGGGTTAAGCACTGTGGGTAACATGTAGACTCAACCCAAACATAATGCATTTATTAACTTGATTGAAGTTAAAATGGTCAAGCCATATCATAAATAGGTGGGGTTTAAACTGGGTTGGTAGTTAGGGTCTGGTTTGTGGGTTGGATAGCGAGAATGGTAACGAGGCAGGAGCAAGGATGGCAGTACCAATTCAAAATCTAGTTTCATATCCTCATTGCAAATGAGGATGCATAGCTGCTGCTATCTCGTCCAATTCCAGCGAATGTTAGAGATCCGGTTTACTGAGTAGTTGATCTGATTGATCTAGTTACCCCAAGTATGAATATAATTTCGAATTCCAATAGAAGTTTTTCCTCCGTTGTTTCTTAATTTTAATTTTGAATCAGTCTAGTACATTTTGAATGTATGTTACAACCACATGAAGCTCAAAATATTTGTGTGGAGTGCTTACGAAATACCGAGGTAATCTCCTGTCTCGGCACTAAAATGCCAATTAGGGGTTACTCCGGCCTGATTTATTCCAGTTCGGCAAGAGTGCCAGCTGTCACCAAGTTGAAGTTGGATTCGGTCTGCCTACCGACCTCATTCATTACGGGCTCTGCCCCGAGCGCCTCGGTACCAATGCCCGATCTCCTGCATCCCCTGATCTCGGTAATTCCCCTCTCGGTCCACTTGACTGAGATGGATGTCTGTCTTGATCTCCATTTATGAGATGGGACGGCCACATGGTAGTAGAGCCTCCCTGACAGAAGGTGGCCAAGTACTGATAAGGGACCTTCCCTATCACTTCCACATTTATGTGAGGGGGTTGAGGGGACTTCCGATGGGACAAGTATCCTCACCTACCATCCTAGGAGTGGGCTGATGGGACAAGTATCCTCACCTACCTCCACTATGGAACCTTCTATTCTCTCCTACATATACCTGCATGGGAGCCCCATAAGAGGTAAGCAATATACAGTCTACACCCTGTTTATTTCACCCATATCTTCTCCCTCACTTCACCCTAGTTCAGTGACTGCACTAACTCAGGCGTCGGAGTGCCTTTGGCAGACAGCAGCCTCGGGCCCTGACTGTTCTTTCTTCCCTCTTTTCAGGATTCAGGCCGTCGGTGACTTCTCCGATCAGCTGAACAGGATTTTCCTAATCCCCTTCATCACTTAAACTAAGTCCGTAATAATTTAGGCACTTACAATTGACGCCGTCTATGGGGACTACTCTGAAAATTCCACACTTTCAATCCTAACAGCCATGCCTCCTAAAGCTAAGAAGGGAAAGAGCGTTGTTGGACCGTCCATGTCCAGCCAGCCAGAAATATTCTTGCCTCTCATGTCGCCTCCACTGGTGACGAACCAGGCAGGGGCATTAGTGACAAGACAGCAAAGAGATGTCAGGCAAACACCACCCAACCCTCAGTTGAAAAGAGCGGAAGGGGATCCTAGTGTTCGAAGCGTAGGGTCACCCGTCACGGTGACACACTCATCATCGAGAGGTGTACCAGCGTCTCCTCGGAGCGGTCCCGTAGCAGTACGGACCCGGACAACATCCTCCCAGGCGGAACGTCCACGCCTGGAGGTTGTTTTCACCCAAGCACCCCGCAAGGACGTTCCTCCTCAGGAACAGTCCCAGCGAGGTAAAGCTCCTGAGCAGTCTCAACCTCTTCGGTCTCATTACGAAGACCACATGGAGGAGGACCATATTCACCTCGGTGACGAAAGTGACGACGACACGGCCCTAGAGGACGATGTTGAAGCCCACGCTGAAGCAATCAAGGCTCAGAACCTCGTCATTGAGGAACAGAAGGCGCAAATCCTCCAGCTCCAGCGACAGCTGGAGGTCAAGGACGGACCCCTGCCCGAAGCCTCTCACACGCCTCCTCGGAAAGCTCTGCGGGGCCCTGAGGGTCAGCCAGACCTAAGGGAGCAGCTAAACGAGAGACGTGCCCGAGCTCGGGAAGAGGGCTCGAGTAATACTCACGCCAGCGCCGACCAACGTCAGCGCCAGAGGCAAAAGCGGGAGACCGGGGCCAACCCCGACATGGCTGCTTATATTGACCAACAAATTAAGCTGGCCGTGCAGCAGAATCTGGAGCATGCCGGCCTCGCTCGAGGTCGGTTGGCTACCAGATATGGCGACATCCACGGCACCTCCCCATTTACTCGGGAAATTACGGACCATCCTCTCCCTGATAAATTCAGCGTCCCACGCTTCAATCTTTATGACGGGACGTCGGACCCCGAAGCTCACCTCCGACACTTCACCCAGAAGATGTCGGTATTTAGCGGTGACGGCAACCTCGACTGCAAGGTCTTTTCCTCCAGCTTAGGTGACCTCCCGCTTCGATGGTTCTGTGCACTCTCCGATGGATCGGTTTCGAGTTGGCGACAGCTCCGAAACTCCTTCGTCGAGAAGTTTCAAGCACATAGGGTCATCCCGAAGACTGACGCCGACCTAATCTCTATAAAGATGAGGCCGACCGAGAATATCACTCGATTCGCCAAAAGGTTCTGGACCATCTACAGCGTAATCGAGAATTCCAATGACGAGGTAGCCGTCACAGCCTTTCAGCAAGCTTTGCTACCAGGAAATGAGCTTCGGAAGAAATTGGTGCGTCACCCACCGGACTCAGTGAAGGCCCTCATGGCCCGGGTGAACCAGTATGTTGAGCAAGAAGAAGATGAGCTCCGGGCTCGGGAGAGCCATAATCTTTGGCCCCCACTTCCAGAGGGTCAACCTTCTGAAGGCCGACCTTCGGAAGGCCGACCTTCAAGGAGGGACAAGAGGCTTGCTAAGAGGGAGGCGGACCGAAGTAGAGAACCATCCAGCTCGGCAGCGCGTTCTGCTCCCACTTCGGGAGGCAACGCAAAGCCAAAGCCAATTGGCGCCCCTCACAAAGCCGTAAACACCATCTTCAAAGAGCCCATCTACAAACTCCTCGGCAAGATCCAAGCCCAGCCTTTCTTCAAATGGCCCCAGCCTATGAAAGGTGACGCTGCCTTACGAGATCAGAGCAAGTTCTGTGCCTACCACAAAGATAGAGGACACAGAACCGAGGATTGCTACTCCTTCAAGAATCACCTTGAAAGGCTTGTAAAAGATGGGCACCTCAGAGATCATATCAAAGAAGAGGGAAGGGTAAACCAAGCCCAGCAGCACCACCTCAACGATAGGGACAGCGATGGGCCTATAGGGACGATTGATGTCATTCACCTGGCCCCCGCTCCCAGAGGCAGTGATCAAGCGCGCGCCGAGGCCAGGAGGGCCCAGCATGGCAAACATGTGATGGCGGCCGAGCTCGGTCCCTCTGTAAAGAAGGCCCGCATAGAGAGACCAAAGATTTGGTTCTTAGACAAAGATTTGGCCGGGGTTCAGCTACCCCACAATGATCCTCTTCTTTTGACTATGAGGTTACAAAAATTCAACGTCAAAAGGATCTTAGTGGACCCCGGGAGCTCCTCGGAAATCCTCTATTTCGACTGCTTCAAAAGAATGGGTCTGAAGGAAGAGGATCTGCTGGAAGCTCGCACCCCTTTAGTAGGATTCAGCTCCAAGGCGGTATATCTCAAAGGGAAGATCTCCCTCAAGGTCGAGGTCAGAGGAGCCCCCATGACGGCAGACTTCCTGGTGGTGGATGCACAATCTCCATACAATGCCATCATGGGAAGAACCTGGCTTCATAACATGGAGGCTGTACCCTCGACCCATCACCAGAAGCTCAAGTTCCCGTCACAGAACAAGGACAGGAGCTTCGAAGTCATCATAGTCCGTGGCGACCAAGACATGGCCAAAGAATGCCTCACGGCCGTGGTTCCCGGAGACACAGAGCCACAGCGAGTCCACATGACCGAGCTCGAAGCTGAGCTCGACGCTGTGGGCCGGACTCCCGAACAAAAGAGCGTTGAGGACCTCACCCAGGTCGGGATCGACCCCAGCGATCCAGAGAGGTTCTTCCTGCTCGGTAGTCAACTTACTGACGAGGAAAGGGCCAGGATGCTCGACTTCCTGTTACAAAATAGAGAGGTCTTCGCCTGGACCCCATATGAAATGTCTGTCGTCAGCTCGGAGGTCATAAGCCACAAGCTAAATGTAGACCCTCAGCATAAACCTGTTGCCCAAAAGATTCGAAGGTCGGGTACCCAACAGGCAGAGGCTGTGACCAAGGAGGTCAACAAATTATTGGAAGCTGAAGCTATTAGAGAAGTCCACTACCCTGTGTGGTTAGCCAACACGGTTGTGGTGAAAAAGAAGGATGGGAACTGGAGGGTCTGCGTAGACTTCACCGATCTCAACAAAGCCTGTCCCAAAGACAGCTTTCCTCTACCAAAGATAGACCAGCTGATCGACGCCACTGCCGGGCATGAAAGGATGAGTTTCCTCGATGCCTACCGAGGTTACCATCAAATTCCAATGCATGAGCCTGATCAAGAAAAAACCGCGTTCATAACACCCAGGGGCACCTACTGTTACAAAGTAATGCCCTTCGGGTTAAAAAACGCGGGTGCCACTTACCAAAGGCTGGTGACCAAGATGTTTCAGGACCAGCTCGGCAGGACGGTCGAGGTATATATCGATGACATGGTCGTTAAGTCAAAACGGTCACAGGACCACTTGACTGACTTACATGAGACCTTCTCCATCCTCAAACAGTACAAGCTCAAGCTAAACGCCTCGAAATGTGCATTTGGCGTCGGCTCGGGCAAATTCCTGGGCAGCCTGGTTACTAGGCGCGGAATCGAGGCCAATCCCGATCAGATCTCGGCAATCAGAACCCTACAAAGTCCGACCTCAACAAAACAGGTTCAGAGACTTACCGAGATGGCAGCAGCACTAAACCGCTTCATCAGTCGAGCCTCAGATAAATGCCATCCCTTCTTCCAGCTCTTGAAAAAGAGCTCTGGGTTCCAATGGACCCCGGAATGCAAAAGTGCTCTCCAGGAACTCAAAGAATACCTTTCTTCCCCTCCTCTGCTTTCCACCCCGGTTCGGGTGAGGTCTTATACCTATATCTGGCGGTTTCGGACCATGCAGTAAGCTCTGTCCTCGTACGAGAAGATGACAGGCAGCAAAAGCCCATCTATTACACAAGTAAAATCCTGCTGGACGCCGAAACAAGATACCTGCCATTGGAGAAGCTCGCATTTGCACTCGTCAGTGCATCCCGCAAGCTCTCCCACTACTTCCTGACTTATTCCATAGCGGTTGTGACAGAACACCCGCTCAAGTCCCTCTTTAGGAGAGCAGACTTCTCCGGCAGAGTGTCTAAATGGGCTGTCGAACTCGGGCAATATGATATCATTTATCAGCCCAGGACGGCCATTAAAGCCCAAGTACTGGCAGACTTCATTATAGAATTCACCTCTCCTAGTTCGGCACCGAGCCCGCTCGACACCGAACTGGGGGGCAAGGAGGCGAGAACTTCTGCCGAGACCAAACAGGAGCGGTCCTGGAAACAGTTCCTCGCCTTATCCTGGAAAGTCTTTGTCGATGGGTCCTCCACCTCCAAAAGGGCTGGCACTGGCGTAGTCCTTCAATCTCCAGAGGGCCTCGTCATTGAGCAAGCCCTGACTCTTGACTTCAAAGCATCTAACAATAAAGCTGAGTATGAAGCACTAATTGCAGGGCTGGGCAGCGCAAAAATCCTGGGGGCACAACAACTGGTGATCTTCAGCGACTCACAGCTGGTTACAAGCCAACTCAATGGGGATTACCAGGCCCGTGATGACAGGATGGCAGCTTACCTAGCCCACACCAAGCAACTTCTATCTCAGTTCCAAAAGGCTGAAGTCAGGCAGATAGGCAGGGACTCCAACTCTCACGCCGATGCCCTTGCAAACCTGGCCTCTGCTGTCGAGGCAGGAAAAAAAAGAACTGTCGAAGTGGAAGCACTAGACAGACCGAGTATACAACTTCAACCACCTCGGCAGGTCATGTGTGTTGATCTCGGCCCGAGCTGGATGGATGAACTCATCTCCTATCTCAAGAATGACCAGCTGCCCGAAGACAAGAACCAGGCCCACAAAATCAGGCTAAAGGCAGCCCGATTCTGGCTCTCTCCGGATGACAAACTCTACAAAAAGTCCTACAATGGCCCTTACCTCCAGTGTGTACACCCGAGCAGAGTCGAGGACTTTCTTTATGAAATTCACGAAGGGATCTGCGCCAGCCACATCGGAGGTCGGTCACTGGCTTACCGAGCTATCAGTTAGGGATACTGGTGGCCCTATATGCAGAAGGACGCACAGGTCTACGCCAGGAAATGTGAGAAGTGCCAGAAGTTTTCCCATTCTCTCCATCAGCCAGCACATGACCTAAGTCCTCTTTCCAGCCCCTGGCCCTTCGCTCAATGGGGACTGGACCTCGTGGGACCACTCCACCGAGCTCCAGGAAACAAAAGATGGTTGTTGGTAGCTACTAACTATTTTACCAAATGGATAGAAGCTGAAGCGTTGTCCTCCATCACTGAGAAGGTACCAAAAACTTCGTGTGGAGAAACATCGTAACCAGATTCGGAGTGCCTCGAGCCTTGGTCACGGATAACGGGACCCAGTTCGACTCCAACTTCTTCAGAAGCTTCTGTCAAGACCTTGGCATCAGGAACTACTATTCTACCCCGGCATACCCCCAGGGTAATGGACAGGATGAAATTTCGAACAAAGTGGTGCTTGATGGACTCAAAAAGAGACTAGATCGAGCCAAAGGCAGATGGGTAGAGGAACTTCCAAGTGTCCTCTGGGCGTACAGGACTACCCCAAGGCGCTCGACCTCGGCAACTCCCTTCTCCCTAGCTTACGGAATGGAAGCTGTAATTCCACTTGAGGTCGGTCTCCCAACCCTCAGGTCGGAACTATTCGACAAAGGCCAAAATGATACAAACCTCGCCACAGAGCTCGACTTGGCTGAGGAACGAAGGGATACTGCAGCCATCCACCTCACTTCTTACCAACAACAATTGGCTAGAGGGTACAATCAAAGGGTCAAAGAACGAAAATTCTCCCCTGGAGAATTGGTCTTGAAAAAGACACTTCCAGCAGACAAAAACCCTAGCGAAGGAAAACTTGCACCAAATTGGCATGGGCCATTCAAGGTGACTTCGGTAGCTGGGCGGTCTGCTTACAGGCTTGAGGACATGGAGGGCAAAGAGCTACCACGCCCGTGGAATGCCACCCACCTCAAGAAATTCTATTTTTGAGATGTAATCTGATTTCGGAAGGTAATAAACTGGTTCTTTTATAGAATAAGTTTGTATTCTCCAAGTTCTCCTATTCTCAAAAAAGACGGCCGAGTTATGGAGCTCGGCATATACATACAGCTCGGTTACCAGGATCAACTACTTCGGCGCGGCCTTTGGGCCAGTCAAGTTTTGATTATAAGCCGGACTCAGCTTTGGTCATAATAGGACCAAGCACCTTTTACCGAAGTCAATGCTTGTTATGATTGCAGGATCAATACGGCATCTCGGTTTACAAAAAATACATTAAGCACGGCTATGGACCGAGCTCATTTACTTGTTTTATTTCCTACTTTATTCTGGTTGTTCAGCCAAACGCATAAAGAGAGAAAGAACAAGACAAGAAACATTCACCACGGATATTCAAAATCGGAAGCAGAACCAATTCTATTCCAAAAAATGTAAATCTTCCCCCAATACAGAAAATTCCATTCACGTCAATGTCATGTACAAAACGAAGGTTTCATATATCATCAAAAAATTACATGTATCTCCCCGAATGGGCACAAGAAAAGAAGACAGAAACATCACGGCAGCCGATCTATATCGATGATGGACACATCTTCGACTTCACCATCACCAGCCGGAGCAAAAGGGGCCTCGGTGATGACAGGCCCGAGATCGGCAGCGATGGTCTCGGTAGCTGGAACTTGGAGAGCTTCTGAGGCCTGAGGCTCATCATCTACACGGTCTAGAGGGGCCTCGGAGAACGGAGGGGCTGGCGACTCGGGTTCGGTACGGGGGAGCTTGGGCAGATCTTGACGAATGGGGTGGTCCTCGGGAACCCCCATTTCCTTCAGCACGGCCAGACATCCCATTTCGAAGAGCTCCTCTCCCAGCGGAACGAGTTGCTCTTCGTAAAGCCTTGTCGCCTATGCCACCCCCTTCTGAAGGGAAGCCTCGAGCTCTGCTTCCCGAGAAGCCTCGAAGTCAGCCTTCAGTTTGGCTAAGGCTTCCTGCTCGGCTCTCAGCAGAGCTTCGGCCTTGGCTTTCTCCTTCTTCAGGATCTCCATTTCGGCCTCCCTCTCTTTGGCCCTCTTCTCCATCTCATACGCGGCTGCCTGGAGCCCATAGTTTTCGGCGCTTTTGTTAGTGATCGCCTCCATGGCAGCCTCGTTCTCCGCGTTCAGCTTGGCGCATGCCTCCTCGGACCTCCTCAGCTGCTCCGAGCTCCCTTCCAGGGCTGCAGCGAGTTTCTGTCTATCAGCCTGTAAAGACTGGATCTCGGCACGGCTCTGTTGGCATTTTTCCAGAGCCACTACAGACCTCTGCACAACCTGGACAACAGGAACAAGTTAGAAACAGCACGCAAGATATCTCCTAATCTATACATATAAAGAGTGATGCTCACCATCAGGGCCGATGACAGGTTGGCCTGATGCAGCGTGGCCTCCTCCATTCTCCTGAAGCGCTCAACATCCAGGGGAAGCGAGCACGCCCCAGCCAGCACGGCCGCCACTGCCGGACAGCCTTGTAAATGGTGTCCCGAGGTCAGCGGCGTCCCTGGCGCCAGAAGGAAAGATGGCCTCCAGGGCTCATCCAAAGGGGCGCGAGGCGCCGAGGGCTGGACAGGATCTTGCCGGGATGGGCCCTCTCTTCCGGGCGTCACCGGCATCCTCTCCTCCTGCCTTCCTCGGCGAATCAGAGGTTGTTCCTCCGCCCGCGGCTCTTCCTCCACCTCTTCCGTCGGGCTTTTCCGACTAGCCCTCTCCTTCCGGGGCCTGGTTTGGCGCGGCTCCTCGCCCTTCGCCCTCTTCGTTTGCCTCTCCTCCCTAGCTGCAGTTGAATCATCCCGGGAGGAGCCAGATGGGGGAGCCGGATGGGCGTCCCTAGAAGAAGAAGAAGAATGAGCCGACCTCGACGATGAAGATGGCCGCTTTCCTAGGAGCTTCTCCCGGAGGTTGGTGAGAGGAGGATCTTGACCCATCTCGGTGCCGGGCTGATTCTCCTCAGAGGCTTCTTCCGCGTCGGTAAGGGGTGAGATCGGCCGCTCCTGCCCAACCGCCTCTGGTGCGTAGCTAGGCCCGACCTCAAGGATTTCTGACCCCTGCCTTTTGTTATAATGCCTGTATCTCGGCAGATAGCCTATGAGACACCAGGCAGCACGGCCCTTATGCCCCTGGTAGTACTGGACTTTTTCATACCAACCTCCGTTCTTCTTCCAGCCGTCACGAATGGCCGCTTGTCTCCTCTCAGCAATGCCTGCACGAAGAACAGATCAGCGTGTGTCAGTTCGGCAGGAAGATAGCAGAATAAAAAGTTAAGCTATTTGAGCTCGGTGCTTTACTTGGGAGGCGCCCAAAGTGACGAGGTATCCGGTACCTCTTCTCTGCCTCGGTTTCGTTCGCACCGATCTCCCAGTTGCCGGTAACGAACAACTTATCGGTCCCGGCGTGGCGCATTGAGTCCTCCAGGGCATTTACAAACGAGACCATCTTCGGCTTACTCCGGAGGTAATAACGGTCGTCGACCACCCCGGTGGACTTGCTAATATCATATGCTTCCTCAATGTCGTGGACACCGAGCTGGATGCCTAAAATCCTATTTAACGCTACCGTCCCCATTATGATCTTGTAACTGTTCGGCATTAATTGGCAAGGGGCAAGATGCCACGTTGCCAGACAACGCCTGAGCAACGGGTGGACGGGGAACCTCACTCCCCCTTCCACTACCGAGACCAATGGGAAGGGCATCGTCCCATCTCGGTAGACATCACCGTCCCA
The DNA here is from genome assembly GCA_028538565.1 of Umbellularia californica. Classification (NCBI taxonomy): domain Eukaryota; kingdom Viridiplantae; phylum Streptophyta; class Magnoliopsida; order Laurales; family Lauraceae; genus Umbellularia; species Umbellularia californica. The sequence goes on along the minus strand of JAPQWN010000002.1, from coordinate 77,293,793 downwards.
GGGATTCGCTGGATCGTCCAGCCTAATCCAGACGTCGTCCGGAATATCGTAGGTCGCCCTAAACCTAAATAAAGCATCAGGGGTATCGGCTAAACAACGGTAAACCCCTTTTCCCATGTTTTGGTTTTGAAGACTAAGATGGGTGAACGAAAAGCCCTAAACTGAAGAAAGAAACTGGAAGAGAGGTACTCAAAGGAAAGGTCAGGGAAAAGAAGACTTACAGTAAACTAGACGCAGAAGGACAGAAAGGTGGGGAAGATACAGAGATGGTCTGAGAATCACGCAGGCAGAGTCTCCCCCAGATTCAGAGCAGAAAGGTGGACGAAGGAAGAAGGAAACGCTGCTTTTATAGGGCAGCAAGACGTCTCCTCGAAAACCAAAAGCACGCCCTCATTACACCGCCTCAAAAGGCGCACACGTCGCTTCAGTTTACGGTACTATAAACCAGATGGCGCCACGTGTCAAGATCAGGGCGGTTTCCGCAGTAAACGCCGTCAGAGTAATTAATTTTCTCGGGCAGGCGCAGCGATTTTGGCGCCTCCCAGCGGACAGGTTGGCGACTGATTGATAGAGCTCTTAAATGAAGTCATAATAAAGACCGTGACAACCGCAGCCGGTTATAAAAAGTGTGCTAGCTCGGTATTCATGTAAGCTTCCACGTCTCCAGCTCCCGACCTCGTTCCAGCCCCAAACTGACGAGCTCGACAGCTGAGGGGCAATTGTGTGGAGTGCTTACGAAATACCGAGGTAATCTCCTGTCTCGGCACTAAAATGCCAATTAGGGGTTACTCCGGCCTGATTTATTCCAGTTCGGCAAGAGTGCCAGCTGTCACCAAGTTGGAGTTGGATTCGGTCTGCCTACCGACCTCGTTCATTACGGGCTCTGCCCCGAGCGCTTCGGTACCAATGCACGATCTCCTGCATCCCCTGATCTCGGTAATTCCCCTCTCGGTCCACTTGACCGAGATGGATGTCTGTCTTGATCTCCATTTATGAGATGGGACGGCCACATGGTAGTAGAGCCTCCCTGACAGAAGGTGGCCAAGTACTGATAAGGGACCTTCCCTATCACTTCCACATTTATGTGAGGGGGTTGAGGGGACGTCCGATGGGACAAGTATCCTCACCTACCATCCTAGGAGTGGGCTGATGGGACAAGTATCCTCATCTACCTCCACTATGGAACCTTCTATTCTCTCCTACATATACCTGCATGGGAGCCCCATAAGAGGTAAGCAATATACAGTCTACACCCTGTTTATTTCACCCATATCTTCTCCCTCACTTCACCCTAGTTCAGTGACTGCACTAACTCAGGCGTCGGAGTGCCTTTGGCTGACAGCAGCCTCGGGCCCTGACTGTTCTTTCTTCCCTCTTTTCAGGATTCAGGCCGTCGGTGACTTCTCCGATCAGCTGAACAGGATTTTCCTAATCCCCTTCATCACTTAAACTAAGTCCGTAATAATTTAGACACTTACAATATTCATAGTGTGTTTATAAACCATTTAGAATGCCAAATAATTAGTCAGACACTAAAAGCGGGGGAAGGGCGGTATACAATTATGAAGATTTATGAAGATAGCTGTAAATATTGAATGGTTCAACTTCGGATTATAGAGAGGAGGAAGAAGAGGAAAAGGAAGTTAGCCATAGAAGTGTTGCCATCCTTGGGACAGTAACTGCTGCTGTGAAAATATGGCGTAATTAGATGATAGCAGTTGCATACCCAATGCAATGCTTCAAAACTCATTAGAAAGGCAATATAGAGAAAGAGAACGAGAGCTTTATTTATCCACCTTGACGAGGGGCTGAAAAGCCAACTATGTAAGTGAGTTGAGAATGAACAAGTAATATTTTGATCTACTATGCAGTCATTTGCAAAATAGAGTTCTTTTACAAGACACTCATGAGGAGGAACTGGAGGAGCAAGTTGTTCTTTTCTTGCACACAGTTGCACACAATGTTAGAAACAAAAAAAAAAAGAAAAAGAAAATGTAGTGCGGCTCTTTAGAAGTGGAGAAACCATAAGTCATCAATTCCATCAAATACTATGAGCAATTAACACCTTAGCTCTAATATTATAAGACAAGTTAGGAATGATGCACTTATAGAGTCAGTCAGTCTTGAGGTACATATTATATCACACTAATAATTTTTGTAAATCAACTAAAATAAAGAATTATTGCCATTTTCATATATTCTAATAGGGTTTTGTTTGAGGCATTGATGGGACCTACATCCCATCCTCTATGCCTTCTCAAGTGCGAAATACATTTCGAAATAAAAAGAGCATATTGTCACAAACTATAATGGTTATATGTGGCTTTGATATAAACTTTTATTACGTACTTTCGAGATGGGAAGGGTCAGTCAACAATTGATGCCCGTGACCTACAAAATGCACTAGCCTGACCCGATCCACTCGTTCCTCGAGCTAATGAAGTCTACTCTTTGATTTTTTTTAAGCTTATTACTAAATTGAAAATTGTTGATCTTTAACTAATCATGCTTTAAACCATGGTGAGTAGGTGGATACTATCTAGTTAATGGAGGGTATGCTGACCAACCTAGATTCTTTGTAACGAACTGCTAGATATCATCTTACTAATTTTATAGGAAGAGTCCTATCAATTCAAGGGAGGTCTTCAACAAAATTAATTCACAACCACATAATAGTGTTGCATGCTTCACAACTTTATCAGAATGATTGGTGGCATACTTTCAATGAAGAGCTCTTGAAAGACCTTGACGATGTAGATTCGGATGAGGAGAATGACGATCTCAATAATGCACTTGCTTTAGCTGAAGAGGTGAGAACATCGTGAATGTATAGATTCTCACAGAGAAAAAGATGAATCACGTTGATTTAGAAAGAACTTGGAATGAAAATTTCTGGAACAAATATTCATATAATACTCATCACATTTAGTAGAATAACAAGTTCTACATGGAGGTCATGTTGATTGAATGTTATATCTAGATTTATCTAATTGTAAAGAATGTTAATTGAATACTAATATCATATTTCAAGTATCATGTATTTGACAATTTTTATTTTGGATATTATGTGTCATACGTTTATTTATTTATTTTGTTTCATGTAGCTCTATAGACAAAAAAAGAATATTGTCTTTAATGATGTTAAAAATGACGAGATGCTTACGCTATTACAAGAACAAATCGAAATGGGCAAAAAGGGGGACCGGGGCTTAAAAGAAAAGGCTTATAATATAGTTGCATCAGCCACGACTGAAAGTAGTAAGGGCGCATATGTCATGACATCATCCAGTGTTATGAATAGATACAACCACTTAAAAGTAACTATATTCCGCGATGAATAAGATGATGGTTGCATCTAGTTTCGGATACGATCCAAAGAACAAACAAGTTGTATAAATGAAGTACTATGGAACACTTGGTTAGAGGTATTATAATATTTAATGCTAATATTTATATATTTTTTCATTTTTTGTGATTTTATAATATCATTGAGATTATTTGTTATGGTACAGAGACATCCAGCATCAAGACCATTGAAGACTAAGAGTATTGACTTTAGGATAGGTCTGTGGCACTGATATGACAAAAGGCCAGTTTGTTCGATCATCATGTAGTGCACACCGCCTATCAACCAGATGTAGGAGTCGAATAATTATAGTAACTCTGATGATGTAGTTACTCGCATAGATGATTAGGGGTACAAATGGGAGTCTCCATTGAACAATGAGCCACGAAAGAGGGCAAAAGATGTAGAAGTACTTGTTGTCAAGATGAAAGAATTAGTGGCTTTGGTGCAACACGCATTAGGAAATTTTGCTGACAGTATTAAGAACTCAAAGCCATATAAGCGAATAGTTGACAATGTTTACAGGGAATTGGTGAAGATCGAGGGTCTTAGTCCATATGACACAGATGATGCACACGAGTGGCTAACAATAAGGAAGGAGATTGCCGCAACAATCCAAGTTCACTAATATAAATGAGATGCCTTTTATATAAGCATCAATTCACTAACCACTAACAAAAACTATCATTCAACAATCCAAATTTAAATCACTCACATATCACAACCTCCAAGTAAGAAATGAAAGAGGGCAATATGAACCAATAAACGGCACCGAAACTAAAAAAATAAAATCAATTGAATCATACAATGTAGTCCCACGATATAAATGTGTTGTTAAATAAATCCTACCAAAGGAAAGGATGCAACATGAATTTTATGCAAGTGTCTTAATATCCATTCCCTCTTATCTCCATGCAACAAGAAAACTGCAACCATCTCCTTCCTCAATGTTAGACACTCATGTGCAGCATCTATCATCTAGATTAATACTCTTGATCTTCACCAATTCTCCGTAAACATTGTCACCTATTTGCTTATGTGCCTTTAGGTCCTTAATACTAGTCTTGCACTAAAGCTACTAGTTCTTTCATCCTGGTTACAGTACTTCTAACATCTTTTGGCCTCTTTTGTGCCTCCTTCGATGAAGATTCCTCATTTGTACACCCACTTCTAGGATCATATTCTAAATCATTCATGTAAATTGGGACATCATCACAGTTAATATAATTACTCGACTCCTGAATCCAGTCAATAGGCGGAACTACATGATAACTGAGCGAACTGTCCTATTGCCACATCAGTGCCACAGACCAATCCTATATTAAATACTCTATGTCTCCAATGGTTTTGCTAGTAGATGTCCATATACTATAACAAATAATCTCCATAATAAACAATGAAAGAATATATAAAAATTAGTATTAAACAATATAGTGCCTCAAAATAAAGTGTTCCATAATGCCTCATCTACAACAACTCATTTGTTCACTAAAAATCATAGTCAAAACTAGATGCAGTCATCATCTCCTTCATCGCAAAATATAGTTACTTCAAGTGTTTGTATCTATTCTTAATACTAGATGATGTCATGACATGTGCACTCTTACTAATTTTAGTCATAGCCGATGCAACGACATTGTAGGCCTCTTAGTTGAAGCCTTGATCCCCTTGTTGCTCATTTCAATTTTTTCTTTTAATAGCGTAAACATTTGGTCATCCATAATAGCATTCATGACAATATTCTTTTTTGCACATAGATACATGTAATAAAATAATTAAACATACGACACATAATATCCAAAGTAAAAATTGTCAAATACATGATATTTGAAATATGACAATAGTATTCAATCAACATTCTTTACAATTAGATAAGATACAACATTCAATCAACGTGGCCTACGTATAGAACTTTTTATTCTACTAACTGCGGCAAGTAATAAGAGGATATTCGTTCCAAAACTTTTCTTTCAAGTTCTCTATAAATCGATTTCATTCATCTCTCTCTCGGTGAGAATCTACACATCCGCGATATGCTTGCCCCGTCGGTTGAAGCAAGTACACTATTGAGATCGTTATTCTCCTCATCCAAATATACATCATCAAGGTCTTCTAAGAGCTCTTCATCAAAAGTGTGCCCACCATTCACCCTAATAAAGGTGTGAAGCACGCAACACGCCATTAAAATGTAAACACACTATTAAAATGTCAACTTGTATACATCATCAAGGCCTTCCAAGAGCTCTTCATCAAAAGTATGCCCACCATTCATTCATATAAAGTTGTAAAGCACAATATACGCTATTAAAATGTCAACTTGGATATGAATATCACATGGTGTTGATGCCTTTAAAATTCCAGACCTATTTTTCAAGATTTCAAAAGCACTATTAATAACATTTTGTGTTTGTGAGCGCATTTTGTTGAAGACCTCTCTTGAATTGATAGGATTCTTCCCTCTAAAATTAGCAAGATGATATTTAGCAGTTCGATACAAAACTAGAAATTCAGGTTAATTAGCATACCCTCCATCGACTAGATAATATCTACTACTCCTCATGGTTTAAAGCATTAAGAGTTAGTTAAAGATCAACCATTTTCAAATACAGTAATAAGAATAAAAAAATAAAATAAAATAAAATTTTAGACTTCATTACCTCAAGGAATGAGTGGATCGGGTCGAGTGAGTGCATTTTGTAGGAAACGAGCATTAATTGTTGACCCCTCTCATTCCAGAAGTACATATTGAAAATTTAAATTGAAATCACATGACCATTATAGCTTGTAACAATATGCTCTTTCTATTTCGAAATGTGCTATGCAATTGAGAAGGATAAAGCTAGGATTTACGAAAATTATTAATGTTATATAATATGTACCTCAAAGCCCACTAGCCTCTAGGCGCATCATTCCCGACTTGTCTTATAATATCAGCAGTTACGGCATTAATCACTTTTAGTACTCGATGGAATTGACTACTTATGGTTTCTCCACTTTTAAAGAACCGCACTGCATTTGTTCTATTCCTAGCATTATGTGCTAGGGGTGCACAAAAAATCAGCCGATCCGTAAAACCTATCCGATCTGATCCGATCCGCAAATTTTTAACCGATCATAAGGTAAACGGATTGATGATGAATTGAAAATCTTGTTATCCGTTAGCAACAGATCGGTGACGGATTTCACCCTCAATTTGCGGATTCAATCCTATCCGACCCTTTGACATTAAATATAAATAAAAAAACTTAAGGGGACTAAATATATTTGTAATTAGTATTTTCTTATGGATTGTTAGATCTCTTTCTTTAACATTAGATTCAATGTATTGAACGGATTAATACGATCCGATCAGGTCCTCCACGGATCGGATTGGATTGGATTTTAATAGTCACGGATTGGTGACAGATTTGGCCTAATCCGCACCAATCCGATCCATGTGCACCCCTAATATGTACAACAGCGTGCAAGAATTGAAAAAACTTGCTTATCCATTTTCACCCGACGAGTGCCTTACAAAAGCCCTCTACTTCACAAATGACTGCATAATAGATCAAAACAGTCCTTGTACATCATTAACTCGCTTATATAGTGAGCTTCTTGGCCTCTCGTCAAGGTGGATAAATCATGCATCATGATGTTCAAAGTTTCTTTCATGTGCAAATTGATTTAAATCATAGAAATTGCATGCTTTATGAAACTTTCCTTTTTTGAAATATCAGATTATCCTCTTGAATATCTTCACATTAAAATGTAAAGTCACATAATTTCTTTGCACAGTTGGATTGTACATGAAAAACTGAGTCAAATGGTATGGTTGGATGCATTCATACGTGTTGAAACGGTTCTTATGCACAGCATGATAATTTTTCTACGTGAGATTATTCCTTTTAATATAATTATTTTATATTTGTAGGGGATTCAAGAGAAAAGGCCCGCATGAAGATCATTTCAAGAGCAAATGAAGAAAGAGAAGATACCACCTTGTGGGACCAACCCCTTGGGTGTGAATTCCAAGGAGGTAATGCCCAAGGGTGGGACCCACTTTGTTGCAAGCTCACAAAGGATTTCTTTATTTTTAGGAAATTTGAAAATTCAAGTTCAAAAAGAGAGCTCAAGAAAGGATAGACTTGGAGATCAAGCAAGCCAAGAAGGAAGGAAAGAGAAGAAAGAAAGAAAAGAAAACCAAGAAACATGGGACGCCCATGTGGGGTCCACCAGCCTTGCACACCCATGTGGGGCCCACTTGTGTTGGAATATTGGGAATCGCCTCTCTTTTGAAGAATTCCTAAATTAAGAGAAGTCTGGTGGGATTTCCGAAGAAAGCAAAAGTTGGAGCCAATTCAGAAAGTCTTGTGCACCAATGAACAAAACATTGAAAGATTACCAAAAAATCCCTACTTCTCTTCTAGTTTCCCTCCCTTCTCATTCCTTAAAGCCACAAAAATTTCCTAATTCACCTCAAACTTGGGAAGCAAGTTTTCAAAATCCATAAAAAGACTCTAAGAAAGGGAGGGGAACGTCCAAGCCAACTGCAAACCATAACCACCACCGCCCCCCCAAACCAGCTCTTCTATTGGCTTCTTCTTCAAGTTTTGCAAAGTTCAGTAATGCTGCAATTTTTAACATGATACAGATCGAAGCCGTAAAAGGCTCGTTTTATTTTATTTTATTTTTTTCTTCAGGAAAATGAGTGAAGCTTTATGTAATTCTATTGTTTTAGGCATAGATAGCGTCAAAAGCCAACGTATTTAGCAATTTGATGGAGTAGAATGATTTTGGTGTTAATTGCCTAATTCTACATATTCTTTGATGCTTTATTTTCGCTTCTCTATATATAGCAGGCTTAGAATCACTGTGAATTTGTGCAAAAGAACATATGAGCCACTCATGTTATAATAATCATTCTTGAGATTGATTGTTTAAAATACCAGTTTTGTTCTTTTTCTAAAATAGATTGACGACCTATTTTTGAAAAAGAGATCCAAAGCTATTCATACCTCCAATCATTAGGAGGAAAGTGGATCCCGGATTCATGAAAACTCTATCTTCACTGTGATTTAAATTTATTTTTAATTCTGATTTTTTTTTAAATTGCTTGTTTAATCTTTTTTTATTGTGGTTGCAGCATTCTTTTTCTATATTAGAATTTTTAATAGATTTGAGGCTTTTATCGGGGTGTAATCATTGTAATTAATTTTACTCAATAACCCAATTGATTGTATAGATTTTAATTAGGCTAAATTTAGAGTTTATTTAGGTTAGGTCAAGTGTCGCATTGCATTCCAGCCCTGATGATCGACCTCAGACTCATCGAGTAATTACTACTTACAAACAGCCATGCACTTGTGGGGAACATCTAGATTACAATTTTTAGATCTAGGGTTTTTAGATTAGAAGTTTCTATTAGGTGTAATCGTTGTAATTAATTTTACTCAATAACCCAATTGATTGTATAGATTTTAATTAGGCTAAATTTAGAGTTTATGCAGGTTAGGTCAAGCGTGGCATGGCGTTCCATCCCTGTAGATCAACCTCAGACTCATCGAGTAATTACTGCTTGAAGACAGCCTGCACTTGTGGTGCACATTAAGTCCACAAGATACATCTACGGGGAATAAAGAAAAAAAAATCCAGCAGGAGGATTCTGTTGAACTGTCTCAGTATCAGAAACAACAAAACCATATCATTGTCTCAATAATGTATTTGATAACAAGTAATCACCCATGGAAACATGCCTCTTAGAGTTGATCATGGTTTACTACAAGGATAGGAAGTGTAAAAAAAGAGAGCTAGAAAAGAAAAAAAAAGGAATGCTTTGATCTTGGAGGTCTAGGAATGGTGTGTTGATCATTGGATCTTGGAAGTCTAGGAAGGGTGTGCAACATTTGAAATGTAGCTTTCTCATGTTGCAAAGGGTACAGACCCATATGGCTGTTTGGGTTAGAAGAGTGGTTTGATTAGTAGGATGGCATATGTTTGGGATCAGTTAAGCAATCTCTTTCTTTTTATTTCAGTTGATCAATTTTACAAGACAATTTTAATGCATGAGGACCACAAAATCTTATTCTACAGGACATGGTCACCATAAAAATAAGAACCACTAGATCCAAGTCACAAGTAGCTGCAAACAAATGATTGGAGATAGTTAGGTTGATATACTGGGAATGCCTTCTTTATATGTGAATTTTTCTGAGAGAATGTGGCTAAAGACTAGATCTATTTATTCCTAATAAAGAGATTAATAGAGAGTAAGGAATTTTCTGGGTTATCATTAGATTTTATTTTAAACTATGGGTCTACACGGTAACCAAAAATAAAATCTATGTATCTAATACTGAGTTCATCATCAAAGCTTGCATAATTTAAATCTCTGGTTTCTTGGAAGATACCCAGCTCTCTTTGCTTCAAAGAAGACAATGGTATTGCTCAGAGCTTGGGCATAGTCAGACTCATTTTTAAATAAGATACACGAGATGCTTAGTAACAGCACCCAAACTGACATCTAACCTATTGAGTGATTTGTTATCGGTATCAGTTGAGAAAATGCATTTCAGACCAATCAGTATACCTTTCCAGACAACTAACAAGACTTTCTTCTGATAACCACATAAATACTTGTATCAGATGAGAAAATGCATTTCAGACCAACCAAACAGTTCCAAGAAAACAGAGGGGGGGGAAGAAACCGAGATGCAGAAAGCCTAATAATTCAAGGGGTCAGGCAAGCATCAAAATTCCTCCCATATCAACAGCCTGATTTAATTTCCATGATATTCCGAATCCCCATTAAACAGATGAGATAACCCCCCATCACCCTAAACAAATTTCAACCAAATGCGATTTCAGATCATCCCCAAAATCAGCATCCAATGAAATCAATTCAAGTATCAAACCACTCAGAGTCTCCTCCACCAAATTCACATAACTCTCACAACAAACATAGCAATCACAATACACAACAATCCAAGTTAAAAGAAGAAAGGAATCCTACCTATTGGAATGAAAAGATTAAATTTAAAAAAAAAAAACCATACACGACATCATACAGAATCGCATATCTGTTGGTGAGATGGAGGATTCAATCTTCGTCTTCTCAGAGGTGGATAAGCGATCATTGCTACATAGTTGCAGAGAGGAGGAAATGAAGGTTTGGAGTATAATCGACTTTTACTCAAGGGAACATGAGTATTTAGGATTGAAGTTGAATGGATATACACGTGGATCGACAACAATACTTCATCTGTCACGCCAAACTCATCGAAACGGGGTAGGGTTGAAAATTTAAACTGTTAGGGCCGATTTAACTTCACTTTACTCTATTTTTTGCCTATTCAAACGGGCGAAACAATTCTCTATTATTCAGAGAACGAAGTATACCGAGAAGGGGTACTCAACTTTCAACCTCTCTCTCCTTCCTCAATATCTCACTTTCTCAAAGGCGAAAATCTCAGTCTACAATCCAAAGTAGAATATGTGGAAGATAGTTGTCCATCTCAGTGCATTGCTTATGGGGCTCAGCTTTTCAAGTTTAGTAAGCACGTGTTGTCCATTCTGACTGACAATGTTGTTGGTTCCCATCTTAATGCACGCTTTATGGGGCCCCACCTTGAATTGTTCATTTGTCAAATATGTCTACATGTCTCACACATGATCAATTTAGCCATGAATGGTTCTATGTTCGGAGTGATATTTGGAAACTTCTAAGATATTAAGGATTGATCACTGGAGGTGGGGCCCACACTTGTTGAATGAGAGAGTGAAGCAAACCCTTTTATATTTCATTTGATGGTGATTCATATCAATCAAACCCTCGTATACATGCTTGAACCAAAGCACATTGCAATGTGGCATAGATCCAACCATTATCCACAGTTGGATTGAACCATACTTACATGTGCTTTGAAAATGATCAATTTTGTGACCATGATATCAAAGGTCGGGTGATTTGATGAGAGTGGAATTCGGCAAACATCTAATCCATGTCATAACCCTCACCCCTGCACCCACCCCACCTATCTTTGTAATTGGCATGTATCTATCAAGTGGACCCTGTAATTTGGGATGTAGTTTTAGCAAAGTAAACACTTCTCTTTCATGTTGCCTTGCAAAGTTGTTAGGAATAGTTAAACGGAACCCAGTACTTTGGGGGAAAAGTAAATATCACATGATCACATCACCAATGTGTGTAATATTAGGATCATTGCTAAATACAATTAAGCCAACTCATAGCCATCACAGTTCATTTTGTGAACTCACAGCCAACATAGTTCATTTTGGATGTTTGTTTAGAATAAAAATTCATGAATATCATCCTCATTAATTCATCATAATACCGATAAAAAAAATAATTCATCATAATAATGAGAAAGAAGAGGAGGGTCTGTATACTTCATTTACTTCTTCTAGAATCATTTCTCTTTCAGATGATCCCGAGCCTGATTGGGTATTTCACTTGTAAAATGAATTGAAGTAAATGTTCAAATCAAGAGACATGAAAAGAGGAAGGGTCAAATCAAAATGCTCAAAATTCAAAATTCACCTTTTTGACTTTTTGCCATTTTGTGGCATGAGAAGTACCTTTTTTACTTTTTTGGATAAAGAAGTCATGTTTTTTTTTCGTCATTTAGTGGAATGAGAAAAAAAACTTCTTGACTGTTTTCTTTTTAAAGAAGATGTGTTTTTTGAAATTTGGTATTTTTTTTTATATTACCCCTCTTCTATACTTATCTCTTAAAGTGACCCTTCACTTCAATTCACTTTACAAGTGAACTATCAAAAAGTGGGGACTGCATGTGCTGAAGGGGTAGTGGTTTACGTTCTGACTATAATGACTAGAAGTGTACATTTAATGGTTTTAGAAGTATTAAGGACAAACAAGATATAAAAGCTAATAGGATTGCTCACAGTCGCACTGCCTGAGCCCTGTGCTTAAATAAAAAAAAATTTGGAGATTAGTCAACAAAAGATCTCCTCTTTCACAAGGATAAAGTGTATTATCCAATCACAGTTTTCCCCCTCCTTGAATCAAGGAAAATTTTGTTGTATGCAGATATCAATCTTGGGGGGAATTGTCTGATAGCTTTAGACAGTAACATCCAATCAGATTCTCTTCCCTTCTGTAACTTTTTGAAAAAGAGGGCAATGGTAGAGCAGTTCTCTCAAAACATCTACTTGGATCAGTTTTTAAGTCAAATAGATCCTACTTTCAAAGATACCAATCAACCTCTTAGTAATAGATGCAGGAGTTATAGTATCTACCAGCAAATCAAAATTGGGGCAAGCAAACCATTCAGAGCCATGCTATAGTGCATCTCCATGTGACTGAACTTTGCTTAGTATCTCTTCCTCCCACAAATTCAAGCTCTCAAGTCAACCTCCTGGAAAAATAAGGCACATCATATAGACAATAAGGGATTTATTTGTAAGGGGGATAAAATACGCATATGCAAGAAAGCTATTCAAAGGCCAAACCATTATATTCAGCACCTAGCCATGAGTATGTTCGTTAAGTTGTAGCAATAGCACTTGTAGCTTACCACGAATAAATATTTCTATAATAGTCATCTTTTTTCTTTTTTTGAATGGTTACTATTAGTAAAGAAACAAGCAGTACAAGATATAATAGTCATCTTATGGTTAACAATACTTATTGACTAGCCCTCAACTTGCAACCGGAAGGAATCATAAATGCCTATATAGGAATCAACTTCCCCCCTCCCTACTTTCTTTGAAGATTTGTGAATCTTCTGGGTTAAAAAAGCCTTCTGTTTCTTTTATGTTCTTGTGGCTTTTTTCTTTAAACTCTCACAGCCTGTATAATGGAAGGGAGTCTCCTTCAGAGTTTTCTTGTATCCTTTATTGGCCCTTCATTTTTCTGTTGTTCTTCTTATTTGCAGGGTTATTGTCCTCTTTTAGGTGGCTTTCTAATTTCTTTTGAGCTTTGGCTTGTTAGTTCAAAATACTGGCTGCTAATTCCTAGTAGTAGCGGTAGAGGCCGCTTCACTATTTTAAAAATAACAGCACTACGGTCTAAAACCTAACAGAGCTAACATTTTTAATTTAAAACACTATTTTTCCTTTTTCTTCTCCTCCATAGCATTTCCTAAAGTTGTCTCTACCCTCATATGGTTCCAAACCACTAAAAAACACAAGATTGGCTGCTGCACAAGATTCAAAAAAAAAAAAAAAATAGCACTTAAAAAATCAACATTGCTACGCCGCTACGTTGCATTTTGGCCACTGGTTGCTATGCCCGCCGCAACCGATATTTTGATCCTTGCTTCCTTGTACTTCTAAGCCTTTGATTAATAAAAGCTACCATTAAAAAAAACAAAAAAAAGGAGCAAAATTGATATCTATGCAGAGCCACAAGATTGGTTGTTGCACGAGATTCAAGATTTTTTTTTACCACTTAAAAAATGCACACTGCTACACCACTATGTATCGCCCACTCCGTCGCATTTTGGTCACTTGCCGCTACATCCGCCGCAACCGATATTTTGATCCTTGCTCCCTTGTACTGCTAAGCCTATGATCAGTGAAAGCTACCATTAAAAAAAAAAAAAAAAAAAAAAAAAAAAATAGAGTCAAACTTAACTTGATGAAATGTCAAGAGTCTCAATGTAAAACCTGAAACTATCACAACTCGGTTGATACTCCCAGATGACTTTAGCCTAGACTCAGGTCACAACTCATATGACTTGGGCAAAATCATTTTTTTATTATTTTATATAATTTGTATTGATTCCACCCTAGACTCAAACGTGACTTGACTCCATGAGCTACTGAGGTAAGTCAGGTTTATGAGATTTTAAATTCTGGTACAAGGTGAAAACGAATGACCTCTGCTTGAGAAAAATTCATGCCCAGATTTTTTCTATTTTCAGAATATTATCAAATTTTATGTAAGAATCCAGATTATCTTTGTTAGTGTATCTTTGTTCATTTAGCACTCTTAACCAGTCCATAATGTACGGGTGTTTCAGGATTTGAATATAGAGGCTTTGCTACTGAGGCAGACATTTCAAGGTGTGAGATTTATATGATAAGCTCACAATCTACTTGATTCCTTTTTCGAAATTTAGGTCCAGCAACATTTTTCTCAGACAATTTTCTGCGAAGATGAATTTTCTAACACCCAACAGCTTTGATCCATGCACACACACACAAAAAAAAAAAAAAAAAAAAAAAGAAACAAAAACAAAAGATATAATAATATAATCATAATAATAAAGAACAAAAAAAAAAAAGAAAATAGATTTGACTTGAGTTTTTGAAGTATCAATATTCGTCATCTCTCGATGTCTACTGGATAAATTGATTATAATTTCTTTAGTTTTCAACTTCAATAGTATTTGAACAAAGGTTTAAAAAATCGGACTCGGGACCCGACTCATTCATGGCCGAGTCCGAGTCGACTTGCCGAGTAGGGGCCGAGTCCCAACTTCAGTTGAAGGGCCGAGTCCTAGTCACATGGGACTCGGCCGAGTCACATGATTCGAGACCGAGTCCCATGTGACCCGACTTGGTATGTGCTAAGTCCGAGTCGATTTGGACTAGGCCGATTTTTTAAACCATGATTTGAACTTGCCAATTGGTTGAGAGTAGTATCAAAGCTTCTTTAAAGAGAAGAAACTTAATTCAAACTTGATAGTTCTTGATGAGGATACTATGCTCAACCATTCTGGAGAACCAGTGGCTAAAGCTGCTGGCAAGAGAGATGACCAGAAAGGTCACCACTGAACCACTAAAAAATAGTAAACTTCATTTAAAAAAGATGTAGTTCCAGTTTTTCAAGAATCGTTAAATCCTGCATCCTCTCTTATTTATTTTTATTGTTTCTTATTTATAAAATAAGATGTTGTTCGGACAGGTATGGTAATTGATAATAATTGATTTGCTTTGGGCAGCTAATGACTGTGTCAATCTGAGTTGGAACAAAGTAGCATAGGATAGGGGAGGAGGATTCTTAGTTACCTGTAAGCTGCAGCCCAACACCCCCAAAATTGTACACATCCAGCACACTCATTTTAAACCGATATGATACTTGTACTGGTACCTGTTACTACATCAATACTTCAGCACATTTTAACATACTGAGGAAATTACTTCATAAATTGCTATTAGTTTTCTTACTTTTCAACATAAAAGATGTTAGAAAGGAATGTAAGGGATGATAATTTCATTAATTCAAAAATATTCTAAAGAAGAAAATTAATACTTTGTACAAAAACCTTAATATACAGTATGAAACATGACATGGATAAGATAGTTGTATCTGTACCTGTATTTATATCTTATATTTCCAAAAGTTCCGAGTCATATCTCAGTCCCCATATCTGTATCCATATCCATATCCACATCTTGACATCATAGGCTGCACTTGCTGTTTTCGTTGCCCGAACCAATTACGCGGTAACCAGTTTGCAGGGCACCCGAGTTCCCAGAATCAAAATGGGCACAAAGGATTATGCATCACTTTGCAAAATCACATTTAAGAGGGTATGGGGCTATCGTTCACATCTCTCTACACTGGACTTGAAAAGGAGGATGGATGAATTAGCCCCCATAGGCCTGATTCCCCTCTGCTACAGGAATCCCATCTGGAGCAATGGGTTCATTTACAGTGCCATTGTCTTCAATAGAGCTGCACCCAGGTGCCTTCCGCACATCCCTCTCCTCCATCATTTCTCTCGCCTTCCTCGCATCATCCCATCTTTCTGCTCCTGCATATGTGTTTGACAAGAGCACATAGTTTCCACTATTGCTGGGGTTCAACTCAAGAAGCTTGTTTATGGCAACCTCAGCCAAATCTACATTGCCGTGAATCTTGCAAGCACTAAGTAATGTCCTCCAAATGACAGGATCTGGGGCTACTGACATTTTCATAATGAACTGATATGCCTCATCCAGAAGGCCTGACCGGCTAAGGAGATCTACAACACACCCATAATGCTTCATTTGTGGCTCTATTTTATGGACATTGACCATGCTTTTGAAATACTCAAGTCCTTTTTCCACCAACCCACTGTGACTGCAGGCAACCAAGACCCCAATGAAAGTCACACTACTTGGCTGGACACCATTACTCAACATTCGAGAGAAGAGCTCTAGTGCGTGCTCAGCATTGCCATTCACAGCCAATCCTGATATGACTGAGGTCCATGATACTGTATCTCTCTCTCTCATCTTATCAAACACTTCCAATGCCTTCTCAATACATCCGCACTTACAGTACATGTCAATCAAAGCATTCCCCACATAAATATCCTCTTTTATATTCTTTTCACATATGTACTCATGAACCTTCCTTCCTACATCCAGTGCCCCCAAATGGGCACAAGCAGAAAGCACGCTAGCTACTGTAATCTCATCTGGTTTTACTTCAGCTATCATCATATCACGGAAAACACTCAATGCCTCGGCAAAAAGTTTGCTTTGAGAGTACCCCGCAATGATAGAAGTCCAAGAGATCACATCCCTGTTTGGCATCTCATCAAAAAGTTTCTTTGCGGCGGCCAAATCCCCAGCTTTTGCATACGCCGTGATCATTGCATTCCAAGACACTATATTTCTTTCAGCCATTTCATCAAACACTCTCCTAGCCAATTCAACAGACCCCCTTCGTCCATAACAATCGATCAAAGTGTTCCCCAAGTAAACATCCACCTTCAAACCATCCACCTCTATGTACTTCGCCATCGAATCTGCCAACTTCCAATCACCTAAATGAGTACACGCCAAAACAACCTTCACCATCGTCACCTCATCAGCCTTCACATTTTCCGCCCGCATCTCCTCAAAAAGATCCAAAACCTCCCTCAACTCATTGTTATGGCTATAACCACAAATCAAAGAATTCCAAGACACCACATCCCTCTCCGGCATTTCATCAAACACCTTCCGCGCAGAACCCAAATCGCCACAAAACGCATACATATGAATCAAAGCATTGCAAACAAAGGTATAGGAACCAAACCCTAATTTCATCAGATGAACATGGACCTTCTTCCCTTCTCCCACCTCCGATACTCGGGTGCAGGCCTTAAGGGCGAAGAGGAAGGTCAGATGGTTCTGGGCTACACCGAGGCCTTGCGAGCGCATAGAATTGTAGAAAGAGATGGCTTTTTTGGGCTGATTGCTCTGCGAGAAACCCCGTATCATCGAATTCCAAATGTATGTTGTGGGTTCTTCGATCTGATTGAAGACGAGACGGGCGTTTTTGAGATGAGGAAGTGAGAGGGCGTAGGAGGTGAGAACGGTGGAAATAGAAGATGGGTCTCTGTGTAATCCGATTCTTATGAGGTGGGCATGGAGCTTTCTGATGTGATCCATAGAAAAATTAGGGTTTTAGGAAGATGGGTGGGTTTTGGCTATATGAAGGAAATGAAGGTGGGTTGTGTAATTCTCATTGGATTGAGGGACTAGAGTGTAATAGTAGAGAGTGATAAAGAGGTATTATTAACATCTACAAGAATTTACTGGAAAAATCCCGTAGCCATTTATACTGAAAGGTCTTCATAAATTGTGTAGCACTAATGAGGTCCTCTCGCTAATTTTTTATAATTTATTTATACTTTTTTATGAACAACAATAGCATCACTACGGGCGACACTAACGTGGCTAGTCACACTCGCCTTTCCCTTCATCTTCCTGTACACTCATTTGCTACACCACAGCCGCACCAGCACCTCCTTCTTTCTTTCTCTTCTCCCCCACTGCACACACTACATCCTTCCCCCACCTTCTTCTTCCCTTCTTTTCTTTTCCTTTCTCTTCTTCCTCCTCCTCTCTATTTTCCTCTCTTTCTCTTCCTTTCTTTCCCTCTTTCCTCCTTTTTTTCGTTAGATTGATTCAAGCCGAGTTTTCAACTAGTCCCTCCCTTTCTCTCCCTTTCTTTCCTCCTTTTTCCATTAGATTGATTCAAGCTCCGTGTTTTCAACTAATCCCTCATGTTTGAACAGTAGCCTTCTCAAGAAGTCATTTTGGGCATTTCTATCTCGTGAGTCGTTGTCATATTGGGCATTTCTATCTTGTGAATAGTTGGTATAAGGGGATGTGGAGCTTATACAAAAAGTCTACTTGTCCCGGATTTCATGTCCCGGGACAAGCCCGACTCCATAGGGGAGGGGTATTTTGGTCATTTAGAAAATGACCAAAATACCCCTCCCCTATGGAGTCGGGCTTGTCCCGGGACATGAAATCCGGGACAAGTAGCATAGCTCGCAGCTTATATAGCAGAAGGGTACTGAATCACAAGAAGTCATATTGGGCATTTCTATCTCGTGAGTAGCTGTTATAAGGGGATGTGCATGTACTTATATAGCATATGGGTATACACAATTTGCAAGGACCTTTGGGAAAATATGGCTATATTTTGGGATTTTTTCAGTAAAATCATCTAACATCTATAAGAGGTGGTGTTGAATGTTGATGTTTTAAATTTCTGGCTTCGTTTTATTTTATTTTTTTGCTAACGAGGGTTCCCAATTCTTTGGACTAGACTATTTCCCCTGGGCCCAGAGAGAAGCCGGATAAAACCCATGTGACCCCTAGGTGGTAGCACAAGTGGGCTCAACCTTTGGCTCCTGAAGAGGGGGGAACCGGGGGTCGATACCAAGACCTCTAGCTCAAGAAGAGAGAGGAACCGTGGTCCTGGCCACTCGGCCAACCTCTTGGGATTAATTTCTGGCTTCATTGGATTTGCATAAAAGAATGGAAAGGAAAGGAAAGAAAAGAAGACCGGGCCGGACTGAGTTTATATTAGGCCACTGGATTGGGTCAAGCCCAAGCGAAGACCGGACGGGTGGAATTGGTCTATGTTTCAAAGTTTAAAAAGACAATGGGCTATATCCCGGCCTAATTTTCTTGACTAATTATTAAACAGGCCGTGCTATTGCTAGCCCAATATGTTTTTAAATCGAGCCTGGCTCGTATTTTAACACATAGATTTTGCAAATGGGCTGCCCACAGGCTGCTGAGCATGAGTTTCAAGCTTGTTGGCCTGACCCAGGCATAAATGTTTTCTAAAGATTAATGGCCCAGGCTTGAATAAGTTTTGGTCCGGCCCAGTCATGCCTATGGATAGGTGCAATGTTGTTGAGACAGTTGGGTATTGGCCTGCCAAAGCCTGGCCGGAATTGCATGTAGGTTAGGTAAGCCTGGGTAAATAATTTTAAGTCTCAACTTGCGGTGTCAGAATGATGTCTTCATTAAGCTTAGAAAACTCTCTCGAGAGTCCAGAAAGATTGTCTGCCCACACTGCTGATTCATCCAATGGCTACGGATATTCAACAAGGTGCAGATAAAGAAGAGATGAAAAATATAGGATTAAGAGAAGAAAGTAGTGTAAAATGGAAAAAGTGAAAAGAGTAAAGAATACAGAGGAATTTGTGGAAAAGTCACCCTAGATGCCCTAAACCAAAAGGGTGTCGCACATATTTTGAAATTGGAGTGGTCCTGTGGGCTCTTTTTCGTTTTTTATGTTTTTTCTATATATTATCACTCCTTTGAACACTACCTTGAGCGCGAAATCCATTTTCCCATTTCTTCTTCCTCACTGTTTCTCATATCCTTGGATTTCCATCCCCCCCTCATATGGTGCTCCTCTTCTCCACACACCCACTTCTACCCTATTCTCCCTTTTTTCTGTCCCGCGCCATGAAACCATTCATTCTCCTACACAAACATGTCCATTCTCTCCCCATCTCTCCCCCACATTATACCAAATTGAACTTCCACTCGATTTCTTAAAAAGCCCTCCTCCTCTCTTCTCATCACCTCCACCTCCACCACCACCACCACCACCACCAAAACTTTCTCATTCAAAACCCTAGCGTCCTTTAAACCCCTCAAATCTGATCCATACAAAGCTTCTCAAAGCCTAGGGATGGGTCAAGGTCTGTTATTATATCTCCACATTCGGCGGCATCTCCCTGAGTCAAGAAGATACTTTGCTATTATTTGGTTTACGCTTTGATTTGTATGGTGTTTTTAGAGTAGGTTGTGAAATTGAGTTGATTTGATATTTTCTCTCAGGTGCAGTTCTTGTCGATGGATTAGCGTTACGATGCGATTAAATTGTTTTTATCTCATGCTTTCTTTACATTTGAGCGGGGCCTTATTGGTGATTCCTAGATGAGCATGTGATTCTTGTTTGGATAAAGTGTTTATTTGATTGAAGATGTGCTTCACTGATGTGAAAGTTATTGCAACTTGAAATTGAGTTGATTTGGTATTTACTCACTTGTTTTGTGCATTCATTTTTTGTTTTTTGTTTTTTTGTTTTTATCCATTATAGTTTTTCTCCCTTTCTTTATGGCATTCAAAGGGGTTTTACAACTTGTAATCTTGAGATTATTTTTTCATATACAACTTCTAATACATACTTTGAGAGTATGAAACGCCTCATATTTCAAATTTCTTTCGCTATTCTTACTCGGGGTGTAAGAAAACTGAGAAACCGTCTAACTGAACCAAACCGCAGTTAATAAACATGTTCTTCAGTTTAGTTACAGTTACGGTTATTAAAATCGAAAAATCGTGCTTCACGGTTCAGTTACAATTTTTGTCTAGACTCACGGTTATTAACCGAACCGAACCGTTAACCGCAGTTCGGTTAACCATGTTCTCAAAACACACGGTTAACCGAATCGTTTCGCTAATAAGAAAAAAACCAAGGGCCTGAATGAAAATAATTTCTCTCTTTTTCTTTTTTTTTACAGTAACATATTATGCCATTCTCCAATTATGGGTTTTTTTTTTCACAGTAAGTTTGATTGGTAAATGGCAAAATTTTCACAAAATTTTTTTAATGACAATTAACTGTAACCGAACCGTTAACCGCGGTTAACCGTGGTTCAATTTTTAACTATTTTTTATGGTTCAGTTACTGTTATGGTTTTTAAAAACCAAAAACCGTGAAACACGATTCTGTTAACAGTTTTTCCAAAATGAACGGTTAACCGAACCGTTACACCCCTAATTCTTGCCTATTTAAGTGTTGTTCACCTCAATTGATGTTTAAAGAGTGCACAGTTTGTGAGCACATATTATATTTATATGCAATACATTCTCACATGTAGCCACTTAATTCCATGCCTTTGTTTGGAGTTTTCCACGTCAACGAGCTTAATAAGAAATATTCAAGATGAGTTGGGAATTAAATGCACTATGGGTAATGGATACAAATGGGAGAGCTTGAATGTAAATAGGTTGTTATAGCTTTTTTCTTAAAATGAGGAAACAAACTTATAAACAATTACCTTTTTTTGTTTTAAGATTTGCAAGGATGTAGATAGAGGATTTTTCATTTTTATAATATTTGCATTTGTGATGTTGTAAATGTTTGCTAATGTTTGTGTGGAGGATGTGCCAGCGTATTGAGGATATTGTAAATGGATGATTTTTATAATGTTGACATTTGTTGTAAGAGAAATTTACTAATGTTTGCATGGAGGATGTAAATCGAGGATGTCGTAAACGAATGATTTTTATAATGTTTGCAATTGTTGCCAGAGAAATGGATGTAGGTTTGCATGGAAGATGTAAATAGCGGATGTTGTAAATGAAAGATTTTTATAATGTCTACATTTGTTGCACACAATTACATGATCACATAACTATAGAATCAATTTTGTTGGTTGTGGGGTGATAATACAACAAAATAATTACAAAAAATCTTGAAGTGGCAATGATATCGTCACCCGACATAGACAATTATATCTTACAAACAATACATTGGGCGACAAAAGAAACATTTATTCATATGTAAAGTTTGTTGGGCGACGATATTGTTGCTCATTCAAAAAAGCAAAAAAAAAAAAAAAGAAAAGAAAAGAGAAGAAATTTTAGCAATACACACCTTCCTTGTATAATTCCAAGAATATCTCTAAAAATTGCATGATGATGTAGAGGAAAGAAACTTTCCAAATATTGGGTTTTCTTGCGATTCCCGCCTAACACTGTAGTAAAACAGTTTCCCGAGGTCATATCTCCCTCAATATAGCTCCGATTTATGCAATCTTGGGCTCCAAGGATATCTACTCAAAAAGAGCTTTCCGACGGTGGCTAGATTGCGCCAATCTGACACTCGGTTTGAGAATTATGACCATTTTAAGTTGCTGCCCTTGAAAAATCTGAGAATAATTGTGTACAAATGGAAGCTTCTATGTTGGCATGCAATGGGGTGTATGGGGCCCATGTTGGACGTCCAAGGCATGCTTGGACTCTTTCCTTGCTTGCTTATTTGACTTTCCTTTGACCTCTCTTTTCAAATTTCATCAATGTAGGTCCCATGTTGATTTCTCATACAAATTGAAAGAGACACTTTTAACATTAATCATATGTAAGAAAATAATTATGAACCATGTATGGGACCCTACATGCCTAGTGATGCACCAAAATGACCAACTTTCCAAAAATAGCACATAGTGCCAAAAATAGCAAGATATGCATCGATGAAACCAAAAGCCTAATTTTGGGGTGATAAATGAGATGAGAAAAAATTAATTCCATAAAAGTCATGCAATTCAATGAATTTTGACCAATTCCGACCATGTTTCCAAAAATAACCCCAAATGCATGAAATCATGAAATTGAGTGAAATCTATGCAATTAAACCTAATTGAGTCCACAAATGCTTATGAAATGATGGCCTGATGACCTAATTTTGTGGACTTATCACACTCCTTAACCAGCTTTTTGCTAGTCCCTTAGCAAAATAAGCGATAAGGAATAAAACTCACATAAACTCATCCTAAGGAAAGTAAACTAATGCAGAAAACAGAAATGATAAACACACCACTTTCGCTGGCACTCTCAACTGCATTTAACGTATGCAGTAAGCCCTTAAACCCCTAGGTTCCTCCTAGTGGACGAGTTGTGCCTCGTGAGGGTTTGCAGTGAATGTACCCACAAAATTCTTTTTTTTTTCTTTTTTTTTTCAATCTATGTTAGAAACCTAACAAAACCATGGGAACTTTTTCAAAAGAAAATTTACAAACACCGGATATTCTCGATTCTTGAAATTTTTCAAAGGCAAATCTTAAATTAGGTTCACAAATCTCATCTTTTGGTCAGAAATTCTCGAAATCATGCTGAATTGATTGTGCATGGTGATAAGTGCGTGTACGAAAAAACATAGGTATCAAATGATCCACCAAAAATTTCCATGAAAACAATTTTTTATCCAAAAATTTCCGTGAAAATGATTGTGGGGCCCATCTTCATTCAATTTATGCAACAAGTTCGAATTTCAGATTTAAGGATTTTCTCAAACCAATGTGGGCCCATGTGTGGAGAGTTGCAAAGATAAGAAGAATCCAAGTTTAATTAGAAGATCTTGGCTAAGCAAGTTAGGCAAATTTAAATTCCAAAGAGACCAAACTCTTGGAAAGATTATTTACAAGTGAGATTCTAACCAAGAATTTAGAAGATTTGAAAATTTTCAAATCTTGAATTCACCTAAGGATTGAGTTGGACGTCCAAAGGGGGAGGCCCCAAAAATCCCTCAAGTGAATAATCACTCTCCCCCTATATTCTTTCTCTCTTTATCTCTCTCATTCCCCACGTCCATTCCCTCTCCCATCTCCACTCTCTCTCATGCATTCTTCTCTCTCCCATTAATCTCTTTCCATTTTCTTTCTATCTATCTCCTACATCGCTCACTCACCCACCATACAAAGCCAAAGAAAAGTTGATTTTTGGTAACGAAGAAGAAGGATGGATGGGTAATTTTCTACTTGTAATCTAAGGAGAAAGGGTGTAAGTTGATTTATTTTTATTGATGAATTTTATGGGTGAACAATTTTAATTCAAAATCTGATTTTTAATTTATTAATCTATTTTCTTTATTTATATATTTTTGATGCCTTATTTTCGAATGATATTTTGCATGCTTAAAGGCCGCTAAATACTGAAAATATTCGAAGGAGACTAGAGTCTTTCTAAAATTTCTCAAATATTATTAAATCTAATTTTTCAAATTTTGGGTCTTTAATGAAATCACCCATATTTTCAGTATTTAGAAAACAACTGAACCTGACCCTTAGATTGCAAGGCTCTCATTCAATCTTGAATTTCAATTTAATTACTTCTGAATTTTTAACATCTCCAATTCGTTTTCTGATTATTTTTATGGTGGATGCAGTTTTTAGTATAGTTTTATTAGACTAGATTTCTAGTTTAGGATTTTGCTTTAAATCGGGTTGTAAGTAATTTTATTCAGATCTGTAATTAATTTTTTATTAAAGTAGGATTTGTGGTTTTTATAGATTTTTGATATGCTAATACTAGCTTTCTAATGGGACAGCTATATCGCGATCATTGGCTCCCTTGGATTGATCCGGTTTCACCGGTTATTACTACAATCATGACGACCCTACATTTGGGGCACGATCACATGCCAATGGAGGGTTGACCCAAACTTGAAGGGAACCAAGCCAACGGTTCCACATAAGAAAATGGAAGAGACTCTATTTGTGCTAGACAGTTCACAACTCCTCTAATCTTTAATTTTTGACCCAATCGTAGGTCAGCAGTAGCTACACAAGCCAAGATATAGCCAGTGGTCCCACACATCAAGCGTGAGGACAAGATGACTAAGCAAGCCAGGTTGTGCATTTTGAATTGAGTTAGTCTTGGGGCCCCACTGGACTACCATACAAGATCTTTACTTTTTGACCCAATCGTAGGTCTACAGTTGCTGGAAAAAGTCAAGATATAGACTGTGGTCCCACACATCAAGTGTGAGGACAAAACGTCTACGACCCAATCCTGAATCAGAATCTTATGAATGTGTCTACGATGGTAACCCTGAGTGGTCACCAAATCTATAGGATAGTGGTCCGCTCACGGTCCCTGTGGGATTTCTTCTCACCAAATCTGGACTCCCCAATTGTAGGTCAACAGTTGTTGGATAAGTCAAGATATAGATTGTGGTCCCACACACACTTCATGACAAAACGACTAGGCAAGCTAGGCTGTGCATTTCGAATTGAGTTAGGCTTGGGGCCCCATTGAACTACCACACAAGAGCTTTAGTTTTCAACCCAACCATAGGTCAGCAGTTGCTAAGATATAGACCATGGTCCCACACATCAAGTGTGAGGACAAAACGACAAGGCAAGCTAGGCTGTGCATTTTGAATTGAATTAGTCTTGGGGCCACAATGATCACGTTTGTTTGCATTGATTTATGTATATAATTATGAAAATAGTGCATAAGGGAAAAAAGTACTTAAGGGGTCGTTTGTCTACACTCATTTACATATGCAAATAGTGAATATGCGTAATATTTACGCATCAATAATGTTCTGTAAGTATTTACGCATCTTGTGTGTAAATTAGTTGTGCAAATGGTGTGAAAATGAGCCCATTTTCACACCAAAATTTGAACACTGGTTCAGGTGGGAAAAGAGAATATCAAAGCACATGTGATTTCAAAGAATACCCGTTGGAGGCGGACGGTTTGGTTTTGGGGTAGTTTTGTCAAAGAAATTCTAGGTTCGAAACCCCCTCTAACGCATTTAGAAAAATAATAATAAAGGAGGCATTTCTATAGGTTCTAGGTTCGAAACCCCCCTCAAACGCATTTACAAAATAATAATAAAAGATACATCAAGACTGATGAAACCTATAAATGAAAACCCTCCCTGCATCTCATTCCCTTTTATGAAGGTAACCTATCTATTTCTCTCTGCCCTTGCCAAAAAAAAAAACCTTTATAAAACCTATTTACTCTGTATGTTTATTTTTTTTAGAATTTGATTCTCTAACTTCTCTTCTCCTTTTGGATTTTCTTCCAATATCTCAATGATTTTTCTAAAATTATATATTATTGTATTACATCAAAAATATATAAATATGTATAAATGAATGTAAGAGAAAAGGAAGAATGTATTTTATATAACATTATGGTATCATTCAAAAATAATGTATAAACGCAATTTTATCTAACCATAATAAATTTGTGATACTTCTAATATAATTGGACTTAGCAATAAAATACTCATTTTAAGAATTTTCTATAATTGATTAATATTAGCAAAAAGCCGGTGAGATGCATGGGTTAAGTTTTATGCAAATTAAATAATGAATTAAGATAATGCTGAACTCAATATTAATTAATAAAAATATTGATAAAAATCATATTTTCCTTAGCCATCAAATTATAAACTCTTATTTCCTTAACCAAACATGTTGGAATGCATTTTTTTAATGGTGATCATTGATAGAAATATCTATTTTTGAATAGTATATTTCATGTTGAAAGACATGTTCTTTTTTAAGGATCTAAAATACAAATGAAAACTTTGATATAAATCAGGCCTTTTTTGTCTACTTTTTATATCATTGTAGTAGAATATAATTTAATGATTAATAAGTATCATTTACAAAATCATTTAATGCATAAACACATGTCATTGAAACAAACATAGAAAAACGAATCACATGTGTAAATGATGTGAAAATCGTGTAATTAGACAAAAATTGTAAAAAGAAACACATGTGTAAACGTTACATACTTAAAATTTGAATATTCATCTTTTACATGTGTAAATTGTATTTACTTATTCCACACGCAAAAGACAAACGACCCCTAAATATGCACCAGAATTTTCCAATTTTTACGAGTATGAAAGTGATGATTCACACAACTTGACCAAAAAGTTTATTTTCTAATGGGCCCTATCAACAACATTTACTCTTTTTTTTTTTTTGTGGGTCCCATATTTTCATTTTAAGTCATTCTATTTGTTTATTGATCAACTAATGAAACCCAATATCTTCATGGATTTTGTTAGTTTTCTTCGCTTTTGCAGGCCTTTATTTCATAATCTAATCGTTCAATAGCCCTGCATTAATGGTAAACACCAATGCATATAATTTCATGTCTTAATTTTCTTGTGTTTTAATAATTTTGTGAAGAGCTTGATCTGATCTCTCTTGCTAAAAACTCATATTCTTGGTGTAACGGAAGTTGATGAAAAACAGGTAAGTAGCTAATATTGTTCTTAGTTCTCTTGATCTTTTTTTAGTTTCTTTTAGGGGGTTTCGGCGAGAGGTCCCTCAAAGTATTACTTTGTTGCAAACAGTCCACACACACAAAAAAAAAAAAAAAAGTCATGCAGCCAAAGGTCCATTAACACATTCCCATACCTGATATGTCTAATTTACCCTTTCTTTAAATCATATCCTATGAATGGTGGGATATCTCATAATAATAGTCAACTACCATTTAATGGGCCACGATTAATGGAATCTCATTAATGAGATTTTCAAATAAATTCTAAAAACACACAAATAAATTTCAAAATAATGCAAATAAATTTCAAAAAAATGCAAATAAATTTCAAAAGACACAAAGAAATTTCAAAAAATATAAATAAATTTCAAAAGATGAAAATCAATTTCAAAAGATGAAAATCAATTTCAAAAGATCCAAATAAATTCCATAAAAATATCAATAAATTTCAAAAGAGTAAAATAAATTTCAAAAGACGTAGTATAATCCTAATCACTCTATACCTAAATCTGATCCCTTAATTTTAAAACCTTAAATCCCCAAATCCTAATCCACCGTAAGCCTTAAATCACCTAATCTACAGCATATCTACAAGTTTGAAGATGACCAAATCACCAACACTTTGATCTTCAATTCGTATATAAATGAGGTCTTAGGGTTCATAAGTTTGGATAACTTGAGTTACATTTAAGTGACAATTCTTCTTCATTGCCATGAGCACGTGATCAACTATAGAGACTTATTTTTATAGTTCGGTAAGTGCATGCAACCAAATTTCTTTGATTGAAATCGAACTCCTTTGGGAACCCAAGTTGTGTAATTGGGTGCTCACCCAAATCACCATTTCAAGGCATCCAAACACCTAAGATTAAAGGAAATATTATCTTAGATGTTTTGATGATGATAAATTAATGATCACCTTAATTTGGGAGAGGTAGTGGGAAGACCCTTCAATTAGGTAAGAGATTTCAGCAGGAAAAATAGTTGTGTCTATTTACGGTATTGTTGATCGACACTTAGATTGTGCAACGCTTAACCGTAAGACTACGGTGTCGTCAAATAGTAAAGGATTAAAAGAGTCCGGATTATCGTTCCCACGAGGAGAGGATGGAAGAAGCAATAAATCCAATTTAAGTGAGAGTTGAACTAAGATATATCTAATATAGAAATTGAAGTGAGCAATTAAAACTACTAAGCTATAAGTGAAAAATTGAATTAAACTAATTGAAATGTGAAATAAAACTAAAATAACAACTAAATTACTCTAACTAACAATCTAAAGTATGAAATTAATAAGATCTAACAAACTACACTAAATTAGTGGATGAGTGGTGGTGGAAATGGAAGATTTAATGTGAAGATGTGGTGTGAAATGTGTAGGGTTTTAAAACAAGTGATTTGAAATGTGGATCTAAGCCCCCATTTGGCATGTCTATTTGAGCCTCTATTTCTCTAAAATGTCTAAAACGGACAGAGGTTCCAAAATTTAGACTGTTTGGTACATAATTCTCTCCTCTGCCTGCTGTAGAAATTTAGAGCCAAATCCTCTAAAAATCAAATGCTCCCATATCCAACAGATGAGAAATAGACGTTTTGCCTCTTCAAAATATGGAGGCAGAGATATTTTCAATGACAAAATCACCCTCAGACGGTGTTTAATTGGCACCGTCTGTCCTTTGAACAAAACCTCAAAGCCCGTTGTATCACCTCAAACAAACCCTCGTTTCGTTTGGAGAGCTCCTCAAAGGGAAAAGAAAGATAAACAAAAATTTCAGAGGAGGTATGCTTCTTCTTTCTCTTTCTTATGCTTCTTCTTTATCTCTTTCTTTCTCTATATATGCTTCTTCTTTATCTCTTTCATTCTATTTTTTTTTTATTTCAATGATTTTGCGATGGGTTTCCCTCAATGTTGGAAGGAATGGTTCTAGGGTTTGAATTTTCTACAAGTGTTTTTTCTTTTTTGTGGGTTTTGGATTGTGGAGTGGTAATGACTGGGGTAACCAGCCGTCCATATTACAAGATCGACACCCATGCCCAAATTTAAATAAAATCCAAAACCTAGACCTGCAGCTACTTGGGTAGTAATGCTATATACATACATGTATATAACATAATCAGGTCCTTGGCTATGAAATCGATTGACTTGGACAGAGATTTTATTGGGGTCAAATATTGGACTCATACCCAGGTTTTCATTTTTGGGTCCTTTGGGTATTCAAGCAAGGAAGATGGTTATAATGGTTTCGTTTGTCTCTATTTTTTGCTTTTTCCAGTGGAATGTACATCTTGATTTCTCTGTTTAATTGCTTTTGCACATAAGGCACTGGCTATTAAGGAAACTGAAAAAATATCAATCCCCAAAATTTAGATTTACGAAGACTATAAATGGATCATTTGAATGATGTGTAGAGACCACTGATGGTTGCTTTCCTAGATAAATAGTTTGGATAGATCATAGTTTGGAATTCTTTGTAGAATGTCCACCCAAAATCAGAAATGCAACCTGGTATTTTTAGGGGGTGTTCATTTTCTCATGGTTTACATTTGATAAAAGGGATTAAGTGAAGGGTCAGTGGAAACTATAAGGAAGCAACCACCAAATTTTCTACCTTTATAAAAAGTAGTTTCT
Organism: Umbellularia californica; assembly: GCA_028538565.1. Taxonomy (NCBI): domain Eukaryota; kingdom Viridiplantae; phylum Streptophyta; class Magnoliopsida; order Laurales; family Lauraceae; genus Umbellularia; species Umbellularia californica. Next base: position 77,263,794 of record JAPQWN010000002.1, on the reverse strand, counting down.
CATCCTGTTTATTTCATGTAATTGAGTACATAGGAATTTTAAGACTTCTATTTCGAAAAATGGATGATTAAAATTGAGGAGACAAATGTGAATTTCCAAAAATGACTTTCAAATCGTCTCCCTTCTAATGGAAAATGAATCAAAGGAAGGAGGGAAATGAATACCCAACCACTACCCTATTAATTCAAATCAAAGAAAGTGGTCATTATACAATTCCTAATTGAATCCTAAAAACAAAACCATTTGTAGAAATTAATCGTGATTTGGGCTTATCTTGTACCAAGATGCACATGTCATCTCTATGCATGCAATTCACTTGTGTGAGGTCCACTCATCTCAAACAAATTTATTTGATCTTCCTCTAAATAAATAAATAAAAAATCAAGACACTGCTCATCATGCATCTTATGTTACTCTAGTTTCTTTCTTGAGTCATTGTCAATGGTACGGATGGCAACACGATAGGTAATATAGATTGCCTTGCACAAGTTCTAGATAGTCTCATTACTCTTAAAAAGGAGACCATACTGGGTACAACGTGTTTTTGGTTTGGCTCTGAAAGGCATAGACACATGTATTTGTTTAATGGGTGTTACTACTTGGTGCTCTATTATTGACTTTCTTATCCACTATTAACCTTCTCAAAATATTTTATTTTTTAGTTTATTTTCTATTTCATTGTGTTTAGTGAGGCATACTGTACTTTTTCCTCATTGTTCTAAATAAATTTTGTGGTGTAGTAATAATGACCGATAAGGGAAAGACAAAGGAAATAGATGACATCGATCATGCCCATTGGTCAGATAGCATGAGAAAATGTCTCATTGATATATGTTTAGATCAAGTAAAATTTGGAGGTCGACCAGGAGTGCAATTTAGCACAAAAGCTTGGAAGGTGATAATAGAAAATTTTAATCAAAGAACAGGACATATTTTTAACCAAATGCAGTTAAAGAATCAAGTGGATTATCTAAAGAAACTATATAATGCTTGGCTAGACTTGAAGAGCCAAACCGGCATAGGATTCAATCCACATACCGGTTGCGTGGAGATGGCACAGGACCAATGGATGGAGTACCGGAAGGTATATCAAAGTTGTAATTGTTTTGGTATTTACGAACTAGGATTCTAGCCTTTGACAATTATCATTGAACTTTATTGCAGACAAATAAAGATGCAAAAATATTTAAGTCCAAATCTCTTCCTTTCCCTGAAGAAATGGTTGCTTTGTTTGATGGTACCTCCATGAGAGGGGATGATAAATGGGCTCCGGCAATGGATGGTTTACCGGAAGATATTACAATGGATATGAATTCAAGTTTCATCGACTTGGCTCATTATGAAGATACTCCATCCCCGGATCCAATAACACCCCGGTCAACCATGCGAGAAGACTCAATTGCTAGTGAGGCTAGGACGGATGTCTTGATGGCAAATATTAGGCGAAAAGAGACCAAGGCCTTCAAAGAACCAATCAATGGCGAGTAATAATGCGATAGATAATGCATAATGGACCTCGCAGCATCAATGAAGGCAACAATTCCAGTAGATGCTACTCCTGTTGAAACTAAAACTATTACCATTGCTGAATGCATTGACCTATTACATTCCATGCCCCAAATTACTGACGATAGCCCACTATATGCGACCGCTCTTAATTCTTTTATGGTTAAGGATAAAAGAATTCTCTAGATGCGACTAAGGTCAGATGAGGGAAGGATGACTTGGCTAAAATCTCAAATGTCCTAAGAGATTGGGAATGTGACTGGAGATTCTAGTGGTGTCTAGCTAATAGATTGGTCTTTAATTTTTGAATGAGTGTTAGGTCACTCCATTTTGTTTTTTTAATTGAAAAACATGGATGTTATCTTGTACTACATATGAATGAATGTTTTGGCAGTTATTTAGTTGAATGTTTATTTGTCTAATGGATGTTATCTTGTGCTACTATGAATGATTGATTAGTTATATTTTTCTCTGACATACTATAGAGCACATGGATTCAATTTTACGTTGAAATATAACACTTATTATCCTATTGTTGTACAAGAGGCAGCAACGATGCTTAATTAATTAAGGAACCATGTAGGAACTCAATCATGACTAGACATGGTCATGTCCAGACAATTTTGAATGGTAATCCTACTATCTATCATCAGTTACTACGCATGGAACAACATGTGTTTCGGCGTTTATGCATGTATTTTAGAGAAAAGAACTTATTGAAAGACAGCAAATATATACCTATTGAGGAGCAAGTGGTCATGTTCATCACCATCATTGCACATGCTCATACGAATAGAGTGATACAAGATAGATTTAAACACTCGGGGGAAACTATTCACAGACACTTTCGTCAAGTTTTGAAAGCAATAATGTTATTTGCTAAAGACATGGTAAAGCCACCTTCATTGGATATAGTGCATAAGGAGATACTTTTGAATCCACGTTTTGAGTCATATTTTAAGGTATTACTCTCTTTCCATATTAATGACGACTATTTTTTTTTCTTTTCTCTAGTGTAAAATTAATTTTATCTTATTGTTCATAATTTTTTATAGGATTGTATTGGTGCAATAAATGGAACCCTTGTGCATCCCATTATCCAAGCAGATAAACAAATCCCTTATAGAGGTAGAAAGGGTGATTGCATGCAACAAGTTATGACAGTATGCTCATTTGACATGCTCTTTACATATGTGGTATGTGGATGGAAAGTTACTACTCATGATCAACGAATTCTCTTGGACACCATATCTGATGAAAGGCTAAAGTTTACACATGCTCCACCCAGTGAGAAAGAATTTATAAGTGTTTGAGATCTTATCAAATATGATTTACAACATTCTTTTCACGAATTAACTTTTTAACATTTGCATTTCATTCTCTTTAGGTAAATATTACTTGGTTGATGCTAGTTACACAAATATGAGAGGCTTTCTTTCTCCATTTCAAAATGCTCGTTACTGGTTTCCAGATTTTCAAGGTCCTGCCATTCCTCGTACTAGGGAGGAACATTTTAATAGATTCCATTCATCATTAAGGAATGTGATCGAGCGGAGCTTTGAGGTATTGAAGGTTCGATTTCCTATCCTCAAGCGGATGGCTCCTTACCCATTTCCAATACAACGGAGCATTGTAATTGCAGCGATGGCGATGCATAATATCATTAGAAAAAAGGATATGGAGGATCAATTATTTTTGAAATATTCTAGTGAAGACGTCCAAGTAGAGTATGACACTAGTGTTGTGGAAGATATTAGAAACACCTTTACTTTTGCTATCACAGATAGGACATAGATGGATGCGAAGAGGAATTCAATTGCAGATGCCATTTGGCGAGATGCATCTTCATACGCATGGATTTCTTCATCTTATGTAATGCTACTAGTTTTTATTGGATTAAAGTGAATGAATATTTGTGATTGATATAATGGCTTGATGGATTATTTTTGGAAAGTAAAGTATTGAAAATGAGTGTGTTTTATATTATCTTTATATGAAGGTGTGTGATGTCTTAATTTTTAAAATATTTACAAGTTACAGGCTATAGTTTAATGTAAATTGTGTTATTTTCCAATGGACAGGTTGTTATGATGATGGCACGTGTGTAGATAATGTATTTGTTTTTAAATGAGTCCATGTTGAATGTATTTTTTTATGAGTCTATGTGGCATGTGCTTTTGAAAGATATATGTAGGGTGGAAACATATGAATGAGTTCCTTTTTCATGTAATGACATAACTACCTTTGTAAATAAGAGCCAAACCCTTATAAAAAGAAGTAAATAAAGGGTGTACCAAACGGTCTATTTAAATTAGATATATGCATTACCAAACACATTTTTTTATTCTAGCCTCTATTTTAAATATCTCTATTTTTAAAGACTCTATTTTAGATGGTCTATAAAAAAAATAGTAGACCTACCAAACAGGGCCTAACAATCTAAAAGTGAAAATAACAAATCAAACAAAGATTTAAATTAATAACAATAAAAAGAAGAGATTAGGCAATCCAAAATCTACTAAGTAATTATTTAATTCAAACAGTGCATGTTCTAAATCAATTCCCAAATCTACAATCCAATTAGCAATTTCTTGCCTAATTGGATTGGATGATATAGCAATGAAAATTAAAGTAAAGAAAATAAAAAAGCCAAGATCCTAGATCATAACCTAACTACCCAAACAATTAATTATTAAAATCAAGCTAACAAATATCAAAGATAAGGGCTCTAGAGCATGCTATGTGAGAGAATTTAATCTAACTACAAAGCATCAATTGAATTATCAAAGCATCAAGTGTAAAGATAGAGCATGAGAAATGAGAGAGATTAGCACAATTAGATCTAAAATCTACTAATCAATCAAAGCACAAGTAGGGAATTTAATCTAAAGCATGCATGTAATTGAGCTAATCACATTACTTAGATTCAAAATGAGAGCCTAATCCAAGAACTTCAGCAACTAAACATAAAGAAAGAACTCCAAATCTTCATTAATGATCTTCAATTACACACTCTCTCTAGATTAGTTACAAAGAAGTTCCTAATTACAATTTAAAAGTAAAAATAAAATTTCAAAAAGACTAACTTGCCAAAAGACTTCCTTTCCTTCACTCTACAAATACATTCCAATTTATAGGAACATTGAAGACATTTGATTGGCTCATTTCATTTCACAAGGATTGATTCCATTTGACTGGTTGCAACTTCAAGGCTTTTGATTGGCTCATTTGCTTTCACATGGATTGCTTAAATTTGATTTTGAGGCTTTTCATTGGCTCTTTTGCTTCAATATAATTGGTTGCAACAAACTTTCCTTCCACAAGGATTTGTGGCTTTTGCTTTATGTGGTCTTTCATTTTTAAGGCTTTTGATTGGCTCATCTCCTTTCACGTGTGCCATGGCAAGCTTTGAATGGTTTTATGTGGTCCTTCATTTTGGAGGCTTTTGATTGGCTCATCTCCTTTCACGTGTGCCATGGCAAGCTTTGATTGGTTTTATATAGTCCTTCATTTTTTAGGCTTTTGATTGGCTCATCTCCTTTCACATGGATTTGTGGCTTTTGATTGGCTCATCTCCTTTCACATGGATTTGTGCCATGGCAAGCTTTGATTGGTGGAGAGGTGAGTTAGATGGAATATTTTATCGGTAAAAAAAATAATATGCAATTGTTGGGATTTGAACCCTTAACCTATTTCATACCAAACCAAGCTCTAACTAATATATCAACCAATCCTCTGTATTAAAAAATTACTTCTTTTATCCTTAAAATCTTCTCCTCTTATTTTGAGATTCTTCAACTCTTCATAAGATTTCTTCATGTAACTTCTTTATTGAAATCTCTTCTTGATGCCTTGAGATACTAGCCGGAAGGGTGGGATAGTCGCGGGGTCCACCTACACAAGATAAATTAAATAAAAATGAGTTATAAATAATCAGATTTATGCATGATAATCCGATAATCCGTCAATGTGATAGAATGATAAAATCTCTGTGTAAAGCAAATGATATGCTTATGAGATGCCGATAAAATTCAGACTGATGAGGGGTAAACTATGCAATATTTAACACTCATCAATTGTTAATGTGAAAAAAAAATTTGAGGTAGTAATGAGGGGTAAAATATGCAATATTTATGGATGGTAATCCTGAGCTTCTCATGACTTCACCTCCTCCTCATGCACTAGACTCCATTCTATAACAGATCTCCCCTTATTTTCTTTCCGCACAATGGGCCTTACGAAGTATGGAGGCACCGTTTGTATCAGGCCAAACTGCCTCATGACCCTAGGTGTAGGGTGATGCTCCAACACCCAGTATGATATCAGGGGAGAGTCTGTTGTGAAGAGTGCTCTATCAGCCTTCGAGACATGCTTTAAAAACTCCTTTCCGTATTTCTTATACGGCTGCCACTCAAACTGTGCATGAAGCATTGAGTAAGTTAGAACTATTAAAGTAAGTATAAAAATTAATGGAAAATTGAAATGAAATCTTTCTACCTCTTTGGAAGTGATGTAATTGAGTTGCTTTCGCACTTCTCTCAAGGTCGTAAGATGGGTCATTCCTAAAAGTCGGTTGGCCCATGTAACCATGAGGGGAAAATGTATGTCATGGTCTAAGCGGTTGCTTGGACTTTAGAACTCTACCAATCTTCATTCTGATGTAAGCCCAGATCTGTTAAAAGATAGGGATTCATTAGAACATTAAGATATAAATAGTGAAAGTATGAAGAAGAAATAGATTAAGCTCACCTGAAGAAGCTGGAGGGCCCCAGAAAGAGACTTAAACTTCTTTTCCACGGCATCCCCCTATCGGTACCTAGGGTCTGGTATCTCACACCTCTCGACCCCTTTCCAATATACACCCTTATATAGCATTCAGTACAAGTTCACTAAACAAGCGGAGGCCCATGCGTAGGGCCTAAACTCTCTAAACAGATCTAAAATATAAAAGGGGCCTCGTGCCCCTGAAGAATTGCAAAGAATCTGTCCCGCCACCAAAAAAACAAATAAGCTCGAGTTCTGCATATACCCTCGGCCTCTGTCATCTTTTTCTTCGCCTCTCCTTTGCCTTTTTCCTTCTTTCCTTTTGGCTTCGGCTTCTCCTTCTCCCTCAACTCCTCAGGAGTGGGACGGAAGATGCGTTTCAGCCATGTGAACTTAAGGGAGACCCCATTGTAGTCTTCTTTCATTTGGTCCACACCGAGAAGCTCCCGATAGAGATCATCAATCTCGTAGTGGGTGTATGTCCAACCCGTTACGGGCGGACCATTGATAGGTAGGCTGTAGATGTATGCTACGTCCTCTAATGTGATGGTCGCCTCGCCGGATGGGAGATGAAATGTGTTCGTCTCCGGCCTCCACCGCTCGATCAGCCCCATGATCAATGCATGGTCAATCCTCATCCACCCATCTGAGCCGGATGATACAACCCGGCATCGGCAACCCACTGCATCTATCGCTTGTTAAGGTCCCACTACCCATAGTCGGGGTTAGTGGGAAAGCACCTGTATGCTCCTATGAGAAAAATGAAAGTTTAAATAACGTTAGCCATAGATCGAAAGGAAGTTCGATTGATTATTGGTTGTGGAAGAGAGTATACCAAACCGCGTTGAATAGCGGCGGAGATGTGATGCTCTTGCTCGGACAATAGTAAGGCTGGTTGTGCATTTGAGGTACTAGCCCCGTTGCGTGGCACTTCAGCGTTGCTTGTATTCTCTTTAGACATCTGTGTACATCCAAATTAGACATGATAGCATTGAATGTTATGAAGGCAAGCATTAATAAACTATAAAAGCCGAATATCCAAAACCGACCGCCTAATACTCTCCCTTATAATGTGAAGATGAATCAAGAGACAAATGGAAAATGAAAACACAAACATCACCATAGTTATTCAAATCCTAAGAAAATCAAGGTCCTGTATATATCTCCATAGTGCACATATCAACACTGATTCCACCACAAACACAAATCCTTCAATGATAAAAAAAATTGCTTTTCCACATTTCCACATCACCTAAGGAATAGCCAAGCATATAACCATCCATTCAATTGCCCTAAAACACAAAACACCCATTGTATCAGGTATTCAATATAAGAGAACTAGTAGTACGATGGCACATTAATTTAAATGTCTGCGAAACAAGGACTTGCAACAAAAAAGAGGTTCCACCAATAGGATGTCCTCAATAAACACTCATTACATAATAATACCACCTAACCAAGCAAATATTAAACACCATTGGATGAGTTATCAAAGCAGTTGAGAGATCAAGCATTAAAAAGCAATTTTTAATGGTTGATATAAATAAAAAGTAAAAAAAAAAAATCAACCGAGTAATAACCAAACTTGAGTCGAGACTAGGAGCTTTATGCGGGCATGTTAATCCATAGATTGGTAAGACCACATATCTACTTCCAAAAGCAACAACCCAAAGTAACCCAGATACAGTATGGAAATGGCTAGAACACTCAGTGTAGTAGATGGATTTGCATCTCAGAGTGTTTCCATTAGTTGGGTAACAGTCTAGATCACCAAAAGCCATATGTAGAAACTCGAGGCCTAAAAATTGTCCAGACAGTATGAATTGTGTCGGCACCAGTAGGCCCTGTAGCTCAGCCGGGCTACATTGATATTTAATAGCCCTCCGGATTTTCTTTCTCATTTAATTTTTTTTCATTCTTAGCATATTCTTCTCAGCCATCCTTTACCTAATTTTCCAAAAACACAATTGGTCCATGCCTCATTGTTCGCACTGCTCCATTGAAGACTTTGATGTCCATTATCAGCTGAACTGGGCCCACAAATCATTGTTTAGAAAAATCAGAGACTCTGGTTTGGGAAAGAACCCAGCCAAATAACTTACTTGAGCCTCGTGATACTTAGTCTTTTGCCTGACCCAATGACATGTGTTCCTGGTCCAGGTTGTTTGTTTGCATTAAAATACTTAGGAATTCAATATATGAAATTTTTTTGGAAGAGGTTAAAAATGAACACCAAATGAGTATCAAATAATCTTGCCTTCTATGAAAATAGAATCAAAGGAAGATGGAAAATAAATACCTAGCCTTTGGTCTTTGTTTTTAACCACTTAAAACATTCTTATATATTAAACTCATTTGTATTTTAATGCAAACAAACAGCACAAATGTACATACTCTTTTGTACAAACTATATGTGCCCAGCTGGGTTGACCTTTTAAGGTAGACCCAGGCCCCTGCTCATTTAACTATTAGCCAGAAGACTAGGCCCATGTCCAACCTATGGGACTAATCACGTCCCAACTCCATCTTAATGCAGTCAAGGTGCAACCATTCAGTCCACATGAGCACCCCCAGCTCCTGCTGAGCAATTTAGTGAGATGAGGATGGATCCCTAAGAAGGCACGTCATCCATCTAGCAAAAAAAACCAGAGAGTTGAGAACTCAGCCAAGCAGGATCGATGATTGAGAATGAGTCTTTAGACAATGTGACAAGCGAGTCATTATAGTCCAAACAACTCTTTCAAACAGAGCCTCCACCTTCTACAACTACTATCTCTCTCTTCCTATCAAAACAACTACTCTCTCTCTCTCTCACTCTCTGCTACAATGGCCAGCGTTGCCTTTTTTGTACTCATGGCACTACAAATTTGGTTTAATGTTGGTCCTTGTAGTGCCCAATATAAGGACTATAACTTTGAGGCCATTTACAGCTTTGGAGACTCCATTGCAGATACAGGTAACCTTGTTCATGAAGGTCTCTCTGGGTCATTCTCAGCAATTGCCAACCTTCCTTATTGGGAGACTTATTTCAATAGGTCCACTGGTCGATGCTCTAATGGGCAACTCATAGTTGATTTTCTTGGTAATGTTTCTATTTGATTTTCTTTTCATTAGACGATGGAATTGAAAGACTGATTAAAATGGTCTTTCTTTTTGTTTCAAGATTAATGAGTTGTCTTAGTTTGTTGGGTTTGAATTGGAGGGCTTATTAGCTAGTTCCTCCTCTTTTCCTCGGCCTTCTTTTGAAACTCAAGTATCCATTTGAGTCCCCTCTATTCGATGCGTGTCCCTTCACCTGACTTCTCAAAAGACCTGATTTGAAGATAGGAATGGACCAGTTTGTTTCATATAATTGAACTCCTAAGAATTTTAAGACTTTTTGTTTCCTCTGAGCAGTTAAAAATGAAGAATCAAAAGAGAAATATCCAAAATTAATGACCATCAAATAACCCACTCATCACTCTAGTCATTCAAATCCTAGTAAAATCAAGTCTCATCTATATCGTTACCTTATATCATCCACCCCTCGCCTCTTTAACAATCCTTTGGTGGAGTTTATTTGACCACTAATTCCTATTATTCTATGCAAACAAACACCACCCAGTAAACATCGGTCTGAGAAAGGAATAACGGAAGCGGTGAGGAGTGAAGGAAACAAAGAGGAGATGTAAATGAGACTCTTCACCTTCCTAAGATTTGATTTAACATAGTGATGATTGGATAATCAGTTGCTCCAAAAGAGAATACTATTTGATGGCTATTTGTAGATCTTCAATTTTACCTTTTCAATTTCAGCCCTTATGAAAAGAGGGCTTTCCTTCGAATTCACGTGAATTCGATTCCTACCAGACACACAACCCCATTAAGATATATATTTTGAATCAAATATTTCATTTATTCAATTAGGAGGACATGTCAGTCAAAAAGAAAGGAATATTGAACTTAATTTTTCATTTGAATTACTTTGTCAAACTTCTCCCATTTGAGTCAGCAATACATGACTGCTTGACACTCCTTATTCGACATAGTGTGCCTTTTTATTATTGTTAAATACTAAACTTTAGAGACTACATTTTCGTAAACCTTGATGTATTCTTTTATTTGAGGGCAAGTCTGGTGGTAGCAACTACAATAATTCAAGCTCCAACAGTGTATATTTAGGTTGTTGCAATTACAACACTAATGGTTGAACCTTGGGATGACCCAATCGGTCAACCTCTGTGTGCACTATCATCTCTACCAGCATCTCAGGCTGGACTTAACTTGCTAAGCCGCAACTGAAGACATCAGTGTGTTAAAAACAAGCCTAAGCATTGATAATTAATTCCACAAACTTGATCTCAATGTATCATTCCATTGGAAGAATGCACTATATAGACCAAAATGACATTGGAGGATATAATTATGGAAACTAAATTGTGTAATCATATCAAGGATCTTTCCTAATCTTTATCATTAATCACTATGCATCTAATCCTATCAAGGATAATTCCCAACCATATCAAATAATCAATATCTTACACATATCTAATAACTTCAACCTTCCTATCAACCTCCTACTTTTGCATAGTCATTTTAAGAAAAGGATTGTGATAACTTTCTTATCAACCTCAGTAATCACTATACAGCAATGAGATGATGGTCTAAGTTGCATTTGTACAAGCACAATTGTTGAAACCTAAGAATTAGTGCAAGAATGCCTGCTCCAGTGAACCTCTAAGGCACAGATTTTTTGGGTTTATGAAGTAAATGTACGTTTGTGCATGGCTACTATGTATTGTATACGAATTCATACGGTGCCATAATCCAAAGGTGTGACTCTGGTATAGTTCATCCTTTAAAAGATCATGATGCACTCTGGACTCTAGAGTGATGAAGATTAAAATTATTTGGTGCATGTAACTCTTTCACCGCATAAAACATCCTCGAGTTTGGAAAACAAAAATAACTCACTCAAACTCACTTAAAACAAACCCCAATCCTCCATCGTCGTTCTCAACTGAAAATACCCTAAATTTGGAATCTACAAACCCTAATCAATGCAAACAAACAATGTACAAATTGAATATGACATTGAAGATAACAAACCATGCACTTCGATATCATATGCGGGATGGCGGGAAAACAAAATGGAGGAAAAATACAAAACATTGAAAAGGATTCAAAAAGGAAGGAGATTTATACCTCTGGAGTGTTGATCGAAATCACAGACGATGGAAAAAATGATGGAAGCAAAGAGAAGCACTTGAGGAATTCAGTTTGAAAGCTAGTGGTTGTGAAAATGGAAGCAACCGCTCTTTGTCACTCGCCCAAGGTCAGTCTCGACGGTAGGCTAGAAGAGAGAAGAAAGAAATGAGGAGAAACAGGGATATGACGGCTAATATTTTTTCACGGACAGGGTCATCGCCGACCTTATTCTGTGTAAATCAGGTTGGGTAAAAAAAAAATGAAAATTGGGCCCAATTGCTCTAATTGGTGCCCCACTTGCTAAAGTGTTTGATTGCGTAACATGTGCAGATAAAGTGATTTTTGTGGTTAAATCCTCTTATTTCTATGGAGATATATATATATATATATTGTCATCCAGATTCCAGGGAATGATGAGCATCTATCCTTAGCGGACCCACCACATGACATCTAATTACTTATCATTATCTTGTATGGGCCCTAGCCATCATGTCAAAGACTTTTTTCTAATGAAATCAGAAGCAGGTTATTCGGTTTATGGAAGGTGAAGGTATTGGTCCAGCCCTTGCCCGAACCAATTATGTTTATGGAAACCAAAACATGAATATAACTTGGCCCAATTCAGATCTGATTTGTAAATTAAATGATAAAACTCTCTCTCCTAATTAATACAATTTGGGTTTACTTGGGCTGGATTTGGCATCCTAACTTTTGAATAGGTGTAAAACGGCCTCCTTCCAGATGGGCTTGCCCATTCTTTTGAGAAAGAGTCCAGCTTGTGATGCCTTCGGCATACTTGAAGCATGACAATTATGGGTGAACTAGTCATTTGAAATGTCTCAGGAAATTAGAATCATCTGATTAAGGGAGGTAGGGTCTCAAAGGGTTGTATTATTAAAACAAAATGTTCATACAACATGATTTAAATCTATTTTTAGATAGTTGGGGACTGGGTTAGAGCCTGGTAATTGAAGTCCGAACATGAATCCAGCCCAAGTTCTACATGGGTTCTGAAATGTAAGGCCCGAACCCAACCTGTTGTGCCCAAACAGTGCCTACCAAAAATTTCTACTTTAATCAGGTCGGGCCAGGCCATGCGTTGCCAGTGGAGGGTTGACCCAAACCTGAAGGGAACCATGCCAATTGGTCAAAGGACACGCACAGTTACATGCATATATGTCAGAGAACTGCATCAAGATACTATTCCATCTGTTCTACCATTAAAAAACAGAGAGAGAAGATACTTATCTATTTGTGGTAGACTAGACAGTTCACAACTGCTCTAATCTTTAATTTCCAACCCAACCATTGGTCAGCAATTGCTGGACAAGCCAAGATATAGACCTTGGTCCCACACCTCAAGTGTGAGGACAAAACGACCAGGCAATTAAGGCATTAAGCTAGGCTGTGCATTTTGAAATAGAGGACCAAAGAAAGAGTCTTGGGGCCACACTGAACTAATACAAGAAAGCCGGACAGTTTCTTGAGGGCCATGCAGACTCAAGGAAATAAAAATTCAAAAAACCGATTATTGGGTGTAATTAGTTTATTTATTAAACTAGTGTAACATGCCTGTGTTGGTTAAGAAATAATTAAAATTTTAAACTGATACATTTATAAATATTTAAATAAGTTATAAATGAATATTATCATGTAATTCATAACACAAATACAATTAAAATTGAACTTAAAAAAAAAAGCAAAGGTTTAAAGGAAGATTTTTGTAAAATGACCCAATCAATTTATTTAGTATGTGTAGTGGAAGAATACTTAATTACATATAATACAAGAAATGGAAAATTGAAGAGTAGTTATAAATAATATAACATATGATGAAGAAGAAAATAGGGGTGCTGGTGGGCCGGGCCTGGATATGAAACCCATACCTATTTAATATTTGGGCCGGTCTTGGATTAAGTGATAGAATGACCAAAGCCTGGCCCGACTCAATCCTTGTAAGGAGTGCTTATAACTTAATGTAATTTATCCAAACAATTGCTAAAGAACCTCGAAAAACAATAAAAAAAATTTAATTTGGACCGGCCTGATTTACTATATGGGTTGGCTCGCACCTGAACTTTTTAAGCTCTAGTCGAGCTCAGGGCGGGCCTAGCCCTATGATTTCATAGTTGTGCCAGACCCAGATATGCCTCTGCCCGGCCCAAACCAGCCCATAAACACCACAAGAAGAAAACATATATAAGAGTAGTCGATTTGAATTGTACATGACAGGAAGAATGAATTAATTTATAAAAACTATTCAAGCTTGGAAGACTCCATCAATCAGGTTCTGCACTTGTTCTTGATGTTGTTGTAATGTTGTGTGTCTCTGGTATTGCATTGGAATTACTTGGTCCAACATTTTGATTTGCCGTATTTTTTTTTATATTGCATATCAAAATTAAGTTAAATCAGTAAATGTAAATGATAATAAAAAAAATCATGATAAAGATATTATATTAAAACTCACATTTTTCTATTTTTGATAGCAATAATGTTGGCTCCTAAATGTAGTTTGTTTCGTCTACTTTCTTGATTGAGATGACACTTTCAAAGGTTAGTCTATTCATAGTTGAGTCTATTTTTATATAAAATAAATACTATTTCCATGATGCCTTTTATAATCCATTTGCTAGCAATTCATACCAATTAACTTGAAAAAGTAGTTTAAGAGTACGCAAACATAGGTTAAACCGCAGGCCAGCCACATTAGCTCACCCAAGGGCTCCTTACCTCACCCAAGGACTCTCCCATTGGAGTGGGCTTGATGGGTCTCCAGCCAGTTAGTGGGCTAAAAAAAAATAGAAATAAATGAGGAATTGAATCCAATATCATAAGGCAATATTGCAATTCTAGATGCCATGAATTTCGAAGCACTAAATCTATAGAATTTTAGGGCTTTTAGGGTTTCCCCGTTTGATTGCAGAATTCAAAACCCCGGGAATCTTAGCAAGTTCGAAAAGCTAATGAGAGGAAACAAGTAGATCAAAATCATAGGAGTTTCTCCAAAAGACCCCAAAGATTTATACTAAATCTGAAAACACCCAGTGTTTACACAATTCTAATAAAGATTCCCTTATCTTTGAGAATGTTCTTGAAAAACATCCTTGATCATAATTTTGAAAAACATCCTTGATCATAAACTACCATTTCATGTCTTAGATATCTTAAAAGCGCAGAACCTCCTTCATTTAGAATCTAAAACGATGATTGAACCCAAACAAAGTTTGCCCTCAATCCGAGTTAACCTTTTTGTTTGGTGAGTCAGGGTGTTAGATTTAAAACAAGTAAAATTTTGTTCTTTCACTTGCTAAAAAAAAAAAAAAAAAGAAAGGAAATGATGTTTTATAAGATATTTTCAAAGTTATGGACAATTAAAAGTTTTTAAATGTTAGGGTGCTTTTGAGAAATAAAGCAATCCTTGCTATTTTTAGAAAAAGTCTCAAACATCATCAACAGACAGACAAAAAATCAAAAAGAAAAAGAAGAAAAACACACATATTTGAGTCTATGAGGCCTATTGGAAAAACTCTTAAGTCCGATAACCAGGACCTGAGTCAGAAGGTTAGTTTTTTTGTTCTTTTTTTTTTTTTTTCTCACTAAGGGTATTTTAGAGGTCTTTGACCCCATTGGACTAATCCCACGGGTGGTGCTTGCTAATTGCCAAACCCATACAAACACACACTGGGTAAATATAGGGTAGGTTTCGAACACAAGATATGGGGAGCAAACCCAAGCTTTATGCCACTCCACCAACTCCCAGGTGGGAGATAACATCCAAACTATGTTTAAAGTCATGGTTTTTATAGATTTCTTGAACCTCTTTTCAATTATTATGGAACGTGGCTAATAATCTTTTCAAGCACTCCTTTTGGGCTACTTCATACTAGCCACTCTAATTCATGATGGAAGTTTTTGGTTCAATTCTCTATTTTTGTTGCCTTTTATATTCGACCAATAGCCTATATCCCTACTGTTTCTATGATATAAAATATCAATCTGTGGGCTGAGCCACACTGCTTTTCATAGAAGCTTAGTGTATCCTACTAATCAACTCAAGTGATGGGACCCTTACTGCTACACAAGAACTTCTCCAAAAATTGGTTTTGTTCCCTTTAGTCGACCGGAGCTCAGAGAATGCAAAATTTGGATTGCTTACTGTAATGTAATTGTAGTTTAATAAAAACCCTCTCACATGCATTTACACCAACACATGCATCATCACATGCAAATACCTATGCATGTATATGGAATGGGAGTGATTGAGAATCATGGCATTGGCACTAATGATGAAATCTTGTTCAGATGGTGTTGTCAAACATATTAGTGAGGATTGTGAAATACCTGAAGAAACAACTAGAAGGGTCATATCTTTTCGTTAAACCCATGTCAAAGAAAGAGTCTCCCAACTACCTCGACATTATCAAGAACCTGATGGATCTGTCCACCATCAGGGAGAAGGCTAAGAAGATGGAATAAAATAGCATGGAAGATTTCAGGCACGATGTGTGGCAAATAACCAACAATACGCACACATAATGATGTGCGCAACTCCAACATCTTTCCCCTTGCATATCAATTACCGGAGCTCTGTGACTATATGTTGAATTTGAATGATGAGGACTTGACAGAAGCCAAGTCTAGAACTGAACTTAGAGATGTGTAAGAATGCTGGTGCTGCCATTGTAATTTGGTGGGTTCAGCTATAAGTGTAAAATTTAGTTTCCTCCATTTTTAAATGAAAAAGATATGTATATATGAAGGAGCACCCTAACATACAATGTAATTGGGAGTTCATGAGAGGAAACATCCTTGGCCCCGTAAAAATGTTATCCAGTACTATACAAAAATTCAACCCCATAAATTTCTAGCTCTGTGGGCCTTGCTCCTTTGATTAAAATTTAAAATGGGTGGTCCCAAGGGATTAAATAAATGGGCATATTACATTCAAGTCCTTCTGGTTTTCCACATCTGACTAACTCTTGGATGGACCATTAAATGGATGGACTTCATTATGGGGATAAATAATAGTTTAAATTCAAAGTAGAGATTGATTAGATAAATACATAATCCATTGCTGAGTGTGTAAGCTTGCGGCTCGCACTCAGTCGAATGTTAGGTAAGCAGATATGTTGAATTTGAATGATGAGGGTCCAATATTGGGTCCAATGCAGATATTGGGTCCAATATTTTAGCCCATAAGTACCCTACAATTGAATTTTGTTGGCATACAAAAAATTCATCACATTTCTCAAGGCAGGATACTCATTGTCATGGGAAAATGTCATTTTTCTAACCACTGGAATCTGACAGGCCATAATAGCAAAATTCCCAGCGGCCATTGTTTATAAAACTTCATCGGCCACTTCGGCTCTCAAGACACCGACCGCTTAATGCATGTCATGGCCGCCGCCCTTCATTTAAACCATAGTCACTGGACGTTAAAATAGCACAAACACCAACCGTCAGACACCTTCTCCAATGGCCACCGAGCAGTTATCATTCACGATCTGGGCGCTCCTTCAACAATGGTCGCCGAGCAGTTATCGCCCACGATTTGGACAGTTACATCTTCTAATGGTCGTTGGATCTGCAATAGGAACAGTTACAACTTCCATTAGATTGCAGTTTTTGAAACTGCCCCACTCCTCCATGATTTTCGATGGTTATGGCCTCTCAAAAGCTATAAAAGAGAGACTTAGGGGAGCAGCAAGGAGACCCAATCTGGTGCAAAAAAAAGGCCAGTAACTCTGCCATTTTTCACACAGAAGACCTACTCCTCTTCTTTTCTCAATGTGAGAACCAGGCAGCAGTTGTCTTGAAGATTGAGTGACAATTTTCAAAAAACTAGTCTTTGTTTCCCTCATGCCGGAGAAGAAGAGCAAAGGTTTTTTTATTGTTTTGACGCATACATCATTGTCAACTCTTCTTTCACATGAGGGTGATGAATCACAAAGATTGGCAGAAGAAACTACGATGTAGATTTCCCCAACTTCGTCTCGAGCAACTTTCCGAAGACAGCAGCCTCCCTCTTTCTCTTTTCATTTTGTATCATTTCCTTCTATTTGATCTCCTTAGCCTGACGAAGGGATTGTACAAGAATTTGTAAACAACCCGTACTCAGAAGGTGAGACAACAGAACCCATATAAACAAAAGTGGAGATGACCTCCTAAAGCACAATTAAATACATGTGCAAGTCACCTTCACATCTTTCTGTAAAATTCAAGAATGAATAAAAGTTCTCCCTTTTCATTTTGAACAAAACAAATTTAAATGCAAAACATAATTTCAAAACTTGGTCATAGTTCAAACCTTGCTTGACTCGGTTGAAATCAATTGAAATGGCAATAAATCCTGAACTAGTTATAAAAGCTCAGTCCACAATCTTCTGGCTAGACTCAGGAAAAAATGGCTAGACTCAGGTTGACATAGTCAAGACTCGGTATCCTAGGCGACGATGAAAAAAAAAAAAAAACCCTTATATACAGAGTCTTGACTGACTTGGGTTTGGTTCTTGAATTGACTTGGCTTCAGAGATTCTCGAACTAAAGTGATTTTGAGCTTGTTTTACGTATTTTTATTTTATAACTAAATCCAATTTAAAAACAAAGTTCAAAACCATCTGTTGAACTGAGTAGACACACCTAAAATATCTTAACTAGATCTGGTTGAGTATGAGTTAGACCAAAGTGTCCGCTCTATTAGTTAACTCTCCGGTCTGGTTTTTAATACATTGGTTTTACCCATAAAGTGTACAATAAATACCACGAGGAATGAAACTAAGTGAAACATGAATAATGATTGCATGATATGAAATTTCACATCTCTTGATCTTGATTTGTAGCTGATTGCTGCTGTGGTATGGTGATTCATTTTCTACTATTCTCTACGTATCATAATTACCATTTGATCAAAATAAAGTGATCAGATGAAGGTGGAAAATATTGAAACTTTAATTGGACAATTGAAACATGCATTATGTGGCCCACATTTCATTAATCCAGACCGTTCATAGTCTCTTGATTAATTTATCTAAGGTTTTGCAGTCTCTAATTACCATCTTATATTTTTTTAGATGATATCGCGAATTGATTACCATCAGGTTAGTATTCAGCGATAATCAACCCTAGATACCCTTGTATAGGAAGAAAGATCACCATTAAAGATATGGTTTGACTACTTACAAATGGAACATACAACCATCCAAGGAGTCGGTGGCCCACCAAAAGCATACCAAGATGGAGGCCACTTTTTCACACACACACACAACATAGAGAGGGAGAGGAGTCAATAAATTAGGATCAGATTTATAATTGGGTCTTGGGTCTCCACCCAGGTCTATTTAGGTCCATATATGATTACTTAGAGTTTATAACATAAAGCGGGGATGGATATTTAGTTTTTGAATAAAGAAAAATAAGAGGTCAGCAAATTTTAAGACGATTTAGTTTTTTTTTTTAGAAGAAAAAAGATAGTTATAGAAAATCAAAATCAATAAACTAGATGAAAAAGTAAAACTTGGGATTGAAATAGATTAAATGCAAAATAATTAATAACTATCCTAATTTGTAGAGATGCGAAGATTAACACTTGCACAACTCACTACTTCAATTTATGGGAATAGAGAGGACACTTAGATGTTCCTTGAGGGGTTTGTTTGGTAAAAATACTTATAGGGTGAACTGAAGTGAAGTGAAGATTAACGAGAGAATAAAATATTATGGGTCTAATCATAGTATGATGAAAATTTATTTTTAGTGGCTTGATAAGGAATCTTTTCGACTTTTTGGGTAAAAGGTAGATGGGTTTTTGTCTTTTAGTAGCCTGAGAATGTTGCATTTTAACTTTTTCTTAAATGAAGGAGGAAAGTTTAAAATTTTGTGCTTTTGATATGACCCTTGGTCTTTTCTTGTCTGGTGAAAGGAGGCTTGACTTCACTCCACTTTATTAGTGAAGTGGCAAAACAAACCCTAAGAGAGTTGTCCAAGTTCATTCATCTTTGATCCACATTTCAAATAATATCAATTGGCTTTAAATCTACAAGTGTTATTATTTATTATTTATATTTTTGAAAGATAAACCTTGCAAAAAGAAATTTCCTTTAAAAATTCTATGAGTGTTGTTAGAGTTAGTTTATATATAGGAATTATTGTTAGGAGAATCCTAAAATATCTTTTTTTTTTTAAACAAATTCGATCAATCAAAGTCCTCATGTACCAATTTTCAAATGTCAATTTGAATGGTTATGGATTAATATTTAATTATGTTTTGAAATTCTCCTATAAAAACAAGGAAGCGTTGATATTGACGCTCCCCATGTCATGTGAAAAAGTTAAAGGGAGCAATGTGTGATGTAAAAAAAAAAAATCAGAAGTGGCCCCCGAGGACCACTCCTTTAGGAGGGAAACTAAAAGGGCTTTTTTTTGTGCGATTAACATCTAAGGTGATTTCTTTGATAAAATACTCACTATTATATATAAAAGTTATTCTTTTAAATATTCAATATTAATTTTTTTAATTAAAGAATTAACCACTGCCAAACCAAACTTCGACCCATATCTATGGTAAAGTGCATTTGATTGATGTGCTCTCCTAAACGGGTCACAAAATAACCCCAATGGCTGCACTTGAAGAAGGTGCTCACAATTGGAATCTTGAAGGGTCGATTCTTTGCACTCATTTATCTTGGTCCAAATTTATCCATCTCCCTAAGAACCTTATGAGAATGAATATAGGTGGGCTCCATATAAGAATAAATCTGTGGGGGCATATAAAAAATAAAATTTATACTAAGTAATAGGGGTGTACAAGGATAAGATTGGTGCGGATTAGGCCGAATCCGCCACTAGCCCATTACCTATGGATTGATGGATTTGGAATCCGTCACTAATCCGTGGTTGTTAAAAACTGATCTGATCCAATCCGTGGAGGACCGGACCGGATCGGTTTAATCCGTTCAACCCGTTGAATCTAATGTTAAAGAAAGAGATCAAACATGTTGTAAAGAGTTTTAACATACAAGCTAACAATCCAAAACAAATACAAATATCTATTTTTTTCCTAGAAGCTACCCAATTGATCAATACAAAGAGCTGTTTTTTTATTTTTTATTTTTTATTTATTTTTATCTACTTTACAACCTAAAGAGATCTAATCAACAAATAAATCCAAACATATTGTTAAACTCATAAAAATCACATTCCATCTATTGAAACCTTGAACTCTTATATATATAAATGAATTACATTTTTACCCTTGTATTTTTTTCTTCTTTTATATTTAGACCTCTTAACTTATATTTAGGCCCCTTAAGTTCTTTTATTTATATTTAATGTCAACAGGATTAGATTGAATCCGCGGATTGAGGGTGAAATCTACTACCCATCTATTGCTATCGGATTACAAGATTCTCAATCCGTTTACCTTTGATTCGGTTAAAAATCCGCGGATCAGATCGGATCAATTTTTCTGATTGACAGATCTTTTTTACACCCCAATTAAGTAATGCTCCAAGGTAGTCCACCCAGAGCACGGACAATCCAAATCATCAGAAAGCCCTTCTTTATTAAGTATAAATGCTCCAAGGTAGTCCACCCAGAGAACAGACGATCCAAATCATCAGAAAGCCCTGCTTTGAACGGCAACGATGAAGCACAAGGGCAAAAAAATGGATCAATGAATGAGCTTCTAGAACAAAGATCACTACCATGGCAGAAGATTTCAAAATCCCACCCAAACCCACATTTCCACATTTCCATCCCCCTCTTCTGTCCTCCCCCTTTCCATAGTCTTTTTTCTCTCCCTCGATACTCGAAAACCCTAACTCAGGTACTCTCTCTCTCTCTCTTCTTCGTCTTATTCTTCTTCTCGATCTCTCTTCGATATTATATGACATCTCACAAATCTGATAGTTTTTCGAACCAGTTCCTGCAATGAAAGGAGGAAAATCGAAGGACACTACGTCCAATAAAGCCAACAGCATTTCAAATTTCTTGGATTTTTCGTCGATTCTTAGATTTCTTTTGGTTTTAGTTGATCCTCAGATTTCTTTGACTTTTCGTTGATTCTCTGATTTCTTCAAGTTTTCGTTAATTCTTTCTTAGATCTCGATGTCATTGTTTCGCTTTCTTTCAGTATTCCTTTGTTTTCGTTGATTTAATTGATTCTTTCTCTGTGTGTGTGTTTTTCTGTGTTTGAAGGCTTTATGTGAAGAGGAAAGAAAGGAGGCAACGAGCAGGAAGCTTGTGAAGAAGGAGAAACTGGCCAAGGATTCCGCCAGCAAGTGCTTTCTTCGTTTTCATGTAACTTGATTTTTCTCTTCGGTTTGTGTGGGTTTTTTTTTTTCGTTTTTGTTTGTGCTTTGTGTTTTTCTGATGTTAGTTTCGCTTTTTTTTTTATTGAAGGGAGGAGTTTCGAAAGCAGTTCAAGGAGAAGAATCAGAACAACAAATCTGTTACAACTGTAATGTTTTAGTTTCTCTATTATGCATTGTTAGATTTCTTGATCTTGCCTACAAATTTTGCTTATTTTCATTTCGGCTTGGGATATAAGAGGGTTCTTGTTGTGAATATGCATTTGTTTATGTGAATTTTGAATGTGGTGATTTCGCTTTGTTTGATTCTAATTGCCCTTTGTTTTTTTTTTTTTCTTTTTGTATATCTATTAAGAATATGGTGATTGCATTCAAATTAATGGGTTTGATATAGATTATGGGTTAAGATTAGTTTTTAGAATATCGATTTTGCTTCATATAGAGTCATATAGCATGCTCTCACCTTTTATTTAAATGATTGTAGATGATTTTCTTCCTGAAAAAATCTTAGTTCAATCATTTAGATTCTCTATTATAGTATATGAGAATGAGACATCTAATTTCGACAGTAATGCCCTACCTTGTTCACAATCTCTACCTCCTTCTGGGAAGGTGTAGAGGATTCACGCAGTTTGTGGTAATTTTATGATCAACCGCAATCTGATGTGGCCTAACACAAGTGTAAAGCATCTTTACTCCTCTAATTACTAGAAATTTTTGCTCAATTTGATGCAATGTCATCTGTCATTCAAGTCGGGGTACACCTTTATCAAATGTCATTTTACCACCTACATCAGATGGTCTAGGTATTTGCGTAGCCTAGTTTTGGTTGACTTCATTAGTCGTTACTTTTGATGATGGTTTCCATTAATGATATATTTGATCTCTCTCTAAGTCAAATGAGGATATTTTTTTAAACTACTTATTTTAAGGCCTACTGAAAATCCACGTATTCTTTTTACTTAATGATCTTAGCAACATTTCCTTTATAGATACTCTTATTCATTTTTCCGCCATGATCCCATTCCATGGCCAAAGGTTAGTTTTATATAATATTTGGCTTGTACTTAGAACATTCCCTATACCAACCTAAAATAAATCCTTAAAAAAGGACGTGGGACTGTTAGAAAAAAAGGACACAGTAGCTGCAAAGATAGGACGAATGAGTGGGGAGTTACTATGATTGTAGAGGTGCTCGATTGTTTCGTCCATAAACCTACAGGGGAAGCAAATAAGGGAAATATCGTTTCTTTAATATTATTGAAGATTGAGATTTTGTTAGAAAGGTTTACTAGAAAAATGCATTAGCATTAGCCCTCGGTGTAACCAAGTTCCAAATGAAATGATGAGGAATGTGCATAGATGGTTAAGGACGCAAAGTCATCTCTTGTAGGGCCTTTTTTCTTTGGATGTATTTTTAAAAAGAATTTGGAATGTTGGGAATGATGTAAATGTTGTAAATGTTGTCTCCTTACCTTTTCAAATGCTGTGTTTCATTGTTGGAATTCTGTATACCAATCCACCTGAAAAAGTTACTTTTAGCCTTTAGGAGTCTCAGAATTCTAGAATTCCAATTGCTATTTCATTGCTGAAATTCTGTATACCTATCCACCTGAAAAGTCACTTTTAGCCATAGGATTCTCAAAATTCTAGTATTTCAAATGCTGGATGGGCCATGGGCATTTGGAATTCTACTTGGTGACAGCATTGGGAGCATTTCATTTTTTTATTTATTTATTGCTACATTGGAGCCTTGCAGCATATTATTTATATTTTCAGGTAACTGAGTGCAGGGCAACTGCATTCTGAGGATCCTAGCTGGGAATATGCTTGGATTGCCACAATTTCCAAGCAACTCACCTAACCTGATTTTTTTAAAAAACGAAAGGATTGGTGATCAGTTATTTATTATGGTGTTAAGAGATTTTGGTACTATAAGAATCAACTTTGATAGTATGCTTACCCTCTAATCAGGTCCTTTCCATTCCGGCTGACTTGAAATGCAACAATTTCTGATTTGGGAGGGAAAACAACCAATCTACCGACTTCTCTGCGGGCATCAAGGAAGGGTGCATGGTTTCATGATTGGTGTGAAATTTGAATTCGGATATGTTAATGTTGGACACATGGAACTGACAACTGAATAATAAAAAGCTCTCAAAAGCATTCTAACTTATGTTCGTATGAGTTTTGATAGCAATCAAAGCATTTTATTTTCAAATATCTAAAAATCACAAGGGGCCTGTTTGTTGGACTTAGAATTGAATACATAAGAACATAGAGATTGACTACATATGAATCCATTGTCAAATAAGCTCAACCAAAGGATTAGTAAAGAGGTGAAGTCTGGCTGACATGGGGTTAGGGGAGGTGAGAATGTAAATCCGAACTCATGATCTTCATTTTCTTAATTATTTTGCCATAATAAACATCAAGAACACTTCAACATTTATTAGTTTTAAAAAAAAAAAAATCCCCACCACCTATCTCTCTCTCCCTCTCCGAGGAACCTTTACAGAACCACTAAGGCCTATAAAAGGTCTAGCGTAAACTGTGGGACTTCTACAAAACCTATCAAGGGACTGTTGACAGATAATATGCATTGATTAGTTATAGTGTACTAATGATTTTTATTTGGCAGATAATTGCTACTGCATATATATGAAGGCCCATCCATCATGGATGGGGGATCACCTTGATTTCCCTAAAATCGCAGATACTATGAAACACATTAGCAGGAACATGTTGAATTCTATAGTGGAAATCTTAGTTCTCTAGTGATGATGATGATGCAAGAATACTGCATTATTTGATGCAATGTAGTAGGAGAAAAACATCACATATAATTCATTTGTCCCCCTTTCCATCCCAAATCATTATTTTTATAGTTGAAATTACAGAGAGGATAACATAGAATCCCACAGAAAAAGGACAACTATCTATTTTGCCAAAATGTTCAAATCAATTACTGAATTACAACTTGATGTACATCCGATCCAAAAACACCCTTATGTAAGCTAAATAAATGAAAACAAGATGCAGTTTGGGTAGAAACTTACCATCCTGAGTCACATTTGGATAATCAGAAGTACTCAATGTGATTAACCAATCCCAATCTTTACTAGTTCTAAGCAAAACTGCAGCTCCATAAAGTATGGCAGTTTCGTTTATTTGATTCTAGAAATTGATCGTTTCAAATGGGTTCTTGTTGTTTTGCACTAATCACCACCAAAATTTCCTTTTTGGCATGTACGTATTAGGATTTCTTCCACCATTTTTGTTGTTTTCATTTATCTGTGAAGGATCGAAGAGGTGTTCCTGTTTTGAGGTTTTTGATGAGAATCAAAGCTAAGTAGATGATCGTTTTGACTCATGTTTCTTTTATTCTCAGTTTTTTATTCTTTTATTCCCTCACTTGTTCAAGGAAGAAGTTAGGTTGCTTAGTTTGTGATTATAAATTGGTTTTCGATGGTAAAGGTGAAGATTTTCTTTATTCTGGATGGGAATAGTGTGGTTTTTTGAGATGAACTAAAGATTTTTTATGGAAGTTTGAGTTTACTGAAATGTGGGATCCCTATACTTTTGCTGGTATGAAATTAATGGTGGCAGATAGGGACCAAGCTATAATTGTTATTACACCTTTTTAGGTCTGTAAGAAATTTTTTAATATACCTTTTCAATGCAAACAAAAAGACCTATAGTAAATTGAGGAATCATCTAGTTTCTATGAAATGCATGTTTTCTTCAATAATCTGTTTACATCATTTTTAATCTATTGTATTGGAGAACCTCTTTCATGTTTTCTATATCTATATCTATATCTATATCTATATTTATACCATATATAAGAGCATTAGTTTTACCTGCTTGTCATCGACTCCTTCCTTTTGTCCTTTTCTGCACTTTTGTCTCCTTCCTCAACCGACTTCCCTCTTGCTTCCAATAACTGTGATGCTTCTCCCTGCTTCAAGAAAGTTCTCTGCACTAGCCAATTTGCCAAATGGAGTGCACAACAAGAGACACCAGCTATGGGCCCGCTAAAAAAGGGTGTTTCGCCTCTGCTTCGCCTCTTGCCTCCTGCTTCTTTCTCTGCTGCTTGGTGATGGTGGTCCAGTTACATGCAATCCAAGCTTTGGCTCGGATGTTTTCTGAATGCCTTAGGAACATGCTTCTTTTCTACTCTCGATTCTGCATCTCCTGCAGCGGCCTAAAACAAGACAAAGACCTCTTCCTATTCCCCTCTCTAAATTTACCCAATCCAAATGACCTAACCACCCATTTTCTCCTCAACCCCTTTTCATTTCATCCCCAATCTACTGCGATGATCCTATCTCCATCTCAAAGACAACACCAGGGCATCTCCCGAACCCCAAAAGCCTCCAGTATGGCGTTCATTTGTTCCCTAATTCTTTTTTTTTTTTTTCTCTTCCTTTCTTGCTCAAACATAAAGCAATTACGGATTTCAAAGCCATAGCCATGTCTATCCGTTTTGCTAATTTGATGGAGCTATCTTCTGAGTAAGAGAATTTGATTTTGTGTTACTTAATGTTTATAATTAGTATGGAATATAATGAGTGAGGTGTCGATTGTTCTATGTTTTATGAGATTGACCGCATAAATGAGTGGGATTTTTTTTTTAATCAATAGGTTTTAGGTTTGCATTGTCACATCGTGTTGATTTTACGCAGTGGTATGGAGTGGGCTCCAGGTATTTTCAAGGCGGTGCATTACCTCGGTGCATTTTCAAGGCGGTGCATTACCTCTATACTAATATCCCTCGCTCTCGCTCATCCCTCTCTGGCCCTCGGCTCCCTCTCTTACTCTCGCGTCACCTCCATTCCCTCGTCTCCCTCACCGTTGCCATCTCCATTCCCTCATCTCCCTCATCGGCATCATCTCCATCAACACTTACCCAGACCTCACCCTTTCCATCAACGCACGAAGGTCCCTCCCACCATCTCCATCTCTGTTGATCTCAAAAACCCATCTCTTTTATCAGGCGCAGACCCATCCCACTGAAGAAAACTGGTGCCCCCTTTTCCGGTCGTCTTCTCCAAAGCCATTACGAGTTTGACCCCTTTTCCGGTCGTCTTCTCCATCACGTAGCCCTCACCCTCTCCCACCATCTCCAGAAAAACCCATCTCAAAAAATCCATCTCTCTTATGCACCCGCCCTAATCTCCCTCGCTCATCCCTCTCTGGCCCTCGTCTCCCTCTCTCGCTCTCATTTCATCTCCATCACGCAGCTCTCACCCTCTCCCACCATCTCCGAAAAAACCCATCTCTGTTATACCAGGCGCAGACCCATCTCTCCCTTTTCTGGTCATCTTCTCCAAAGCCAGCACGAGTTTGCGGCTCTACATCAAGAAAAATCGCTCTTCTTCTCTTTCCCTTTCTTCTTCTTCTCCTTCTCCTTTTGTCAAAATCCGTCGCAGCAGCTCTCGCGCCATCTCTCCCCGTGATGGACCCTCGCGCTTGCCCAGATCTCCTCTAGGGCTTCTTCAGTCGCACATCGGACAATCCGAACGGCGTTATTCAGCTTGGACTGGCAAAGAACCAGGTAGATTTTATGAATTTCTACTTGTTTCTTTATCATCATCATCTGCTGCTGGCCATTTCCTCTGATTCTTTAGGTCTTTTTTCTCACTTTCTCTCGCACCATTGTCTATATATTGTCTCAGAAATGCCTCGATCTTCTCCTTTTTCTCTGAGCTTCTCTCACTTCGTCTCGTCCCTCTTTTTTTCCCTCTCTTTACCCTCGCAGGGTTAACAAGGTGAGTTTCTCTTCCTCTTTCTTTCATGCCACTTTTTTGTTTGTTTGTTGATTCCTTAGGCTATTCTCCTCTTTTCTTGCCCTGTTTTTCATAGATTGATTTTCTTTCTTACTAAAATTTTCTTGGTTTGATGTGAGAGATTCTTCAGATCTAAGCCTCAGATGCGGGATTTGTTTTTTTTTTTTTTTTTTGACTGTTATTTGTACGTATGTTTCTTAATTTCTACGTAAGAAGCCCTAGATTTACATTTTTTGCTTAATTTTTTCAAATTTTTTGTATCAGTGTATTTGGTTTTGTGATAGATCTGTAAGAATTCCCTCATTTTTGGTACTGTTTTGTTTAATTCAGCCAAATAGATTTCATTAGATCTAGACGTATATCTGGTTGGATCTGTTCGAGCTCATGAAAAAGTTGTGAATTTTCTGGTCTTATGAGCTGGTTTTATTGAAAATCCCTGTTTTTTGGTGCCTTTTCGTAGATCTGTTAGAGGAAATGCATTTCCTCTGCATTGTTTTTTAGTTTAATGAAGAAAAGAAAAGGGAAAAAACGAAGAGGAGATGGCTTTATGTCTCTTAATATCTATGTATGCATTTCCTTTGCATAATCCCACCGTTCCAACAACAACAACCGAACCTTCTTCCACTTCTTTTCAGGCAGCCCCAACTCTCCAAATCCCTTCCTGCAATCTTTTCTCCCTTTTCCTTTAATCCTATCTATCATATGCAATAGCTCTTTAGTTTGTATATATATACTGATTAAAAAAATTTATTTACTTTTTTTGATGAATGGGTTTCTACCGGGGTTGGTGTGTTTATAGTCAAAGAGTATGATGAGATTGAGCAGACTGTTTTTAGATTTTATTCAGTTCTTTTGTTTATGGTCCTTTTGTGGTGATGACCAAAGTTAGACTTGTTTAGATATGTCATTACAACTTCCAAGTGTTACTTTGACACAGCATGGATGTTGATGTTCTAAACAGAAACTGAAAAACTATACCAACACCCCATAAATGTATATTAATATATCTTAAAGAGTTAGTATACAATGATAATTATAGTTGTTCTAATAAAAAAATGTAAATATTAATAGAGCTATGATCTATATAAATTGTACAAATGCTACTAAAATACAGAATCAGAAGTGGAGATATGGACTTGGCTATTATTTGCACAGTTTCCTTTCTGATTTTTATGATGAGAAGTGTTTATATGTGTTTCTGCATGCTCAATGTGGATGCTAGTTTGGATGGAGCAAGCTTTGAGGAAAATGATTTTTTGTTTCATTAGTTTTATCATGGATGAACTTCCAGTAGAACATTGCGATTGCTTGCTAAGGTTTTCCAGAATCCAGGTTATGGGCTAAACTGGATATCCACACGAGACAGATGGGATTGAATGGGTATTATCATGGATGAATGGGTTTCTACCAGGGTTGGTGTGTTTATAGTCAGAGTATGATGAGATTGAGCAGATTGTTTTTAGATTTTATTCAGTTCTTTTGTTTATGGTCCTTTTGTGGTGACGACCAAAGTTAGACTTGTTTAGATATGTCATTACAACTTCCAAGTGTTACTTTGACACAGCATGGATGTTGATGTTCTAAACAGAAACTAAAAAACTATACCAACACCCCATAAATGTATATGAATATATCTTAAAGAGTTAGTATACAATGATAATTATAGTTGTTCTAATAAAAAAAATGTAAATATTAATAGAGCTATGATCTATATAAATTGTACAAATGCTACTAAAATATAGAATCAGAAGTGGAGATATGGACTTGGCTATTATTTGCACAGTTTCCTTTCTGATTTTTATAATGAGAAGTGTTTATATGTGTTTCTGCATGCTCAATGTGGATGCTAGTTTAATTGGATGGAGCAAGCTTTGAGGAAAATGATTTTTTGTTTCCAAGTGGGCCTTGCCATTCTTATCTCCACTGATAATAAATTGTGGGTTCCTCACTACAGTTTGGAGGTAATCACAACTGCATATTTGTCCCGACTTCCGAGATAATAATTTTATGCACTACATGATAGTTTTAGGAAATGCTTTATTTGCAAGCAACTTTTAACTTTCAACAAAACAAATAGTTCATCATTCACTAGATTATCAATCAAGTCATATCTTTTGTCCATTGCTCAGATTAATGACCACAACTTCATATTTTTCCTGACTTCCGAGATATTAATTGTATGCATTAGATAATAGTTTTAGGAAATGCTTTTTTTTTAGCAAGTTTTAATTTTCAACAAAAAATATTGTTCCTAATTCACTATATCAATATATTATCAATGAAGTCATATATTTTGTCCATGACCCGAATTGATGATACTTTTACTCGTAACAAAAAAGATTTATTAGTCCTGTGGCTGCATTTGCAGATGAGAACTGTTTTTTTTTTTTTTTTTTTTTGGTTTTTTTTTTTTTTTGTTTTTCCTTTGTATAAAGTTCTTTGTTATTCCATTTCAAGTTGTCCACAATATCATCGGTGTACTTCCTTGAATTAACTTAATGCATACTTGTATGGTATGTTTGGTGTTGCTAGGAAGATTGGAATGGCGTTGGTGCTCAATCCCACCAAGGCTATTGGATGTGCTGTTGTCAACATTAGCACATAAGACTTGATTGAAGAGAGAGAGTACATCAACGCATTGTTGCATCTTATTTGATGTGTTTGCATATTGATTCCTTGATATTGGGTAAGTGGTTTCCATAACATGTGGAAAATGTGACCACTATAGTCTTTTTTGAGCTGCAGAATTAACAGGCTTTTTTGTAGTTCGGCACCTTTTATTTCCATTGTATTGCTTATAAGTTTTTGTTAGGCTTTCATATTCCTTAGAATTTTGATGTCAGATATATGTTGACGATTATATTGATCCAGCACGTTTGATATTGTGTATACAATGTTTTTGATTTTTTTGATTTATTTTGATCATTTGATTTAGAGAGCATAGGGCCCTCTTTCATTTGTCTAAACGTGTTGTTAGGAAGGTTCCTCCCTATCGATGCATCTATCCCATTCGCAAGATTCTCTATTATCATCATTGCTATCCTTCTCAGAAAAATCAGCAATTAGGCTCTTAGTATTTGAATCAGAATATTGCATTTTTAGGAGCATTGCTCAGGTTTTTGGTTTCAGTAGTCCACAGCACCAACCAAATTTATGATATGTGAGAAAAAGATATATTTCTTAAATCTTTTATTTTTGTCTCTATATATAATTTCTTAGGGAGCTTGTTTGTTCGCACATAATAGAGAGGAATTCATGGTCAAATGAGCTCCACCGAATGATTATTAAACATGTTGAAGCCAAGGATTTGATTCATTTGAATTACTTGAATGATGGGTGGATATTCATTTTCCATCTTCCCTTCATTCAAATTCAATTGAGTGATAATTTTTTTTAATGATCATTTTTAGATCTCCACATTTTGAGTTTTTGTTTTGGTTTTACTGTGTTCTACTATAATTGAGAAATTAGGAGGGTAAAAATTAGAGATTCTGCACTTGAAGTAGTAACTGACAGTAAAATGCTCGGCAACCAATTTTAATATTTTCCCAAGACGCATGAATGCATACACTTAGCACTGTTCATCACTTACACTAAATTGGTGAATTTATGTTTCAAGATCCCAATTTCCTGCATGTTAAATTAATTTTCACTAAACATTTATGTTTTCATTGTCAAATAATGTACTGTATATGTGGTTTGATTTTTGTGCCTTTTCATCACGGTTAAGTACTGATGATTGTTTTGATTGTTTTGTCCAAGTTAAACCTGAGTTACGACGACATGGACGCATCAATAATGGATGTGTTTGCACATGTTGTATGGAATATCTTCAAGGTAGTGAATTTGTTTTGCTTCTCCATGCTTTATTATTCCATATATCAAATCTTTCTGCTCATTTTTAAATGTATTTTATATTGATTGGGTTGTAGCAAAGTAATTTATATGGATGGTTAATTTTGAACACGCCTTAGTTTTATACCATGATTTATAGTATGATGAACTTACAATAAAAAAAAGGCAATTCTCAACTTAAACAATACACAAAAAGCGACGGCAAAGTTTTCGACGGCTTTCAGCCGCCGATCCCTTCATACTCGACTGGGTCCCCTTCGTGATGGCGTGTGTGGTCCAAGAAACTATAATCTGAACAGCTTTACAATAATCCCGGAACTAAATACATGGCATACCATAACCATAAATGCTTCTTTAAGAGCAGGTGTAAAAGTAGATTCTATGTTGACATTATCCTGAAACGCTATCCAGAAATGCATCAACTACGCTTCTTGATTCTGACAAGTTGACAAGAAGATCACCTGGCAAGGGTGCAAATATGTCATTCAAGTCTCCAACCACCATCATTTGAGGTTGTGTCAAGGATGACCGTTACAGAAAGACAAACTTTGTATCGGTAATTAATCTATTTTATTAAAGAAAATATTAACAATCGTAAAGCAAAAACACACGAGAGAAATAGTGAGAAAGAGGAACTATATTTATCATATATGCAAGAGTAGAAAGAATCACATGCCTTCATATTATAAAAATGGAGGGTGCTGTCAAAAGTTATGAGCCCAATCTGTGTTCGAGGGAAGCCAGACAGTTCATCGAAACAGGACTTTATGGTATTAAAACAGTCTGCCCATTAACAATGTTAAATACAGTCACTTCATTACAAACAATTTCACCTTAGACAGTAATAGAAGAGCTATTTATAGTAAGTAGTAATAGTGGAGGCATGGTCATCTTGTCATTATATAGTTGTGCCTGTTAGGCCAACCATAGGACTTGGACTTTTGCTCAATAGACCTAGGCATGGCCCATGGAACTTGGGTTAGATTTGGATTACAAACGATTCTTGGTCATTATAATAATGAGAAAGGGTGTGAGTAGCTTTTGGATTGAAAAAATATGGTACTTAAAAAAACCCTTTGGACATGTTTTGCATATCTACGGTAGGGACGTGTAATTCTAAGCACAATAAGGTTGATTGTCAAATGTGTTTTGCCCATCATATCTTCTTTTTAACTGGTAGTTCAACTAGAACCTATGGCCTGGTGGTTGGGCACTTCCCAACGGTGCCATAGGCTTCTTTTTTTTTTTTTTTTTGCTTGTCTTTGCTTACTGCTGTTTGTGTTTTTTTCTTTTTAGGATACTAGATCCTAGTAGTATAATCCTAAGATTTGTGTATGCTGCGGGACTGTTCTATAGAGTTGAGGCTGCATCGGTTCTTTTATTTATTTATTTAAAGGATGCTTTTGGCACAAACCAACTGCTGCATCAGTTCTCTTGACTGGTATTTTGGTGTTTTAACAGTTTCTATTTTCTTAACTTCTTTTGTTGCTTTTGATATCTTTATGTTCATTCACATTTATAAATTTTTCTAACGTGATTCTTTTACAAATAATTTGTTATTTTGGTTTAGGTGCTTTATGTATTATTGCTAAAGTTCATCTTATATTGGTGGATTATTATATTTTGGGCATCGTTTTTGAATTAAAAGTCTTTAGAGTGTTTTTTCCTCTTGGCTTTATTTCAGGATTTTATTATGCTTCCATTTCCATATCTATTTTAGTTTCGAGCTTTATTGATTTGTGATCATAATTTCTTTTGTTTCTTTTTCTTATTTCAGATACCTAACAGTGCGAACGATACTTAATTGAATATCATTTGTTATATCGGCGGGAAGTAGTGTTGCTAGTGTTGTTACAAGTGGCAACGGTAAGGTTTCGATGATTTTAATGTATAGTCTAGCTAAATATTATATAAAGAAACTACCTTGAACTGTGTGATTTTTTCTTTCTTTTGTTTCCTTCATAACATACTTGACATACGAGTGAATGACAAACTAGATGTTGGAGGGAACTCTACAATGGGTGTCTCCTCATGCCATCTGTCTACAGAGGATATTCTTCTTCGTTTGTTAGCTTTAAATCATTCTAAAATAAAAGAGATATAGTTCACATTGATTTTAAATGATTGATACATAGTAGGACACGGTGGTGAAATAATGTCTTCATTTAGAGAAAACTTTTGTGATCCTACCTAATTTTTTTCTCTTTGAAAATTTCTGATCCAAGCACTTTTTTACTGCCACGTCTCATTTAATGACTGCCTATGCATGCTCCCAAATGTTTGCCCGGCGCCTGGTAGTTTATTGTTTGATTGGGCTTCATTTTGATGTTCTTCCTCACGGTAATGACATTCTAGTATCGAATGTGTTCCTATTGTACTTCATGTCTTTGAATATCCGTGATCCCTTTGATTTATGGACTACTTTTTGTTCTTTGACTATTTCACTTGTAGCATGCCTTTTCTTTTATGGTATATTAAGTTAATACCTTCCATGGCAGTTTTATAAGGTTATTGGGAATTATGCTTTCTATAGGGTCTTGTGTGAACATTATTTTGTGACGGATTATTGTTTCTCATCATGGAGCATTGTTTTTATTTTTCAAGTTATTATTTATATTTTCTTTGTTTTTATTATGCAAAAACCAGAAACTGACTGAAGACATAAGGTACCATAACATATGTAATGAGGTTGAATGACCAACCAACCCTTCATTTCCTGGTTACTTAGAGGACTTAACATGAAATCTCTCAAGTTTGAATCTTCTTTTTAGACCGGATCGATAGTACTTTTGTAATTTTGTCCTTTTGATGTTGAGCTTTTACGCCCTTTGATGTAACATCATCTCTCTCCTTAATGCAAATATCACCATTTGAGGAAAAAAATCGCAATTCAAGTTGAATTATTTAATTTAATCGGGTAATTGCATAGTTTGGACAGCTATGGGCATGGCAAATAGCCAGCAAATCTTTGTAACAATGGGCATACAACTAATTTTTTATGGAATCCGGGTGGATTCTAAGTTGTGTTCCAGTAGGGTAATTTCTTTTTCTTTTTGTTTGTTTTTGTGGGTTTTGTCTAACCGTTGACAAGGTTCGAAAAAGCTTCACGTTCTCCGGTGTCTTCACTTTACCTCCTGTACTTTTATTCCTCATATTTTATATTCTTTTGCATTGCATGCATAACATGAGGATGAGTTCATCATAGGTTTGGGGGTGGGGACAAGCACACTTGTCTACTTTTAGACAAAATTTTCACACATCTTTTTTTTTATTTTCTATATTTAGGAAGTTTTTTAAATCTTACAAGAATTTTTGCTGTTTTATCTTTGGCTTTTTAGATTGTTTTGAAGAGATTTTTTGAGAGAATTTTCAATAAACGGAAGATGGCTTGAATTTTAGAATTCTCAAAATTTAGACAAAAGAGAGTTTTTGTTTGCAGAAATCTTTTTGAAATAGTGCTAAATTTTGATCCTTTCACATTACACAGTTTGTATACATTTTCGAAACCTTTAAATGTGAAATTTTGATTTCCATTCTTTTAACGACTTGATTGAATATATGAAGGAAAACCAAACCTTAGTTTTATAGGTTTCCTAGTTCATCTGGGTGGATTTTTCCACAAATTAGTAAATTAAGTCGGGTTCATGAAAAGGGCTGCCTATTGTTGGGGACCGTTGAAAAGGAAAAAAGAAAAAAGAAGAAAGAGGAAAGAGGAAAGAGAAAAGTTTGTCGTTGAAATTTCACGGCCCTTTGAATAACAATAGTGCGAAAGCCATCATGGTTGCCTTGATTTGGGTACAGCCTTGATTCGGGTACATGAAAAGGGCTGCCTATTGTTGGGGACCGTTGAAGAGGAAAAAGAGTCACGGCCTTTTGAAAAACAATAGTGCGAAAGCCATCATGGTTGCCTTTATTTGGGCACACCCTTGATTCGGGTACATGAAAAGGGCTGCCTATTGTTGGGGACCGTTGAAGAGGAAAAAGAGTCACGGCCTTTTGAAAAACAATAGTGCGAAAGCCATCATGGTTGCCTTGATTTGGGCACACCCTTGATTCGGGTACATGAAAAGGGCTGCCTATTGTTGGGGACCGTTGAAGAGGAAAAAGAGTCACGGCCTTTTGAAAAACAATAGTGCGAAAGCCATCATGGTTGCCTTGATTTGGGCACACCCTTGATTCGGGTACATGAAAAGGGCTGCCTATTGTTGGGGACCGTTGAAATGGAAAAAAAATCACGGCCTTTTGAAAAACAATAGTGCGAAAGCCATCATGGTTGCCTTGATTTGGGTACACCCTTGATTTGGGTATATGAAAAGGGCTGCCTATTGTTGGGGACCGTTGAAATGGAAAAAAAGTAACGGCCTTTTGAAAAACAATAGTGCGAAAGCCATTATGGTTGCCTTGATTTGGGTACATCCTTGATTTAGGTACATGAAAAGGGCTGCTTATTGTTGGGGACCGTTGAAAAGGAAAAAAAATCAGGAGAAAATAAAAAAGAAGAGAGAAGCTTGTCTCTGAAATTTCACGGCCTTTTGAAAAACAATAGTGCGAAAGCCATCATGGTTGCCTTGAGAGGAAATCTTTTTTTTTTTTCTAAGTCTAGGTGGACCAGAGTATTTGATAGAGTCGTTTTCACGGGGGTTCTAATAGAGCATTTAACACTTATTTTCTGATGTATACGTACTTTCTCATCGTGCACGATCATATTTAGCATGATTTTGAAAATTTCTTCCCAAAGATGAGATTGGTGTACCGTATTTCAAATTTGTCTTTGCTTTGACTATTATGAGAATCGAGAGTATCCAATGTTTATAAATTTTTTTTTTTTAGAGTTTCTTTTGATTTCTTTAGTTTTTTGAGTTTTATGGGTGTATTCAAGGCAAAACCTCACGAAGCACAATTCATCCACTAGGGTAACCTAGGGGTATAAAGGCTTATTGCATACGCTAAATGCAGTTGAGAGTGCTAGCGAAAGTGGCTTTTGTTTTCTGCATTAGTTTTCTTTTGTATTTTCAGGTTAGATTAGATTAGGTTAGTTAACTTCGCCTTTTCACATCTTTTGCAAAATGTTGGTTCGAGGGCGTATTGAGTCCATGAAATTGCATCATATTGTCATTATTTCATGTAGATTTATGGATTTATTTAGGATAACTTGATTTCATTGAATTTTATTCCAACATTCAATGTTGGAATTTAAGTCATAATTGGTCAAAATTCATTAAACTGCATGATTTTCATGAAATTATTCTTTTGCATTATCCTATTATCGCATTAATTTTCTCAAAATTCTTAATTATACTCGTGTAGATTTTTTTGCATCGTTGCATTCTAAGTGAAAAATTGATGAATGCAGTGTATTCTTCAATTGCCATGTTTTCTTACTTTATTTTAGTAATTGATGGGCCATGATGGATGGATATGGTGGTAACTGATTGTAGCCATATATATACTTCAGAAACTAGTAACCAAACTATGTTTTCTTATGCCCTCTGTACTCAGATGATAGCCATTTGAGAAAGGGTCCCATAGCGACTTGAGTATTTTTGCTTAAGATTTCTTGGTAATCTTAATTATATTTATTAGTATATATTTTCTTATTTCTTGAATTATACATGATTAGATGTTTGCTTAATTAATTTAATATTAGATGCTTGGGTGTTTGCTTAAGTAATTTATAATGCTGATTTGACTCTAAAAAAGAAATCCGGAAGAGAGAAAACAGGCGTTTTTAGATTTTTAATTATGATATTGTCTTTTAGAGAGGGTTCTAACTAACGTTGTTTTGGTGAGAACCTTATCTCATAACAAAGATGGATTCACTAGAGAGAACTTCGAAACAATTACTGGCATGACTTTGTATTTGCCACAAATAACAAACGTCAATGTTTTATTTCCATGGGACTCTTGTTTGTTTGCTTCAATCCACGTGTGTGTTGGCAATCTATGTTGGACTGTCATTTAGCATTTATCAATGATTATTGAATTGGTATAGTTGGCCTAAGCCGTGTATTATGTGTTTTTGTGTGCGAGGCTGAGGATCCTGACACTTATATGGATTATTGAGCGTGGAGCAAGAGAGAGTATTATGCCACTGGCCATTTGAGGGACACCTGTTCATGCTTCAACAAACTAGTATCTAGAGAATGTTTTGACTATATTGCAGAGGTCAGTATGGCTTGGATATTCTTCTTATTAAACTATAACATTGCCTGTATGTAGACTCATACATGTTACAAGTGAATTGCACGCCCAAAAAAAAAAAAAAAGGAAAAGAATTGCACACAACACTTTGCCATACACAGCACATGTTCATAGTGGTAACAATGAGCACAACAGATCCATCCTATCATCCTAGATCTATAGTCCATTTGTCACTTTCTGCATACGTATTTAGTGATGCAAAACTTTGAATGTGAATCCCCACCTAGTGGGAAAAGGCTTGGTTTGGTTTGGTTTGGTTTGGTTTATAGCTCACCAATATTTGTTTCATATAGCTCACCAGTTCCTCTGCATGAAAGATCAGTTAATCCAATTAGTTTATATGCATAATTCTTCTCCTATAGAGGTATCAGAACATGGAGGAACTCAGTTTCAAGCTCTTTCTATGGGTAATTCTCCACCTTTAATGTTTTTCCTTATTCAAAATTCTGCCCTTTCGAAAATTTGCATTGATGTTCCCCTTAGACTCAACTCAATTCTTTGTCTTATTGAATTCAAGTTTGAATGAATCTATGAGGATGAAGATTATAAGTGTTTAATGCGCTACTTTAAGTCATGAGGATGAAATTGTAAATGGATTTTGCAGTAAAACTGTATATTCCCCCTTTTAGATCCTTGAGTACTAAGCTGAATCCAGAATAATAAATATTTTTAAGGCTTTCATGTGTTCATCTTCCTGTGATTACAAAGAATGGAGTTTTACTTTGGTAATTTTCAACTATTTCGTGTTCCCTCTTCTACATCCTTGAGTACTAAGCTGAATCCAGAATAATAAATATTTTTAAGGCTTTCATGTGTTCATCTTCCTGTGATTACAAAGAATGGAGTTTTACTTTGGTAATTTTCAACTATTTCATGTTCCCTCTTCTACATGCAAATGTCCTAGAATAACAAAAGCAACTAGAAAATAGGATAGGACTAAAAGGCTGGTAGGATTAATGCTGATATTTTGGGGATGAATCTCCCAAAGGAACCTTATGAATTTCTCATGAATCCAAGTCTCAGCGTATCAACCTAAGGCAAAACTTTATGTGTTACTTGATATGTTATCCGTTCACGTTGATCCTTCATTTAATACTAACAAGTTTCTCTCTGATTATTTTGACTCTTCTTCAGTTACTTTTTATTTATTTTTTTAATTTTAATATTTATCTGTGTATGTTTTTTAGTTTCTAGGTGATGTCTAATGCATACACACCAATTGACGAATCAATCCCAAAGGAACCTCATGAAATCTCATAAATCCAAGTCTCAGCGTATCAACCAAAGGCAAAACTTTATGTGTTACTTGATATGTTATCCGTTCACGTTGATCCTTCCTTTAATACTAACAATTCTCTCTGATTATTATGACTCTTCTTAATTTTTTTTATTTTAATATTTATCTGTGTATGCTTTTTTGTTTCTAGGTGATGTCTAATGCATACACACCAATTGACAAATCAATTCCAATAAAAAAAGACACAATGCTGCAAATGTTTTCAGCCGATGTTATTGTTCAAGAGCCATGGTACATTTCTACTACTAATTATTGATGTTATTGTATCTTTTAGTATGGTTCATATTTTTTATCCATTTTCGCTTTTTGTCTCCTGGAGGAACCTATCTATATTTAATTGTTTATTTGTTGAAAATTAAGTATGGAACAGAACAGGAGTACACCCTAGAAGAGAACAGGAGTACACCCTAGTAAAATTACCAAACAGGCCCTTAGAGAAAAGCTCAAACCTTTCTATACCCATATTAAAAAAGAGGAGTTTCTCCTCCTTCATGGTCAGCTCCTGCTGCTTGCTTCATATCTTTCGATGGGTGTTGCTTACTTAGATGTTACATGTGGCCCCTTACATGCAAGGTGTCTTCAAAGAAGATCTCATAGTGGGCCCACATACATGTAACCCGAAGTTCATGCAATTCCTTTCGCTCTTCACCGTTGTTTCTGGTTTCGTCATTGCCTCGTCTGATACGGTCTATCTTCCTCTCCTCTTCACTGCCTGATTGCACATGCATGCAACCCCAATCTCATCCGATGCAGTGCCTTTCATTGCTTCACCATTATTGTTTGTGGATTCGTCATTGCGTCGTCTAATATTTCTAGGTCTGTCTTCCTGTCTTCCCCATCTGATTTGAATCTGATGGTTCAAATCACTGATTGAGCCTTTTTTTTATTTAATTTTTTCGTAGCTTTAATTTTTTTTTTTTTTAGTTTATGTATTTAATGGTGATTTCCTGTTGTGGGTTGGTTTTGTTGTGGATCGATGATTTTAGTTGTGTAGGCTGTCTTTGGATGTGTAAGTGCCTTTCTGTATCCTTTCGACCTTTTTGAGCCTTACATTGACCTTTTTCCTTCCTCATTGCAACTGTAGTGGAGCTCATGTTTAACACGTTGATATTGTTGATTATATAAATCCTCTCGTCAATTTGACAGTGAGCCTCAAAACTACTT
The DNA here is from genome assembly GCA_028538565.1 of Umbellularia californica. NCBI lineage: Eukaryota > Viridiplantae > Streptophyta > Magnoliopsida > Laurales > Lauraceae > Umbellularia > Umbellularia californica. The sequence goes on along the minus strand of JAPQWN010000002.1, from coordinate 77,223,715 downwards.
GAATAAAATTGTAAATCTTGCAAAACTATTTGGCAGAGGATTGAATATTAAAAGACTATCATCTTTGGGCAAACTAAAAATTTTGAGAACCTTTTTTCCCTACTTTTTTACTTAAATCAATTTCCATAGTGACAGCATAAATGTACCATTTTTTTGGGTATCCATTGATACATTCACATGCTTGACAATGTCTGAAATAGTTGCTTGCTTATTATCATGACAGTTAATTGAAATTAAAATAGTACGGATTATAATTATTCCAAAGATCTTTTAGAACCATGATTTCTATACCATAATATAAAAGCAGCAGTTTCAGCTGCCTGTTGCTGGACATTCATTCCACCACTTGCGGGACCCACTTAGATTTAGGTCTGAACAAAATTCTCTCCATCCTTCCTTTCTTCTTTCGAATCTCTCATGCACAGCCATCGTGCAAGAAATGGAGAGTTTCGCCTGGTCACCTCTTCCCCTCTTCTTTTGCTTTCCCTCTTGGTTAGATGCCCAACGAAAAGGAGAGCTTCCTCTTTCTAACTGTCTTTGTTTGGATTTATGATTTATTTGATCCTTTATATTGAATTGGTTTTGTTCATGCATTTAGGGTATTTTTTTTAGCCAGCGACCACTAATTTGAGATTGGTGGACTGCCTTTGCTGCCTCAACCCCATAGAAAAAATAAGATTGAGTGAACAATATACTCCATGAAACGGATTTCTAAATTAGATTGATTGGTTGGTAATATAAGCAGTTATTGACCTGCACCTTTGTTGCCTGTTGATTTTAATAGGTGGTATGCACCAAGCAACCTAGAAATAAGCTACTTAATATGCACACAACTTAAAACTCGCAAGCGCACAAGATCACTATGTAGTGTAGTGAATTGTAAGTACGAGGTCGATCCCACGAAGACTTGTGATAAAACAATGTCAAAATTAACTAAAAATCAGAATATTAAATGGAATAATTGAATAATGAAAAACTGAATTAAACTATTAAAAACAGTAAATTAAACTATCAAAAGATAATTGGAAAGTAACTTAAAACACAAAACTAGTATGAGAATTGAAAAACAGTAATAATGAATGAACTAGGGTTTCATCTACTCCCCGAACCAATCCTATGTATGTCCCTTATTATCTTTTAATCAAAAATCAGATTTTATTAGTGACATCTATCAACCTAGACCATGGCATATGCGTCTAAATTATTATTCCCCTAAACCTAATTCATGAGTGGCATACTACATGAATTGTTCATCATGATGCAAAAACTAAGCATGGCATATGTCCTAGTCAAAACAAACATAATGCATAAAACAATGAGAAAGATAAATGCATGAGTCTAAGCATGGCATATACTTAGATTATTCATGGTTCTAAACCCTAGATGCATAACATCAAGATCAATCAAAATTAAGTTAGCTACTCTTAAGATTAATTGAACATCATATGGTTGGCATGGCATATACACAACTCATCAATTAATAACATGGTTTAGAATCTCAACCAACAAAACTGAAATCTGAATTAAAAGACGCCAAAAGAGACTACATAGAACTAGGCTAGGGTTTCAATTACACCCTAGCCCTAAAAAGTTTAGCTACTCATGTCTTTAATGAAAAATAAACTAAAAAGTAGAGTCATAAGAAGAAAACTAGAAGATGATGAAGATGCAATGGATGGCCAGCAGCTTTTTCCCCTTTTTCTTCGCTCCAAAAGCCCTTCAAGATGCTCCAAAGAATGCTCCAAAGGTGGCTGTATGGAAAATAGGGTTTATGGGATGATAATAATTGATTTTTATGCTTTTCTGGTGGCTGAATGGTGGCTCTATTGTGGATGGACGTGGCTGTTCATTGGATGTCTTTTTATACTTTTGCAACAGCCCCTTTAGTAATAGTTCCCTTGTATGTTTAGGTCTCCATCTTTCTTTACAATTGGCTTCCTAATTAGAATGAAATAGGAGTCTTCTTTCTTGACTTGAACAAGACTTACTCCAAACTTTCTTTCTTTTTCTCCTTGTTTTTCTCCAATCTTGGGCTCCACTTCAACTTGAATAGGACTTCTAATTTCTGAAATTCTTCTATTTGCAATAGATGTGGACCCCTCTTGGGCGTGTAACCCTAGATTGGATTTCTTCCTTTTTCTTCTTTCTTTCTTTTGCTATTCTTCTTTGAATTGTAAGTTCCCAAAGAATTAGAAATTAATCTTGAAATCTGGAATAGCTTGGATGGGACCCACCATGGTCCTTCTTTGGGATTCACGCCCATCATGTCTTCTTTAATTACTCTCTTTTTGCTCCTTTTGACCTTAGCATAAAAATTAACAAAACCTATGTAAAAATCAAATAAAATAACTATACTAGCACAAGATGAATCAAATATTAGGGCTTAGATTATAAACAATTAACCACTTATCAATAGGTGGGGATATTTGCCATTCTTATGAGCCATGGCGTTAACAAGTTGTGTTACTTGTATATGCACGTTCTTGTTTGTGTGGATACAGATGCAACAAATTGGATATGGTAAGTTTAGAACCATTGCTTGCCAACTCACTTTGGCAAAGTGTCGATGTGTTTATGAATTAAAAGATTTATCTTAATAGTAGATCTTAGTTGTTTATATCATTGCAAATATTATTGCCATAGACTAATAGTTCTTTTTTAGTATTTTAAGTATTAATGTCTTAATAATTCAAAGAATAAGTTTCTTAGATGATGCCTATCCTGGACTTTTTAAAACATAGACTGGAGGCACAACTTTGATGTTGGAATTGCAATTTGTTTTTGTCATCATAGGGTTCTTTTATGTTTATAAGCTTCTATCATAGAAGTGTTATTAGTTCTTCTGATCTGCAACAGAATAATTCAGGTTTCTTAGAAGCTTAAAATTTCTTGAGAATTAGATTGATTGGTTGGTAATATAAGCAGTTATTGACCATGCACCTTTGTTGCCTGTTGATTTGAATAGGTGGGAATATTTGCCATTCTTATGAGCCATGGCGTTAACAAGTTGTGTTACTTGTCTATCCAGGTTCTTGTTTGTGTGGATACAGATGCAACAAATTGGATATGGTAAGTTTAGAACCATTGCTTGCCAACTCACTTTGGCAAAGTGTCGATGTGTTTATGAATTAAAAGATTTATTTGTCTATCCACGTTCTTGTTTGTGTGGATACAGATGCAACAAATTGGATATGGTAAGTTTAGAACCATTGCTTGCCAACTCACTTTGGCAAAGTGTCGATGTGTTTATGAATTAAAAGATTTATCTTAATAGTAGATCTTAGTTGTTTATATCATTGCAAATATTATTGCCATAGACTAATAGTTCTTTTTTAGTATTTTAAGTATTAATGTCTTAATAATTCAAAGAATAAGTTTCTTAGATGATGCCTATCTGGACTTTTTAAAACATAGACTGGAGGCACAACTTTGATGTTGGAATTGCAATTTGTTTTTGTCATCATAGGGTTCTTTTATGTTTATAAGCTTATCATAGGGTTCTTTTATGTTTATAAGCTTCTATCATAGAAGTGTTATTAGTTCTTCTGATCTGCAACAGAATAATTCAGGTTTCTTAGAAGCTTAAAATTTCTTGAGATATATTAAAACTCTATGGGTGCTGGGCCTTTCATTGATATCTTACTGAATTTAAATTTAATACTGACAAGCCTTGAAACAGCTTCCTCAAGAAAAAGTCCAATTAGCAACAAACTTTGGGGTTGTCAAAATAGAGGAAGCAAAAATGGTTATTAACTATCTTAAACGATTATTTCAAATGTCTTAAGTGTTTTAATTGCTGATTGAAGTTGATAACTTATAATACAATACAATTTATGTATACGAGTGTGTGTCCGATCCTATACACCTGTACATTCTGTCACTGCCCCTTATTTTTTTATGTTAACTTTAATTTCTTTAAGCATATGGAATTGTGCTTTTGTCTTCATTAACACCTTCCCACTTGGCTTGCGTTTTGCAGCGGAAAGGTCCCAAACATGTTGGGGCTTTATATATGACTTGCCAACTATTGAATGTGCATTTTAAGGTCATGTTTTTATTGCTTTCTATTGTTTATTTTCCTTAATATATGGAAATAATGCACTTGTAGACTTCATATTCCTTTTATGTTGGGAGATAATAGTTGTACTGCTCAGATTTCTGAGTTTGAGGAATTTCCAATAAGAGACGAAGTTAGGAATTAATTAACTCATGCTAACTAGAGTAACTACTTTCCTTAAAATCTCATTCCGTTTTGTATTTATAATTAGAAATCACGGTACTATTTCACTATGATTCAATGAATTCTGCTTAAGTTTATTTGACTCTTAATTTATTTCATGATAGGTCACATGTATTTTACAAGTAGTCTGTAAGTATTTAATGAAAATTTCCTTGTTGGAAGTAGTACTAATCACATGAAAATTTATTATACTTTGTTTCATTCTGTACTTATTTGAATGCCTGATATAGGATCCATTATTTTTAGTTGGAATGGAAAAATATATGTCAGATGCTGTGTGAGTTTTTTTTTTGGTACTTCCCCATTAGCACTGAACAATAGATTTAAGTTCTAGCACCTTAGGACAAAACTGTTATAATCATACAAAACAAGTTCCACACAACATATTCTTAGCAAAACAGTTCAACATAAAGTTACTGAACAAGTTCTTCACGACATAGCCTCAACACAAACTGGTCTCAGCATAATACTGGAAATAACATGGGAACAATGCCAAATGGGGTATTTCTTTCCCTTTCTCGTCTTTATTCTGCTTGTTACAAGTTAGACTGTAATCCATCTTCATATGCCGTGTTCCAAAATTTAGTTATGCCCCTTTGTTGTCAGTTTTCTTAGTTCATTTGGTTAAGGCAGTTTGTTTTTTGTCATTTCTTGTAACTTGACAAGGCTTACTACCATGTCACCCTGGCACACGATGGACTGATTTGGTTTTTTTTTTTTTTTTTTTTTCTGGCCAGATGAGATATACATACTTGGAGATAATTGATATAAATTTTAGAATATATATTTCATGTGAATGTATATGATGAAAAACCTGAAATTCCTTATAATAAATGGCATAACATAACTCCTTCACAAGCAACTTTTTGATCCCGCTTCAATATATGTATCTACTTTCTATTTTAGGATGACTAGCAGACTCCATTTGGTTGATTTCTTTGATTCTCCTGTCATAATTTTATGATATTTCCAACTATATGCCTGGCCATATCAACAGGCTTCAGACCTAAACTATTGGAGTGCTACCCTTTGACAACCTTGCGTGCTTATGAGATACTAATTTTTTTTTTTATTATTATACAGATGTTTTTTTTTGTTGATGCTGATAATTTGGATGCAAAAGATTGGGATGACATTAATGATATCAACCTCAGTTGAAAATAGGTCTACTATATTACTCTCTGGAGATCAAAATCTGCGGAAAGAGTTTTCAGAGAGATCAAGTTTTCAACTTCTCGATTTGAGCGCAACCAAGCTCCAAAGGTATATATCTATTATCTATTTGTTTTAGTAGATGTGCTTGTTTGTTTCTTGAGCTATCTTCTTGATGTATTATTTGATCTTAATGCATGAGATTATGGTTTTAGATCTCGGGGTTGGGTTTTTGGCCTTATGGGTATTGATCCCTACATAAGTGGGTCAAAAGTTTGTAAATACTTATCCACGAGGCCCACTCCAACAAGTGGTATTAGAGCGATCCCTAGATTCTCATTGTGTTAGATCGGTCTTCTAGTCTTTACATGAGATGTGGAGTGGATAGATTTAGGGTTGTGTAAGGATGAGTTTTTGATTTTTTTTTTTTTTTTTTGCATATATTATGTTTTCTGTATGCATGAAAAGGAATTGGTTGGTCAAAAATCATTGTTTTTCTTCTAATAGTTTATTAGGCACGCGAGCGGATTTCTCCCTGCTCTAGTTGACCCAGTTTCTACGAGTAGGGTGCTCGAGCGGGGTTGAACCTGCTCGAGCGGACCTGGTGTGAAGTGCTTGCTCGAGCGGGTTCATCTCCGCCCGAGCGTATAGGACCATTGTTTGTTTTGACAATTCGAATTTTTCATCATGATGAATGACACCTTCTTAGCTCTAGTTCCTATTGTATATGTGATACTAATCTTGCAGGTGATTGTCCTCTCCATGTGGCCTCACAAGTTTTTAATTTTGTTATTATTATTGGTTATGTTAGGCAACTTGTAAAGGGCATCATGGTTTCCTTGGTTTTCCCGCGAAAGGGCAAGGCATGATGGTTTCCCTAAGCCTATTTTATTTCTATTAATAGATTGCATGTAAATCTCAATTTTTGAGATATAGGAATTTTATGTATTTTTTAATTTTTATTAGTTGTAAATTCCAGCAGCTTTCAAGTCGAGATAGATAGAGTTTGTGATGACCAAAGAGTTTAGACTTACTTGAAGAGTTTGAGGAATTCCAAGGAGTTTAGACTTGAAGAGTTTGAGGAATTCCAAGGAGTTTAGACTTGAAGAGTTTGAGGAATTCCAAAGAGTTTAGAAGATGAAGAAGTCCAAGACATCTTTCTGCAATGGGTCACGTGGAAGAGAGGACTTACTAAGATTAGAATTTCTAATTTGGCATGGATACTTGTTTTATTTAGAGTTTTTCTATTTGCATGGTTGCTTGCTTTATTTACCATTTTTAATTCTTTCCAAAAACTGATCTAAACACAATAGCTTTAGAATAACTTAAAATGCATATTTCAATTAAAAAATCGTAAAAAATGCAATTCAAAGTAAAAGACTAAAACATAATGCCCTGACATGCCCTTGAATCCCCTAACATGTGTTGTGATTGAATATACGCTATTGGCTGCACCAAATACGGTTTGCTGTCAGAAGTCGCTTAGAATTCTACGAGATTACTTTTTAAGCACAAATTTTCGTGAAACTTGTTTTAAACGAAAAAAGATATCCCAAAATTTTCTAGGGGGCGTCTTTCAACCGTAAATAGCGTGAAACACGGTTTAAATTTTTAATTGTAGAGAGAAGTATCTCTGAATATCTTAAAATACGTGTTTCAATTAGAAACGGATTAGAATTGTGTTGAATCATATTTGGAGCCAACATTTTCCTAGATCTGTTTGGAATTCCCTAGTCCCGGCGTGAAGCACGGGTTTCAGTTTAAAACGACCCTTAATCCTATATTATGTGTTCCTAACCCAAGTATCGCCTGTGAAACTTATTTTAAGTAGGAAAGCATTTCATAATATCTTAAAATGCGTATTTCAATGCAGAATTCTAGTTCAGAATACCCTAAAATGCCTCTGAATCATTGAGTATGCGTTTTTATCAAAATACAGGCTATTGATTGTACAAATTATGTTATTTATTAGCCAGAAACGGCCTTGAATACCATTAGATTAGTTCTTTTGCCCGAATTTGTTTGAAATCCGTTTTAAAGTAAAAGGATAACATCGAGTTTTCAAGAGTGCGTCTTTCTTTTGTGAACTGTGTGAAACGCAGTTTCACCTTATATTTTTCAGACCCGCCTAGAATTCCCTATGAACTGTTCGAATCACGACTTTTAGTCTTGTACAACCCTTAACCCTGTACAATTCATTCTTAATCTTAGAATTGCATGAAATATATTTTAAAACAAAACGTATCTTAGGATATTGTAGAACTTGTATTTCCGCCCATAATCGTATGAAACACATTTTAGAGTAAAAGATTAGACCATTAAAACCTTGAATTCCCTGAAATCATCCGGAATGCTATTTCATCTAGATAATGGCTATTGTTTGCACGGGATACAATTTTCTTTCATATATGACTTAGAACCCCCACGAGATTAATTCTTAAGCCTAAATTTGTCTGAAACACATTTTAAATGAAAAGATATTTAATAAATTTTTAGAGCATGTCTTTTAATCGTGAATCGCCTGAAATGTAGTTTAGAGACTGTTTCTCTAAAGCCTTTATAGAACACGATTTTATATTAAAATAGGCCTCGAACTATCCGAAGCACGTGTTTCGGTCTTAAACAACTCTAAATTCCATTTAAAGCGTCCAAAACATACAATCGCATGAAATCAATTTTAAAATAGAGAAGTATCTAAAGATATCTAAAACGCATGTTTCAGAATAGAATTACATGAAACGAATTTCAAAGCAAAAGACTAGACCAGAATGCCATAAAATATCCTAAAATCTTTCAGCACATGGTTTTATGTAGTTGCAGGCTATTGATCGTACGAAGTAAGCTTTTTATATGTTAGAAACCAGCTTGAATCCCACGAGATTAGTTATTAAGTCTTAATATTTCTTAAACATGTTTTATGGTAAAACGATATCGCATAATTTTCTAGAGCGCGTCTTTCAACTGTAAATTTCTTCAAACGCGGTTTACCCCCAATATTTTTGCAGAGACGGCTAGGAAATTCCCTTCAAACTGTTCGAAGCACGGGTTTCAGTCTTAAACAACCCCGATCCCTTGCAATACGTTTCTAATCCCAGAATCACAAGCAATTCACTTGAAACAAAAACGTATATCAGAACATCTAAAAATGCATATTTCAGCCAAGAATCGTGAAAAATGCAATTCAAAGTAAAGGACTAAACCACCTTGAGTCCCCCAGCATGCGTTGTGATTGAAATATGTGCTATTGATCGCACAAAATACGGTTTGCTGTCAGAAGTCGCTAAGAATCCAACGAGATTACGTCTTAAGCCCAAAGTTGCATGAAACTCGTTTTAATGGAAAAGAGATATCCTAAAATTTTCTAGAGTGTGTCTTTCAACAGTGAATAGTGTGAAATGCGGTTTAAAGTTTACATTTTCTTTAAACTACATAGAGCATGATTTATTATTAAAATAGTGCTCGAATTGCTAGAAGAATGCGTCTCGGTCTTACACAACCCTAATCGCTTGTAAAGCGTACCCAACCCTAGAATCGCATGAAACCCATTTTTGAGAGAGTATCTTTGATTATACTAAAATGTGTATTTTAGTTAGAAACAGATTAGAATTGCGTGAAATGTGATTTAGAGCTAACGTTTTCTCAAAGCTGTCTAGAATCCGCTATTCTGGCACGAAGCATGGGTTTCAGTTTTAAACAACCTTAAAATGCATTTTAAATAGGAAAGCATCTCAGTATATCTTAAAATGCATATTTTTGAATCATATGAGTGCATTTTCATGCAGAAGACTAGTTCAGAATACCTTAAAATGCCTATGTACATGTTTTTAATGAAATACAGGCTATTAATTGCACAAATTACGTTCTTTATTAAGCCAGAAACGGCCTTGAATACCATTATATTAGTTCTTTTGCCCTAATTTGTCTAAAATTCGTTTTGAAGTAAAGGGATAACATTGAGTTTTCCAGAGCACGTCTCACTTGTGAACTGCGTGAAACGCAGTTTCATCCAACATTTTTCCAGACCCGCCTAGAATTTCCTACGAATTACATGATTTAAGTTTTATACAACCCTTAACCCTCTACAATGCATTCCTAATCTTAGAATCACGTGAAATACATTTAAAAACAAAATGTATCTTAGGATATCGTAGAACTCTTATTTTTTCCCATAATCGTATGAAACACATTTCAGAGTAAAAGATTAGACCATTAAACCCTTAAATGCCCTGAAATTGTTCGACACACATTTTCATCTAGATATAGGGTGTTGATTGCACGAAATACGATTTTTATTTAGAAATGGCTTAGAACCCCCCACAAGATTAGTTCTTAAGCCCGGATTTGCTTGAAATGCATTTCAAATAAAAAAGATATTTAAGACTTTTCTAGAGCGCGTCTTTCAACCGTGGATCGCGTGAAATGCAGTTTAGAGAACATTTTCCTAAAGCCGAATAAAATGCGATTTTAAATTAAATTAGCCATCGAACTATCCGAAGCACGAGTTTCGGTCTTAAACATCTCTAAATCCTATTGAAAGCGTTGAAAACATAACAAATCGAATGAGACCAATTTTAAAGCAGAAAAGTATATTAAGATATCTAAAATGCATGTTTCAGCATAAAATCGCATGAAACGAATTTCAAAGCAAAAGACTAGATCAGGATACCCTAACATGTCTTAAAATCTTCCAGCACGTGGTTTTATCTAATCGCAGGCCATTGATTGAATGAAATAAGTTTTTTGTTCGTTAGAAACAGGCATGAATCCCACGAGATTAGGTATGAAGTCCTTATTTTCCTTAAGTATGTTTTATGGTAAAATAGTATCACATAATTTTCTAAAGCGCATCTTTCAACCATAAATTGCTTCAAACACGGTTTACACCCAAAATTTTCGCAGAGACAGCTAGGAATACCCATTCGAACTCCTTGAAGCACATGTTTCAGTCTTAAACAACCTTGATCCCTTGCAATACATTCCTAATCCCAGAATAAGTAGAAATTCATTTGAAAGAAAAACGTATATCAGAATATCCTAAAATCCATATTTCAGTCAAGAATCATAAAAAATACAATTCAAAGTAAAAGACTAAACTATAATGCCCTTACAAGCCCTTTAATCCCCTAGCATGTGTTGTGATTAAAATATTCGCTTTTAATCGCACCAAATACGGTTTGTTGTCAGAAGCCGCATAAAATCCCATGAGATTATGTGTGAAGCCCAAAGTTGCGTGAAACTCGTTTTAACGGAAAAGAAATATCCTAAAATTTTCTAGAGAGCGTCTTTCAACCGCAAATACCGCAAAACGCGGTTTTAAGTTTACATTTTCCTTGAACCGCATAGAACGCAATTTAACATTAAAGTAGCGCTCAAACTGGCTGAAGCATGCTTTTTGGTCTTAGACAACCCTAAATTGCATGTAAAGCGTATATAACCCCAGACTCGCTTGAAACCCATTTTAGAGAGAAAAGGATCTTTGAATATTCTAAAATGTGTATTTCAGTTAGAAACGGATTAGAATTGTGTGAAATGTGATTTGGAGCCAATATTTTGCAAGAGCTGTCTAGAATCCCCTACTACCGGTGCGAGGTACGTGTTTCAGTCTTAAACAACCCTTAATCCCATGTAATGCATTCCTAACCCTAGTATCGCCTGTGAAACCCATTTTAATTAGGAAAGCATCGCAGAATATTTTAAAATGCGTATTTCAACATAGAATCACATGAGTGCGTTTTATTACAGAATACTAGTTTAAAATTCCTAAAATGCCTCTAAATCATTGAGTACGCATTTTTATCGGATTACAGACTATTGATTGCACAAATTACTTTGTTTATTAGCTAGAAACAGTATTGAATCACATTAGATTAGTTCTGTTGCTCGAATCTGTCTGAAATCCATTTTAAAGTAAAAGGATAGCATCGAATTTTCGAGAGCGTGTGTAGAGAATCTACCATGTGTTATTGTCTTTCATAAAAAGAAAATATATAAAACGTGACTTTAAGCAGGTCAAGTGGGCCCCATAGTGGTGTAGCGAACATCGGAAGTAGGTCATTTCTTCTCTTTATAAGGGTAGTAGATTTTCACATTTTTTTTCCATCTTACAAAGAATGTTGGCATGTTGCTCCTCTAAAAGCAGATCCTAGCTCCACTAAAGCAAAGAAAAGTTATCACATCACTCGTTTAAATCTTTGAATGAAAGCCCCGCATGTACAGATTTAGTAGGAGTCACCTGACCTTTATGATAAAGTAAACCTAGTATTATTATTTTTCCCTGGCAATTCTCACTTAATTGTCCACGTTCGACCTTGGCAGGCCACCATCCCTCACTTGAGATCTTCTTACCCCGCTCAAGGGCTCAATGGGTCCTAGCCTGCCCTTCCTTAGGGTACCAAAAAAGTGTTTGAAAAATATGGGGGATATTCTCAAGTTTTGGTATTTTCTCTTAATATTATTAGCAAATTGAATTAGTCTCTTGAGAGATATCCTTAGAAAACAATATTAAGATTAATCCACATAGGTTTTTCTTCATTTTGATTCTTATCTCATGGTGATTTTCTGGTGATCTTTACAATTTTGAAGACATTTCACATGTCCTACATTTGTGATGACTGGACATTATTAATTACTCAACTAGTGGTTTGCCGTCCAAATTGAATGTCCGGGGATTGGTTCAAATGTTGAAATCAGATGGTTGGGATTGTTGGATGGTGTGTGACCGACAGAGAAAAGTGGCGGGCCTTACTATTGACCCTATTTATAACCAGAGCACCAGTGGTTGCCATCAACTATTCCAAAGCTAGCAGTGTAAATCCATCATTGTGGGCTCATCTTTAAAATGCAGATTGCTCAACATCAATGTTGCATTGCACCTTGTGTGATTACTAAGCCAAAATTCACTCCAATCTGAATAGGGTCAACCATCAGATTTATTTTAATTTACCTTGACAGTTCACAGTTTATTTATCGCCTTGGATCATAGAACTGAAAATGTCAGTTGGACTTCGTAGATGGCTTGTACTCTCACCTATAGAGCACTTTTTATCACCGCAGTGCGCGTGCACCATTGCATTGCACGTTCAACCATCACCATCCCTTTCATCCTTCTTCGTTTTCTTTTCTTTTCCTTTCTTTCTCCCTTCCCTTCCTTCTCCCTCTCCATCTTGTCTTCCTTCCTCCCTTCTCCCCCAGCACTCATTGATGCGCTGCCACTAAGCTTGCACCACTGACTCCACTGCTGCACCTACTCCCATTTCCTTCATTCTCCTTCATAACACCAGCGCTGCCACCTTCACTACATTGCCCACCACTACGAGACCGCGCTCATAACCCCACAACGCCCACAGCACCTGCGTGGTTGTCTTGGGGGTTGGGCGTAAATAACCCCACGACACCATAGCACCCGCCCACAACTTGTTGATCCTCACTCTTTAATAGACTTCTAATTATCTCATCTAGCCCATCTAATACTTCATATCCCTTCCAGCCCATCTAACAATTATTCTAGGTGGTCTCATCCACCCATCTAGCCATTAATCTTCAAGTGTTCTGGGTGGACCATTGGTGATCAACAAGTTGGTCTAGGTACTGCAAACTACAGTCCAACATTTTGGGCCTGTTTTATCTTGGAGGCAAATTTGTTGGTAACCCATTTGCAGACATCTATCTGGTGTAGGGGCATTTATTGCCTTAAGTAGAGCGTTCAGGCAATCCATCCAATCAAAGCCTATTGTCATTGATAATTTTCTTCTAACAATCTTAAGGCAATAAACCTACTTTCGGATGCACATATTTATTATTCCACTACTGAAAAATAATTACTGGCAGTAGTCTTCGCCTTGGATAAATTCCACTCGTATCTAATAGGATCCAAAATCATTATTTTCACTAATCATTCTGCGCTTAAATACTTCTTTCCAAAAAAGATGCTGAACCCAAATTGATTAGATGGATCATACTACTTCAAGCGTTTGATTTAGAAATACGAGACAAAAAGGGAGTAGAAAACGTAGTGGCAGACCATCTATCTAGACTTGTCATTTCTGATTCTTTAGAGCCTACACCAATACGTGACCAATATCCTGATAAAATTTTATTTTCTATTTCTGAATCCTCATGGTATGCGGACCTAGCAAACTATCTTGTTACGGGTACGGTTCCACAACATTACTCATAACAAGATAGAAAGAAATTCTTCACTGTAGTTCGAAATTCTTTCTAGGATGACCCTTATCTCTTGATCGGACCCCAAGTGTAGGGTACGATTGTAGTAATAATTTGGCGAGTCCAAGTCCATCCACAGGGAGCAATGCTTTTTAAGAAACTTTACAGCTTTAACCTATCCTAAATAAACACTAAATCTACCTAAATGGAAACTAATTAAATTACATCAACTTTCCAAAAAAAATAAAAACACTAATCTAAATAAAGAAAAACTAAGTAAAGAAACTTAGTTTATTCAACCCTATTCTAACTATAACCTGCAAAAGTAACAAACTCATCAAAACAACCAATTTAATATAAGATAAATCAAAACAAAATTTTCTAATTAGATCCTAATTACCAAAATCACTTCTTATGCAAATATGAATGATCTATAATGCCATAAATGCTAACAATGCAATTTTATGCAAGTTTCTAAAAATCTGATGCATGCTGTAAAAAATTCTAAGCATGGAAACTCTTGCACAGGCCCAATTTTGCTGGACTGTACGACAGGCCTAAGATGATATAAACCTAAATCTAATGGCTGGAATCATTACTCTGATGATGCATGGACACAACAGAAAAAGAAGAATGGAAAAAGGACTTAAACGAAAAAGATATGATCACCTAAAGATGCCTAGTTGAACCAGTTATGTGTAGAAATCTAGTACAGGCTTTGCTGGGTACCCTTGATTGTGCCTCTGGTTGACAAGGTTCCTGAGGTTATTTTTGGCTGAAATTTTGGGGTTTCAAAGTCCTATTACTGTACTTTAAATCTACTATTTTTCAGACCAAAACCTTCACGTTTACCTGGTTTTCAAAACGCGCACTTTTGTAACATAGTTGGGTCAATTCTGCTGAAACTGTGCAGAATTTTTCACTATGCACTACCAGGTCCGAATTTAATCTTTCTAATCAGTCATCAAAGATTGTGATTTCAGCAGCATAAGCCTATTCCAATGCAATTTCTAAATATGATGCATGTACAAAAACACTTTCCAACCATAGATTATGCAAGTAATAAAAATAGAAAGTTTCCACTAAACATGGAAAGATGCAAGTTGAGGTTTCTAAATTAAGAATTTGCAAATAAAAAATTATCATAATATTAACTTATAATAAAAACAAAAGGGGTGGAAAAAATAAAAAGCGGAAAAGATGTATCATTGATCTAGAAACTAGAAGATCATACAAGTATTGAAAATGCGATAATGAGGTTCTCTCTTCTCAGAGTAGGAAAAAATTAATGCAAGTGATTACTTGATGTCTCTCGACTTTTAATCCATTTATTTTATTTTCAAAAACCTAGATCTAATCATGTGAAATATTGTTTCCAATCAAAACACATAAAAGAACTAGAAATAGAAAATTAAATCACTTACATAAAGAACAAGCATAATCAATCCAAGTAGCGTCTTTATTCCTCGATCTTTGAGTACAAGAAATTAATATTCTTCTCTCCTTTTCATTCTCTCAACATGGTCTCTCAACCTATGCCTAAAAGAATTAGAAGAAAGAAGAAGAAGAAAGGGTCTTAGAGAGAGAAATGAGTGGTGTGGAATGGAATGGAGAGAAAGAAAGCCTCCAAAATTACTACCAAAAGTCTTGGACGTCCAGCCCTTCCCATGACTCCCTTTTATGCTTTTTGCAAATCTTTTTTTAGTAAAGAATCTCTCATCTTTAGGGCTCTTGTTTCCTTATGTGTAGAGATTCTTGCTTAGGCTCCAAGCTAGCTTCTTTCTTTGAAAAGACTTTTAAATTTGAGAGATCTACTTGCCTTATTAGGTTTCTTGATGTACACACCTTCCTTGTATAATTCCAAGAATATCTCTAAAAATTGCATGATGATGTAGAGGAAAGAAACTTTCCAAACATTGGGTTTTCTTGCGATTCCCGCCTAACACTGTAGCAAAACAGCTTCCCGAGATCATATCTCTCTCAATATTGCTCCGATTTATGCAATCTTGGGCTCCTAAGATATCTACTCAAAAAGAGCTTTCCAACGGTAGCTAGATTGCGCCGATCTGACACTCGGTTTGAGAATTATGACCATTTTAAGTTGCTGCCCCTGAAAAATCATCCGAGAATAATTGTGCACAAATGGAAGCTTCTATGTTGGCATGCAATGGGGTGTATGGGGCCCATGTTGGACGTCCAAGGCATGCTTGGACTCTTTCCTTGCTTGCTTATTTGACTTTCCTTTGACCTCTCTTCTCAAATTTCATCAATGTAGGTCTCATGTTGGTTTCTCGTACAAATTGAAAGAGATAATTTTAACATTAATCATATGTAAGAAAATAATTATGAACCATGTATGGGACCCTACATGCCTAGTGATGCACTAAAATGACCAACTTTTCAAAAATAGCACATGGTGCCAAAAATAGCAAGATATGCATTGATGAAACCAAAAGCCTAATTTTGGGGTGATAAATGGGATGAGAAAAAATTAATTCCATAAAATTCATGCAATTCAATGAATTTTGACCAATTCCGACCATGTTTCCAAAAATAACCCCAAATGCATGAAATCATGAAATTGAGTGTAATCTATGCAATTAAACCTAATTAAGTCCACAAATGCTTATGAAATGATGACCTGATGATCTAATTTTGTGGACTTATCATACCCCTTAACCAACTTTTTGCTAGTCCCTTAGCAAAATAAGTGATAAGGAATAAAACTCACATAAACTCATCATAAGGAAAGTAAACTAATGCAGAAAATAAAAATGATAAACACAACACTTTCGCTGGCACTCTTGACCGCATTTAATGTATGCAGTAAGCCCTTAAACCCCTAGGTTCCCCCTAGTTGATGAGTTGTGCCCCGTGAGGGTTTGCAGTGAATGTACCCACAAAATTCTTTTTTTTTTTTTCAATCTATGTTAGAAACCTAACGAAACCATGGGAACTTTTTCAAAAGAAAATTTACAAACACCAGATATTCTCGATTCTTGAAAATTTTCAAAGGCAAATCTTAAATTAGGTTCACAAATCTCATCTTTTGGTCAGAAATTCTCGAAATCATGCTGAATTGATTGTGCATGGTGATAAGTGCGTGTACGAAAAAACATAGGTATCAAATGATCCACCAAAAAATTCCATGAAAACAATTTTTTATCTAAAAATTTCCGTGAAAATGATTGTGGGGCCCATCTTCATTCAATTTATGCAACAAGTTCGAATTTCAGATTTGAGGATTTTCTCAAACCAATGTGGGCCCATGTGTGGAGAATTGCAAAGATAAGAAGAATCCAAGTTTAATTAGAAGATCTTGGCTAAGCAAGTTAGGCAAATTTAAATTCCAAAGAGACCAAACTCTTGGAAAGATTATCTACAAGTGAGATTCTAACCAAATAATTTAGAAGATTTGAAAATTTTCAAATCTTGAATGCACCTAAGGATTGAGTTGGACGTCCAAAGGGGGAGGCCCCAAAAATCCCTCAAGTGAATAATCACTCTCCCCCTATATTCTTTCTCTCTTTATCTCTCTCACTCCCCACGTCCATTCCCTCTCCCATCTCCATTCTCTCTCACGCATTCTTCTCTCTCCCATTAATCTCTTTCCAATTTCTTTCTGTCTATCTCCTACATCCCTCACTCACCTACTATACAAAGCCAAAGAAAAGTTGATTTTTGGTAATGAAGAAGAAGGATGGATGGGTAGATTTTCTACTTGTAATCTAAGGAGAAAGGGTGTAAGTTGATTTATTTTTATTGATGAATTTTATGGGTGAGCAACTTTAATTCAAAATCTGATTTTTAATTTATTAATCTATTTTCTTTATTTATATATTTTTGATGCCTTATTTTCGAATGATATTTTGCATGCTTAAAGGCCGCTAAATACTGAAAATATTCGAAGGAGACTAGAGTCTTTCTAAAATTTCTCAAATATTAATAAATCTAATTTTTCAAATTTTGGGTCTTTAATGAAATCACCCATATTTTCAGTATTTAGAAAACAACTGAACCCTGACCCTTAGATTGCAAGGCTTTCATTCAATCTTGAATTTCAATTTAATTACTTCTGAATTTTTAACATCTCCAATTGGTTTTTTGATTATTTTTATGGTGGATGCAGTTTTTAGTATAGTTTTATTAGACTAGATTTCTAGTTTAGAATTTTTCTTTAAATCTGGTTGTAAGTAATTTTATTCAGATCTGTAATTAATTTTTAATTAAAGTAGGATTTGTGGTTTTTATAGATTTTTGATATGCTAATACTAGCTTTCTAATAGGACAGCTATATCGTGATCATTGGCTCCCTGTGGATCGATACGGTTTCACCGGTTATTACTACAATCATGACGACCCTACATTTGGGGCACGATCACATGCCAATGGAGGGTTGACCCAAACTTGAAGGGAACCAAGCCAACGGTTCCACATAAGAAAATGGAAGAGACTCTATTTGTGCTAGACAGTTCACAACTCCTCTAATCTTTAATTTTCGACCCAATCGTAGGTCAGCAGTAGCTAGACAAGCCAAGATATAGCCAGTGGTCCCACACAGCAAGCGTGAGGACAAAACGACTAAGCAAGCCAGGCTGTGCATTTTGAATTGAGTTAGTCTTGGGGCCCCACTGGACTACCATACAAGAGCTTTACTTTTTGACCCAATTGTAGGTCTACAGTTGCTGGAAAAAGTCAAGATATAGACTGTGGTCCCACACATCAAGTGTGAGGACAAAACGTCTACGACCTAATCCTGAATCAGGATCTTATGAATGTGTCTACGATGGTAACCCTGAGTGGTCACCTAATCTGTAGGATAGTGGTCCGCTCACGGTCCCTGTGGGATTTCTTCTCACCAAATCTGGACTCCCCAATCATAGGTCAACAGTTGTTGGATAAGTCAAGATATAGACTGTGGTCCCACACACACTTCATGACAAAACGACTAGGCAAGCTAGGCTGTGCATTTCGAATTGAGTTAGGCTTGGGGCCCCATTGAACTACCACACAAGAGCTTTAGTTTTCGACCCAACCATAAGTCAGCAGTTGCTAAGATGTAGACCATGGTCCCACACATCAAGTGTGAGGACAAAACGACTAGGCAAGCTAGGCTGTGCATGTTGAATTGAATTAGTCTTGGGGCCATAATGATCACATTTGTTTGCATTGATTTATGTATATAATTATGAAAATAGTGTATAAGGGAAAAAAGTACTTAAGGGGTCGTTTGTCTACACTCATTTACATATGCAAATAGTGAATATGCGTAATATTTACGCATCAATAATGTTTGTCTATAAGTATTTACGCATCTTGTGTGTAAATTAGTTGTGTAAATGGTGTGAAAAGAGAATATCAAAGCACATGTGATTTCAAAGAATATCCGTTGGAGGCGGACGGTTTGGTTTTGGGGCAGTTTTGTCAAAGAGATTCTAGGTTCGAAACCGCTTTAACACATTTAGAAAAATAATAATAAAAGAGGCATTTCTATAGGTTCTGGGTTCGAAACCCCCCTCCAATGCATTTACAAAATAATAATAAAAGATACATCAAGACTGATGATAGAAATGAAAACCCTCCCTGCAGCTCATTCCCTTTTATGTAGGTGACCTATCTATTTCTCTCTGGCCTTGCTAAAAAAAAAAAACCTTTATAAAACCTATTTACTCTGTATGTTTATTTTTTTAGAATTTGATTCTCTAACTTCTCTTTTTAGAATTTGATTCTCTAACTTCTCTTCTCCTTTTAGATTTTCTTCCAATATCTCAATGATTTTTCTAAAATTATATATTATTGTATTACATCAAAAATATATAAATATGTATAAATGAATGTAAGAGAAAAGGAAGAATGTATTTTATATAGCATTATGGTATCATTCAAAAATAATGTATAAACGCAATTTTATCTAACCATAATAAATTTGTGATTCTTCTAATATAATTGGACTTAGCAATAAAATACTCATTTTAAGAATTTTCTATAATTGATTAATATTAGCAAAAAGCCGGTGAGATGCATGGGTTAAGTTTTATGCAAATTAAATAATGAATTAAGATAATATTGAACTCAGTATTAATTAATAAAAATATTGATAAAAATCATATTTTTCTTAGCCATCAAATTATAAACTCTTATTTCCTTAACCAAACATGTTGGAATGCATTTTTTCAAAGGTGATCATTGATAGAAATATCTATTTTTGAATAGTATATTTCATGTTGAAAGACATGTTTTTTTTTTAAGGATCTAAAATGCAAATGAAAACTTTGATATAAATCAGGCCTTTTTTGTCTACTTTTTATATCATTGTAGTAGAATATAATTTAATGATTAATAAGTATCATTTACAAAATCATTTAATACATAAACACATGTCATTGAAACAAACATAGAAAAATGAATCACATGTGTAAATGATGCGAAAATCGTGTTATTAGACAAACGTTGTAAAAAGAAATACATGTGTAAACGTTACATACTTAAAATTTGAATATTCATCTTTTACATGTGTAAATTGTATTTACATATTCCACACGTAAAAGACAAAAGACCCCTAAATATGCACCAGAATTTTCCAGTTTTTACGAGTATGAAAGTGATGATTCACACCACTTGACCAAAAAGTTTATTTTCTAATGGGCCCTATCAACAACATTTACTCTTTTTTTTTTCTTTCTGTGGATCCCATATTTGCATTTTAAGTCATTCTATTTGTTTATTGATCAACTAATGAAACCCAATATCTTCATGGATTTTGTTAGTTTTCTTCGCTTTTGCAGGCCTTTATTTCATAATTTAATCGTTCAATAGCCTGCATTAATGGTAAACACCAAGGCATATAATTTCATGTCTTAATTTTCGTGTGTTTTAATAATTTTGTGAAGAGCTTGATCTGATCTCTCTTGCTAAAAACTCATATTCTTGGTGTAAGTGGCTAATAGTTCTTGGTGTAAGTTGATAAAAAACAGGTAAGTGGCTAATATTGTTCTTAGTTATCTTGATCTTTTTCGAGTTTCTTTTAGGGGGTTTCGGCGAGAGGTCCCTCAAAGTATTACTTTGTTACAAACAGTCCACACACACAAAAAAAAAAAAAAAAGGTCATGTAGCCAAAGGTCCATTAACACATTCCCATACCTGATATGTCTAGTTTACCCTTTCTTTAAATCATATCCTATGATTGGTGGGATATCTCATTAATAATAGTCAACTACAATTTAATGGGCCACGATTAATGGAATCTCATTAATGAGATTTTCAAATAAATTCTAAAAACACACAAATAAATTTCAAAATAACGTAAATAAATTTTAAAAAACGCAAATAAATTTCAAAAGAATGCAAATAAATTTAAAAAGACACCAAGAAATTTCAAAAAATATAAATAAATTTCAAAAGATGAAAATCAATTCCAAAAGATCCAAAATAAATTTCAAAGATCCAAATAAATTCCAAAAAAACATCAATAAATTTCAAAAGAGTAAAATAAATTTCAAAAGACGTAGTATAATCCTAATCACTCTATACCTAAATCTGATCCCTTAATTTTAAAACCCTAAATCCCCAAATCCTAATCCACCGTAAGCCTTAAATCACCTAATCTACAGCATATCTACAAGTTTGAAGATGACCAAATCACCAACCCTTTAATCTTCAATTCATATATAAATGAGGTCTTAGGGTTCATATGTTTGGATAACTTGAGTTACATTTAAGTGACAATTCTTCTTCATTGCCATGAGCACGTGATCAACTATAGAGAATTATTTTTATAGTTAGGTAAGTGCATGCAACCAAATTTCTTTGATTGAAATCGAACTCCTTTGGGAACCCAAGTTGTGTAATTGGGTGCTCACCCAAATCACCGTTTCAAGGCATCCAAACACCTAAGATTAAAGGAAATATTATCTTAGATGTTTTGATGATGATAAATTAATGATCACCTTAATTTGGAAGAGGTAGTGGGAAGACCCTTCAATTAGGCAAGAGATTTGAGAAGAAAAAAAGTTGTGTCTATTTACAGTATTGTTGATCAACACTTAGATTGTGCAACGCTTAACCGCAAGACTACGGTGTCGTCAAATAGTAAAGGATTAAAAGAGTCCGGATTATCGTTCCCATGAGGAGATGATGGAAGAAGCAATGAATCCAATTTAAGTGAGAGTTGAACTAAGATATATCTAATATAGAAATTGAAGTGAGTAATTAAAACTACTAAACTATAAGTGAAAAATGGAATTAAACTAATTGAAATGTGAAATAAAACTAAAATAACAACTAAATTACTCTAACTAACAATCTAAAGTATGGAAGTAATAAGATCTAACAAACTACACTAAATTAGTGGATGAGTGGTGGTGGAAATGGAAGATTTAATATGAAGATGTGGTGTGAAATGTGTAGGGTTTTAAAACAAGTGATTTGAAATGTGGATCTAAGCCCCCATTTGGCATGTCTATTTGAGCCTCTATTTCTCTAAAATGTCTAAAATGGACAGAGGTTCCAAAATTTAGACTGTTTGGTACATAATTCTCTCCTCTGCCTGCTGTAGAAATTTAGAGCCAAATCCTCTAAAAATCAAATGCTCCCATATCCAGCAGATGAGAAATAGACGTTTTGCCTCTTCAAAATATAGAGGCGGAAATATTTTCAATGACAAAATCACCCTCAGACGGTGTTTTATTGGCACCGTCTGTCCTTTGAACAAAACCTCAAAGCCCGTTGTTTCACCTCAAACAAACCCTCGTTTCGTTTGGAGAGCTCCTCAAAGGGAAAAGAAAGATAAAAATTTTTTTTAGAGGAGTTATGCTTCTTCTTTCTCTTTCTTATGCTTCTTCTTTATCTCTTTCTTTCTCTTTATATGCTTCTTCTTTATCTCTTTCATTCTATTTTTTTTATTTCAATGATTCTGCGATGGGTTTCCCTCAATGTTGGAAGGAATGGTTCTAGGGTTTGAATTTTCTACAAGTGTTTTTTCTTTTTTGTGGGTTTTGGATTGTGGAGTGGTAATGACTGGGTTAACCAGCCGTCCATATTACAAGATTGACACCCATACCCAAATTTAAATAAAATCCAAAACTTGGACTTGCAGCTACTTGGGTAGTAATGCTATATACATACATGTATATAACATAATCAGGTCCTAGGCTATGAAATCGATTGACTTGGACAGAGATTTTATTGAGGTCAAATATTGGACTCATACCCAGGTTTTCATTTTTGGGTCCTTTGGGTATTCAAGCAAGGAAGATGGTTATAATGGTTTCGTTTGTCTCTATTTTTGCTTTTTCCAGTGGAATGTACATCTTGATTTCTCTGTTTAATTGCTTTTGCACATAAGGCACTGGCTATTAAGGAAGCTGAAAAAATATCAATCCCTAAAATTTAGATTTACGAAGACTATAAATGGATCATTTGAATGATGTGTAGAGACCACTGATGGTTGCTTTCCTGGATAAATAGTTTGTATAGATCATAGTTTGGAATTCTTTGTAGAATGTCCACCCAAAATCAGAAATGCAACCTGGTATTTTTAGGGGGTGTTCATTTTCTCATGGTCTACATTTGATAAAAGGGGTTAAGTGAAGGGTCAGTGGAAACTATAAGGAAGCAACCATCAAATTTTCTACCTTTATAAAAAGTAGTTTCTCATCCTGTTTATTTCATGTAATTGAATACATAGGAATTTTAAGACTTCTATTTCGAAAAATGGATGATTAAAATTGAGGAGACAAATGTGAATTTCCAAAAATGACTTTCAAATCGTCTCCCTTCTAATGGAAAATGAATCAAAGGAAGGTGGGAAATGAATACCCAACCACTACCCTATTAATTCAAATAAAAGAAAGTGGTCATTATACAATTCCTAATTGAATCCTAAAAACAAAACTATTTGCAGAAATTAATGATGATTAGGGCTTATCTTGTACCAAGATGCACATGTCATCTCTATGCATGTAATTCACTTGTGTGAGGTCCACTCATCTCAAACAAATTTATTTGATCTTCCTCTAAATAAAAAATAAATAAATCAAGACACTGCTCATCATGCATCTTATGTTACTCTAGTTTCTTTCTTGAGTCATTGTCAATGGTACGGATGGCAACACGATAGGTAATATAGATTGCCTTGCACAAGTTCTAGATAGTCTCATTACTCTTAAGAAGGAGACCATACTGGGTACAATGTGTTTTTGGTTTGGCTCTGAAAGGCATAGACACATGTATTTGTTTAATGGGTGTTACTACTTGGTGCTCTATTATTGACTTTCTTATCCACTATTAACCTTCTCAAAATATTTTATTTTTTAGTTTATTTTCTATTTCATTGTGTTTAGTGAGGCATACTGTACTTTTTCCTCAATGTTCTAAATAAATTTTATGGTGTAGTAATAATGACCGATAAGGGAAAGACAAAGGAAATAGATGACATCGATCATGCCCATTGGTCAGATAGCATGAGAAAATGTCTCATTGATATATGTTTAGATCAAGTAAAATCTGGAGGTCGACCAGGAGTGCAATTTAGCACAAAAGCTTGGAAGGTGATAATAGAAAATTTTAATCAAAGAACATGACATATTTTTAACCAAATGCAGTTAAAGAATCAAGTGGATTATCTAAAGAAACTATATAATGCTTGGCTACACTTGAAGAGCCAAACCGGCATAGGATTCAATCCACATACCGGTTGCGTGGAGATGGCACAAGACCAATGGATGGAGTACCTGAAGGTATATCAAAGTTGTAATTGTTTTGGTATTTACGAACTAGGATTCTAGCCTTTGACAATTATCATTGAACTTTATTGCAGACACATAAAGATGCAAAAATATTTAAGTCCAAGCCTCTTCCTTTCCCTGAAGAAATGGTTGCTTTGTTTGATGGTACCTCCGCGAGAGGGGATGATAAATGGGCTGCAGCAATGGATGGTTTACCGGAAGATATTATAATGGATATGAATTCAAGTTTCATCGACTTGGCTCATTATGAAGATACTCCATCCCCGGATCCAATAACACCCTGGTCAACCATGCGAGAAGACTCAATTGCTAGTGAGGGTAGGACGGATGTCTTGATGGCAAATATTAGGCGAAAGAGACCAAGGCCTTTAAAGAACCAATCAATGGCCAGTAATAATGCGATAGATTATGCATAATGGACCTCGCAGCATCAATGAAGGCAACAATTCCAGTAGATGCTACTCCTGTTGAAACTAAAACTATTACCATTGCTGAATGCATTGACCTATTACATTCCATGCCCCAAATTACTGACGATAGCCCACTATATGCGACCGCTCTTAATTCTTTTATGGTTAAGGATAAAAGAATTCTCTGGATGCGACTAAGGTCAGATGAGGGAAGGATGACTTGGCTAAAATCTCAAATGTCCTAAGAGATTGGGAATGTGACTGGAGATTCTAGTGGTGTCTAGCTAATAGATTGGTGTTTATTTTTTGAATGAGTGTTAGGTCACTCCCTTTTGTTTTTTTAATTGAAAAACATGGATGTTATCTTGTACTACATATGAATGAATGTTTTGGCAGTTATTTAGTTGAATGTTTATTTGTCTAATGGATGTTATCTTGTGCTACTATGAATGATTGATTAGTTATATTTTTCTCTGACATACTATAGAGCACATGGATTCAATTTTACGTCGAAATATAACACTTATCATCCTATTGTTGTACAAGAGGCGGCAACAATGCTTAATTAAGGAACCATGTAGGAACTCAATCATGACTGGACATGGTCATGTCCAGACGATTTTGAATGGTAATCCTATTATCTATCATCAGTTACTACGCGTGGAACAACATGTGTTTCGGCATTTATGCATGTATTTTAGAGAAAAGAACTTATTGAAAGACAACAAATATATACCTATTGAGGAGCAAGTGGTCATGTTCATCACCATCAGTGTACATGCTCATACGAATAGAGTGATACAAGATAGATTTCAACACTCGGGGAAAACTATTCACAGACACTTTCGTCAAGTTTTGAAAGCAATGATGTTATTTGCTAAAGACATGGTAAAGCCACCTTCATTGGATATAGTGCATAAGGAGATACTTTTGAATTCACGTTTTGAGCCATATTTTAAGGTATTACTCTCTTTCCATATTATTGACGACTATTTTTTTTCTTTTCTCTAGTGTAAAATTAATTTTATCTTATTGTTCATAATTTTTTATAGGATTGTATTGGTGCAATAGATGGAACCCTTATGCATGCCATTATCCAAGCAGATAAACAAATCCCTTATAGAGGTAGAAAGGCTGATTGCATGCAACAAGTTATGGTAGTATGCTCATTTGACATGCTCTTTACATATGTGGTATGTGGATGGAAAGGTACTACTCATGATCAACGAATTCTCTTGGACACCATATCTGATGAAAGGCTAAAGTTTACGCATGCTCCACCTAGTAAGAAAGCATTTATAAGTGCTTGAGATCTTATCAAATATGATTTACAACATTCTTCTCACGAATTAACTTCTTAACATTTGCATTTCATTCTCTTTAGGTAAATATTACTTGGTTGATGCTAGTTACACAAACATGAGAGGCTTTCTTTCTCCATTTCAAAATGTTCGTTACTGGTTTCCAGATTTTCAAGGTCCTGCCATTCCTTGTACTAGGAAGGAACATTTTAATAGATTACATTCATCATTAAGGAATGTGATCGAGTGGAGCTTTGAGGTATTGAAGGCTCGATTTCCTATCCTCAAGCGGATGGCTCCTTTTCCAATATAACGGAGCATTGTAATTGCAGTGATGGCGATGCATAATATCATTAGAAAAAAGGAGATGGAGGATCAATTATTTTTGAAATATCCTAGTGAAGACGTCCAAGTAGAGTATGACACTAGTGTTGTGGAAGATATTGGAAACACCTCTACTTTTGCTATCACAGATAGGACAGAGATGGATGCGAAGAGGAATTCAATTGCAGATGCCATTTGGCGAGATGCATCTTCCTACGCATGGATTTCTTCATCTTATGTAATGCTACTAGTTTTTATTGGATTAAAGTGAACGAATATTTGTGATTGATATAATGGCTTGATGGATTATTTTTGGAAAGTAAAGTATTGAAAATGAGCGTGTTTTGTATTATCTTTATCTGAAGGTGTGTGATGTCTTAATTTTTAAAATATTTACAAGTTACAGGCTATAGTTTAATGTAAATTGTGTTATTTTCCAATGGACAGGTTGTTATGATGATGGCACGTGTGTAGATAATATATTTGTTTTTAAATGAGTCCATGTTGAATGTATTTTTTTATGAGTCTATGTTGCATGTGCTCTTGAAAGATATATGTAAGGTGGAAACATATGAATGGGTTTCCTTTTTCATGTAATGACATAACTACCTTTATAAATAAGAGCCAAACCCTTATAAAAAGAAGTAAATAGAGGGTGTACCAAACGGTCTATTTAAATTAGATATATGCATTACCAAACACTTTTTTTTTATTCTAGCCTCTATTTTAAATATCTCTATTTTTAAAGACTCTATTTTAGATGGTCTATAAAAAAATAGTAGACCTACCCAACAGGGCCTAACAATCTAAAAGTGAAAATAACAAATCAAACAAAGATTTAAATTAATAACAATAAAAAGAAGAGATTAGGCAATCTAACATCTACTAGGTAATTAATTAATTAAAACAGTGCATGTTCTAATTCAATTCCCAAATCTACAATCCAATTAGCAATCTCTTGCCTAATTGGATTGGATGATATAGCAATGAAAATTAAAGTAAAGAAAATAAAAAAGCCAAGATCCTAGATCATAACCTAACTACCCTAACAATTAATCATCAAAATCAAGCTACAAAATATCAAAGATAAGGGCTCTAGAGCATGCTATGTGAGAGAACTTAATCTAACTACAAAGCATCAATTGAATTATCAAAGCATCAAGTGTAAAGATAGAGCATGAGAAATGAGAGAGATTAGCACAATTAGATCTAAAATCTACTAATCAATCAAAGCACAAGTAGGGAATTTAAACTAAAACATGCATGTAATTGAGCTAATCACATTACTTACCTTCAAAAGGGGAGCTTAATCCAAGAACTTCAGCAACTAAACATCAAGAAAGAACTCCAAATCTTCATTAATGATCAAAGAATTCCAAATCTTCATTAATAATCTTCAATTACACACTCTCTCTAGATTAGTTACAAAGAAGTTCCTAATTACAATTTAAAAGTAAAAATAAAATT
This sequence comes from Umbellularia californica, assembly GCA_028538565.1. Lineage (NCBI taxonomy): Eukaryota > Viridiplantae > Streptophyta > Magnoliopsida > Laurales > Lauraceae > Umbellularia > Umbellularia californica. The sequence goes on along the minus strand of JAPQWN010000002.1, from coordinate 77,195,913 downwards.
TCAAAAAGACTAACTTGCCAAAAGACTTCCTTTCCTTCACTCTACAAATACATTCCAATTTATAGGAACATTGAAGACATTTGGTTGGCTCATTTAATTTCACAAGGATTGATTCCATTTGACTGGTTGCAACTTCAAGGCTTTTGATTAGCTCATTTGCTTTCACATGGATTGCTTAAATTTGATTTTGAGGCTTTTCATTGGCTCTTTTGCTTTCATATGGATAGCTTCAATTTAATTGGTTGCAACAAACTTTCCTTCCACAAGGATTTGTGGCTTTTGCTTTACGTGGTCTTTCATTTTGGAGGCTTTTGATTGGCTCATCTCCTTTCACATGTGCCATGGCAAGCTTTGAATGGTTTTTTGTGGTCTTTCATTTTGGAGGCTTTTGATTGGCTCATCTCCTTTCACGTGTGCCATGGCAAGCTTTGATTGGTTTTATATAGTCCTTCATTTTGGAGGCTTTTGATTGGCTCATCTCCTTTCACATGGATTTGTGGCTTTTGATTGGCTCATCTTCTTTCACATGGATTTGTGCCATGGCAAGCTTTGATTGGTGGAGAGGTGAGTTAGATGGAATATTTTATCGGTAAAAAAAATAATATGCAATTGTTGGGATTTGAACCCTTAACCTATTTCATACCAAACCAAGCTCTAACTAATATATCAACCAATCCTCTATATTAAAAAATGACTTCTTTTATCCTTAAAATCTTCTCCTCTTATTTTGAGATTCTTCAACTCTTCATAAGATATCTTCATGTAACTTCTTTATTGAAATCTCTTCTTGATGCCTTGAGACACTAGCCGGAAGGGTGGGATAGTCGCGGGGTCCACCTACACAAGATAAATTACATAAAAATGAGCTATAAATAATCAAATTTATGCATGATAATCTGATAATCCGTTAATGTGATAGAATGATAAAATCTCTGTGTAAAGCAAATGATATGCATATGAGATGTCAATAAAATTCGGACTAATGAGGGGTAAACTATGCAATATTTAACACTCATCAATTGTTAATGTGAAAAAAAAATTGCGGTAGTAATGAGGGGTAAATTATACAATATTTATGCATGGTAATCCCGAGCTTCCCATGACTTCACCTCCTCCTCATGCACTAGACTCCATTCTATAACAAATCTCCCCTTATTTTCTTTCCGCACGATGGGCCTTACGAAGTATGGAGGCACTGTTTGTATCAGGCCAAACTGCCTCATGACCCTAGGTGTAGGGTGATGCTCCAACACCCAGTATGATATCAGGGGAAAGTCTGTTGTGAAGAGTGCTCTATCAGCCTTTGAGACATGCTTTAAAAAATCCTTTCCGTATTTCTTATACGGCTGCCACTCAAACTGTGCATGAAGCATTGAGTAAGTTAGAACTATTAAAGCAAGTATAAAAAATTAATGGAAAATTGAAATGAAATCTTTCTACCTCTTTGGAAGTGATGTAACTGAGTTGCTTTCGCACTTCTCTCAAGGTCGTAAGATGGGTCATTCCTAAAAGTCGGTTGGCCCATGTAACCATGAGGGGAAAATGTATGTCATGGTCTAAGCGGTTGCTTGGACTTTAGACCTCTACCAATCTTCATTCTGATGTAAGCCCAGATATGTTAAAAGATAGGGATTCATTAGAACATTAGGATATAAATAGTGAAAGTATGAAGAAGAAATAGATTAAGCTCACCTGAAGAAGCTGGAGGGGCCCAGAAAGAGACTTAAACTTCTTTTCCACGGCATCCCCCTCATCGGTACATAGGGTCCGGCATCTCACGCCTCTCGACCCCTTTCCAATATACACTCTTGTATAGCATTCAGTACAAGTTCGCTAAACAAGTGGAGGCCCATGAGTAGGGCCTAAACTCTCTAAACAGATCTAAAATATAAAAGGGGCCTCGTGCGCCTGAAGAATTGCAAAGAATCTGTCCCGCCACCAAAAAAACAAATAAGCCCGAGTTCTGCATATATCCTCGGCCTCTGTCATCTTTTTCTTCGCCTCTCCTTTGCCTTTTGTCTTCTTTCCTTTTGGCTTCAGCTTCTCCTTCTCCCTCAACTTCTCAGGAGTGGGACAGAAGACGCGTTCCAGCCATGTGAACTTAAGGGAGACTCCATTGTAGTCTTCTTTCATTTGGGCCACCACACCGAAAAGCTCCGGATAGAGATCATCAATCCCGTAGTGGGTGTATGTCCAGCCCATTACGGGTGGACCATCGATAGGTAGGCTGTAGATGTATGCTACATCTCTAATGTGATGGTCGCCTCGCCGGTTGGGAGATGAAATGTGTTCGTCTCCGGCCTCCGCCGCTCGATCAGCCCCATGATCAATGCATGGTCAATCCTCATCCACCTCATCTGAGCTAGATGATACAACCCGGCATCGGCAACCCATTGCATCTATCGCTCGTTGAGGTCCCATTGCACATAGTCGGGGTTAGTGGGAAAGCACCTGTATGTGCCCAACTCCTGTGAGAAAAATGAAAGTTTAAATAACGTTAGCCATAGATCGAAAGGAAGTTCAATTGATTACTGGTTGTGTGGAAGAGAGTATACCAAACCGCGTTGAATAGCGGCGGAGATGTGATGCTCTTGCTCGGACAATAGTAAGGCTGGCTGTGCATTTGAGGTACTAGCCCCGTTGCGTGGCACTTCAACGTTGCTTGTATTCTCTTTAGACATCTGTGTACATCCAAATTAGACATGATAGCATTGAATATTATGAAGGCAAGCATTAATAAACTATAAAAGCCGAATATCCAAAACCGACCGCCTAATACTCTCTCCTATAATGTGAACATGAATCAAGAGATAAATGGAAAATGAAAACAAAAACATCACCGTAGTTATTCAAATCCTAAGAAAATCAAGGTCTTGTATATATCTCCATAGTGCACATATCAACACTGATTCCACCACAAACACAAATCATTCAATGATAAAAAAAATTGGTTTTCCACATTTCCACATCACCTAAGGAATAGCCAAGCATATAACCATCCATTCAATTGCCCTAAAACACAAAACACCCATTGTATCAGGTATTCAAGATAGGAGAACTAGTAGTACGATGGCACATTAATTTAAATGTCTACGAAACAAGGACTTGCAACAAAAAAGAGGTTCCACCAATAGGATGTCCTCAATAAACACTCATTACATAATAATACCACCTAACCAAGCAAATATTAAACACCATTGGATGAGTTATCAAAGCAGTTGAGAGATCAAGCATTAAAAAGCAATTTTTAATGGTTGATATAAATAAAAAGTAAAAAAACAAATCAACCGAGTAATAACCAAACTTGAGTAGAGACTAGGAGCTTTATGCGGGCAAGTTAATCCATAGATTGGTAAGACCACATATCTACTACCAAAAGCAACAACCCAAAGTAACCCAGATACAGTATGGAAATGGCTAGAACACTCAGTGTAGTAGATGGATTTGCATCTCAGAGTGTTTCCATTAGTTGGGTAACAATCTGGATCACCAAAAGCCATATGTAGAAACTCGAGGCCTAAAAATTGTCCAGACAGTATGAATTGTGTCGGCACCAGTAGGCCCTGTGGCTCAGCCGGGCTACATTGATATTTAATAGCCCTCCGGATTTTCTTTCTCATTTAATTTTTTTTCATTCTTAGCATATTCTTCTCAGCCATCCTTTACCTAATTTTCCAAAGCACAATTGGTCCATGCCTCATTGTTCGCACTGCTCCATTGAAGACTTTGATGTCCATTATCAGCTGAACTGGACCCACAAATCATTGTTTAGAAAAATCAGAGACTCTGGTTTGGGAAAGAACCCAGCCAAATAACTTACTTGAGCCTCGTGATACTTAGTCTTTTGCCTGACCCAGTGACATGTGTTCCTGGTCCAGGTTGTTTGTTTGCATTAAAATACTTAGGAATTCAATATATGAATTTTTTTTGGAAAAGGTTAAAAATGAACACCAAATGAGTATCAAATAATCTTGCCTTTTATGAAAATAGAATCAAAGGAAGATGGAAAATAAATACCAAGCCTTTGGTCTTTGTTTTTAACCACTTAAAACATTCTTATATATTAAACTCATATGTATTTTAATGCAAACAAACAGCACAAATGTACGTACTCTTTTATACAAACTATATGTGCCCAGCTGGGCTGACCTTTTAAGGTAGACCCAGGCCCCTGCTCATTTAACTATTAGCCAGAAGACTAGGCCCATTCCAACCTATGGGACTAATCACGTCCCAACTCCATCTTAATGCAGTCAAGGTGCAGCCATTTAGTCCACATGAGCACCCCCGGCTCCTGCTGAGCAACTTAGTGAGATGAGGATGGATCCCTAAGAAGGCAGGTCATCCATCTAGCAAAAAAAACCAGAGAGTTGAGAACTCAGCCAAACAGGATCGATGATTGAGAATGAGTCTTTAGAAAATGTGACAAGCGAGTCATTATAGTCCAACCAACTCTATCAAACAGAGCCTCCACCTTATACAACTACTATCTCTCTCTTCCTACCAAAACAACTACTCTCTCTCTCTCTCTCTCGCTCTCTGCTACAATGTCCAGCGTTGCCTTTTTTGTACTCATGGCACTATAAATTTGGTTTAATGTTGGTCCTTGTAGTGCCCAATTTAAGGACTGTAACTTCGAGGCCATTTACAGCTTTGGAGACTCCATTGCAGATACAGGTAACCTTGTTCATGAAGGTCTCCTTGGGTCATTCTCAGCAATTGCCAACCTTCCTTATGGGGAGACTTATTTCAATAGGTCCACTAGTCGATGCTCTAATGGGCAACTCATAGTTGATTTTCTTGGTAATGTTTCTGTTTGATTTTCTTTTCATTAGACGATTGAATTGAAAGACTGATTAAAATGATCTTTCTTTTTGTTTCAAGATTAATAAGTTGTCTTAGTTTGTTGGGTTTGAATTGAAGGGCTTATTAGCTAGTTCCTCCTCTTTTCCTCGGCCTTCTTTTGAAACTCAAGTATCCATTTGAGTCCCCTCTATTCGATGCGTGTCCCTTCACCTGACTACTCAAAAGACCTGATTTGAAGATAGGAATGGACCAGTTTGTTTCATATAATTGAACTCCTAAGAATTTTAAGAATTTTTGTTTCCTCTGAGCAGTTAAAAATGAAGAATCAAAAGAGAAATATCCAAAATTAATGACCATCAAATAACTCACTCATCACTCTAGTCATTCAAATCCTAGTAAAATCAAGTCTCATCTATATCGTTACCTTATATCATCCACCCCTCGCCTCTTTAACAATCCTTTGGTGGAGTTTATTTGACTACTAATTCCTATTATTCTATGCAAACAAACACCACCCAGTAAACATCGGTCTGAGAAAGGAATGACGGAAGCGGTGAGGAGTGAAGGAAACAAAGAGGAGATGTAAATGAGACTGTTCACCTTCCTAAGATTTGATTTAACATAGTGATGATTGGATAATCAGTTGCTCCAAAAGAGAATACTATTTGATGGCTATTTGTAGATCTTCATTTTTACCTTTTCAATTTCAACCCCTATGAAAAGAAGGCTTTGCTTCGAATTCACGTGAATTCGATTCCTACCAGACACACGACCCCATTAAGATATATATTTTGAATCAGATATTTCATTTATTCAATTAGGAGGACATGTCAGTCAAAAAGAAAGGAATATTGAACTTAATTTTTCATTTGAATTACTTTGTCAAACTTCTCCCATGTGAGTCAGCAGTACATGACTGCTTGACACTCCTTATTCGACATAGTGTGCCTTTTTATTATTGTTAAATACTAAACTTTAGAGACTACATTTTCGTAAACCTTGATGTATTCTTTTATTTGAGGGCAAGTCTGGTGGTAGCAACTACAATAATTCAAGCTCCAACAATGTATATTTAGGTTGTTGCAATTACAACACTAATGGTTGAACCTTGGGATGACCCAACCGGTCAGCCTCTGTGTGCACTATCATCTCTACCAGCATCTCAGGCTGGACTTAACTTGCTGAACCGCAACTGAAGACATCAGTGTGTTAAAAACAAGCCTAAGCATTGATAATTGATACCACAAACTTAGGGACTCAATTTTAATAAGATCTCAATTTATCATTCCATTGGAAGAATGCACTATATAGACCAAAATGACATCGGAGGATATAATTATGGAAACTAAATTGTGTAATCATATCAAGGATCTTTCCTAATCTTTATCAGTAATCACTATGCATCTAATCCTATCAAGGATAATTCCCAACCATATCAAATAATCAATATCTTACACATCTAATAACTTCAACCTTCCTATCAACCTCCTGCTTTTGCATAGCCGTTTTAAGAAAAGGATTGTGATAACTATCTTATCAACCTCAATAATCACTATACAGCAAGGAGATGATGGTCTAAGTTGCATTTGTACAAGCACAATTGTTGAAACCTAAGAATTAGTGCAAGAATGCCTGCTCTAGTGAACCTCTTAGGCACAGATTTTTTGGGTTTATGAAGTAAATGTTTGTACATGGCTATATGTATTGTATACGAATTCATACGGTGCCATAATCCAAAGGTGTGACCCTGGTATAGTTCATCCTTTAAAAGATCATGATGCACTCTGGACTATAGAGTGATGAAGATTAAAATTATTTGGTTGAGGTAACTCTTTCACCGCATAAAACATCCTCGAGTTTGGAAAACAAAAATAACTCACTCAAACTCACTTAAAACAAACCCCAATCCTCCATCATCGTTCTCAACTGAAAATACCCTAAATTTGGAATCTACAAACCCTAATCAATGCAAACAAACAATGTACAAATTGAATATGACATTGAAGATAACAAACCATGCACTTCGATATCATATGCAGGATGGCGGGAAAACAAAATGGAGGAAAAATACAAAAAACATTGAAAAGGATTCAAAAAGGAAGGAGATTTATACCTCTGGAGTGTCGATCGAAATCACAAACGATGGAAAAAACGATGGAAGCAAAGAGAAGCACTTGAGGAATTCAGTTTGAAAGCTAGTGGTTGTGAAAATGGAAGCAACCGCTCTTCGTCACTAGCCCAAGGTCAGTCTCGACGGTAAGCTAGAAGAGAGAAGAAAAAAATGAGGAGAAACAGGGATACGACCCCTAATATTTTTTCACGGACAGGTCATCGCCGACCTTATTCTGTGTAAATCAGGTTGGCGCCGACGATGTGACAAATAGGTAAAAAAAAAAAATGAAAATTGGGCCCAATTGCTCTAATTGGTGCCCCACTTGCTAAAGTGTTTGATTGCGTAACATGTACGGATAAAGTGATTTTTGTGGTTAAATCCTCTTATTTCTATGGAGATATATATATATATATTGTCATCCAGATTCCAAGGAATGATTAGCATCTATCCTTAGCGGACCCACCACATGACATCTAATTACTTATCATTATCTTGTATGGGCCCTAGCCATCATGTCAAAGACTTTTTTTCTAATGAAATCATAAGCAGGTTATTCGATTTATGGGAGGTGAAGGTATTGGTCTAGCCCTAGCCCGAACCAATTATGTTTATGGAAACCAAAACATGAATATAACTTGGCCCAAATCAGATCTGATTTGTAAATTAAATGATAAAACTCTCTCTCCTAATACAATTTGGGTTTACTTGGGCTGGATTTGGCATCCTAACTTTTGAATAGGTGTAAAATGGCCTCCTTCCAGATGGGCTTGCCCATTCTTTTGAGAAAGAGTCCAGCTTGTGATGCCTTTGGCATACTTGAAGCATGACATGGGTGAACTAGTCATTTGAAATGTCTTGGGAAATTAGAATCATCTGATTAAGGGAGGTAGGGTCTCAAAGGGTTGTATTATTAAAACAAAATGTTCATACTACATGATTTAAATCTATTTTTAGATAGGTGGGAACTGGGTTAGAGCCTGGTAATTGAAGTCTGAACATGAATCCAGCCCAAGTTCTACATGGGTTCTGAAATGTAAGGCCCAAACCCAACCTGTTGTGCCCAAACAGTGCCAACCAAAAATTTCTACTTTAATCAGGTCGGGCCAGGCCATGCCATGCCAGTGGAGGGTTGACCCAACCCTGAAGGGAACCATGCCAACTGGTCAAAGGACACGCACAGTTACATGCATATATGTCAGAGAACTGCATTAAAATACTATTCCATCTGTTCTACCATTAAAAAAAAGAAATAGAGAAGATACTGATCTATTTGTGGTAGACTAGACAGTTCACAACTACTCTAATCTTTAATTTCCAACCCAACCGTTGGTCAGCAATTGCTGGACAAGCCAAGATATAGACCTTGGTCCCACACCTCAAGTGTAAGGACAAAACAACCAGGCAATTAAGGCATTAAGCTAGGCTGTGCATTTTGAAATAGAGGACCAAAGAAAGAGTCTTGGGGCCACAGGCAATTAAGGCATTAAGCTAGGCTGTGCATTTTGAAATAAAGGACCAAAGAAGGAGTCTTGGGGCCACACTGAACTAATACAAGAAAGCCTGACAGTTTCTTGAGGGCCATGCAGACTCAAGGAAATAAAAATTCAAAAAACCGATTATTGGGTGTAATTAGTTTATTTATTAAACTAGTGCAACATGCCTGTGTTGGTTAAGAAATAATTAAAATTTTAAACTGATACATTTATAAATATTTAAATAAGTTATAAATGAATATTATCATGTAATTCATAACACAAATACAATTAAAACTGAATTAAAAAAAGCAAAGGTTTAAAGGAAATTTTTTGTAAAATGACCCAATCAATTTATTTAGTATGTGTATTGGAAGAATACTCAATTACATATAATACAGGGCTAATAAATGAAAAATTGAAGATTAGTTATAAATAATATAACATATGATGAAGAAGAAAATAGGGGTGCTGGTGAGCCGGGCCTGGATATGAAACCCATACCCATTTAATATTTGGGCCGGTCTTGGATTAAGTGATAGAATGACCAAAGCCTGGCCCGACTCAACCCTTGTAAGGAATGCTTATAACTTAATGTAATTTATCCAAACAATTGCTAAAGAACCTCGAAAAACAATAAAAAAATTTAATTTGGACCGGCCTGATTTATTATATGGGTTGGCTCGCGCCTGAACTTTTTAAGCTCTAGTTGAGCTCAGGGCAGGCCTAGCCCTATGATTTCATAGTTGTGCCAGACCTAGATATGCCTCTGCCCGGCCCAAACTAGCCCATAAACACCACAAGAAGAAAACATATATAAGAGTAGTCAATTTGAATTGTACATGACAGGAAGAATGAATTAATTTATAAAAACTATTTGAATTAATTTATAAAAACTATTCAAGCTTGGAAGACTCCATCAATCAGGTTTTGCACTTGTTCTTGATGTTGTTGTAATGTTGTGTGTCTCTGGTATTACATTGGAATTACTTGGTCCAACATTTTGATTTGCCGTATTTTTTTTTTATATTGCATATTCAAAATTTAGTTAAATCAATAAATGTAAATGATAATAAAAAAATCATGATAAAGATATTATATTAAAACTCACATTTTTCTATTTTTGATAGCAATAATGTTGGCTCCTAAATGTAGTTTGTTTCGTCTACTTTCTTGATTGAGATGACACTTTCAAAGGTTAGTCTATTCATAGTTGAGTCTATTTTTATATAAAATAAATACTATTTCCATGATGCCTTTTGTAATCCATTTGCTAGCAATTCATACCAATTAACTTGAAAAAGTAGTTTAAGAGTACGCAAACTAGGTTAAACCTCAGGCCAGCCACATTAGCTCACCCAAGGGCTCCTTACCTCACCCAAGGACTCTCCCATTGGCGTGGGCTTGATGGGTCTCCAGCCAGTTAGTGGGCTAAAAAAAAATAGAAATAAATGAGGAATTGAATCCAATATCATAAGGCAATATTAATTGCAATTCTAGATGCCATGAATTTCGAAGCACTAAATCTATAGAATTTTAGGGTTTTCAGGGTTTCCCCGTTTGCTTGTAGAATTCAAACCCCCGGGAATCTTAGCAAGTTCGAAAAGCTGATGAGAGGAAACAAGTAGATCAAAATTATAGGAGTTTCTCCAAAAAACCCCAAAGATTTATACTAAATCTGAAAACACCCAGTGTTTACACAATTCTAATAAAGATTCCTTTATCTTTGAGAATGTTCTTGAAAAACATCCTTGATCATAATTTTGAAAAACATCCTTGATCATAAACTACCATTTCATGTCTTAGATATCTTAAAAGCGCAGAACCTCCTTCATTTAGAATCTAAAATGATGATTGAACCCAAACAAAGTTTGCCCTCAATCCGAGTTAACCTTTTTGTTTGGTGAGTTAGGGTGTTAGATTTAAAACAAGTAAAATTTTGTTCTTTCACTTGCTCAAAAAAAAAAAGAAAAAAAAAAAAAGAAAGGAAATGATGTTTTATAAGATATTTTCAAAGTTATGGACAATTAAAAGTTTTTAAATGTTAGGGTGCTTTTGAGAAATAAAGCAATCCTAGCTATTTTTAGAAAAAGTCTCAAACATCATCAACAGACAGACAAAAAATAAAAAAGAAAAAGAAGAAAAACACACATATTTGAGTCTATGAGGCCTATTGGAAAAACTCTTAAGTCCGATAACCAGGACCTGAGTCAGATAAGGTTAGTTTTTTTGTTCTTTTTTTTTTTCTCACTAAGGGTATTTTAGAGGTCTTTGACCCCATTGGACTAATCCCACGGGTGGTGCTTGCTAATTGCCAAATCCATACAAACACACATTGGGTAAATATAGGGTAGGTTTCGAACACGAGATATGGGGAGCAAACCCAAGCTTTATGCCACTCCACCAACTCCCAGGTGGGAGATAACGTCCCAAACTATGTTTAAAGTCAAGGTTTTTATAAATTTCTTGAACCTCTTTCAATTATTATGGAACGTGGCTAATAATCTTTTCAGGCACTCCTTTTGGGCTACTTCATACTAGCCACTCTAATTCATGATGAAAGTTTTTGGTTCAATTCTCTATTTTCGTTGCCTTTTATATTCGACCAATAGCCTATATCCCTACTGTTTCTATGATATAAAATATCAGTCTGTGGGCTGAGCCACACTGCTTTTCATAGAAGCTTAGTGTATCCTACTAATCAACTCAAGTGATGGGACCCGTACTGCTACACAAGAACTTCTCCAAAAATTGGTTTTGTTCCCTTTAGCCAACCGGAGCTCAGAGAATGCAAAATTTGGATTGCTTACTGTAATGTAATTGTAGTTTAATAAAAAAACCCCTCTCACATGCATCATCACATGTAAATACCTATGCATGTATATGGAATTGGAGTGATTGAGAATCATGGCATTGGCACTGATGATGAAATCTTGTTCAGATGGTGTTGTCAAACATATTAGTGAGGATTGTGAAAGACCTGAAGAAACAACTAGAAGTGTCATATCTTTTCGTTAAACCCATGTCAAAGAAAGAGTCTCCCAACTACCTCGACATTGTCGAGAACCTGATGGATCTGTCCACCATCAGGGAGAAGGCTAAGAAGATGAATAAAAGAGCATAGAAGATTTTAGGCACGATGTGTGGCAAATAACCAACAATACACACACATAATGATGGGCGCAACTCCGACATCTTTCCCCTTGCATATCAATTACCGGAGCTCTGTGACTATATGTTGAATTTGAATGATGAGGACTTGACAGAAGCCAAGTCTAGAATTGAACTTAGAGATGTGTAAGAATGTTGGTGTTGCCATTGTAATTTGGTGGGTTCAGCTATAAGTGTAAAATTTAGTTTCCTCCATTTTTAAATGAAAAAGATTTGTATATATGAAGGACCACCCTAACATACAATGTAATTGGGAGTTCATGAGAGGAAACATCCTTGGCCCCTCAAAAATGTTATCCAGTACTATACAAAAATTCAACCCCATAAATTTCTAGCTCTGTGGGCCTTGCTCCTTTGATTAAAATTTAAAATGGGCGGTCCCAAGGGACTAAATAAATGGGCATATTACATTCAAGTCCTTCTGGTTTTCCACATCTGACTAACTCTTGGATGGACCATTAAATAGATGGACTTCATTATGGGGATAAATAATAGTTTAAATTCAAAGTAGAGATTGATTAGATAGATACATAATCCATTGCTGAGTGTGTAAGCTTGCGGCTCGCACTCAGTCGAATGTTAGGTAAGCAGATATGTTGAATTTGAATGATGAGGATCCAATATTGGGTCCAATGCAGATATTGGGTCCAATATTTTAGCCCATAAGTACCCTACAATTGAATTTTGTTGGCATACAAAAAATTCATCACATTTCTCAAGGCAGGATACTCATTGTCATGGGAAAATGTCATTTTTCTAACCACTGGAGTATGACAGGCCATAATAGCAAAATTCCCAGCGGCCATTGTTTATAAAACTTCATCGGCCACTTCAGCTCTCAAGACACCGGCCGCTCAATGCATGTCATGGCCGCCGCCCTTCATTTAAACCATAGTCACTGGACATTAAAACAGCACAAACACCAACCGTCAGACACCTTCTCCAATAGCCACCGAGCAGTTATCATTCACGATCTGGGCGCTCCTTCACCAATGGCCGCTGAGCAGTTACGCCCACGATTTGGACAGCTACATCTTCTAATGGTCGTTGGATCTGCAATAGCAACATTTACAACTTCCATTAGATTGCAGTTTTTGAAACTGCCCCACTCCTCCATGATTTTTGATGGTCATGGCCTCTCAAAAGCTATAAAAGAGAGACTTAAGGGAGCAGCAAGGAGACCCGATCTGGTGCAAAAAAAAGCCAGTAACTCTGCCATTTTTCACACAGAAGACCTACTCCTCTTCTCTTCTCAATGTGAGAACCAGGCAGCAGTTGTCTTGAAGATTGAGTGACAATTTTCAAAAAACTAGTCTTTGTTTCCCTCATGCCGGAGAAGAAGAGCAAAGGTTTTTTATTGTTTTGACGCATACATCATTGTCAACTCTTCTTTCACACAAGGGTGATGAATCACAAAGATTGGCAGAGGAAACTACGATGTAGATTTCCCCAACTTCATCTCGAGCAACTTTCCAAAGACAGCAGCCTCCCTCTTTCTATTTTCATTTTGTATCATTTCCTTCGTATTTGATCTCCTTAGCCTGACGAAGGGGTTGTACAAGAATTTGTAAACAACCCGTACTCAGAAGGTGAGACAACAGAACCCATATAAACAAACGTGCAGATGACCTCCTAAAGCACAATTAAATACATGTGCAAGTCACCTTCACATCTTTCTGTAAAATTCAAGAATGAATAAAAGTTTTCCCTTTTCATTTTGAACAAAACAAATTTAAATGCAAAACGTAATTTCAAAACTTGGTCATAGTTCAAACCTCGCTTGACTCGGTTGAAATCAACTGAAATGGCAATAAATCCTGAACTAGTTATAAAAGCTCAGTCCACAATCTTTTGGCTAGACTCGGGAAAAAATGGCTAGACTCAGGTTGACATAGTCAAGACTCGGTATCTTAGGCTACGATGAAAAAAAAAAAAAACCCTTATATACAGAGTCTTGACTGACTTGGGTTTAGTTCTTGAATTGAGTTGGCTTCAGAGATTCTCGAGCTAAAGTGATTTTGAGCTTGTTTTACATATTTTTATTTTATAACTAAATCCAATTTAAAAACAAAGTTCAAAACCATCTGCTGAACTGAGTAGACACACCTAAAATATTTCTTAACCAGATCTGGTTGAATTTGAGTTAGACCAAAGTGTCCGCTCTATTAGTTAACTCTCTGGTTTGGTTTTTAATACATTGGTCGTACCCATAAAGTGTACAATAAATACCACGAGGAATGAAACTAAGTGAAACATGAATAATGATTGCATGATATGAAATTTCACATCTCTTGATCTTGATTTGTAGCTGACTACTGCTGTGGTACGGTGATTCATTTTCTACTATTCTCTACGTATCATAATTACCATTTGATCAAAATAAAGTGATCAGATGAAGGTGGAAAATATTGAAGCTTTAATTGGACAATTGAAACATGCATTATGTGGCCCACATTTCATTAATCCAGACCGTTCATAGTCTCTTGATTAATTTATCTAAGGTCTTGCAGTCTCTAATTACCATCTTATATTTTGTTTAGATGACATCGCAAATTGATTACCATCAGGTTAGTATTCAGCGATAATCAACCCTAGATACCCTTGTATAGGAAGAAAGATCACCATTAAAGATATGGTTTGACTACATACAAACGGAACATACAACCATCCAAGGAGTCGGTGGCCCACCAAAAGCATACCAAGATGGAGGAGTCAATAAACTAGGATCAGATTTATAATTGGGTCTTGGGTCTTCACCCAGGTCTATTTAGGTCCATATATGATTACTTAGAGTTTATAACATAAAGCGGGGATGGATATTTAGTTTTTGAATAAAATAAAAAAAAAGAGGTCAGCAAATTTTAAGACGATTTAGTTTTTTTTAGAAGAAAAAAGATAGTTATAGAAAATCAAAATCAAGAAACTAGATGAAAAAGTAAAACTTGGGATTGAAATAGATTAAATGCAAAATAATTAATAACTATCCTAATTTGTAGAGATGCAAAGATTAACATTTGCACAACTCACTCTTCAATTTATGGGAATAGAGAGGACACTTAGATGTTCCTTGAGGGGTTTGTTTGGTAAAAATACTTATAGGGTGAACTGAAGTGAAGTGAAGATTAACGAGAGAATAAAATATTATGGATCTAATCATAGTATGATGAAAATTTATTTTTAGTGGCTTGATAAGGAATCTTTTCGACTTTTTGGGTAAAAGGTAGATGGGTTTTTGTCTTTTAGTAGCCTGAGAATGTTGCATTTTAACTTTTTCTTAAATGAAGGAGGAAAATTTAAAATTTTGTGCTTTTGATATGACCCTTGGTCTTTTCTTGTCTGGTGAAAGGAGGCTTGACTTCACTCCACTTTATTAGTGAAGTGGCCAAACAAACCCTGAGAGAGTTGTCCAAGCTCATTCATCTTTGATCCACATTTCAGATAATATCAACTGGCTTTAAATCTACAAGTGTTATTATTTATTATTTATATTTTTGAAAGGTAAACCTTGCAAAAAGAAATTTCCTTTAAAAAATCTATGAGTGTTGTTAGAGTTAGTTTATATATAGGAATTATTGTTAGGAGAATCCTAAAATATCTTTTTTTTTTTAAAGAAATTCGATCAATCAAAGTCCTCATGTACCAATTTTCAAATGTCAATTTGAATGGTTATGATTAATATTTATTATGTTTTGAAATTCTCCTATAAATACAAGGAAGCATTCCTATTGACGCTCCCCATGTCATGTGAGAAAAATAAAGGGAGCAATGTGTGATGTAAAAAAAAAAAAAAAAAAATCAGAAGTGGCCCCCAAGGACCACTCCTTTAGGAGGGAAACTAAAAGGGCTTTTTTTGTGCGATTAACATCTAAGGTGATTTCTTTGATAAAATACTTATTATTATATATAAAAGTTATTCTTTTAAATATTCAATATTAATTTTTTTAATTAAAGAATTAACCACTGCCAAACCAAACTTCGACCCATATCTATGGTAAAGTGCATTTGATTGATATGCTCTCCTAAACGGGTCACAAAATAACCCCAATGGCTGCACTTGAAGAAGGTGCTCACAATTGGAATCTTGAAGGGTCGATTCTTTGCACTCATTTATCTTGGTCCAAATTTATCCATCTCCCTAAGAACCTTATGAGAATGAATATAGGTGGGCTCGATATAAGAATAATTATGTGGGGGCATATAAAAGAGAAAATTTATACTAAGTAATAGGGGTGTACAAGGATAAGATTGGTGCGGATTAGGCCGAATCCGCCACTAGCCCATTACCTATGGATTAATGGATTTGGAATCCGTCACTAATCCGTGGCTGTTAAAAACTGATCCGATCCAATCCGTGGAGGACCGAACCGGATCGGTTTAATCCGTGGTTTAATCCATTCAACCCGTTGAATCTAATGTTAAAGAAAGAGATCAAACATGTTGTAAAGAGTTTTAACATACAAGCTAACAATCCCAAACAAATACAAATATCTATTTTTGTCCTGGAAGCTACCCAATTGATCAATACAAAGAGCTGTTTTTTTATTTTTTTTATCTTTTAGAGATGTTTTTTTATTTTTTATTTTTTAGAGCTGTTTTTTTATTTTTTATTTTTTATTTTTTTATTTTTTTAATCTACTTTACAACCTAAAGAGATCTAATCAACAAATACATCCAAACATATTGTTAAACTCATAAAAATCACATTCCATCTATTGAAACCTTGAACTCTTATATATAAAAATGAATTACATTTGGACCCCTGTATTTTTTTCTTCTTTTATATTTAGACCTCTTAACTTATATTTAAGCCCCTTAAGTTCTTTTATTTATATTTAATGTCAACGGGATCAGATTGAATCCGCGGATTGAGGGTGAAATCTGCTACCCATCTATTGCTATCGGATTACAAGATTCTCAATCCGTCATCAATCCGTTTACCTTTGATTCGGTTAACAATCCGCGGATCAGATCGAATCAATTTTACGGATTGACAGATTTTTTGTACACCCCTATTAAGTAATGCTCCAAGGTAGTCCACCCAGAGCACGGACGATCCAAATCATCAAAAGCCCTGCTTTATTAAGTATAAATGCTCCAAGGTAGTCCACCCAGAGAACGGACGATCCAAATCATCAGAAAGCCCTGCTTTGAACGGCAACGATGAAGCACAAGCGCAAAAAAATGGATCAACGAATGAGCTTCTCTAACAAAGATCGCTACCGTGTTAGAAGATTTCAAAATCCCACCCAAACCCACATTTCCATCCCCCTCTTCCGTCCTCCCCCTTTCCATAGTCTTTTTTCTCTCCCTCGATACTCGAAAACCCTAACTCAGGTACTCTCTCTTTGTCTTCTTCGTCTTATTCTTCTTCTCGATCTCTCTTCGATATTCTCCGACATCTCACAAATATGATGGTTTTTCGAACCAGTTCCTGCAATGAAAGGAGGAAAATCGAAGGACACTACGTCCAATAAAGCCAAAGTATTTCAGATTTTTTGGATTTTTCGTCGATTCTCAGATTTCTTTTGGTTTTAGTTGATCCTCAGATTTCTTTGACTTTTCGTTGATTCTCTGATTTCTTCAAGTTTTCGTTAATTCTTTCTTAGATCTCGATGTCATTGTTTCGCTTTCTTTCAGTATTCCTTTGTTTTCGTTGATTTAATTGATTCTCTCTCTATGTGTGTGTTTTTCTATGTTTGAAGGCTTTATGTGAAGAGGAAAGAAAGGAGGCAACGAGCAGGAAGCTTGTGAAGAAGAGAAACTGGCCAAGGATCCGCCAGCAATGCTTTCTTCGTTTTCATGTAACTTGATTTTTCTCTTCGGTTTGTGTGGGTTTTTTTTTTTTTTCATTTTTGTTTGTGCATTGTGTTTTTCTGATGTTAGTTTCACTTTTTTTTTTATTATTATTGAAGGGAGGAGTTTCGGAAGCAGTTCAAGGAGAAGAATCCGAACAACAAATCTGTTACAGCTGTAATGTTTTAGTTTCTCTATTATGCATTGTTAGATTTCTTGATCTTGCCTACAAATTTTGTTTATTTTCATTTCGGCTTGGGATATAAGAGGGTTCTTGTTGTGAATATATGCATTTGTTTATGTGAATTTTGAATGTGGTGATTTCGCTTTGTTTGATTCTAATTGCCCTTTGTTTTTTTTTTTTTTCTCTCTCTCTTTTTGTATATCTGTTAAGAATGGTGATTGCATTCAAATTAATGGGTTTGATATAGATTATGGGTTAAGAATAGTTTTTAGAATATCGATTTTGCTTCATATAGAGTCATATAGCATGCTCTCACCTTTTATTTAAATGATTGTAGATGATTTTTCTTTCTTCCCGAAAAAATCTTAGTTCAATCATTTAGATTCTCTATTATAGTATATGAGAATGAGACATCTAATTTCGACAGTAATGCCTTATCTTGTTCACAATCTCTACCTCCTTCTGGGAAGGTGTAGAGGATTCACGCAGTTTGTGGCAATTTTATGATCAACCGCAATCTGATGTGGCCTAACACAAGTGTAAAGCATCTTTACTCCTCTAATTACTAGAATTTTTTGCTCAATTTGATGCAGTGTCCACCTACATCAGATGGTCTAGGTATGTGCGTGGCCTAGTTTTGGTTGACTTCATTAGTCGTTACATTTGATGATGGTTTCCATTAATGATATATTTGATCTCTCTCTAAGTCAAATGAGGAGATTTCTTTAAACTACTTATTTTAAGGCCTACTGAAAATCCACGTATTCTTTTTACTTAATGATCTTAGCAACATTTCCTTTATAGATCCTCTTATTCATTTTTCCGCCATGATCCCATTCCATGGCCAAAGGTTAATTTTATATAATATTTGGCTTGTACTTAGAACATTCCCTATACCAACCTAAAATAGATCCTTAAAAAAGGACGTGGGACTGTTAGAAAAAAAGGACACAGTAGCTGCAAAGATAAGACGAATGAGTGTGGAGTTACTATGATTGTAGAGGTGCTCGATTGTTTCGTCCATAAACCTACAGGGGAAGCAAATAAGGAAAATATCGTTTGTTTAATATTATTGAAGATTGAGATTTTGTTAGAAAGGTTTACTAGAAAAATGCATTAGCATTAGCCCTCGGTGTAACCAAGTTCCAAATGAAATGATGAGGAATGTGCATAGATGGGTAAGGAGGCAAAGTCATCTCTTGTAGGGCCTTTTTTCTTTGGAGGTATTTTTAAAAGAATTTGGAATGTTGGGAATGATGTAAATGTTGTAAATGTTGTCTCCTTACCTTTTCAAATGCTGTGTTTCATTGTTGGAATTCTGTATACCAATCCACCTGAAAAAGTTACTTTTAGCCTTTAGGAGTCTTAGAATTCTAGAATTCCAAATGCTATTTCATTGTTGAAATTTTGTATACCTATCCACCTGAAAAGTCACTTTTAGCCATAGGATTCTCAAAATTTCTAGTATTTCAAATGCTGGATGGGCCATGGGCATTTGGAATTCTACTTGGTGATAGCATTGGGAGCATTTCATTTTTGTTATTTATTGCTATGTTGGAGCCTTGCAGCATATTATTTATATTTTCAGGTAACTGAGTTCGGGGCAACTGTATTCTGAGGATCCTAGCTGGGAATATACTTGGATTGCCACAATTTCCAAGCAACTCACCTAACCTGATTTTTTAAAAAACGAAAGGATTGGTGATCAGTTATTTATTATGGTGTTGAGAGAGTTTGGTACTATAAGAATCAGCTTTGATAGTATGCTTACCCTCTAATCTGGTCCTTTTCATTTCGGCTGACTTGAAATGCAACAATTTCTGATTTGGGAGGGAAAACAACCAATCTACCGACTTCTCTGTGGGCATCAAGGAAGGGTGCCTGGTTTCATGATTAGTGTGAAATTTGAATTCGGATATGTTAATGTTGGAGGGAACTGACAACTGAATAATAAAAAACTCTCAAAGGCATTCTAACTTATGTTCTTATGAGTTTTGATAGCAATCAAGGCCTTTTATTTTCAAATATCTAAAAATCACTAGGGGCCTGTTTGTTGGACTTAGAATTAAATACATAAGAACATAGAGATTGACTACATATGAATCCATTGTCAAATAAGCTCCACCAAAGGATTAGTAAAGAGGTGAAGTCTGGCTGACATGGGGTTAGGGGAGGTGAGAATGTAAATCCGGACTCATGATCTTCATTTTCTTAATTATTTTGCCATAATAAACATCAAGAACACTTCAACATTTATTGGTTTTTAAAAAAATAAAAAATTTCCACCACCTATCTCTCTCTCCCTCTCCGACGAACCTTTACAGAACCACTAAGGCCTATAAAAGGTCTAGCGTAAACTGTGGGACTTCTACAAAACCTATCAAGGGACTATTGACAGATAATATCCATTGATTAGTTATAGTGTACTAATGATTTTTATTTGGCAGATAATTGCTACTGCATATATATGAAGGCCCATCCATCATGGATGGGGGATCACCTTGATTTCCCTAAAATCGCAGCTACTATGAAACGCATTAGCAGGAACATGTTGAATTCTATATTGGAAATCTTGGTTCTCTAGTGATGATGATGATGCAAGAATACTGCATTATTTGATGCAATGTAGTAGGAGAAAAACATCACATATAATTCATTTGTCCCCCTTTCCATCCCAAATCATAATTTTTATAGTTGAAATTACAAAGAGGGTAACATAGAATCCCACAGAAGAAGGACAACTATCTATTTTGCCAAAATGTTCAAATCAATTACTGAATTACAACTTGATGTACATCCAATCCAAAAACACTCTTATGTAAGCTAAATAAATGAAAACAAGATGCAGTTTGGGTAGAAACTTACCATCCTGAGTCACATTTGGATAATCAGAAGTACTCAATGTGATTAACCAATCCCAATCTTTACTAATTCTAAGCAAAACTGCAGCTCCATAAAGTATGGAAGTTTCGTTTATTTGATTCTAGAAATTGATTGTTTCAAATGGGTTCTTGTTGTTTTGCACTAATCACCACCAAAATTTCCTTTTTGGCATGTACGTATTAGGATTTCTTCCACCATTTTTGTTGTTTTCATTTATCTGTGAAGGCTCGAAAAGGTGTTCCTGTTTTGAGGTTTTTGATGAGAATCAAAGCTAAGTAGATGATCGTTTTGACTCATGTTTCTTTTATTCTCAGTTTTTTATTCTTTTATTCCCTCACTTGTTCAAGGAAGTAATTAGGTTGCCTAGTTTGTGATTATAAATTGGTTTTCGATCTAGATGGGAA
Source organism: Umbellularia californica (assembly GCA_028538565.1). Classification (NCBI taxonomy): domain Eukaryota; kingdom Viridiplantae; phylum Streptophyta; class Magnoliopsida; order Laurales; family Lauraceae; genus Umbellularia; species Umbellularia californica. Next base: position 77,175,087 of record JAPQWN010000002.1, on the reverse strand, counting down.
TACTGTGGTTTTTTTAGATGAACTAAAGATTTTTTATAGAAGTTTGAGTTTACTGAAATGTGGGATCCCTATACTTTTGCTGGCATGAAATTAATGGTGGCAGATAGGGGCCAACCTATAATTGTTATTACACCTTTTTAGGTCTGTAAGAAATTTTTTAATATACCTTTCCAATGCAAACAAAAAGACCTATAGTAAATTGAGGAATCATCTAGTTTCTATGAAATGCATGTTTTCTTCAATAATCTGTTTACATCATTTTTAATCTATTGTATTGGAGAACGTCTTTCATGTTTTCTATATCTATATCTATATCTATATCTATATCTATACCATATATAAGAGCATTAGTTTTACCTGCTTGTCGTCGACTCCTTCCTTTTGTCCTTTTCTGCACTTTTGTCTCCTTCCTCAACCAACTTCCCTCTTGCTTCCAATAACTGTGATGCTTCTCCCTGTTTCAAGAAAGTTCTCTGCACTAGCCAATTTGCCAAATGGAGTGCACAACAAGAGACACCAGCTATGGGCCCGCTAAAAAAGGGCGTTTCGCCTCTGCTTCGCTGCTTGCCTCCTGCTTCTTTCTCTGCTGCTTGGTGATGGTGGTCCAGTTACATGCAATCCAAGCTCTGGCTCGGATGTTTTCTGAATGCCTTAGGAACATGCTTCTTCTCTACTCTCGATTCTGCATCTCCTGCAGCGGCCTAAAACAAGACAAAGACCTCTTCCTATTCCCCTCTCTAGATTTACCCAATCCAAATGACCTAACCACCCATCTTCTCCTCAACCCCTTTTCATTTCATCCCCAATGTACTACGATGATCCTATCTCCATCTCAAAGACAACACCAGGGCATCTCCCAAACCCCAAAAGCCTCCAGTATGGCGTTCATTTGTGCCGTAATTCTTTTTTTTTTTTTTTCTTCCTTTCTTGCTCAAACATAAAGTAATTAAGGATCTCGAAGTGATGCAGCCTGGATCTGCAAGCGGCAATGAAACGGGTGTAGACAAGCCCTACGAGAGAGTTTGCCGAATCCTGGACGGATTCCAGTGAGGATCAATTCCACAAAAGGGAATTAGCCGAATTCCTCTCGGAACTCAATGACATTCTTCAAACAATCTTCCATTGAAGATTACGAGAAAACCAAACAAAACCAATCTTTATTATTGAATAATCTTGAACTATTATTCTAATAGAGGGATTATATATTTATAGGAAAGGTTGCACATCCCCTTTCTTAATAAGACTCTTGCTTTCCTAAATAATAAAGGAAATAACTTGCTTAACAATCCAAATAAAATAAAACTCCAAATGTTAATAACAACTCTCTAAATAAGACTCTTAACTAATTAAAACTCTTAACTAAATGAATATCATATTGGGCTTATGGACTGGGCCCAATTAGTTGGCAGACCATGGGTCTGGCCTGCATCATGAAGCCATAGCCATGTCTATCCGTTTTGCTAATTTGATGGAGCTATCTTCTGGGTAAGAGAATTTGATGAGTGGGATTTTTTTTTAATCAATAGGGTGTGTGGTATTTGTTTTTTTTATCTTTTTCGTCTCATCTATACTTTGTGGTTACAATTTTTTCTGATACAAGGTTTTAGGTTTGCATTGTCACATCGTGTTGATTTTACGCAGTGGGATGGACTGGGCTCCAGGTATTTTCAAGGCGGTGCATTACCTCGGTGCATTTTCAAGGCGGTGCATTACCTCTATACTAATATCCCTCGCTCTCGCTCATCCCTCTCTGGCCCTCGTCTCCCTCTCTCACTCTCACGTCACCTCCATTCCCTCATCTCCCTCACCGTTGCCATCTCCATTCCCTCATCTCCCTCACCATCTCCATCTCCATCTCCATTCCCTCATCGGCATCATCTCCATCTACACTTACCCAGACCTCACCCTTTCCATCAACGCACGAAGGTCCCTCCCACCATCTCCATCTCTGTTGATCTCAAAAACCCATCTCTTTTATCAGGCGCAGACCCATCCCACTGAAGAAAACTGGTGCCCCCTTTTCCGGTCGTCTTCTCCAAAGCCAGCACGAGTTTGACCCCTTTTCCGGTCGTCTTCTCCATCACGTAGCCCTCACCCTCTCCCACCATCTCCAGAAAAACCCATCTCAAAAAATCCATCTCTCTTATGCACCCGCCCTAATCTCCCTCGCTCATCCCTCTCTGGCCCTCGTCTCCCTCTCTCGCTCTCATTTCATCTCCATCACGCAGCTCTCACCCTCTCCCACCATCTCCGAAAAAACCCATCTCTGTTATACCAGGCGCAGACCCATCTCTCCCTTTTCTGGTCATCTTCTCCAAAGCCAGCACGAGTTTGCGGCTCTACATCAAGAAAAATCACTCTTCTTCTCTTTCCCTTTCTTCTTCTTTTCCTTCTCCTTTTGTCAAAATCCGTCGCAGCAGCTCTCGCGCCATCTCTCCCCGTGATGGACCCTCGCGCTTGCCCAGATCTCCTCTAGGGCTTCTTCAGTCGCACATCGGACAATCCGAACGGCGTTATTCAGCTTGGACTGGCAAAGAACCAGGTAGATTTTATGAATTTCTACTTGTTTCTTTATCATCATCATCTGCTGCTGGCCATTTCCTCTGATTCTTTAGGTCTTTTTTCTCACTTTCTCTCGCACCATTGTCTATATATTGTCTCAGAAATGCCTCGATCTTCTCCTTTTTCTCTGAGCTTCTCTCACCTCGTCTCGTCCCTCTTTTTTTCCCTCTCTTTACCCTCGCAGGGTTAACAAGGTGAGTTTCTCTTCCTCTTTCTTTCATGCCACTTTTTTGTTTGTTTGTTGATTCCTTAGGCTATTCTCCTCTTTTCTTGCCCTGTTTTTCATAGATTGATTTTCTTTCTTACTAAAATTTTCTTGGTTTGATGTGAGAGATTCTTCAGATCTAAGCCTCAGATGCGGGATTTGTTTTTTTTTTTTTTTTTGACTGTTATTTGTACGTATGTTTCTTAATTTCTACGTAAGAAGCCCTAGATTTACATTTTTTGCTTAATTTTTTCAAATTTTTTGTATCAGTGTATTTGGTTTTGTGATAGATCTGTAAGAATTCCCTCATTTTTGGTACTGTTTTGCTTAATTCAGCCAAATAGATTTCATTAGATCTAGACGTATATCTGGTTGGATCTGTTCGAGCTCATGAAAAAGTTGTGAATTTTCTGGTCTTATGAGCTGGTTTTATTGAAAATCCCTGTTTTTTGGTGCCTTTTCGTAGATCTGTTAGAGGAAATGCATTTCCTCTGCATTGTTTTTTAGTTTAATGAAGAAAAGAAAAGGGAAAAAACGAAGAGGAGATGGCTTTATGTCTCTTAATATCTATGTATGCATTTCCTTTGCATAATCCCACCGTTCCAACAACAACAACCGAACCTTTTTCCACTTCTTTTCAGGCAGCCCCAACTCTCCAAATCCCTTCCTGCAATCTTTTCTCCCTTTTCCTTTAATCCTATCTATCATATGCAATAGCTCTTTAGTTTGTATATATATACTGATTAAAAAAATTTATTCACTTTTTTTGATGAATGGGTTTCTACCGGGGTTGGTGTGTTTATAGTCAAAGAGTATGATGAGATTGAGCAGACTGTTTTTAGATTTTATTCAGTTCTTTTGTTTATGGTCCTTTTGTGGTGATGACCAAAGTTAGACTTGTTTAGATATGTCATTACAACTTCCAAGTGTTACTTTGACACAGCATGGATGTTGATGTTCTAAACAGAAACTGAAAAACTATACCAACACCCCATAAATGTATATTAATATATCTTAAAGAGTTAGTATACAATGATAATTATAGTTGTTCTAATAAAAAAATGTAAATATTAATAGAGCTATGATCTATATAAATTGTACAAATGCTACTTAAATACAGAATCAGAAGTGGAGATATGGACTTGGCTATTATTTGCACAGTTTCCTTTCTGATTTTTATAATGAGAAGTGTTTATATGTGTTTCTGCATGCTCAATGTGGATGCTAGTTTGGATGGAGCAAGCTTTGAGGAAAATGATTTTTTGTTTCATTAGTTTTATCATGGATGAACTTCCAGTAGAACATTGCGATTGCTTGCTAAGGTTTTCCAGAATCCAGGTTATGGGCTAAACTGGATATCCACACGAGACAGATGGGATTGAATGGGTATTATCATGGATGAATGGGTTTCTACCAGGGTTGGTGTGTTTATAGTCAGAGTATGATGAGATTGAGCAGATTGTTTTTAGATTTTATTCAGTTCTTTTGTTTATGGTCCTTTTGTGGTGACGACCAAAGTTAGACTTGTTTAGATATGTCATTACAACTTCCAAGTGTTACTTTGACACAGCATGGATGTTGATGTTCTAAACAGAAACTAAAAAACTATACCAACACCCCATAAATGTATATGAATATATCTTAAAGAGTTAGTATACAATGATAATTATAGTTGTTCTAATAAAAAAAATGTAAATATTAATAGAGCTATGATCTATATAAATTGTACAAATGCTACTAAAATATAGAATCAGAAGTGGAGATATGGACTTGGCTATTATTTGCACAGTTTCCTTTCTGATTTTTATAATGAGAAGTGTTTATATGTGTTTCTGCATGCTCAATGTGGATGCTAGTTTAATTGGATGGAGCAAGCTTTGAGGAAAATGATTTTTTGTTTCCAAGTGGGCCTTGCCATTCTTATCTCCACTGATAATAAATTGTGGGTTCCTCACTACAGTTTGGAGGTAATCACAACTGCATATTTGTCCCGACTTCCGAGATAATAATTTTATGCACTACATGATAGTTTTAGGAAATGCTTTATTTGCAAGCAACTTTTAACTTTCAACAAAACAAATAGTTCATCATTCACTAGATCATCAATCAAGTCATATCTTTTGTCCATTGCTCAGATTAATGACCACAACTTCATATTTTTCCTGACTTCCGAGATATTAATTGTATGCATTAGATAATAGTTTTAGGAAATGCTTTTTTTTTAGCAAGTTTTAATTTTCAACAAAAAATATTGTTCCTAATTCACTATATCAATATATTATCAATGAAGTCATATATTTTGTCCATGACCCGAATTGATGATACTTTTACTCGTAACAAAAAAGATTTATTAGTCCTGTGGCTGCATTTGCAGATGAGAACTGTTTTTTTTTTTTTTTTTTTGGTTTTTTTTTTGTTTTTCCTTTGTATAAAGTTCTTTGTTATTCCATTTCAAGTTGTCCACAATATCATCGGTGTACTTCCTTGAATTAACTTAATGCATACTTGTATGGTATGTTTGGTGTTGCTAGGAAGATTGGAATGGCGTTGGTGCTCAATCCCACCAAGGCTATTGGATGTGCTGTTGTCAACATTAGCACATAAGACTTGATTGAAGAGAGAGAGTACATCAACGCATTGTTGCATCTTATTTGATGTGTTTGCATATTGATTTCTTGATATTGGGTAAGTGGTTTCCATAACATGTGGAAAATGTGACCACTATAGTCTTTTTTGAGCTGCAGAATTAACAGGCTTTTTTGTAGTTCGGGACCTTTTATTTCCATTGTATTGCTTATAAGTTTTTGTTAGGCTTTCATATTCCTTAGAATTTTGATGTCAGATATATGTTGACGATTATATTGATCCAGCACGTTTGATATTGTGTATACAATGTTTTTGATTTTTTTGATTTATTTTGATCATTTGATTTAGAGAGCATAGGGCCCTCTTTCATTTGTCTAAACGTGTTGTTAGGAAGGTTCCTCCCTATCGATGCATCTATCCCATTCGCAAGATTCTCTATTATCATCATTGCTATCCTTCTCAGAAAAATCAGCAATTAGGCTCTTAGTATTTGAATCAGAATATTGCATTTTTAGGAGCATTGCTCAGGTTTTTGGTTTCAGTAGTCCACAGCACCAACCAAATTTATGATATGTGAAAAAAAGATATATTTCTTAAATCTTTTATTTTTGTCTCTATATATAATTTCTTAGGGAGCTTGTTTGTTCGCACATAATAGAGAGGAATTCGTGGTCAAATGAGCTCCACCGAATGATTATTAAACATGTTGAAGCCAAGGATTTGATTCATTTGAATTACTTGAATGATGGGTGGATATTCATTTTCCATCTTCCCTTCATTCAAATTCAATTGAGTGATAATTTTTTTTAATGATCATTTTTAGATCTCCACATTTTGAGTTTTTGTTTTGGTTTTACTGTGTTCTACTATAATTGAGAAATTAGGAGGGTAAAAATTAGAGATTCTGCACTTGAAGTAGTAACTGACAGTAAAATGCTCGGCAACCAATTTTAATATTTTCCCAAGACGCATGAATGCATACACTTAGCACTGTTCATCACTTACACTAAATTGGTGAATTTATGTTTCAAGATCCCAATTTCCTGCATGTTAAATTAATTTTCACTAAACATTTATGTTTTCATTGTCAAATAATGTACTGTATATGTGGTTTGATTTTTGTGCCTTTTCATCACGGTTAAGTACTGATGATTGTTTTGATTGTTTTGTCCAAGTTAAACCTGAGTTACAACGACATGGACGCATCAATAATGGATGTGTTTGCACATGTTGTATGGAATATCTTCAAGGTAGTGAATTTGTTTTGCTTCTCCATGCTTTATTATTCCATATATCAAATCTTTCTGCTCATTTTTAAATGTATTTTATATTGATTGGGTTGTAGCAAAGTAATTTATATGGATGGTTAATTTTGAACACACCTTAGTTTTATACCATGATTTATAGTATGATGAACTTACAATAAAAAAAAGGCAATTCTCAACTTAAACAATACACAAAAAGCGACGGCAAAGTTTTCAACGGCTTTCAGCCGCCGATCCCTTCATACTCGACTGGGTCCCCTTCGTGATGGCGTGTGTGGTCCAAGAAACTATAATCTGAACAGCTTTACAATAATCCCGGAACTAAATACATGGCATACCATAACCATAAATGCTTCTTTAAGAGCAGGTGTAAAAGTAGATTCTATGTTGACATTATCCTGAAACGCTATCCAGAAATGCATCAACTACGCTTCTTGATTCTGACAAGTTGACAAGAAGATCACCTGGCAAGGGTGCAAATATGTCATTCAAGTCTCCAACCACCATCATTTGAGGTTGTGTCAAGGATGACCGTTACAGAAAGACAAACTTTGTATCGGTAATTAATCTATTTTATTAAAGAAAATATTAACAATCGTAAAGCAAAAACACACGAGAGAAATAGTGAGAAAGAGGAACTATATTTATCATATATGCAAGAGTAGAAAGAATCACATGCCTTCATATTATAAAAATGGAGGGTGCTGTCAAAAGTTATGAGCCCAATCTGTGTTCGAGGGAAGCCAGACAGTTCATCGAAACAGGACTTTATGGTATTAAAACAGTCTGCCCATTAACAATGTTAAATACAGTCACTTCATTACAAACAATTTCACCTTAGACAGTGATAGAAGAGCTATTTATAGTAAGTAGTAATAGTGGAGGCATGGTCATCTTGTCATTATATAGTTGTGCCTGTTAGGCCAACCATAGGACTTGGACTTTTGCTCAATAGACCTAGGCATGGCCCATGGAACTTGGGTTAGATTTGGATTACAAACGATTCTTGGTCATTATAATAATGAGAAAGGGTGTGAGTAGCTTTTGGATTGAAAAAATATGGTACTTAAAAAAACCCTTTGGACATGTTTTGCATATCTACGGTAGGGACGTGTAATTCTAAGCACAATAAGGTTGATTGTCAAATGTGTTTTGCCCATCATATCTTCTTTTTAACTGGTAGTTCAACTAGAACCTATGGCCTGGTGGTTGGGCACTTCCCAACGGTGCCATAGGCTTCTTTTTTTTTTTTTTTTTTTGCTTGTCTTTGCTTACTGCTGTTTGTGTTTTTTTCTTTTTAGGATACTAGATCCTAGTAGTATAATCCTAAGATTTGTGTATGCTGCGGGACTATTCTATAGAGTTGAGGCTGCATCGGTTCTTTTATTTATTTATTTAAAGGATGCTTTTGGCACAAACCAACTGCTGCATCAGTTCTCTTGACTGGTATTTTGGTGTTTTAACAGTTTCTATTTTCTTAACTTCTTTTGTTGCTTTTGATATCTTTATGTTCATTCACATTTATAAATTTTTCTAACGTGATTCTTTTACAAATAATTTGTTATTTTGGTTTAGGTGCTTTATGTATTATTGCTAAAGTTCATCTTATATTGGTGGATTATTATATTTTGGGCATCGTTTTTGAATTAAAAGTCTTTAGAGTGTTTTTTCCTCTTGGCTTTATTTCAGGATTTTATTATGCTTCCATTTCCATATCTATTTTAGTTTCGAGCTTTATTGATTTGTGATCATAATTTCTTTTGTTTCTTTTTCTTATTTCAGATACCTAACAGTGCGAACGATACTTAATTGAATATCATTTGTTATATCGGCGGGAAGTAGTGTTGCTAGTGTTGTTACAAGTGGCAACGGTAAGGTTTCGATGATTTTAATGTATAGTCTAGCTAAATATTATATAAAGAAACTACCTTGAACTGTGTGATTTTTTCTTTCTTTTGTTTCCTTCATAACATACTTGACATATGAGTGAATGACAAACTAGATGTTGGAGGGAACTCTACAATGGGTGTCTCCTCATGCCATCTGTCTACAGAGGATATTCTTCTTCGTTTGTTAGCTTTAAATCATTCTAAAATAAAAGAGATATAGTTCACATTGATTTTAAATGATTGATACATAGTAGGACACGGTGGTGAAATAATGTCTTCATTTAGAGAAAACTTTTGTGATCCTACCTAATTTTTTTCTCCTTGAAAATTTCTGATCCAAGCACTTTTTTACTGCCACGTCTCATTTAACGACTGCCTATGCATGCTCCCAAATGTTTGCCCGGCGCCTGGTAGTTTATTGTTTGATTGGGCTTCATTTTGATGTTCTTCCTCACGGTAATGACATTCTAGTATCGAATGTGTTCCTATTGTACTTCATGTCTTTGAATATCCGTGATCCCTTTGATTTATGGACTACTTTTTGTTCTTTGACTATTTCACTTGTAGCATGCCTTTTCTTTTATGGTATATTAAGTTAATACCTTCCATGGCAGTTTTATAAGGTTATTGGGAATTATGCTTTCTATAGGGTCTTGTGTGAACATTATTTTGTGACGGATTATTGTTTCTCATCATGGAGCATTGTTTTTATTTTTCAAGTTATTATTTATATTTTCTTTGTTTTTATTATGCAAAAACCAGAAACTGACTGAAGACATAAGGTACTATAACATATGTAATGAGGATGAATGACCAACCAACCCTTCATTTCCTGGTTACTTAGAGGACTTAACATGAAATCTCTCAAGTTTGAATCTTCTTTTTAGACCGGATCGATAGTACTTTTGTAATTTTGTCCTTTTGATGTTGAGCTTTTACGCCCTTTGATGTAACATCATCTCTCTCCTTCATGCAAATATCACCATTTGAGGAAAAAAATCGCAATTCAAGTTGAATTATTTAATTTAATCGGGTAATTGCATAGTTTGGACAGCTATGGGCATGGCAAATAGCCAGCAAAGCTTTGTAACAATGGGCATACAACTAATTTTTTATGGAATCCGGGTGGATTCTAAGTTGTGTTCCAGTAGGGTAATTTCTTTTTCTTTTTGTTTGTTTTTGTGGGTTTTGTCTAACCGTTGACAAGGTTCGAAAAAGCTTCACGTTCTCCGGTGTCTTCACTTTACCTCCTGTACTTTTATTCCTCATATTTTATATTCTTTTGCATTGCATGCATAACATGAGGATGAGTTCATCATAGGTTTGGGGGTGGGGACAAGCACACTTGTCTACTTTTAGACAAAATTTTCACACATCTTTTTTTTTTATTTTCTATATTTAGGAAGTTTTTTAAATCTTACAAGAATTTTTGCTGTTTTATCTTTGGCTTTTTAGATTGTTTTGAAGAGAAATTTTTTGAGAGAATTTTCAATAAACGGAAGATGGCTTGAATTTTAGAATTCTCAAAATTTAGACAAAAGAGAGTTTTTGTTTGCAGAAATCTTTTTGAAATAGTGCTAAATTTTGATCCTTTCACATTACACAGTTTGTATACATTTTCGAAACCTTTAAATGTGAAATTTTGATTTCCATTCTTTTAACGACTTGATTGAATATATGAAGGAAAACCAAACCTTAGTTTTATAGGTTTCCTAGTTCATCTGGGTGGATTTTTCCACAAATTAGTAAATTAAGTCGGGTTCATGAAAAGGGCTGCCTATTGTTGGGGACCGTTGAAAAGGAAAAAAGAAAAAAGAAGAAAGAGGAAAGAGGAAAGAGAAAAGTTTGTCGTTGAAATTTCACGGCCCTTTGAATAACAATAGTGCGAAAGCCATCATGGTTGCCTTGATTTGGGTACAACCTTGATTCGGGTACATGAAAAGGGCTGCCTATTGTTGGGGACCGTTGAAGAGGAAAAAGAGTCACGGCCTTTTGAAAAACAATAGTGCGAAAGCCATCATGGTTGCCTTTATTTGGGCACACCCTTGATTCGGGTACATGAAAAGGGCTGCCTATTGTTGGGGACCGTTGAAGAGGAAAAAGAGTCACGGCCTTTTGAAAAACAATAGTGCGAAAGCCATCATGGTTGCCTTGATTTGGGCACACCCTTGATTCGGGTACATGAAAAGGGCTGCCTATTGTTGGGGACCGTTGAAGAGGAAAAAGAGTCACGGCCTTTTGAAAAACAATAGTGCGAAAGCCATCATGGTTGCCTTGATTTGGGCACACCCTTGATTCGGGTACATGAAAAGGGCTGCCTATTGTTGGGGACCGTTGAAATGGAAAAAAAATCACGGCCTTTTGAAAAACAATAGTGCGAAAGCCATTATGGTTGCCTTGATTTGGGTACACCCTTGATTTGGGTACATGAAAAGGGCTGCCTATTGTTGGGGACCGTTGAAATGGAAAAAAAATAACGGCCTTTTGAAAAACAATAGTGCGAAAGCCATTATGGTTGCCTTGATTTGGGCACACCCTTGATTTAGGTACATGAAAAGGGCTGCTTATTGTTGGGGACCGTTGAAAAGGAAAAAAATCAAGAGAAAATAAAAAAGAAGAGAGAAGCTTGTCTCTGAAATTTCACGGCCTTTTGAAAAACAATAGTGCGAAAGCCATCATGGTTGCCTTGAGAGGAAATCTTTTTTTTTTTTCTAAGTCTAGGTGGACCAGATTATTTGATAAAGTCGTTTTCACGGGGGTTCTAATAGAGCATTTAACACTTATTTTCTGATGTATACGTACTTTCTCATCGTGCACGATCATATTTAGCATGATTTTGAAAATTTCTTTCCAAAGATGAGATTGGTGTACCGTATTTCAAATTTGTCTTTGCTTTGACTATTATGAGAATCGAGAGTATCCAATGTTTATAAATTTTTTTTTTTTAGAGTTTCTTTTGATTTCTTTAGTTTTTTGAGTTTTATGGGTGTATTCAAGGCAAAACCTCACGAAGCACAATTCATCCACTAGGGTAACCTAGGGGTATAAAGGCTTATTGCATACGCTAAATGCAGTTGAGAGTGCTAGCGAAAGTGGCTTTTGTTTTCTGCATTAGTTTTCTTTTGTATTTTCAGGTTAGATTAGGTTAGGTTAGTTAACTTCGCCTTTTCACATCTTTTGCAAAATGTTGGTTGGAGGGCGTATTGAGTCCATGAAATTGCATCATATTGTCATTATTTCATGTAGATTTATGGATTTATTTAGGATAACTTGATTTCATTGAATTTTATTCCAACATTCAATGTTGGAATTTAAGTCATAATTGGTCAAAATTCATTAAACTGCATGATTTTCATGAAATTATTCTTTTGCATTATCCTATTATCGCATTAATTTTCTCAAAATTCTTAATTATACTCGTGTAGATTTTTTTGCATCGTTTCATTCTAAGTGAAAAATTGATGAATGCAGTGTATTCTTCAATTGCCATGTTTTCTTACTTTATTTTAGTAATTGATGGGCCATGATGGATGGATATGGTGGTAACTGATTGTAGCCATATATATACTTCAGAAACTAGTAACCAAACTATGTTTTCTTATGCCCTCTGTACTCAGATGATAGCGATTTGAGAAAGGGTCCCATAGCGACTTGAGTATTTTTGCTTAAGATTTCTTGGTAATCTTAATTATATTTAGTAGTATATATTTTCTTATTTCTTGAATTATACATGATTAGATGTTTGCTTAATTAATTTAATATTAGATGCTTGGGTGTTTGCTTAAGTAATTTATAATGCTGATTTGACTCTTAAAAAAGAAATCCGGAAGAGAGAAAACAGGCGTTTTTAGATTTTTAATTATGATATTGTCTTTTAGAGAGGGTTCTAACTAACGTTGTTTTGGTGAGAACCTTATCTCATAACAAAGATGGATTCACTAGAGAGAACTTCGAAACAATTACTGGCATGACTTTGTATTTGCCACAAATAACAAACGTCAATGTTTTATTTCCATGGGACTCTTGTTTGTTTGCTTCAATCCACGTGTGTGTTGGCAATCTATGTTGGACTGTCATTTAGCATTTATCAATGATTATTGAATTGGTATAGTTGGCCTAAGCCGTGTATTATGTGTTTTTGTGTGCGAGGCTGAGGATCCTGACACTTATATGGATTATTGAGTGTGGAGCAAGAGAGAGTATTATGCCACTGGCCATTTGAGGGACACCTGTTCATGCTTCAACAAACTAGTATCTAGAGAATGTTTTGACTATATTGCAGAGGTCAGTATGGCTTGGATATTCTTCTTATTAAACTATAACATTGCCTGTATGTAGACTCATACATGTTACAAGTGAATTGCACGCCCAAAAAAAAAAAAAAGGAAAAGAATTGCACACAACACTTTGCCATACACAGCACATGTTCATAGTGGTAACAATGAGCACAACAGATCCATCCTATCATCCTAGATCTATAGTCCATTTGTCACTTTCTGCATACGTATTTAGTGATGCAAAACTTTGAATGTGAACTATTTTTTCACTGCCTATAGCTCACCAATATTTGTTTCATATAGCTCACCAGTTCCTCTGCATGAAAGATCAGTTAATCCAATTAGTTTATATGCATAATTCTTCTCCTATAGAGGTATCAGAACATGGAGGAACTCAGTTTCAAGCTCTTTCTATGGGTAATTCTCCACCTTTAATGTTTTTCCTTATTCAAAATTCTGCCCTTTCGAAAATTTGCATTGATGTTCCCCTTAGACTCAACTCAATTCTTTGTCTTATTGAATTCAAGTTTGAATGAATCTATGAGGATGAAGATTATAAGTGTTTAATGCGCTACTTTAAGTCATGAGGATGAAATTGTAAATGGATTTTGCAGTAAAACTGTATATTCCCCCTTTTAGATCCTTGAGTACTAAGCTGAATCCAGAAAAATAAATATTTTTAAGGCTTTCATGTGTTCATCTTCCTGTGATTACAAAGAATGGAGTTTTACTTTGGTAATTTTCAACTATTTCGTGTTCCCTCTTCTACATCCTTGAGTACTAAGCTGAATCCAGAATAATAAATATTTTTAAGGCTTTCATGTGTTCATCTTCCTGTGATTACAAAGAATGGAGTTTTACTTTGGTAATTTTCAACTATTTCATGTTCCCTCTTCTACATGCAAATGTCCTAGAATAACAAAAGCAACTAGAAAATAGGATAGGACTAAAAGGCTGGTAGGATTAATGCTGATATTTTGGGGATGAATCTCCCAAAGGAACCTTATGAATTTCTCATGAATCCAAGTCTCAGCGTATCAACCTAAGGCAAAACTTTATGTGTTACTTGATATGTTATCCGTTCACGTTGATCCTTCATTTAATACTAACAAGTTTCTCTCTGATTATTTTGACTCTTCTTCAGTTACTTTTTATTTATTTTTTTAATTTTAATATTTATCTGTGTATGTTTTTTTGTTTCTAGGTGATGTCTAATGCATACACACCAATTGACGAATCAATCCCAAAGGAACCTCATGAAATCTCATAAATCCAAGTCTCAGCGTATCAACCAAAGGCAAAACTTTATGTGTTACTTGATATGTTATCCGTTCACGTTGATCCTTCCTTTAATACTAACAATTCTCTCTGATTATTATGACTCTTCTTAATTTTTTTTATTTTAATATTTATCTGTGTATGCTTTTTTGTTTCTAGGTGATGTCTAATGCATACACACCAATTGACAAATCAATTCCAATAAAAAAAGACACAATGCTGCAAATGTTTTCAGCCGATGTTATTGTTCAAGAGCCATGGTACATTTCTACTACTAATTATTGATGTTATTGTATCTTTTAGTATGGTTCATATTTTTTATCCATTTTCGCTTTTTGTCTCCTGGAGGAACCTATCTATATTTAATTGTTTATTTGTTGAAAATTAAGTATGGAACAGAACAGGAGTACACCCTAGAAGAGAACAGGAGTACACCCTAGTAAAATTACCAAACAGGCCCTTAGAGAAAAGCTCAAACCTTTCTATACCCATATTAAAAAAGAGGAGTTTCTCCTCCTTCATGGTCAGCTCCTGCTGCTTGCTTCATATCTTTCGATGGGTGTTGCTTACTTAGATGTTACATGTGGCCCTTACATGCAAGGTGTCTTCAAAGAAGATCTCATAGTGGGCCCACATACATGTAACCCGAAGTTCATGCAATTCCTTTCGCTCTTCACCGTTGTTTCTGGTTTCGTCATTGCCTCGTCTGATACGGTCTATCTTCCTCTCCTCTTCACTGCCTGATTGCACATGCATGCAACCCCAATCTCATCCGATGCAGTGCCTTTCATTGCTTCACCATTATTGTTTGTGGATTCGTCACTGCGTCGTCTAATATTTCTAGGTCTGTCTTCCTGTCTTCCCCATCTGATTTGAATCTGATGGTTCAAATCACTGATTGAGCCTTTTTTTTATTTAATTTTTTCGTAGCTTTAATTTTTTTTTTTTTTTAGTTTATGTATTTAATGGTGATTTCCTGTTGTGGGTTGGTTTTGTTGTGGATCGATGATTTTAGTTGTGTAGGCTGTCTTTGGATGTGTAAGTGCCTTTCTGTATCCTTTCGACCTTTTTGAGCCTTACATTGACCTTTTTCCTTCCTCATTGCAACTGTAGTGGAGCTCATGTTTAACACGTTGATATTGTTGATTATATAAATCCTCTCGTCAATTTGACAGTGAGCCTCAAAACTACTTGAATAAAATTGTAAATCTTGCAAAACTATTTGGCAGAGGATTGAATATTAAAAGACTATCATCTTTGGGCAAACTAAAAATTTTGAGAACCTTTTTTCCCTACTTTTTTACTTAAATCAATTTCCATAGTGACAGCATAAATGTACCATTTTTTTGGGTATCCATTGATACATTCACATGCTTGACAATGTCTGAAATAGTTGCTTGCTTATTATCATGACAGTTAATTGAAATTAAAATAGTACGGATTATAATTATTCCAAAGATCTTTTAGAACCATGATTTCTATACCATAATATAAAAGCAGCAGTTTCAGCTGCCTGTTGCTGGACATTCATTCCACCACTTGCGGGACCCACTTAGATTTAGGTCTGAACAAAATTCTCCCCATCCTTCCTTTCTTCTTTCGAATCTCTCATGCACAGCCATCGTGCAAGAAATGGAGAGTTTCGCCTGGTCACCTCTTCCCCTCTTCTTTTGTTTTCCCTCTTGGTTAGATGCCCAACGAAAAGGAGAGCTTCCTCTTTCTAACTGTCTTTGTTTGGATTTATGATTTATTTGATCCTTTATATTGAATTGGTTTTGTTCATGCATTTAGGGTATTTTTTTTAGCCAGCGACCACTAATTTGAGATTGGTGGACTGCCTTTGCTGCCTCAACCCCATAGAAAAAATAAGATTGAGTGAACAATATACTCCATGAAACGGATTTCTAAATTAGATTGATTGGTTGGTAATATAAGCAGTTATTGACCTGCACCTTTGTTGCCTGTTGATTTGAATAGGTGGGAATATTTGCCATTCTTATGAGCCATGGCGTTAACAAGTTGTGTTACTTGTATATGCACGTTCTTGTTTGTGTGGATACAGATGCAACAAATTGGATATGGTAAGTTTAGAACCATTGCTTGCCAACTCACTTTGGCAAAGTGTCGATGTGTTTATGAATTAAAAGATTTATCTTAATAGTAGATCTTAGTTGTTTATATCATTGCAAATATTATTGCCATAGACTAATAGTTCTGTTTTAGTATTTTAAGTAATGTCTTAATAATTCAAAGAATAAGTTTCTTAGATGATGCCTATCCTGGACTTTTTAAAACATAGACTGGAGGCACAACTTTGATGTTGGAATTGCAATTTGTTTTTGTCATCATAGGGTTCTTTTATGTTTATAAGCTTCTATCATAGAAGTGTTATTAGTTCTTCTGATCTGCAACAGAATAATTCAGGTTTCTTAGAAGCTTAAAATTTCTTGAGAATTAGATTGATTGGTTGGTAATATAAGCAGTTATTGACCATGCACCTTTGTTGCCTGTTGATTTGAATAGGTGGGAATATTTGCCATTCTTATGAGCCATGGCGTTAACAAGTTGTGTTACTTGTCTATCCAGGTTCTTGTTTGTGTGGATACTGATGCAACAAATTGGATATGGTAAGTTTAGAACCATTGCTTGCCAACTCACTTTGGCAAAGTGTCGATGTGTTTATGAATTAAAAGATTTATTTGTCTATCCACGTTCTTGTTTGTGTGGATACAGATGCAACAAATTGGATATGGTAAGTTTAGAACCATTGCTTGCCAACTCACTTTGGCAAAGTGTCGATGTGTTTATGAATTAAAAGATTTATCTTAATAGTAGATCTTAGTTGTTTATATCATTGCAAATATTATTGCCATAGACTAATAGTTCTTTTTTAGTATTTTAAGTATTAATGTCTTAATAATTCAAAGAATAAGTTTCTTAGATGATGCCTATCTGGACTTTTTAAAACATAGACTGGAGGCACAACTTTGATGTTGGAATTGCAATTTGTTTTTGTCATCATAGGGTTCTTTTATGTTTATAAGCTTATCATAGGGTTCTTTTATGTTTATAAGCTTCTATCATAGAAGTGTTATTAGTTCTTCTGATCTGCAACAGAATAATTCAGGTTTCTTAGAAGCTTAAAATTTCTTGAGATATATTAAAACTCTATGGGTGCTGGGCCTTTCATTGAAATCTTACTGAATTTAAATTTAATACTGACAAGCCTTGAAACAGCTTCCTCAAGAAAAAGTCCAATTAGCAACAAACTTTGGGGTTGTCAAAATAGAGGAAGCAAAAATGGTTATTAACTATCTTAAACGATTATTTCAAATGTCTTAAGTGTTTTAATTGCTGATTGAAGTTGATAACTTATAATACAATACAATTTATGTATACGAGTGTGTGTCCGATCCTATACACCTGTACATTCTGTCACTGCCCCTTATTTTTTTATGTTAACTTTAATTTCTTTAAGCATCTGGAATTGTGCTTTTGTCTTCATTAACACCTTCCCACTTGGCTTGCGTTTTGCAGCGGAAAGGTCCCAAACATGTTGGGGCTTTATATATGACTTGCCAACTATTGAATGTGCATTTTAAGGTCATGTTTTTATTGCTTTCTATTGTTTATTTTCCTTAATATATGGAAATAATGCACTTGTAGACTTCATATTCCATTTATGTTGGGAGATAATAGTTGTACTGCTCAGATTTCTGAGTTTGAGGAATTTCCAATAAGAGACGAAGTTAGAAATTAATTAACTCATGCTAACTAGAGTAACTACTTTCCTTAAAATCTCATTCCGTTTTGTATTTATAATTAGAAATCACGGTACTATTTCACTATGATTCAATGAATTCTGCTTAAGTTTATTTGACTCTTAATTTATTTCATGATAGGTCACATGTATTTTACAAGTAGTCTGTAAGTATTTAATGAAAATTTCCTTGTTGGAAGTAGTACTAATCACATGAAAATTTATTATACTTTGTTTCATTCTGTACTTATTTGAATGCCTGATATAGGATCCATTATTTTTAGTTGGAATGGAAAAATATATGTCAGATGCTGTGTGAGTTTTTTTTTTGGTACTTCCCCATTAGCACTGAACAATAGATTTAAGTTCTAGCACCTTAGGACAAAACTGTTATAATCATACAAAACAAGTTCCACACAATATATTCTTAGCAAAACAGTTCAACATAAAGTTACTGAACAAGTTCTTCAAGACATAGCCTCAACACAAACTGGTCTCAGCATAATACTGGAAATAACATGGGAACAATGCCAAATGGGGTATTTCTTTCCCTTTCTCGTCTTTATTCTGCTTGTTACAAGTTAGACTGTAATCCATCTTCATATGCCGTGTTCCAAAATTTAGTTATGCCCCTTTGTTGTCAGTTTTCTTAGTTCATTTGGTTAAGGCAGTTTGTTTTTTGTCATTTCTTGTAACTTGACAAGGCTTACTACCATGTCACCCTGGCACACGATGGACTGATTTGGTTTTTTTTTTTTTTTTTTTTTCTGGCCAGATGAGATATACATACTTGGAGATAATTGATATAAATTTTAGAATATATATTTCATGTGAATGTATATGATGAAAAACCTGAAATTCCTTATAATAAATGGCCTAACATAACTCCTTCACAAGCAACTTTTTGATCCCTCTTCAATATATGTATCTACTTTCTATTTTAGGATGACTAGCAGACTCCATTTGGTTGATTTCTTTGATTCTCCTGTCATAATTTTATGATATTTCCAACTATATGCCTGGCCATATCAACAGGCTTCAGTCCTAAACTATTGGAGTGCTACCCTTTGACAACCTTGCGTGCTTATGAGATACTAATTTTTTTTTTTATTATTATACAGATGTTTTTTTTTGTTGATGCTGATAATTTGGATGCAAAAGATTGGGATGACATTAATGATATCAACCTCAGTTGAAAATAGGTCTACTATATTACTCTCTGGAGATCAAAATCTGCGGAAAGAGTTTTCAGAGAGATCAAGTTTTCAACTTCTCGATTTGAGCGCGACCAAGCTCCAAAGGTATATATCTATTATCTATTTGTTTTAGTAGATGTGCTTGTTTGTTTCTTGAGCTATCTTCTTGATGTATTATTTGATCTTAATGCATGAGATTATGGTTTTAGATCTCGGGGTTGGGTTTTTGGCCTTATGGGTATTGATCCCTACATAAGTGGGTCAAAAGTTTGTAAATACTTATCCACGAGGCCCACTCCAACAAGTGGTATTAGAGTGATCCCTAGATTCTCATTGTGTTAGATCGGTCTTCTAGTCTTTACATGAGATGTGGAGTGGATAGATTTAGGGTTGTGTAAGGATGAGTTTTTGATTTTTTTTTTTTTTTTTGCATATATTATGTTTTCTGTATGCATGAAAAGGAATTGGTTGGTCAAAAATCATTGTTTTTCTTCTAATAGTTTATTAGGCACGCGAGCGGATTTCTCCCCGCTCTAGTTGACCCAGTTTCTACGAGTAGGGTGCTCGAGCGGGGTTGAACCTGCTCGAGCGGACCTGGTGTGAAGTGCTTGCTCGAGCGGGATCATCTCCGCCCGAGCGTATAGGACCATTGTTTGTTTTGACAATTCGAATTTTTCATCATGATGAATGACACCTTCTTAGCTCTAGTTCCTATTGTATATGTGATACTAATCTTGCAGGTGATTGTCCTCTCCATGTGGCCCCACAAGTTTTTAATTTTGTTATTATTATTGGTTATGTTAGGCAACTTGTAAAGGGCATCATGGTTTCCTTGGTTTTCCCGCGAAAGGGCAAGGCATGATGGTTTCCCTAAGCCTATTTTATTTCTATTAATAGATTGCATGTAAATCTCAATTTTTGAGATATAGGAATTTTATGTATTTTTTAATTTTTATTATTTGTAAATTCCAGCAGCTTTCAAGTCGAGATAGATAAGAGTTTGTGATGACCAAAGAGTTTAGACAGACTTGAAGAGTTTGAGGAATTCCAAGGAGTTTAGACTTAAAGAGTTTGAGGAATTCCAAAGAGTTTAGAAGATGAAGAAGTCCAAGACATCTTTCTGCAATGGGTCACGTGGAAGAGAGGACTTACTAAGATTAGAATTTCTAATTTGGCATGGATACTTGTTTTATTTAGAGTTTTTCTATTTGCATGGTTGCTTCCTTTATTTACCATTTTTAATTCTTTCCAAAAACTGATCTAAACACAATAGCTTTAGAATAACTTAAAATGCATATTTCAATTAAAAAATCGTAAAAAATGCAATTCAAAGTAAAAGACTAAAACATAATGCCCTGACATGCCCTTGAATCCCCTAACATGTGTTGTGATTGAATATACGCTATTGGCTGCACCAAATACGGTTTGCTGTCAGAAGTCGCTTAGAATCCTACGAGATTACTTCTTAAGCCCAAATTTTCGTGAAACTTGTTTTAAACGAAAAAAGATATCCCAAAATTTTCTAGGGGGCGTCTTTCAACAGTAAATAGCGTGAAACACGGTTTAAATTTTTAATTGTAGAGAGAAGTATCTCTGAATATCTTAAAATACGTGTTTCAATTAGAAACGGATTAGAATTGTGTTGAATCATATTTGGAGCCAACATTTTCCTAGATCTGTTTGGAATTCCCTAGTCCCGGCGTGAAGCACGGGTTTCAGTTTAAAACGACCCTTAATCCTATATAATGTGTTCCTAACCCAAGTATCGCCTGTGAAACTTATTTTAAGTAGGAAAGCATTTCATAATATCTTAAAATGCGTATTTCAATGCAGAATTCTAGTTCAGAATACCCTAAAATGCCTCTGAATCATTGAGTATGCGTTTTTATCAAAATACAGGCTATTGATTGTACAAATTATGTTATTTATTAGCCAGAAACGGCCTTGAATACCATTAGATTAGTTCTTTTGCCCGAATTTGTTTGAAATCCGTTTTAAAGTAAAAGGATAACATCGAGTTTTCAAGAGAGTGTCTTTCTTTTGTGAACTGTGTGAAACGCAGTTTCACTTTATATTTTTCAGACCCGCCTAGAATTCCCTATGAACTGTTCGAATCACGACTTTTAGTCTTGTACAACCCTTAACCCTCTACAATTCATTCTTAATCTTAGAATTGCATGAAATATATTTTAAAACAAAACGTATCTTAGGATATTGTAGAACTTGTATTTCCGCCCATAATCGTATGAAACACATTTTAGAGTAAAAGATTAGACCATTAAAACCTTGAATTCCCTGAAATCATCCGGAATGCTATTTCATCTAGATAATGGCTATTGTTTGCACGGGATACAATTTTCTTTCATATATGACTTAGAACCCCCACGAGATTAATTCTTAAGCCTAAATTTGTCTGAAACACATTTTAAATGAAAAGATATTTAATAAATTTTTAGTAAATTTTTAGAGCATGTCTTTCAATCGTGAATCGCCTGAAATGTAGTTTAGAGACTGTTTCTCTAAAGCCTTTATAGAACACGATTTTATATTAAAATAGGCCTCGAACTATCCGAAGCACGTGTTTCGATCTTAAACAACTCTAAATTCCATTTAAAGCGTCCAAAACCTACAATCGCATGAAATCAATTTTAAAATAGAGAAGTATCTAAAGATATCTAAAACGCATGTTTCAGAATAGAATTACATGAAACGAATTTCAAAGCAAAAGACTAGACCAGAATGCCATAAAATATCCTAAAATCTTTCAGCACATGGTTTTATGTAGTTGCAGGCTATTGATCGTACGAAGTAAGCTTTTTATATGTTAGAAACGAGCTTGAATCCCACGAGATTAGTTATTAAGTCTTAATATTTCCTAAACATGTTTTATGGTAAAACGATATCGCATAATTTTCTAGAGCGCATCTTTCAACTGTAAATTTCTTCAAACGCGGTTTACCCCCAATATTTTTGTAGAGATGGCTAGGAAATTCCCTTCAAACTGTTCGAAGCACGGGTTTCAGTCTTAAACAACCCCGATCCCTTGCAATGCGTTTCTAATCCCAGAATCACAAGCAATTCACTTGAAACAAAAACGTATATCAGAACATCTAAAAATGCATATTTCAGCCAAGAATCGTGAAAAATGCAATTCAAAGTAAAGGACTAAACCACCTTGAGTCCCCCAGCATGCGTTGTGATTGAAATATGTGCTATTGATCGCACAAAATACGGTTTGCTGTCAGAAGTCGCTAAGAATCCAACGAGATTACGTCTTAAGCCCAAAGTTGCATGAAACTCGTTTTAATGGAAAAGAGATATCCTAAAACTTTCTAGAGTGTGTCTTTCAACAGTGAATAGCGTGAAATGCGGTTTAAAGTTTACATTTTCTTTAAACTACATAGAGCATGATTTATTATTAAAATAGTGCTCGAATTGCTAGAAGAATGCGTCTCGGTCTTACACAACCCTAATCGCTTGTAAAGCGTACCCAACCCTAGAATCGCATGAAACCCATTTTTGAGAGAGTATCTTTGATTATACTAAAATGTGTATTTTAGTTAGAAACAGATTAGAATTGCGTGAAATGTGATTTAGAGCTAACGTTTTCTCAAAGCTGTCTAGAATCCGCTATTCTGGCGCGAAGCATGGGTTTCAGTTTTAAACAACCTTAAAATGCATTTTAAATAGGAAAGCATCTCAGTATATCTTAAAATGCATATTTTTGAATCATATGAGTGCATTTTCATGCAGAAGACTAGTTCAGAATACCTTAAAATACCTATGTACATGTTTTTAATGAAATACAGGCTATTAATTGCACAAATTACGTTCTTTATTAAGTCAGAAACGGCCTTGAATACCATTATATTAGTTCTTTTGCCCTAATTTGTCTAAAATTCGTTTTGAAGTAAAGGGATAACATTGAGTTTTCCAGAGCACGTCTCACTTGTGAACTGCGTGAAACGCAGTTTCATCCAACATTTTTCCAGACCCGCCTAGAATTTCCTACGAATTACATGATTTAAGTTTTATACAACCCTTAACCCTCTACAATGCATTCCTAATCTTAGAATCACGTGAAATACATTTAAAAACAAAATGTATCTTAGGATATCGTAGAACTCTTATTTTTTCCCATA
Organism: Umbellularia californica; assembly: GCA_028538565.1. Classification (NCBI taxonomy): domain Eukaryota; kingdom Viridiplantae; phylum Streptophyta; class Magnoliopsida; order Laurales; family Lauraceae; genus Umbellularia; species Umbellularia californica. Next base: position 77,151,927 of record JAPQWN010000002.1, on the reverse strand, counting down.
ATCGTATGAAACACATTTCAGAGTAAAAGATTAGACCATTAAACCCTTAAATGCCCTGAAATTGTTCGACACACATTTTCATCTAGATATAGGGTGTTGATTGCACGAAATACGATTTTTATTTAGAAATGGCTTAGAACCCCCCACAAGATTAGTTTTTAAGCCCGGATTTGCTTGAAATGCATTTCAAATAAAAAAGATATTTAAGACTTTTCTAGAGCGCGTCTTTCAACCGTGGATCGCGTGAAATGCAGTTTAGAGAACATTTTCCTAAAGCCGAATAAAATGCGATTTTAAATTAAATTAGCCATCGAACTATCCGAAGCATGAGTTTCGGTCTTAAACATCTCTAAATCCTATTGAAAGCGTTGAAAACATAACAAATCGAATGAGACCAATTTTAAAGCAGAAAAGTATATTAAGATATCTAAAATGCATGTTTCAGCATAAAATCGCATGAAACGAATTTCAAAGCAAAAGACTAGATCAGGATACCCTAACATGTCCTAAAATCTTCCAGCACGTGGTTTTATCTAATCGCAGGCCATTGATTGAATGAAATAAGTTTTTTGTTCGTTAGAAACAGGCATGAATCCCACGAGATTAGGTATGAAGTCCTCATTTTCCTTAAGTATGTTTTATGGTAAAATAGTATCACATAATTTTCTAAAGCGCATCTTTCAATCATAAATTGCTTCAAACGCGGTTTACACCCAAAATTTTCGCAGAGACAGCTAGGAATACCCATTCGAACTCCTTGAAGCACATGTTTCAGCCTTAAACAACCTTGATCCCTTGCAATACATTCCTAATCCCAGAATAAGTAGAAATTCATTTGAAAGAAAAACGTATATCAGAATATCCTAAAATCCATATTTCAGTCAAGAATCATAAAAAATACAATTCAAAGTAAAAGACTAAACTATAATGCCCTTACAAGCCCTTTAATCCCCTAGCATGCGTTGTGATTAAAATATTCGCTTTTAATCGCACCAAATACGGTTTGTTGTCAGAAGCCGCATAAAATCCCATGAGATTATGTGTGAAGCCCAAAGTTGCGTGAAACTCGTTTTAACGGAAAAGAAATATCCTAAAATTTTCTAGAGAGCGTCTTTCAACCGCGAATACCGCAAAACGCGGTTTTAAGTTTACATTTTCCTTGAACCGCATAGAACGCAATTTAACATTAAAGTAGCGCTCAAACTGGCTGAAGCATGCTTTTTGGTCTTAGACAACCCTAAATTGCATGTAAAGCGTATATAACCCCAGACTCGCTTGAAACCCATTTTAGAGAGAAAATGATCTTTGAATATTCTAAAATGTGTATTTCAGTTAGAAACGGATTAGAATTGTGTGAAATGTGATTTGGAGCCAATATTTTGCAAGAGCTGTCTAGAATCCCCTACTACCGGTGCGAGGTACGTGTTTCAGTCTTAAACAACCCTTAATCCCATGTAATGCATTCCTAACCCTAGTATCGCCTGTGAAACCCATTTTAATTAGGAAAGCATCGCAGAATATTTTAAAATGCGTATTTCAACATAGAATCACATGAGTGCGTTTTATTACAGAATACTAGTTTAAAATTCCTAAAATGCCTCTAAATCATTGAGTACGCATTTTTATCGGATTACAGACTATTGATTGCACAAATTACTTTGTTTATTAGCTAGAAACAGTATTGAATCACATTAGATTAGTTCTGTTGCTCGAATCTGTCTGAAATCCATTTTAAAGTAAAAGGATACCATCGAATTTTCGAGAGCGTGTGTAGAGAATCTACCATGTGTTATTGTCTTTCATAAAAAGAAAATATATAAAACGTGACTTTAAGCAGGTCAAGTGGGCCCCATAGTGGTGTAGCGAACATCGGAAGTAGGTCATTTCTTCTCTTTATAAGGGTAGTAGATTTTCACATTTTTTTTCCATCTTACAAAGAATGTTGGCATGTTGCTCCTCTAAAAGCAGATCCTAGCTCCACTAAAGCAAAGAAAAGTTATCACATCACTCGTTTAAATCTTTGAATGAAAGCCCCGCATGTACAGATTTAGTAGGAGTCACCTGACCTTTATGATAAAGTAAACCTAGTATTATTATTTTTCCCTGGCAATTCTCACTTAATTGTCCACGTTCGACCTTGGCAGGCCACCATCCCTCACTTGAGATCTTCTTACCCCGCCCAAGGGCTCAATGAGTCCTAGCCTGCCCTTCCTTAGGGTACCAAAAAAGTGTTTGAAAAATATGGGGGATATTCTCAAGTTTTGGTATTTTCTCTTAATATTATTAGCAAATTGAATTAGTCTCTTGAGAGATATCCTTAGAAAACAATATTAAGATTAATCCACATAGGTTTTTCTTCATTTTGATTCTTATCTCATGGTGATTTTCTGGTGATCTTTACAATTTTGAAGACATTTCACATGTCCTACATTTGTGATGACTGGACATTATTAATTACTCAACAAGTGGTTTGCCGTCCAAATTGAATGTCCGGGGATTGGTTCAAATGTTGAAATCAGATGGTTGGGATTGTTGGATGGTGTGTGACCGACAGAGAAAAGTGGCGGGCCTTACTATTGACCCTATTTATAACCAGAGCACCAGTGGTTGCCATCAACTATTCCAAAGCTAGCATTGTAAATCCATCATTGTGGGCTCATCTTTAAAATGCAGATTGCTCAACATCAATGTTGCATTGCACCTTGTGTGATTACTAAGCCAAAATTCACTCCAATCTGAATAGGGTCAACCATCAGATTTATTTTAACTTACCTTGACAGTTCACAGTTTATTTATCGCCTTGGATCATAGAACTGAAAATGTCAGTTGGACTTCGTAGATGGCTTGTACTCTCACCTATAGAGCACTTTTTATCACCGCAGTGCGCGTGCACCATTGCATTGCACGTTCAACCATCACCATCCCTTTCATCCTTCTTCGTTTTCTTTTCTTTTCCTTTCTTTCTCCCTTCCTTTCCTTCTCCCTCTCCATCTTGTCTTCCTTCCTCCCTTCTCCCCCAGCACTCATTGATGCGCTGCCACTAAGCTTGCACCACTGACTCCACTGCCGCACCTACTCCCATTTCCTTCATTCTCCTTCATAACACCAGCGCTGCCACCTTCACTACATTGCCCACCACTACGAGACCACGCTCATAACCCCACGACGCCCACAGCACCTGCGTGGTTGTCTTGGGGGTTGGGCGTAAATAACCCCACGACACCATAGCACCCGCCCACAACTTGTTGATCCTCACTCTTTAATAGACTTCTAATTATCTCATCTAGCCCATCTAATACTTCATATCCCTTCCAGCCCATCTAACAATTATTCTAGGTGGTCTCATCCACCCATCTAGCCATTAATCTTCAAGTGTTCTGGGTGGACCATTGGTGATCAACAAGTTGGTCTAGGTACTGCAAACAACAGTCCAACATTTTGGGCCTGTTTTATCTTGGAGGCAAATTTGTTGGTAACCCATTTGCAGACATCTATCTGGTGTAGGGGCATTTATTGCCTTAAGTAGAGCATTCAGGCAATCCATCCAGTCAAAGCCTATTGTCATTGATAATTTTCTTCTAACAATCTTAAGGCAATAAACCTACTTTCGGATGCACATATTTATTATTCCACTACTGAAAAATAATTACTGGCAGTAGTCTACGCCTTGGATAAATTCCACTCGTATCTAATAGGATCCAAAATCATTATTTTCACTAATCATTCTGCGCTTAAATACTTCTTTCCAAAAAAGATGCTGAACCCAAATTGATTAGATGGATCATACTACTTCAAGCGTTTGATTTAGAAATACGAGACAAAAAGGGAGTAGAAAACGTAGTGGCAGACCATCTATCTAGACTTGTCATTTCTGATTCTTTAGAGCCTACACCAATACGTAACCAATATCTTGATAAAATTTTATTTTCTATTTCTCAATCCTCATGGTATGCGGACCTAGCAAACTATCTTGTTACGGGTACGGTTCCACAACATTACTCATAACAAGATAGAAAGAAATTCTTCACTGTAGTCCGAAATTCTTTCTAGGATGACCCTTATCTCTTGATCGGACCCCAAGTGTAGGGTGCGATTGTAGTAATAATTTGGCGAGTCCAAGTCCATCCACAGGGAGCAATGCTTTTTAAGAAACTTTCCAACTTTAACCTATCCTAAATAAACACTAAATCTACCTAAATGGAAACTAATTAAATTACATCAACTTTCCAAAAAAAATAAAAACACTAATCTAAATAAAGAAAAACTAAGTAAAGAAACTTAGTTTATTCAACCCTATTCTAACTATAACCTGCAAAAGTAACAAACTCATCAAAACAACCAATTTAATATAAGATAAATCAAAACAAAATTTTCTAATTAGATCCTAATTACCAAAATCACTTCTTATGCAAATATGAATGATCTATAATGCCATAAATGCTAACAATGCAATTTTATGCAAGTTTCTAAAAATCTGATGCATGCTGTAAAAAATTCTAAGCATGGAAACTCTTGCACAGGCCCAATTTTGCTGGACTGTACGACAGGCCTAAGATGATATAAACCTAAATCTAATGGCTGGAATCATTACTCTGATGATGCATGGACACAACAGAAAAAGAAGAATGGAAAAAGGACTTAAACGAAAAAGATATGATCACCTAAAGATGCCTAGTTGAACCAGTTATGTGTAGAAATCTAGTACAGGCTTTGCTGGGTACCCTTGATTGTGCCTCTGGTTGACAAGGTTCTTGAGGTTATTTTTGGCTGAAATTTTGGGGTTTCAAAGTCCTATTACTGTACTTTAAATCTACTATTTTTCAGACCAAAACCTTCACGTTTACCTGGTTTTTAAAACGCGCACTTTTGTAACATAGTTGGGTCAATTCTGCTGAAACTGTGCAGAATTTTTCACTATGCACTACCAGGTCCGAATTTAATCTTTCTAATCAGTCATCAAAGATTGTGATTTCAGCAGCATAAGCCTATTCCAATGCAATTTCTAAATATGATGCATGTACAAAAACACTTTCCAACCATAGATTATGCAAGTAATAAAAATAGAAAGTTTCCACTAAACATGGAAAGATGCAAGTTGAGGTTTCTAAATTAAGAATTTGCAAATAAAAAAATTATCATAATATTAACTTATAATAAAAACAAAAGGGGTGGAAAAAATAAAAAGCGGAAAAGATGTATCATTGATCTAGAAACTAGAAGATCATACAAGTATTGAAAATGCGATAATGAGGTTCTCTCTTCTCAGAGTAGGAAAAAATTAATGCAAGTGATTACTTGATGTCTCTCGACTTTTAATCCATTTATTTTATTTTCAAAAACCTAGATCTAATCATGTGAAATATTGTTTCCAATCAAAACACATAAAAGAACTAGAAATAGAAAATTAAATCACTTACATAAAGAACAAGCATAATCAATCCAAGTAGCGTCTTTATTCCTCGATCTTTGAGTACAAGAAATTAATATTCTTCTCTCCTTTTCATTCTCTCAACATGGTCTCTCAACCTATGCCTAAAAGAATTAGAAGAAAGAAGAAGAAGAAAGGGTCTTAGAGAGAGAAATGAGTGGTGTGGAATGGAATGGAGAGAAAGAAAGCCTCCAAAATTACTACCAAAAGTCTTGGACGTCCAGCCCTTCCCATGACTCCCTTTTATGCTTTTTGCAAATCTTTTTTTAGTAAAGAATCTCTCATCTTTAGGGCTCTTGTTTCCTTATGTGTAGAGATTCTTGCTTAGGCTCCAAGCTAGCTTCTTTCTTTGAAAAGACTTTTAAATTTGAGAGATCTACTTGCCTTATTAGGTTTCTTGATGTACACACCTTCCTTGTATAATTCCAAGAATATCTCTAAAAATTGCATGATGATGTAGAGGAAAGAAACTTTCCAAACATTGGGTTTTCTTGCGATTCCCGCCTAACACTGTAGCAAAATAGCTTCCCGAGATCATATCTCCCTCAATATTGCTCCGATTTATGCAATCTTGGGCTCCTAAGATATCTACTCAAAAAGAGCTTTCCAACGGTAGCTAGATTGCGCCGATCTGACACTCGGTTTGAGAATTATGACCATTTTAAGTTGCTGCCCCTGAAAAATCATCCGAGAATAATTGTGCACAAATGGAAGCTTCTATGTTGGCATGCAATGGGGTGTATGGGGCCCATGTTGGACGTCCAAGGCATGCTTGGACTCTTTCCTTGCTTGCTTATTTGACTTTCCTTTGACCTCTCTTCTCAAATTTCATCAATGTAGGTCTCATATTGGTTTCTCGTACAAATTGAAAGAGATAATTTTAACATTAATCATATGTAAGAAAATAATTATGAACCATGTATGGGATCCTACATGCCTAGTGATGCACTAAAATGACCAACTTTTCAAAAATAGCACATGGTGCCAAAAATAGCAAGATATGCATTGATGAAACCAAAAGCCTAATTTTGGGGTGATAAATGGGATGAGAAAAAATTAATTCCATAAAATTCATGCAATTCAATGAATTTTGACCAATTCCGACCATGTTTCCAAAAATAACCCCAAATGCATGAAATCATGAAATTGAGTGTAATCTATGCAATTAAACCTAATTAAGTCCACAAATGCTTATGAAATGATGACCTGATGACCTAATTTTGTGGACTTATCATACCCCTTAACCAGCTTTTTGCTAGTCCCTTAGCAAAATAAGCGATAAGGAATAAAACTCACATAAACTCATCATAAGGAAAGTAAACTAATGCAGAAAATAAAAATGATAAACACACCACTTTCGCTGGCACTCTTGACCGCATTTAATGTATGCAGTAAGCCCTTAAACCCCTAGGTTCCCCCTAGTTGATGAGTTGTGCCCCGTGAGGGTTTGCAGTGAATGTACCCACAAAATTCTTTTTTTTTTTTCAATCTATGTTAGAAACCTAACGAAACCATGGGAACTTTTTCAAAAGAAAATTTACAAACACCAGATATTCTCGATTCTTGAAAATTTTCAAAGGCAAATCTTAAATTAGGTTCACAAATCTCATCTTTTGGTCAGAAATTCTCGAAATCATACTGAATTGATTGTGCATGGTGATAAGTGCGTGTACGAAAAAACATAGGTATCAAATGATCCACCAAAAATTTCCATGAAAATAATTTTTTATCCAAAAATTTCCGTGAAAATGATTGTGGGGCCCATCTTCATTCAATTTATGCAACAAGTTCGAATTTCAGATTTGAGGATTTTCTCAAACCAATGTGGGCCCATGTGTGGAGAATTGCAAAGATAAGAAGAATCCAAGTTTAATTAGAAGATCTTGGCTAAGCAAGTTAGGCAAATTTAAATTCCAAAGAGACCAAACTCTTGGAAAGATTATCTACAAGTGAGATTCTAACCAAATAATTTAGAAGATTTGAAAATTTTCAAATCTTGAATGCACCTAAGGATTGAGTTGGACGTCCAAAGGGGGAGGCCCCAAAAATCCCTCAAGTGAATAATCACTCTCCCCCTATATTCTTTCTCTCTTTATCTCTCTCACTCCCCACGTCCATTCCCTCTCCCATCTCCATTCTCTCTCACGCATTCTTCTCTCTCCCATTAATCTCTTTCCATTTTCTTTCTGTCTATCTCCTACATCCCTCACTCACCTACTATACAAAGCCAAAGAAAAGTTGATTTTTGGTAATGAAGAAGAAGGATGGATGGGTCGATTTTCTACTTGTAATCTAAGGAGAAAGGGTGTAAGTTGATTTATTTTTATTGATGAATTTTTTGGGTGAGCAACTTTAATTCAAAATCTGATTTTTAATTTATTAATCTATTTTCTTTATTTATATATTTTTTATGCCTTATTTTCGAATGATATTTTGCATGCTTAAAGGCCGCTAAATACTGAAAATATTCGAAGGAGACTAGAGTCTTTCTAAAATTTCTCAAATATTAATAAATCTAATTTTTCAAATTTTGGGTCTTTAATGAAATCACCCATATTTTCAGTATTTAGAAAACAACTGAACCCTGACCCTTAGATTGCAAGGCTTTCATTCAATCTTGAATTTCAATTTAATTACTTCTGAATTTTTAACATCTCCAATTGGTTTTTTGATTATTTTAATGGTGGATGCAGTTTTTAGTATAGTTTTATTAGACTAGATTTCTAGTTTAGAATTTTTCTTTAAATCTGGTTGTAAGTAATTTTATTCAGATCTGTAATTAATTTTTAATTAAAGTAGGATTTGTGGTTTTTATAGATTTTTGATATGCTAATACTAGCTTTCTAATAGGACAGCTATATCGTGATCATTGGCTCCCTGTGGATCGATCCGGTTTCACCGGTTATTACTACAATCATGACGACCCTACATTTGGGGCACGATCACATGCCAATGGAGGGTTGACCCAAACTTGAAGGGAACCAAGCCAACGGTTCCACATAAGAAAATGGAAGAGACTCTATTTGTGCTAGACAGTTCACAACTCCTCTAATCTTTAATTTTCGACCCAATCGTAGGTCAGCAGTAGCTAGACAAGCCAAGATATAGCCAGTGGTCCCACACAGCAAGCGTGAGGACAAAACGACTAAGCAAGCCAGGCTGTGCATTTTGAATTGAGTTAGTCTTGGGGCCCCACTGGACTACCATACAAGAGCTTTACTTTTTGACCCAATCGTAGGTCTACAGTTGCTGGAAAAAGTCAAGATATAGACTGTGGTCCCACACATCAAGTGTGAGGACAAAACGTCTACGACCTAATCCTGAATCAGGATCTTATGAATGTGTCTACGATGGTAACCCTGAGTGGTCACCTAATCTGTAGGATAGTGGTCCGCTCACGGTCCCTGTGGGATTTCTTCTCACCAAATCTGGACTCCCCAATCATAGGTCAACAGTTGTTGGATAAGTCAAGATATAGACTGTGGTCCCACACACACTCATGACAAAACGACTAGGCAAGCTAGGCTGTGCATTTCGAATTGAGTTAGGCTTGGGGCCCCATTGAACTACCACACAAGAGCTTTAGTTTTCGACCCAACCATAAGTCAGCAGTTGCTAAGATGTAGACCATGGTCCCACACATCAAGTGTGAGGACAAAACGACTAGGCAAGCTAGGCTGTGCATGTTGAATTGAATTAGTCTTGGGGCCATAATGATCACATTTGTTTGCATTGATTTATGTATATAATTATGAAAATAGTGTATAAGGGAAAAAAGTACTTAAGGGGTCGTTTGTCTACACTCATTTACATATGCAAATAGTGAATATGCGTAATATTTACGCATCAATAATGTTTGTCTAAAGTATTTACGCATCTTGTGTGTAAATTAGTTGTGTAAATGGTGTGAAAAGAGAATATCAAAGCACATGTGATTTCAAAGAATACCCGTTGGAGGCGGACGGTTTGGTTTTGGGGCAGTTTTGTCAAAGAGATTCTAGGTTCGAAACCCCTCTAACACATTTAGAAAAATAATAATAAAAGAGGCATTTCTATAGGTTCTGGGTTCGAAACCCCCCTCCAATGCATTTACAAAATAATAATAAAAGATACATCAAGACTGATGATAGAAATGAAAACCCTCCCTGCAGCTCATTCCCTTTTATGTAGGTAACCTATCTATTTCTCTCTGGCCTTGCTAAAAAAAAAAAACCTTTATAAAACCTATTTACTCTGTATGTTTATTTTTTTAGAATTTGATTCTCTAACTTCTCTTTTTAGAATTTGATTCTCTAACTTCTCTTCTCCTTTTAGATTTTCTTCCAATATCTCAATGATTTTTCTAAAATTATATATTATTGTATTACATCAAAAATATATAAATATGTATAAATGAATGTAAGAGAAAAGGAAGAAT